>OX467112.1:8085409-9338267 GCA_950106695.1 Biston stratarius
CCGCAATGTATAAAAACGATAAGATTACGACTCTTTTTAAATTGTTATGTACGTTTGAGAGAAAATTCTCAGACTGTAAAAAAACTCAGGATTTTTCAATGGAATTCAGGCCTTTTCTCCGGACTTTTGATTTTTTCATCTGGTAACCCTAAGCGTGGTGGATTATGGGCTTTGCCCTTTTCACATTAAGAAGACTTCATAAAAACAGAGCTAATCCAGTACATTATCCATTCATAACTCCTTTGGCGGTAGGTCTCCTTAATATCAAATATGCAACTGCAAGCAGTAGAATGAGGCGCTATGTTTTGGTTTGAAAACATTATACTCATATTTGAAACAGTCGTGTAAAAACTCTTCAAGTTTACAATATTTACTATGAAAACTGACGTGGATTAGACACATTTTTTTTTGCGTGATTACTTACGTTTAATTGCGTCGGAAAACAAAGCGCTTCTTAAAAACAAGACGAGTGGAGGTGCGCGCGTTTTACTTGCTTTGACTCCTTTAAGAAGGCCACCAAATGCAGCTGAATCTATAGTCAGAGTATCCAACGTGAGTGATCCAAATATGAGTAAACAAAAAAGCTTTGTCACTATGAGTAAACGGGGCGCATCCTTGGTGCGCCGGACGCGGGCCAGTTCCAACACCGTGCTGAAGATGATTGCCGCCAGACTAGACTGCTCTTTCTTCCGGCATGCCTGATAGGCATTTACCGGTGCCGGTGCCGATGAGAAAGAGCTAAAATACATTATTATTACTGTGACATTTTATTGATTCATTTTTAACAATTTTGTAAGTATTGTTATGTTTAATGTTCTATTTGACTTGTAACTTATGTTACCTTTGTGTTTTTGTAGTGTATCTAATTGTAACAATAAATTTTTATATGGGTCTTGTTACCTGAAATAAATGTTTTTTTTTTTAACACCTAAATATGTAAAAATAAATGGCCGCTTCACCTTGGTTTCTGTTCCTATTTACCCCCACAGGGGCGTACATTTTCAATTGAAATTGTATTACTGTAAGCAATTGTGTGTATTGTGCCAATCGTATCGAAGAACTTACTCGTTATTAATTCGTCCATATCTTTAAATAGTTTGTATTTGTTGCTATTAATTTGCAATAGAGCATTAAGGCTGACTTTCAACGTACCGTGATAAGATTGTGTTGTATTAATGCTAGTGATAATGTTAACAACTATCAGATGTTTGTGGTACTTCCAAAGAAAATATATATTCTTGAATTGTTCTGAAATCGTCTTTTTCTCACAAAGGTTTAAAAAAATATTCAAGTAAATCATACTTATTTACTTAATGTTAATTTATTAATGTACAAGTTTTTGTTTCAAATTGCGTTAATGTTTTGATTTATTGGTTGTATGTTTTATGAACTGCAGCTAGCGTATTAACAGGCTTGTTAAGACTAATCCCCGAAAGTCTTAAAGTAATGAGCGCTAAAGCAGCGATGCCCTGGCCTTTGTTCTACTACTCAAAGTTCTGTGTATTACTGCAATGGTCATGGACAGGCGATATCTCTTACCATTAGGAGAGCGTCTCGTTCGTCTCATTACTATTACATTAAAAAAAAAAAATTGTATCATTACTTGAAGAAATAAACTATAATACTTATATTATGATCTTACACATGAGTTGACATTGACAAAGCCTACTATAAGGTGGCTCATTACGTGGAAGACAGGAATATATGGTTGTTGTAGCTTCTCTCTGCACTTGCATCCCCCTGGCTAAGTGACAATTTTTGATTTTGATTTTGATTTTGTTGACCAAAAGTGTTTCGAGACCTGCTATATCAAAAACCATATTTTTTTATGTAATTTTTGATTAAAATTTCTATTGATTAGATTGTTCTAAACAATGTTTCAACTTTTACAAAGTTCTCTAATATAAGATGAATTTTAATAAAATGATATATTTTCCTTCAAAGTTACATGTGAATAGATAAAAACTCAAACTAATATTGTCAAAAGTCGGACAATATTTTCTTAAAACGTGGTATTTATGTTATTTTTTGTACCTACTGAAATGTTTTTGTTTTGCCAAAGCTTATATTGATGTTAACACTTTACAAGTTAGTAAATGAGGTACCGAAAAACAAAAGATTTAACGTTCATTTGTTGATTTTTTAAGAACAACATGATAATGAATTTATTTATTGTAAATGAATGTGCTAAAGCAAATAGGTGCTATATACTTGGCAATGTATAATTACTTTACATTAGTCACAAACTGGTGAGCATCTGGTAGGGTGCGGTCAAACACCTAGCCTGTCATTAGTACAAAAACTGTATAAACTCAAAAGCAATTGTCAGCCTATTTATAAACTTTTCGCGATTATTTCACGATTGGCCGTGGTGGTGCCGGCGTAAGAATAGTACCCCACCCTCTCTACCCGTAGTTGCCGTAAGAGTCGGCTAAGGGATATACTCGTAATCCGGAAGATGGGCAGCAACGTCTTCCTTGAACAATCACACCTAACTGCGCTCGCCAACCCGCCTGCCAAGCGTGGCGAGTATTGGCAATACCCTCCCAGGAGGCCTATGTCCAGCAGTGGACGTCCTATGGCTGATGATGTGATATGTGATGTGATTAAAAGCTGGAACGCTTAGGACTCATAAATCAATCTATCTATTGATGTAACTCGCATGATAATCCGTTAAGTAGTTTTTAAGTTTATTGCGAACAGACAGACGCGGCGGACGTTTTTGTTTTATAACATGTAGTGATATATATACTTATTATTTATATGTTAAATCTTATTATGCCTTAAAAGTGGAGTCGTTATTGCCTATAGCTTCGCAAGATGCTACGCGTCTCATATTGATAAAACTACACGCTGCCTCTAAACTAACAATACTCAATTAGTGCGATACGCGCTCGCTGCGTTGAATGTTCATTGTCCCGAACAACTTTTTCCGATGAGCTGGGAGGTAGATGATTTACCAACAGGCTACACTGGTTGCAAATATTACGAGTATATAAACAAATTACCGCTTCAAACTGTGAAAGTTCAAGTGTTCATTGAAAGTTCATTTTAGATCTTAAATATATATCAGTACAGCACATCTTACCCTAATTGGCATGCGAATTTACAATATAATAGCTTAAACTAGATTATATTTATTATTATACTTCTCACAATAATGTGTGAACAATTATAACAAGAATCATCACGAAAAATATTAACCCATATCAAAATAATAACTACTTAATTATACAAAAAGAAATAATAAAAACATGAGACATTTCTATCAAGAGATCAATAATGACTATTACAATTTAAAAACATTGAAACAAAACATTGTCAGGAAACCAGCATGTCAGAGTTCTCAACAAAAAAGTTCTCGAAGATTTGTGCTAATCCATACTTGATTTTGTAGCGATGATAGCTCAGTGGTTAGCGCGGTCGGTTCGCATGCATGAGTTTAAACCCCAACAATGAGCTTGACCTGCCAGTGAAGGAAAAACATCGTGAGGAAACCATAGCGTGGTGATAGAGTACTTTCTAGTATTCGGCTGGCTAGCTACCAAATTACCAAATTGAAAATCTGCCGCCAAGCATCTAACGGTGTGTTTCGGGAGCCTCACTTGAGAGTCAGTACCATTCCAGGCTAAGTGTGCTTTACCATCTGCGACTACACCGTCACTTAACATCAGGCGAGATGTGGTCAAACAAGTTAAATATTTAAAAAAAAAACTTGACCAGCATGGTTGTCTATGGCCTTATCGTTCTCACAATGAGAGCAGACCCGCGCCCAGCAGTGGCACATGATTCACATCATCAGCCATAGGACGTCCACTGTTGGACATAGGCCTCCTCCTGGGGGGGTTTTGCCAATACTCGCCACTTCATGGAAGACGCTGCTGCCCATCTTCCGGATTACATCCCTTAGCCGAATCTTACGGCAACCACGGGTAGAGAGGGTGGGGTACAATTCTTACGCCGGCACCACACATGATTATATCTACTGAATTCTCCTAGTTCCAGTTAATTTCAGTCTTGAGGTCAAAGTGCCACCTTCAAACCAGGCCGACCATCTAACAACGGAGACAAACATCAAACAGAAGCCCACATAGCGCTCTGCACTTGCGCACGCCAACACAAACATATCACTCCGTCTGTTTGACGTCACAGCCATGTTACATATTCTCGGAATTGGTTGAACAAATACTTGTGTTATGCTTTTGTTATAGGCACGTGGAGTTTTGGTTATTGAAAACTGGTAACACAGAGTATTCTTTTCATATAGGACGGCTGAAGGACTAAAGTATCCATGGCCAAGAATAAATTATCAAAAATGTTCTAATAGCCGAAATGTTCCAAAGGTATAAAGCAAAATCAGTATACAACTGTTTTGTAAATTATGAAGGTTTCCCCTTCCTTTTTTCTTGTTTATTTTGTGTTTTTTCTCCGTCTTTGGCGCCGTTTGCAATAAATAATGTTGCGTTTATAAATTGAGAGTACCTGGGTGACCAAGCTTTGCTCGGCTGAAAACACGGATAAAACGACGTTTTCTAAAAATAAAACCTAGCTAGATCGATTTATCTCCCTCGAAACCCCCGGCATACTAAATTTCCTGAAAATCATTGGAGCCGTTTCCGAGATTCAGAATATATATATATATATATATACAAGAATTGCTCGTTTAAAGATATAGATATAAACTATCCTATCTCTCAAGTTGGATCAGACTGCACACAGTGTGCAAGATTTGGTTAAATCGGTTCAGTAAGTAGTTCAGGAGTTCATCGCGGACAAACAACGTGACACTAAAATCATAGCTAAGTACTCTTTGGATTACGTTACCTTTCAAACGAAAACTCTGTTTGCAACAAACACAACACATTAACAGAGGAGGAATCAATGAAACGCAAAAGTTATAATATTCTATATTAAAGTGTTATCTCCCAATTTGTTGTGCAGCCGCTGCTTCGTATTTACATACATCCATTTTAACATGACGGTATTCTGTAAAATAAAGAATAATATGTTAAGTTTCTATCTAGTTGTTGTTATTCTCAAAATTCTTCGAGCTTTCGATATTAGTAGTGCCTGGGTGACCCACCAGACTTATTGAGCGAAATTCGGTAAAATGTATTTTCCCACAGACGAGACTTAGCTTGATCGAATTTTCACCCCAAAAAACCCCTGTATGGCAAATTTTATCGTAATCATTAGAGTCGTTTTCGCTTTCGCAAATATTGCTCGTTTTTAATTCATAGATTAGATATCGTTTTAGTTGTAAACTTATTATTTATTTTTATTTAATTATGAACATATGCTCTGTGCAATGGTCATGCACCGTACCCGGAACTTTGAATGACAAATCAAAGTCAAACGAGACTAAAACGTCATCCATACGATCCGCGCGCGCACTAAGCTTTACGAATCCACATATTTTTATTCGCACAGCGAGGTTGTGTAAAACTCCGCCGGAGTCTATGTTGCTTGAAGCGTACAATATGAGTTGTCTTTGAATCCAAAAAAGGTATCCTTTAAGTAAGCATACTCCACCTGAGACCACACTACTGCTTAACATCAGGCAGGGTGTGGCTAAACGCGATCCTATTTTTTAATGTCCAAATCATTTCTGATTGATTGATTGGTTGGTAGTTGATTGATTGGTTGAATGATTGATTGATTGGTTGATTTATTGATTGATTGATTGATTGGTTGGTTGATTGATTGATTGATTGATTGATTGATTAACTCTTTATTGTCCTCAGCAAAAAGTATACAATACAGAAGAAAAATAAAATAAACTTAATTAACATTACTTGACTACCTTATCGCGAAAAGCGATCTCTTCCAGGCAACCTTAGCATGGAAAGGAAGGAAACTCAAGGAAGAAAAAGACAGGATTTGTTAATAACGAGGATATACACTGCATTGCTGCTAGTTACTTTGTGAATATTCAGATTAAATTACTCACGTTTCTTCTCGTCGCAGTTGTACTCGTAGAGGTCACAATTATCGTTAAACATGCGGGTGATTCCGAGCGAGTCTTGCCCGCATATCGGCACGAAATCATGCTGACATTGATCTGACATCTTGCAAAAGTTTATCACCTTGAAACAAGAGGTTACTTTTATAGATACAAATAAAAATACAAATATTTTATTGATATATTATCCTAGATTAATGTTACAAGTCAATTCCGTAATATCATTTCAAATATATCATTAAAAGGGTTTCAAAACAATGATAAAAACAAAATGTCAAAATAAAGTATGTCAACATAAAAACATGTCAACCAAAAAATATCGTCAATATAATAAAATTATAATAAATATGTCAATATAAAAAGTATTGTCAATATTATAATATGTCAAAACATCGTAATTACTTACTAGTCATTTCATAATTTTATTATTTTATTTTTATTATACAGAATTGCAAATACAAGTATCCTACAAATATTATAAATATTTGGATGTTTGTTACTCTATCACGCAAAAACGGCAAAACGGATTTTGATAAAATTTGGCGCACATATAGTTTATTATCTGGATTAATATATAGGATACTTTATATATCAGAAATAAGTTAGGTTCCTGTGGGATTATCAAAGAACGAGCTACTGGACTTATCCACTTGAATTTTGGTATAGATGTGTCGTATGGAACATTATTCAGAAATAAAATGTATCCATTATCTTAATCTTTTAATAAAATAGCGCAAGTTTCATGACTATTGCTTATCTGTTACTTACATACATATAATTCATTTATCTCTGAACCTAACCCTTAAGTTGTCGCGGACGTAAACTAGTTAGTAATAAGATGTAGCACTGAAGTGTGAACAAATCACTAAAGCTACTTAGGATAAATATATTATGAAAGCAGTATTACCGGTTCTAAAGGGAAGAAATAATCTTCTGCTTCTATTTCTACGTGTGCACATACTTCCACAGTTAAACTTAGAACTACCCAACCTGGAACAATTAAAATACAGGCGCTTGTCAAGCAATACGAAATCTTAGAGTCGTAAGATTAAAAAGTACTAAGAGCTTGTACGACTGTTAGTTCTTAATCGGTCAGCTTTTAGAGTATATTAAAGTTTAGTCTGGAATAAGCACGAATTCGAATCATATATACCATATTTATTTGGTGGTAGACTTCCTTACATCACACATCATCAGCCATAGGACGTCCACTGCTGCACACAGGCCTCCTCCTGGGGAGGGGTTTTGCCAATACTCGCCACGCTTGGCAGGCGGGTTGGCGAGCGCAGTTAGGTGTGATTATTCAAGGAAGACGCTGCTGCCCATCTTCCGGATTACATCCCTTAGCAGACTCTTACGGCAACCACGGGTAGAGAGGGTGGGGTACAATTCTTATGCCGGCACCACCACGGCAACAACAATAACTTGATTTGTTTTCAATGAACAAATGAGGTATAATATAATTTACCAATTATTTAAAAAAAAATTGTCAAGCTAGGTTTTCACCACAGCTCACTTGATGTTAAATGACGGTGTGGTTGAAGATGTACACACCAAGCCTGGAATAGGACTGGCTCTCAAGTGCCGGAATACACCGTTAGATGCTTGGGTACAGATTTTCAGCCAGCTCAAGCTCATTGAGCTCGCTTACCTGAGCTATCATCTGCAAAATGAATTAATACTATAAATAGACTTGCGTTTGACCGCCATCTCACCTGATGTTAAACGATGATGCGGTCTACGATGAAACACGCTTGCCTAGAAGAACCCATTCACTTGCACCTAGAAAGCATCCTAGTAAATCATCATAGAATAAGCATGGAATAAATTAAAAACATGCAAGACGAATAAACTTAATAAGATACTTACTAATAAAAACTTTTCCAAGCGTCATCACAAGACAGGCATATGCCGCGACTCACGACTATGGTCTAGTTATTCTAAACTGCGATAGTTTACTTCTGTTAAGCAAAACTATTGCGCTGGAACAGGAAATTATGGCATAACACCCGCTTTACGTTGAAATCTAACTGGATCAAGCTGGCAGAGGTCTCCAACATAAAGCAAACATGATCAAATAAATATTCTAAAACAATAAAACATGGCTAAATTACAAGGCTGTTGAGACTAACCATCTAGTCCCAAAGTAATGAGCGCCAAGGCAGCGATGCCCTGAACTTTATTTTACTACTCAAAGTTCTGTGTATCGCTGCAATGGTCATGGACAAGCGTATCTCTTAACATCAGGAGAGCGTTTAGATCGTCTCATTACTGATACATAAATAAAAGATACTAATGTGGTGCATATGCATTATACATAGTACCTGGTTGACCGAGCATTGCTCGGCTGAAAACATGGATAAAACGACGTTTTCTGAAAATGAAACCTAGCTAGATCGATTTTTCGCTCCCGAAACCCCCTGGATACAAAATTTCATGAAAATCGTTGGAGCCGTTTCCGAGATTCAGAATAGATATATATATATATATATACAAGAATTGCTCGTTTAAAGATATAGATAGATAAACCTTCCTCTTGAATCACTCTGTCTATTGATGGAAACCGCATTAAAATCCGTTGCGTGTTTTAAAAGATCTCAGGTCATGGATAGGCGTTATCACTTACCATCAGGAGAGCGTCTCGTTCGTATCATAACTTTCACAAAAAAAAAGTATGGGTAGGTCTGAAAAATCGTAAATTTGTTTTTGCTATAATACGCAACACAGAAACGATTCTAGATATTTTTTCTGAGCCCTGTTTTTATAAAGTTTTCCACTGCTTTTTTGCTGCTTTATTCGCAGCTTGTTCATTGTGTTACAGACCCGTGTTTCACAGCCCTGTGTCAGCCGTATTACAAACAAACTTCCGGATGAATTTTGTCCCTGTACAGTAAATAATCCAGCAATACCTCTGCCATAAGAATATTCCATACTGTTATTGTAATAACTGTGGGTTTCCTAGTCATTCATACCCAGGCCTTCTTTGCTCTTCAACATGTGGAAACTAGTTCTTCAATGTAAGTTTACTTATCTATTTGATGAATCATTTATAATATCATGAAATGTAAGGATTTACTTGTGTACCATTTTTTTGTAATGAGGGATGATTAAAGATTTTACTGTATTGAGGTACCCTACCTGATGGAGTGCACAGGTGAACGCACAGGTACTCGAAACAGCTATTTCATACTTACTTTTTTAGCGTTAATAGCTCAGTGGTTAGCGTGGTCGGTTCCTACGCCGAAGGGCGTGGGTTCAAACCCCAACAATGAGCATGAGCTGCTGGTGAAGGAATACATCGTGAGGAATACATAGCATGGTGGTAGGGTACTGTTTAGTACTCGGCTGGCTAGCTACCACCCTTGAAAATCTGCCGCCAAGCACTTAAAAGCTGTGTTCCAGCTGCCTCACTTAAGAGCCAGTACCATTCCAGGCTACTATGGTGGTGTGGTTGTATCTTCGACCACACCGTCACTTAACATCAGGTGAGCTGTGGTAAAACTAGCCAGTCAAACATTTTAAAATAATTCAAGCTAATCTTTTATTTTTTCACTAATAAAAATTAGCTTTTAGTTATCTTATTCCGTTTCCAACTGGTCTTTATGGAAGTCAATGGGGAAGTCAAAAGTTTTATTAGCAAGACAACAATTTAAAAAGGTCTTCAATATAATTGTTTGTAGACTTCCTACAGCTGAATTGACTGCCCTAATCTATTATGGCGTCAAACAATATGGCAGACCACGATTTACGTTTAAAGACTTTTTTTGTACCTATATAATATGAATCAAAGATGTGAGATGTACTGTATCCAAAAAAATTTAAGAGCCTTTTTGATATCTATAATGTTGATTTAATCTGTATTTTTTTTTAATATCTGACATGCTTGTTGTTTGACCACAACTCACCTGATGTTAAATGACGGTGTGGTCGAAGATGGTAAAGCACACCTCGCCTGGAATGGAACTGGCTCTCAAGTGAGGCTGCCGGAACACACTGTTAGATGCTTGGCGGCAGATTTTCAACTTGAGGGTGGTAGCTAGCCAGCCGAGTACTAGAAAGTACTCTACCACCACGCTATGGTTTCCTCACGATGTTTTCCTTCACCGACAGCTCAAGCTCATTGTTGGGGTTTGAACCCACGCCCTACGGCATGCAAACCGACCGCGCTAACCACTGAGCTATCATCGCTATAAAATAATAATATATTAATAATATATCGCTATGTTACAGCATCATTCGTACTTCTTTCTTTATATTACGTTCATTGTCACCTTCCAAGCTACGTATCGACACCATCTGTAAGTATTATACCTAGAATAAGGTATATGTATAAATAATCTATGGTATTACGTATAATTTTTGGTAAAACAAAAATGTTAGAGGTACAACATGCTTCAAGGTATCTTATCAACTTAGTGGTTCTTTTTGATGGTTGACAACAGTCCACCTGATGTTATGTGACGATGTGGATATGATGGTGAACACAATTGGAATAGAACTGACACTCAAATGAGGCCACACACACCCACGGCATTACTTGCCTGGTGGTTTATTATTAGGATAGTAGCTAGCCAGCCGAGTACTAGAAAGTACCTCATGCTATGGGTTTCATTCGTTATATCCAGCAGTGGACGTCCAACGGCTGATGACGATGATGATCTTTAGCAGTAGGTAAGTCGTCTAGGTAGGTACCACCGCAGTACCAGATAATCTGCCGCCAAACAGCAGTGTGTAAACGTTACTGTGTTCCGGTTTGAAGGGTACTGCAGCTAGCGAAATTACTGGGCTGTTGAGACTAACAGAAGTCTCAAAGTAATGAGCGCCAAAGCAGCGATGCCCTGGACTTTGTTTTGCTACTCAAAGTACTGTGTATTGTTGCTATGGTCATGGACATGCATTATCTCTTACCATCAGGAAAGCTTATCGTACGTCTCATTACTTTAACATAGAAAAAATACATACATCTTGTTTGCACGCCTGTGGCATAGAATAAGTAAAAACTGTAATGTCGGTATGTCGTAGACACGGCACGTGTATGTTTTTCAACCCTAAGAAATCCTTCCGATTTCCAGGTTTCATGTCTCAATAGCGTAGCGAATTTAAGATCCTTAAGGTTTATAATGGTGTAATTAAACTTTAAACGTAGATAATATAGATAAGTAGATGCTTTATAAAAAATGTATTCCCTGATTTTGTTATCATCAGTTTTCTGTAGTCTCCCACTATGGAAACAAATTTAAAGATTAACGTCATAATAGTATAATCCATTTATATGAATACTAGCGACCCGCCCCGGCTTCGCACAGGTGCAATGTAGATACTAATATCGTGCATATGCATGTTATTTTTTTTGACATTTAATCATATTGACATATTTTATATTTGACATATTAGTATATTGACTTTTTTACAGCGGATGACTTTGTTTTATAATATGTAGCGATGTTGTTAATTCTAGAACAAAGCCGATTACTTCTGCTCGCTGGCTGAAACATGTCTCCACGACACCATACCTATTTGTGGACTGTTGGGGGATGAGAAACGGACGTTTCTAGATATCTGTGACTTACTGGAATACGCGTGTGATACTAATCAAAGTAAGTTCTCCCACTTTGTCGCTCAGTTTTTTGAAGTGTAAACTACTTTAGCCGCGTTGAGCGATTTCTTTGGTAAGAGCAAAACTTATGAGTTTATGTCACCGACATGCTTGACGTTCTTTAAGTGTTCACTTCTATCGACAGTCCCCTGGACTTTTTATGTTTGACAAGCTAGATGTTTGAACAGCTCACCTGATGTTAAGTAACGGTGTGGTCGAAGATGATAAGCATTAGGTACATAGCCTGGAATGAAATCGTTAACGGATGCAGCCTTGCTAAGGAACGACACGTGGAAAAACAAATCATAGAGGCCAGCATATCAGTTTGCGAGATTTATGTAAATGATTTAAAAAAAGTACACAAAGTAGAACAGCGGTCCTGGCAAAACTTGAAATTATTATTTTCTTTTTTATCTATCAGATACACTTTGGAAAGTGCTTTAGATCTGTATGACCTAATTCCACCCTGTTCAAAACTATCGGACAGCCCGAAGCTCTAAAAAAAAAAATCCAGGTTGATGTTTCAAAAACTCGAAGTATATGGTTCAATTCCATTTTCATATTACAAATCACTAAACAATGGAATTTGCTGCCATGTTAGACACAATCTGGATGCCTGTGAATCAGTTTCTTCTAGGCAAGCGTGATCCAGCGTACACCGCGTCTTGGCGCGAGATGGGGGTCAAACTAAAGCCAATTTAATTAAAGAAAAATGTTTAAATACAACGTAATTCTTACAAACTAATATACTAGACCCACTGACCGCCAATAGTGCTAAATTTTACTAGTAGTCTTAAATAAGAAGACAAGTTATTAGTTTTAAGCTTACCTACCTATTAAGTTAAATTATGACATACATTATGACTAAAAGTTGAAGTGTAATTACGAGCCGGTGGTAGATTCAAACATGTAACTTAACGTTCATAAGTGCCTTACCAGGGCCTAAACTGAATAAATGACTTTTGATTTTGATTTTGAAAAACAAAACATTAGGCGCTCACCGCTCGTTGAGTAGGTATTTTTGCCATCACGATCTGTGCATTTATCAGTGTCATTTCCACATTTTCAAGTATTTTATGAAAAATTCTAGGTCACACAAAGTAGGTAAATCTTGGTCGAGTCCGGTCATGCCCTAAAACAGTAGTGGTGACTTTACTACAAGCTTAGATAGAATTTTAAAATCAACACAAAAAGTTATGTTTCACAATATTACAAACATACATTTAAAAACATTAAAACACTTAACACTGAAAAATGCACAAAATGCGACGCCAAAAACAAAAAAGAAGTAGAGTTACAATTAATTTTTGTTTTTCTTTTTCAGTATACAATCATATCGATGACACGGAAGGTTGCCCTGTATTCAGAGATCCAAAAATGGGAAAGTAACAAACGAACTACCCAGTACATCACAATCTCTATAAAATATCTTATTAATATCTCTACGGCGCAGACGTATAACTTTTTACGCAAAAAGAATTTTAACTTAAATATGTGTTTAAGTATCATTACCGTAATATGCTCCAACCTGACCCTATATTGTGCAAACGGGACGGGTGAATACAAGTCAGGTGAAGTTAGAGAGAGAAGTAAATTCAGGAGGTTGACCGGGTAACAGGTTGTTCTACAGAATAAGTATAGCGAATGCAGTAACGTACCAAACTGTAGCGATCTTAATATGAAAACAATATTTTAATCACTGATTAATCTCTGATTAAACATACGTTTGATTTTATTTATGTATTAAATTATATGAAATAAAAAAATGTATATTCTCACTTAATATAAAAACACCTTTTTCTAAAAATATTTTTATACCTAAAAATATTTATTTTTATAAAGCATAAAAGATGAACGCAAAAGTTATTATCACCGTTCCTTACAAGATAAGTATCCATTTCTAGTTTTTATAATGGCACATACCTACTTGTAATCTTAGATACTCGGTTCGCTTTCAAGTAATAAAAATGGAGTACAAAAATACACACAAATATTAAGCTATATCGATAAACGTCAAACATAAACACCGCCTAATCACAACTATCAATCATAAAGCCTGCAATTAAAACATCCTAACCGTATTCTGTAAAACCGGCCCCAGTACGTCCGTGAGAAAGCTACAATTTGAACAAGCCATAATTAGCGAGTGGAGCATTAAATCATTTGAAATATTTAAATGTACATCAAAAATGCATCATGTGCATCAAATTGTTTTAATATAATTATCTAATTGAAGTGACGAACAGATCGCTAACCTTGTATTAAACGTTTCGCTTTTCTATTGTTACTGGCCACTGTAAACTTTACACGGGAATGCACTGCGGACGTTAAAGATTATTTCAATTGCATTATTGTCCTTCAGCCCAAAACATGACAATTTTTTTGTGATTGAATAACTGATTTGGCCTTTTCTCTAGTGGTTAAGCCATCATATACCAAAAGATCAAAGCTAAAATGATTAAAGTGTGTTCTTTTACTAATTACTAACTGCTTACGGATTAAAATGGACTAAACAGTTAACCAGAAAGCAAGAAATGAAGCAGAGGAAAGTTGAAAACAAAAACCAGAAGGTTAGGTTACTTATCTGAAATTTAGTTACGATATTTCACAGCATAGACAATTTTCCTTAATTTTCTTTGTATGATTTTGTAGTGCAGTTAATAAAGTACAGATAGCAAAAACTAGCTAATATAGATAGTTAATTTTTATATAACTCGCTATCAATGGGAATACTTCCTAAAACGCTGGCCTCATTGCCACTTTTTATGGCAATACTAAAACGTAGAGCAAAATAGCGGCCAGCATTTTGGTCCCATGTGGCGTCGACTAGACGAGATAACAAGTCTTTGAACATTTTCTTTGCTCTTGGTCCCTACGATCCCAAAGTTTAAACCCTAAAAGGTTAATAAATAATTATGTTCGAACAATTAAAATTTGTGATATTTTTGCTATGCAATTAATTGAAATCCTTAAATCACAAGCAGGGGTGAGGGAGGGGTCTCTGGTTGGCTTGATCCGGCCCTGGAGGTCAAAACAGGTGGAATTGGAAGGTCTGGGCCGGTCAAGGACTGTCTGAAATCCAGTTTTAAGATTGATTCTTCGTGGATCAGCTTGTCTGACAGTCTGTACTAGCAGGATGGACAGCGATAAATTTTATTCTTTACTGTGTTGATATTATAGGTCTAGATTGCGTATTGGAGAAAGTTTTGGCGGAAACAGACAATAAACATATCACCGTGTGTATTATTTTCCGAAAAACAAAAAAAAACAACGTCAAGAACATTTCACGCGAGCGTAGTACACTTTGACTCCTTGAAAAAGGTCACCGTATGTGACCGTAACTATAGTCGGAATATCCGACCTAATCAAACTAATGATGCCGTTTATGTAAAACTAACATATTAAATTTGATAGTATCTCTTCCTTAAAAGCTGTTGGACGTGGGTTCGATTCCTGCCTAGCACAGACAGGGTGTTCTAAAAGTTTTTAAAAAACAAGTTGTTTAGTATGATTTTTTAAACGAATCGTGTGTATGCAGAACTATTCTCAAAATTTGATTTTACAAAGGGGATAAACATTTTTACGATTAAACTTTGAATAATATTACAACTCTATTATCACATTAGTATGTTTATCACCAGGACGTTACGCACAAAATACTTATGCGTCAGCCATATACAACTTTTTTTAAATGTAAAAGTAATTAGACGAACGGGACGCTCTCCTGATGGTAATAGATAACGCCTGTCCATGACCATTGCTACGACACACAGGACTTTGAGTATTATTTTGTAGCGATGATAGCTTAGTTGTTAGCGCGGTCGGTTCACATGCCGAAGGGCGTGGGTTCAAACCCCAACAATGAGCTTGAGCTGCCGGTGAAGGAAAACTTTCTAGTACTAGGCTGGCTAGCTACCACCTTCAAATTGAAAATCTGCCGCCAAGCATCTGGTGGTGTGTTCCGGCAGCCTCATTTGAGAGCCAGTTCCATTCCAGGCTAGGTGTGTTTATCGTCTATAACCACACTGTCACTTAACATTACGTGAGTTGTGGCCAAACACCTGTCAAACATTTTTTTTTAAATAGTCCCACAAAAAAGTTCTCAATTATATGTGAAGTCTGCCAACCCGCACTTGACTAGAGTGGTGCATTACGCCCTTACCATTCTTACAATAAGAACAAGAGAATTTCATAGTAAGCTAATTGTAAGGGCGTCTATAAAAATATCTTTAGGTTAGCAATGCATAGTCAACATATATAATGTAGCCGGTGTCCATAGACGACAGTGAGTTTACTATCAGGCAAAAGATCTACTTGTATACCGCTCTTCCTAAAATAGCAAAAAATATATAAATTCCGGTGATAAACATAATAACGTGTACAAATTGCGAAAGTTTGAAAACCACAGGCAAAAATTTCCATAACACTAACTATTTGTTCAAATCTATATTATTTTGCGTTACAATCCTTCACGTATACTTTTCTACGTAAGTTTATGGTAAAGCAGAGTCTATTCTTAAGTAAATCACACTTGCAATACCGTCGCAGGTTTACAAGCGAGCCAGGTAAACAGGGCGGCCGGCTATCTGGCCATCTGACCACCACGCCCTTCGACCTTACCTGCAGGGCTGTCGACGCATTATCTCAATTTTGGTCGACGTTTTTGAAGTATTTGACATTTTAATAGATATTAAATTGAATTCATCATCAATAATTATTTTCATCATAACAAGCTACAGCCACCACAACTGCAAACATAGTAAGACTGATTTTCTAATTCTTAACAAGAAGACCACTTACAA
This sequence comes from Biston stratarius, assembly GCA_950106695.1. NCBI lineage: Eukaryota > Metazoa > Arthropoda > Insecta > Lepidoptera > Geometridae > Biston > Biston stratarius. The sequence continues at coordinate 8,101,770 of OX467112.1, forward strand.
TCTATGAAAGCAATAACGACCTTGCATCCTTGCATCATTTAGTAGACCTTATAACCGGACATTGCAATTGGCATTTTTTTCAGCCAAATGTATTTTATATATAATCATATTTCAACCAATTTACACAAAATCTTGGCAAATTATATAGCTAAACCTTTCCCATGAATCGTTCTATCTAATGGTGAAACTCACATGAAATCCGTTCAGTAGTTTTTAAGTTTAACGCGAACAGACTGACAAACAGACGCGGCGGACGACTTTGTTTTATAATATGTAGTGCTGATGTACATCTTTTGTAATTAGTTTATATTAAGATATACTAATTAAGTTCAAAAGAGTTACAAGTACTGCTTGCCTAATTTTAAATGCAATTAATTATTTTCCATTAAATAAATCGACCACAACGTCGACGCATAACTGCCATATATTTGCTCCGCAAAATGCCACACTGTGTAATCACTACATAAGCTTAGTAATCAACTGAGATACCAAAATATAGCCAGTATTTATTAGGTAAAATAGAAATAGCATGAGTATTAATAAAGTTCATATTCGCATCCGAAATATCTACAGACTTAAAAGAGGCGCCGTCTACCAAACATGTCATTTCCTAATTAGCAAATCCTCATAGAATAGCAATCTTCCACCGTTCCCATAAACGTTCAAAACGAAGTTCAAAGAAATGCTAATAGCAAAATGATATATATACTTATAACCAAAATCAAGAATGATTCATCTAAACGGTAAAACTTAATTTAGGATTTGTAACTCAACCCTCAATTCTGTTAAATCATACTCTAATAGCTGGCAATCCTCGATTTCGCTTTATAATCCTTCAATTTTGTAAGAACAAATAAAAATGAGATCCAAAATGTTCGTTCAGCCCTGTCTTTAAAAAGGCATCGCCAGAAAACTCAGTGCTGGTTCAGAATTAAAGATTATGTGCTATAAAAATATCGGTTGGAGCGGGAATAAAGGTCGAAACTGGAAAGGATTATCCAGATTACAACGCAGCAACTTTTTTTTTTTAAATCTATAGTGTAGTTAAGCTCCACGGACTGCGTACGTGTTCTTTTTAATTCTAACATTTTATTTTTGTTTAGGCCAACAAGTAGTTTTTATGTAAACATCTTTATTTATTAAACATTATAATTTGTAAAGTTTCATATTCCTAACGCAGAATTTAAAAAATGCAGAAACAATGTTATAGTTTATTGTTGATATATAAGAACTACAGATACAGGCAAATATCTTGATGTATTTTTGTGATTTTGAAGTATTTCTATGCGTGTGACAAGCGGAGATTGTAGGGCCGAGAAATCTTCCACCATTTCCACTGACAAAAAGCTTTTAATGCAAACCTACAAGGCGCTAGGGGAGTGTGTTATAGGTTACTGTATTTGTTCTTGGGGCGGTGCAGCTAAAGCCTATATGTTGGAAGTAGAACGTGCTCAGCGCGCTCTCCTAAAGATAATAAGATTCTTGCCTTTTAGGTACACTACCGCTGATCTCTATAAAGATTGTGAAGTTTTTTCGGTTAGGAAAATCTTTGTAAGTAGTTGCCTAATGAGGTATCACAGAGAAACGGTTCCCCTCCTATCTATATCTAAAAAGAGGCGTGATAATTGTCCTGTGCCTGGTTATGATTGTGCATTATCGTGGAGGCATTATAATCATATGGCACCAATTTTATACAATAAACTAAACAATTTTTCTAATTTAGAGATTAAAAAAGTCAATAGATTCAAATTTAAAACAATTATAAAAAACTGGTTGACACAACTTGACTACATATGTACAGAAAAATTATTGGAAAGAGTAGACTAAATTTTAATTCTTTACCTTTGCTGTGTGTTGAAATACGTTATTGACACTATATACTCCTTATAACTACACACGCCTACACACCACACACGCACAAACGCACACACACACACACACGCACAAACGCATTCGACACACAACGCACACATTCACACACACGCTACACACACACACACTCACTCGCAAACACTCATTTCACACATATACAAACATACACATACTTATGTAAATTTTCACGGTAATAATTTATGTTTTTCTTTTTAAGTTATTGTGTTCAATGTTATTAAACCTTTTGTGGGAAGACACTGTCTGCAGCAACACAGCGAAGGCTACAGCTGCAGGCAGGGTTACTATACATACCTGTACGATTTTTATGAACCAATAAATTTATTTGTATTTGTATTTGTATTTGTATTTACTACTTGTTTTGAGTCTGTAAATTAATGTATATTTTGTGTTAATTTGATTTTAAAACATATTAATTGAATTAGCTTCCTTACGAGATCGAATCAGAAATGAGGAGGTCCGCAGATGAACCAAAGTTACCGATATTACCCAACGGATTAGCAAGTCGAAATGGCAGTAGGCAGGGCACATAGCACGCAGAACTGATGGCCGATGGGGCTGCTAAGTTCTGAAGTGGAGACCACGGACCGGCAAGCGCAACGTTGGACGTCCACCCACAAGGTGGATAGACGACCTAATAAAGACCGCAGAAACGCGCTGGATGCGAGCCGCAACAAGACTTCCTATGGCTAAGATGATAATGATAAATTGAATTAGTATAACTTACACACAATGATTTTTGATTGGTACTGTTGTCTTCTTTTCTATATAATAGTTTTAATATTTTATATTGACATTCTTTTATACTGATAATATTTTTATATTGACATACTTTTATTTGACATTTTTGTTTCTTCGTTTACTCGTATATGTACATAATCAATCTTTTGACATATAATTATAATGATATATTCGAAATTTTATTACGTAATTTGACTTGTAGCTATGGTATTATCGATAAAATATTTGTGTTTGTAAAATTTGTTATTTTCCGATACATTCCGTTAAAATTCGAACACGACTCGTCATATTTTTGATCCGCTAAATACGTCTCTGTGTGATGTTACATAGGTATAGTAATAAAACGCTCGTAGTTCACCTCGTGTGTTATTCATGTCAACTAATAATATCTAATGTTCCTATTTTGCACAGTTTTAAACACAAAGTCTAATGAGTTTATACCTTTAGAAAAGGTTTAGGAACCTAAAAATAAACAATGTGGCCAGTCCTTAACACTTTAGTAAAAATCGACTTAACGTAATTTTTAATAACAAAATTATGGGGTTGGTTAATGTTGGGGTTGATTAATTTAGTTTTTAATGAAAATTTTGCTGTTGGTACTGGATCCTTTTAATTATATATTTGGTTATTATATTTTTATTATTTGATGATACAAAAACAAGAACTATGTTAACTATAACTTTACATAAATGTTTCATAGCCAACTTTTGAAGGTACCAACAGAAAATTAAAAATTTCTTTTTGACGGTAGTCAAATGACTAAATCTAAGCCTCGATTTTTGGATCGGAGATGCTAGCCTATAAAATTACGAGATTTACGTAATAACAAAAGTTTCAAAGGCATTTTAATGACGAAATATCGATATTAAAATGCTTCGCAATGTTCGCCTGCCTCAGAAGTTTGTGGTGTACAATCGTTTCTGCGTATAATGATACGTCCACTGCTGGACATAGGCCTCTTCCTGGGGGGGTTTTGTGAATACTCGCCACGCTTGGCAGGCGGGTTGGCGAGCGCAGTTAGGTGTGATTGTTCAAGGAAGTCGCTGCTGCCCTCTTCCGTATTACATCCCTTAGCGACTCTTACGGCAACCACGGGTAGAGAGGGCGGGGTACTATTCTTACGCCGGCACCACCACGGCACAGAGTCTATAGTCTCTCTTAATAACAAAACATATATTTGGCACGTGAAAATCAAAGTGTTGCATTGCTACTTATAAAATTACCTATTTCAAAAATTTTAAGTATTTTTTTGTAGGCTAGATGTTTGACCACAGCTTACCTGATGTTAAATGACAGTGTGGTTGGAGATGGTGAGTACACCTAGCCTGGAATGGAACTAGCTCTCAGATGAGGTTGCTAGAACACACCTTAGATGCTTGGCTGGAGATTTCTAACCTGAGGAAGAAGAGGGCCTTGCTTGAGATGAGATTGAGCTCATCATTGGGATTTGAATCTACACCCTAAGACGTGTAATCAGATCGCGCTTACCACTGAGCTGGGTGAGACATAGGTAGAAAAATTCATATACCTTTTTTATTTATAAAAAAATATAAGAAACAAGACGGTTGAAGTGAATTGTATATCAAGTCGTCAAGTCGTCACTGTCCAAAAAACTAGAGACGATAATATCAAACCCAGCATGCGTCGATAGGATCTCTACGACGTATTTAGCCCAAAATGATGGTGGAATGAGAGCACCCCCGTCCCTTACCGCGCTGTGCCGTCAAAAGAGATTCTTGGTACAGAAAGTACAATCATTTTCATAATATAATATGTATAAAGAAAAATATAGTAAACAAAAATTGTAGTAGTAGTAGTCGTAGTAGTAGTAAGTAGTAGTAGTACGAAATAGTAGTAGTAGTACTAAGTAGTAATGGTACGAAATAGTAGTAGTAGGAGTACTACGTAGTACTATTACTAAGTAGTAGTAGTAATACTAAATACCTAGTATTAGTAGTACTAAGTAGTAGTAGTACTAAGTAGTACTAAGTAGTAGTAGTAGTAGTATAGAACTATAATAAATTAGTGATATTTTGGTATCCTACGCTTATCTCACAGGTAATAAAAGTCGTGTTAACAAACTTATAATATTATTGGCAATGTATATGTAAACCCACATGTACACAGTACTTAACCGCTAAGTAGCTATTTTTTAATTATCATCAGATGAGCTGTGGTCAAACACCTAGCGTTTCCTACTTGTTCTTGAATTTTTTGTACCCTAAGTAAAGGTTGACTAGAAGAAATAACTTTTAGCGATACGGCCGGCGTTTGTTACACAGGATTATTAAAAGCTTTTATTTCTATTGTATTACATACATATATGTTACATACTTTGGGTGAACAATAATGAGTTTATCTAGCCTGTATAAAACCATAAAAAAATTATTTTAAAAATCAAGGTACGCGCGAAAAACATAACCCTTCCTTGGCAGTCGGGTAAATACAAAATGAGTGTTCGGAACATTTAGTTGGAAATATTAGTATGGAAAATTGAGCCAATCGAGTTTTGTACGTTTATAAAATAGTATATACATATAAAATATATCCATTTTGCAATATTTTCAAACTATTTAATAATACTTATTCCAATTTTAGAACTTGAACGTCACTAGTGAGACACGATGTAAATACATGTAGGAGGTGCTAAAACATAAAATTAGCTTTATTTCATGTGATAAAATAATCTAGATTCAACTGCTTATCAAATTCGATGTTAATACACAATTCTGAAAAACTATTTGACGTAAATACTTCATACTTTATGACATAATACTTTTTATACTACTATTTATAATATCTACAAGTTTATACGGTATCCTCGGTGGCGAGTCTGGCTTGCACTTGTCCGTGTTTTTTTATTGATACAAATATTATTTTAAAATACTCGTCATCATCAGCCTTTTGTAGCCTACTGCTGGACATAGGCCTCTCCTAAGACACGCCACTCAGCCCGATCCTCGGTTTTTCGCTTCCATCCACCGCCAGCTGTCCCACGTATATCGTCACTCCATCGAGTCTCATATCGATATCGAGTCATTTTAAAATACTAAAAATTGAAAAATATCACATACCAAAGCATTACGTAACCGACAGTCTTATTCAGCTGATGATAATCGTTCTAATATCTGCCGGTACCTTTGTCTATTGTTTACATTAGGGTGGCATAGATTATATCATAGTTGGTTATACGTGGTAACACAGCTTAAGTGTTAGTTACTGTGTCATACCCACCAATGAAACTTGGTGTCACAGTTTAATTATTAGTTTCTGCCTGAAGTATAGATTAGTCAGTAGTGGGTTTTACGTGGTTTGGGCGTCACGCCGGTCCCTTTGCCAGACCTCCCTGCTGTTACTGGTAACTACGACGTCATGTTGCCGCAATGATATAGGATGATTAAATTTTCCATCAAACTATGTTTGAGCCTAGTATGGGACCACTGCAATATTGTACTTAAGTAAGGTAAAGCTTGAAAATCTATTAATTTAAACTTCGGTGGCCAAATTAAGAGACCGTTTGGCTTGCAATCAGGAATATCTTAGTTAGAATTCCCTGTCATTCCCCTATATGCATGTCGTTATTGTCACATCCCGTTTCTTTCTTGCCTTTTTCGTCCTTAGGTTGCCTGGAGGATGCCAGTTGTCACACCTATTACATAAGTTTATTTTACTTCTGTATGTAATCTTTAGTGTGGACAATAAAGAATTAACCAATCAATCTCTTTGCTACGACTGTAAACATCGTAAATAAATCTACATGTCCACGAGTTCTTAATATTTTTTTTTAATTATATATGATGCACTTGGCTATAGTCAACAGCGTTATTTCCATGACAACAGGGGTACAAGGTCTAAAATGTAATTATTTGCTTTAATAATAAAAAAAATATTGTTTTTCTACAATGGTCTAAGCTTGCGTTTCACGATCTCACCTGATGGAAAGTGACGATGTGGCCGAAGATGGAGCACGCTTGCCTAGGAAATACCTATTCACATTTTTCTTGAACAACCCCGGGTTGTACTTAGTTGGAAACACAGACGCTGGCAACGAGTTCCACACATCAGCAGTTCTTACAAGGAACGTGGTCTGGAAACGTTTCGTACGTTTGTAGGGAATTTTCACTGTAAGAGGGTGTCTTTTGGTCGAGCGTCTGGTCGTTTTGTTGTAAAACGGCGATGGCAAGATTAGGTCATGTAGTTCTTGGGCACACAAATAAATTATCTATAATTATCTTGGTTTAATTATTATTGAAAGAACCCCTTTCCAATTTCTAACACTCTGTATAGAAGTGAGGGGTGCGCACGCGCCGCCGTTTAGGCAGCACGTGAGTTGCGCGCTAATGACGTCGCCGCTTCGTACAGCGATTGATCCGCCGCCCTGTCAAACTATTTTATTAATTTCTACAGAATTTTATATCTACTTTGAGCTTACTGATAAAGCCTACAGTTAAACCAAGTTTCATAGCCATATATCATCACTGGTCAAAGACTTTTGACTTGAAGCTGCGGTAATTCGGACGAGAAAACTGCACAAGTTTTCGTACACTGCCTAGCCGTGTTAAATTAATGACCTCCTTCTCGAAGTTGGACCTGCTTAGTTAGTCAGAAATGAGGAGATCCGTAGACACACTAAAGTTACTTACATAGCTCAGCGTCTTAGCAAGTTGAAATGGCAGTGGCACTAGCACGTAGAAATAGATGGCCGCTGGGGCTATAAATTAGCGACCACTGACCGCCAAGCGCAGCGAACGATGTCCATCCACAAGATGGACAGACGACCTAATACACCAAAACAGCGATGCTCCGGACTTTGTTTTGTTGGTCATAGTTCTGGCTGCTTTAATCGTGGCAAGGCGTTTTCTCTCACAATCAAGAGATTACTTCATACTTCTTATTAATTTGTCTCATTAATAAGAAGTATGAAGATGCCGCCCAAGATCAAAAGCGGCAACCAGGGTGTCTGCCCCGGACGGCAACGTCGCAGGGCGCCATATTTATGTTTGAAGTAAGAAAATCCCAACATTTTAAAAGTCCTCATTTAGGCACCAATTTGCCTGATGGTAAGTGATGATGTGGTCGAAGATGAACGGCATGCAGCCTAAGAAGATACCTATTTACCCTAACCACCAAAAAACTTAATAAAAATTGGTTGTATAACAAATAATTTCTCACAAACGCTAGAGAAGAGGGCGCCACTATGAAGTTTTTGCCCCGGGTCAGTAAAGTCTTACATGCGTTTACCCGAAGTCACGCGTCAAACTTTGATTTTTTGAGATTTTCACAATACTCGAAACCTTTTGGAAGTGATCGCATGAACGATTTGAACGAGCCTGGCAAACGTTAGGAGTAACTTTCACCTAATCTGCGCCGCTGTGCTCGCACCGACTGCGATTGATCCGCCGCCTGATCAAAATATTGTCGCTCAGGTGGCTCCCCAGTCGGCGGCGCGCTTTGAACCTGTCGGAAGGATGTGGCGGAATCAGGTATTTGTGGGCTTGCTTTATAATCGAATATTACCATCTTGGAATGTACCGTTATATCGACTTGAAGCCGTTACGACACAGGAAAAAATATTATCAAATAGTCTACATCTTATAACATTTTTCATATCGTATAGCAGTTTGTGAAAACATTTTGGACAAGTTTTCTATACCAAAATATATTAAAATTGGGTCATCAGCGCCTTTGGCTGGCGTAAACAAAAGCTTAAGCTAACTTATTCCTTATTCAAATACACATATAAGCCAATGATATCGCGGATCTTAATACATTTTTACACGACTACCAAAAAAAGGCGAATGAATTAATGAATGAAAATAAAATCCTTACATCCTTTTGGAAAAATTTCATTATGGCTAAAGTTCAAATATAAATGAAACAAATCTGGCTTAGCAGTCGTGTTTTTTTAAATTACCTATCAATCATTAAAAGTTATTGAATTTATTTTTAATTTTTTTAATGATAACCGTCTTGATTTTTCAATACAAACAAACAAATATTTCCTCTTTATAATATTAGTTTAGATTCATCATGAAAAAGATCGTCTTAACCGCCTAAAGTCACCAAACCTTCCAAATAAATCTCCCGATGGAGACGTAAGTTTAAGATGAGCTGTTTGCCCCGCGGGCGCTACCGAGTTACGCAGATAACTATAGTAATCTGTGCAATCTCCATCTCGCCCTAATGTGGGAACCGGGGCACTGTTGGTCAAAAACGAATTTCAGAGTAATAAAAGACTGAAGAAATATTTGTAGCGATGATAGCGCAGTTGTTAAAACATCGTGAAAAACATGGTGATACATCGTGAGGAAACCATAGTGTGGTGTTAGGGTATTTTCTAGTACTCCTTTGGCTAGCTACCACCCTCAAGTTGAAATTCTGCCGCCAAGTATCGATGTGTTCCGACGGCCTCAATTGAGAGCTAGTTCCATTCTAAGCTACGTGTGTTTACCATCTTCGACCACAACGTCACTTATGATAAGGTCAGCCGTGGCAAACACCAACCTTGTCAAATATTTGAGCTCATTTAAGTCTAAGTCACACAAATTAAACAAGTACAAGTATTGGAAAATTATACAGTTATACATTGTATAACGACTCAATTGACTCAATCGAATTTCTTTTTCATTGTGTTCGTAATTATCAGGACAAAGTTTGTATGAACGAACGTTTTTTGGAAAATCCACGAGCAAAATCGGAAATTTGAATTGTATTTTAATATAAAAAAGCTCAAGCCACGTCATATTCCACAGTGTCTGAAGACTTGCCTCTTCAATCAGTGTGTCCTGCCCCCCATGATATATGGCGCCGAGACGTGGACGCTCATATATGAGGCTGTGCACAAAATTAGAGCCTTGGTCCATGCTCGGCAACAAACTCCAAGACCGAGTTCGCAATACCGATATCCGGCGACTAACGATAGTTCGAAACGTCGGTATCGCAGTTATGAACCTCAAGTGGAACTCGATAGGACACGTTACTAGGCGAAGCGATGACAGGTGGAGTAAGGTTGCAACAGACTGGTAGCCTAGGGAAGGTAAGCGGAGTGTTGGTCGTCCAGCCGCAAGAAGAGTCGACGATATCGTCACCCTCGCGGGTCGAACCTGGACCAAATTGGCACAACACCGAGGCAGATGGCATGACAAGAGGGAGGCCTGTACCTGTACCCAGCAATGGAATAAAGAAGGCTGTGGATTATGATGATGATGATTAAAAAAGCAGCGAAAATGCAGGTGAACTCGCGGAGCGCAGCTAGTATTGCATAGATATATTCGAAATGTACTCATTAATCCCATTAATTTTATAACAAAAGCAAGTTTATGCCAGTTTTTACATAATTTTTCGTAAAGATAAGTACAATGACTCCCTATTGGCTTCGAAAATATAAAGCTTATAACCCTGTATACTCATCATCTTCACCAACGAATTATTTCATCACGTATCATAAAAAGAATAACAAAATATGATGCCTTCCATCTTCAACTATTTACTCAATTACTACATTCCTGAGCTCCGCACAAACTGGTCAAACATAAGTGCCAATACTGCTTTAAAAAATTATACACCTACCATATGAACAACATACGCCAATAAAAAAAAACAAGACTTAATTATACGTCCACTCTCTACCACGTAAATAGATAAATCTCTTCATACATTACACCTGCTGTCAAGAAAATATCATATCACACTAGTCTATATAATCATATCTAGAGTGTAAATGAATCTAGACTTAACTGCTCATCATTAAAATCTAATTAACGCTGACCTACGCAAATGTAAGCCCGCCTATACGCCAAAACGGCACTCAGCGCAAATCGACTCTTATTACGACAATATCAATAACTGTCATTGCCTCCAATCATCATACTTTCGTCTCGTTTACTCTAACAACTCGTAATTACGCTGTACATCTCTCTCGAACTCATTAATCTGAAGCAACGTGAGCAAGTACAGCCTCTTTCCGTTTCTTTCGCGCACTGCACTAAAACCTTCATGTGAAAACCTCACGAGAAAATACTGCCGTCTCGCTCTAACGCACTGTGTTGCCGCTGAAAATTATATCGATTTATTTTTCTTAATTACTCGAAAGTTCTATTTTTAAAATATCACTGAAAAGAATTTATTAATTTTTTTAAATGGATCTGTCCCCCACCACGCGATAGGGTTCGTATCGTTGCAGGCGCATGTTTACCGAACAAAAAAGAAAATAAGGCTCGCGGGAAAGAGAGGTTTAGTGGCTTTTTATAGTCGTTGTTCCGATGCGCTCGCGCACGGAAGTATCGAGCTTCAGGATCGAGCCTTAATCTCATTCTAATAAAAAGCTTACGCATAAATTGACGCGGTGTCATTTGATTCGAATTTGGAATTAGTTTCTTTTTTTTTTGTTTCGTCAACCATGTGTAAGGTTGTATAGGTGTTAAATAATGTTAAACACGTGCGTTTTATGGTTCTTTTTATGGTTACAATATGACATTAATTTTGTGAAGTTAAGTGCTGAAGGGTTGTTTCTTTTATAAAGTTATCATTAGATCCCGAACGTTCAAGCTGTGTGGTCGTGTTTGTTTACTTAATTTTTATTTCACAATGGATTCATAATTTGTGTTCAAGTTTAGTGATAAATTGTCATTTTACTTGTGTTTTAAGTTTCGCTTCACCAACATGTTTTTGAGGTGAGTTTTTTTTTGTGTAATTTATTTTATTGCCGTGATTTATGCAGTGTTTTTGTTAACTGCTATTACATTTACTTATTACTCTGTTGTGAATTTTGTTTTTGTTCTAGGAATTAATCAATTAAATTATCTTAAAAATCAATGAGCACGTAATCTTCCGATTCAAAATACTAATTAATTAATTAAAATAATGGATTTATTCAAAACGGAACGTTGTATCAACTTTACTATCGTGACATGCCTTTATATTTTCTTCATTATTATAAAAAAAAAAAAAAACTATTTCGTTCATGTTTCAATATGCGCCACCATTTTTCTACAAATCGCTTCCTACTTTTTTTCAAAACAGCCTTTATTACTTCGTTTGATGAAATTTTTAAGTATCAAATGTGCGTATTTACTAATATAATAAAATAGGATGTATAGATTCAAGATTGTAAGTATTGTCTAAATTTGTTTAAAATCTATTAAGCCGTTACAGTGTGAACATACAGTCACACAAACTTTCACCCGCGTATTTAGGAACCTAAAGTAGCCTATATGCTAATTCATTAGTATAAGAAAATCTGTTAAGATGTTACAACATGAAGAAATAACGAACACACATACATATTTTCACCTTTAATATTTGGTTGAGTTTGTGTGATGATAAGTGAGTGAAAATGTTAATAAACAATAGATTATAGGAAAAAGTTTAAACTAAAATAAGAAAGACGGTGTTCCGCCAGCGTCATTTGAGAATCACACCGTCACTTAATATAAGCTAAGCTTTGGTGTAACATCTAGCCTGTATACACCATAAAAAAACAATCATATCACTAGAGATATATTTTAGAACAGTTATTTTTTACTAACTGTACCGTTACCACAGACATTTTTTATTTATTTTTTCTATTTAACGTTTTTCAAATGGTTTTTACATTTATTATGCGCAACTGATTGCAAATCTATATGTTGCTTTCATAAATTATTTTGTACGGTAAAAATTTAAAAAATAATTGATTTAAATCTTTTGCAAAACTTGGTTATTGACCTGTAAAATCTATTAATTTACTTAAAATTACACTCTCGTTCTAAATGTATTTTTATGCATATTTATTTACAATGCATTTCTATTATGCTCACCTGATGTTAAGTGACAGTGTGGTCGACGATGGTAAATTCACCTATCCTGGAATTTGACTGGCTCTCAAGTGAAGCTGCTGAATTACACCGTTAGGTGTTTGATTTTCAACTTAAGGATGTAACTAGCCAGCCGAGTAATAGGTACCTTACCACTATGCTATGGTTTCCTTCACCGGCAGCTCAAACTCATTGCTAAGGTTTGTAACCACACCCTTTGTCGTGTGAACCGACCGCGCAAACCTCTGAGTTATCATCGCTACAAAATTCCAGCAGATTGCTTTCTGTGTATTTTATTTCAGTAGGTCTTTATGTTCAGTTTCGTTAAACTGTTTACAGTTATATCAGATTATATTGCATTATTCCTAATAAGTGTACATTTGTGTGACAACAATAAATGTTTGCTCTATGTTTGTGTGTTATATATGTATTAGGTATATAATAAAGTACCTAAATAAATATATCAATTAAAAAGAAAAAGTATATTCTATAATTTTATTGTCTGGTTTCCATAGTACAAGCTTTGCTTAGTTTGGGGCTAGATGGCGCTGTGTGAAATGTCCTACGACACGTATGTATGTATGTATTATATAGGTATATGCTCGGATTTCCCCTAAGAGATCAAATCAGAAATGACGAGATCCGTAGACAAATTAAAGTAACTAACATAACACAATGGATTAGCAAGTTGAAGTGGCAGTGGGCAGGGCATATAGCACGCAGAACTGATGGCCGATGAGGCTGCAGAGTTCTGGAGTGCAGACCACGGACCGGCAAGCGCAGCGTAGAACGTCAACACCCACAAGGTGGACAGACGACCTAATAAAGACCGCAGGAACGCGCTGGTTGCGAGCCGCTTCCAACCGGTCTTTATGGAAGTCAATGGAGGAGGCCTATGTCCAGCAGTGGACGTGCTACGGCTGAGATGATGATGATGATGATGTATATTTAATTGAAGAAACTTTTTCATCTAATAAAAGCGCTTAATAAAACCACATAACTTCACAATTCAGTAAAATATCCTTTAAAGAAGATTTCGCATGTTCCCCAATATAAAAATATTTTAAGTAGATATTATGAAAATCATATTTCAAAATTCTGAAATTCGTGATCAAAATCCCGTATACTTCAAGTGATAATTATTTACAATTGCGCAGAATATATCTTTACTGAATTTAGACTCTGCTACAATGTCATAAAGGCGTGAAAATTATTACCTTAGATAGTAAAAACGTTGACAAAAATTATGTAAGTATGTAGATAAGTAACCTTGTACAGAAATATGTACTGAAGCCAGCACTTGAAGTTACGCAGCTATTTATGTTTAGTTTGACTGAAGTCACGACTTCATATACTTCCTTGTAGGGATGTAACTGTCGTTGTTTAAAATCTACACGTCCTAATCGCTTAGTACAATGATATTATATTTCCGACTTTGTTTTTTGGGGATTTTGCTTCTTGAGCCGTAGGTTCGATTTCTACCCAGGACAAACATTTGTGTGCCAAACATAGGTGTTTGTTCTATGTCTGGGTGTTCTAAATGTGTATGAGTTTCAAAACAGTATTCTATCTGATATTTCGTTCCCATAGTACAAGCTTTCTTTAGCTTAGGGCTAGATGGCGCTGTGTTAAATGCTATCCAATATTTATTGTTTCTGGGATATTTATTGTGATTACTCCCAATATTGAAGAGAAGATATCTTGAAGAAATATCGGTTATATGAAACAAGACATTATTAGCCATATTTTTTTTACTTATGCAGGATCACTCACGTTTAATTAAGTCTAATACACCGTCTATGGTTTCGGCTACATCCGGTGGCCTTCTTCAAGGAGTCAAAGCGGAGTACAACGCGCGCGCGACCTCGTTTTACTTCGCACATGCTGGTGCTAAGCAAGACAAGGCCGCGCTACGTCCACCCACGTTACTTGCCACAGTAAAACATTTTTAGCTAAGTTTTTTAAAGTAAATCTGTAATGAGACAAACTAAGCGCTCTCCTGACGGTAAGATAACACCTGCCCATGACCATTGCATCGGTATTCAAAACTTTGAGTAACAAAATGTAGTCTGGAGTTTCGCTGTTTTGGCGCTCATTACTTTGAGACATTCGTTGGTTATTCTCAATAGCCCTGTAATTTCCTTCAGAGCAGAATACGGTAATGTTTACACACTACTGCTTGACGACAGAATCTTTATACTGCAGTGGTACCTACCTCAATCACATCCTACTTAGGAGCTCTGGTTGGCTAGATGCCATCCTCAAATTGAAAATATGCCGTCAAGCACCTAAAAGTAAGCACTTGTGACCCATCATCATCATCAGTCATAGCCAAGTCCACTGCGGGACACAGGCCTCCTCCTGGGGGGTTTAGCCAATACTCGCCACACTTGGCAGGCGGGTTGGCGAGTGTTATTTATTATCTCTGATACCGTCAGGTATCAGAGATAATAAATAACGCCAGATGATATGGAATTATCTTTGCGTGTCAATTAAAAAATCTAATTATTCACATATTATATGTATGTAAATAGACAAAAACACTTACTTGGGCTATTTATCACCTGGAGTATCAGGATGTATGATTTAAGATGTAAATTTCGATTAAAACTGTTTTTCATCTACGCATTGTAAAGCGCATTAACCCAACGTAGGTACGGAAGAATTTTAACGGTCGAAAACGTAGAATCACCGTGAAATGTCCACGTCTTGTACGTATGGAATGTCGTTTTTTTGTGGCGGGTAACCCCAGTTCACTATTACCTATCATTCCGACGCATTCCCGATTGAATGCTGGAAAAAAACATTGGAATTTGCCCAATTAAATACATTTTATATATAAATCTTTTTTTTAAATTTATTGTCAAAAAAGTACCTTGACCGTATTGATCTTAGCATTATGACAAATATGATTATGTATTTAAGATTATAATATTACTTTTTAATACAAAATAAATGTCAAAATACAATTAAAAATGTCATAATACATATCAAGTACATACATGTCAAATCTACCTAACTAATACGGTCAGAATCTATCTACTCAAAAAGTCCCCCGCGCACAGAGTATATATAAATTGTATTTTTTATTTATTTACGACTTCGTTATTTTATGTATAGTGTCTCAAAACTTAATTTACTTAAAATTTCGTGATTAATATGGGTGTTATTTTTAAACTTTGCTTTAAGTTAATCATAATAAAAAGCTCTGTTAAATTCTCACTGACGCGAAATGATACTTGTGAAAAAGAACTTTAAGCGTAGATTAAATATATAAACAAGGCCGTAAATATTTCACAACATTTACTTTTTGTTGCGACTAACCATCAAATGTCTCAAACTAATGGGCGCTATAGTAGCAATGCCCTAGACTTTGTTTTGTTACTCAAAGTTTTGGGTAACACTGCAATGGGCATGTGCAATTGTGCAGGCGTTATCTCTAACCATGTTCTTAAAAAACACATGTAAAAACACATTGACATCTACTCTACATGTAAATTACAACAGAGATAATGAACCCAGTAATGATTACATACTGCTTGGCGGCAGAATTTCTGGTACTGCGGCATAACATGCGTGTTGTGGAAGTTGAACTCAGGAACTCCAAATTAAGTCAGGCGGACTCCAAATTATGCTGCCGTTCATTTCTTATTCTTCTTTATTCCTGTCTAGATTTTGACCTAACTATCAGACCATTATCATCAAAATTATTTTCGTCTTTTCATATCCAGTTACTACCCACTGCCTTCGTGTATCGTCACTCTATCGAGTCTTAGGGCGTCCCCACTACGTTTGCCGATTCGCGGTTTCCACTCTAGAGCATATCTATTCCAACGGCTATCGATTCCACGGCAGACATTTATCAGACCAAAAAAAATCGAATATTAATTTTGAATCATAGCCAATTACTATATCGATAACTTTATAAGCAGTTCAATTAACAGATCACATTACTAACCACTTTAAATAAAAAAACCGCCTCGACCGTTTAAGTTCGTATCACATTTCTAATAGCTGTCAATACATAAAAAACTGAAGGAAGTGTCTTTCCGTCTCCCTTTGCATGTTAACATGCGTACACGCACCCGAACAGGCACGCACGCGCGGTCCTTTCATCTCCCGGGCAGTCCTTCCGAGCTTTTGTTGCAGGGATGCTCAACCTTGCAATTTAAAAATATTGTACACTTTCTGAAACCGTTTACTTATAACAAACTGAGGGTCGCAATACTTATAATAAATAAAAAGTACATGTTTATTTTCTGAGATAAATAGTAATCTATGTGTTAATCCAAAGTAATAGAAAGATATTCTAAGTTCCATCTATACACACGTGAAAAAGTAACGAGCATACATACATACAACGAGACAAACATTCGCGTTTTAATATTAGTTTGATTATAAAAAAATATTGGTTAGACTCTAAGATACAAGCCCAAGTCGCACTTGGCAAGTTGAAAATGTGCCACCAAGCATCTAACTGTATGTTACTGAAAATGAAAATAACGAAATTACCAACATATATGGTAAGAAGCGACAATTTCTACTGATTGCCTTACTAGGCAAAGTCGTTCAAATCAAATCAAATCAAAAGTAATTTATTCAGTTTAGGCCCTGGTAAGGCACTTATGAACGTTAAGTTACATGTTTGAATCTACCACCGGCTCGTAATTACACTTCAACTGAGAAGACTCCGGCAAGAAACTCAGCAAGGCATTTTTTGTGGATCTTTTTGTTATCAAGGCAACATTTACTCTTGAGTACAATATTATTCGATACATTAAACTTGTAGGCAAGGCTCTTTAAAATTATTGTAACTTCACTTAAAAGCCAATTCCATTCCAGGTTAGGTGTGGTTACCATCTTCGATTACACTGTCACATTACATCAGTAAAACTTATCCTGTCAAACATAAAAAACTAACAGTTGTTGCTCATAGTTTTTTTTTTCTTATGGTCAAGCGTGGTGATTCTAACAAACATGTAAGATTCTGGGTCGTATCCGGCCCCACATACGAATGCGTTGAGCCTCCCTGCATTATACCCTTTTTTGTTCCGGCGATGATTAGACTTTTTGTCGATCGTTAAACATTATTGTGGGAACAGGAGAGATGATTGCTGCCTGTCGCGGTGTTATTAATTTGATTGAATCGTATTGAACGTTTGTTTGTTTTATGGCATTTTACGTTTTTTGATTGATGAAGAAAATTGTGGCTTTTATGGGACATTTTTTAGTGTCATTGTTAAGTAGTTTTACCATATTCATCATCATCAGCCTATCGTAGTCCACTGTTGGGCATACACCTCTCCTAAGACACGCTACTCAACCCGATCTTCAGGTTTTTGCTTCCATGTACGGCCAGATGTTTTATGTATATCGTCATTCCATCAAGTTTCAGGGCGTCCTGTGCTAGGTTCGCCTATTCGCGGTTGCTTTAGAACACGTCTACGTTTATTGGTATGATAGATATGTCCAGCCCACTGTCACTTCAGCTAATACGATTTACCATAAAAATTCATCATCATCACCAGTTTTTTGTAGTCCATTGCCAAACATAGGCCTCTCCCAAGATACGCCATTCAGTCCAATCTTCAGTTTTTCGTATCCATCCACCCGCATTAAATAGATACTTATAATACAAATACAAATATTTTATTAATAGCACCAATGTTACAAGTCAATTCCGTAATATCATTATTAAAAGAGTCTTAAAACAATCATTACATGTAATGATTAAAAAAACAAAATGTCATAAAATATGTCAATATGCAAACATGTCAATATAAAAAATGCCAATACAATAAAATGTCAAAAAAGTCATAATTATTTACTGGTAATTTAATAATCTTTTAGTTTGAAATACTCGCCAATATCATAAAACAAGGTCTCTATCAGCCAAGGTCTTAACTTGGTTCTAAAGCACGCGGTGGAAGGTGCATCCCGGACGGAGGCAGGTACGCGGTTGTAGACCGCAGGCCTCAGAATGTATACTCTCCAAACTTGTCAAACTCTCCGAACTTGACAAGCCGGAACTTTAACTTTAGTTTTAGTATTGCCTCATTTTATATTATGCTAACAAGGTTATCTTATCGTCATTGTCAGCTTAAATAGGTACAATAAGACTTTCATTCTAAATATGAATAAAATAGTATTCTTAAAGAGAAAACAAATTATGTAAATGCTTAAGAAAGCCGCACCTGACGGAGTCCGGAACACTGTATCCGCGCATTGTCTATCTTCAAGAAAACTTTATAGTAGACAAATAGAAACTTTGTATGTTTGAAAAGATAGGATAGGAAGAAATTATGGCTAATTTATTCAGATGGGTTTCCTTTGAAAACTTCTGTTGGGGAATAATTGTTCAATTGTTACGTTAATTGAACGCAAAACTTTAATAACGTTTTATTGTTGGCAATTTGTCAGAAACATAAGACACTGACTTAACAAAAGTATCACGTAATTGTTTTACTAGTTATAATATAGGTAAACTAATATTTTAACTTTGTTTTTTTACACGACTGCGCACTAAAACTATATTGGAGGGTCTTATCACATTATTGACGGTTAGAGGTCATACCTTCCACGTGGTCTAGTGCCTTTGCACTTTAGTCTCTCTGCACTTGCATCCCCCTGGCTAAGTGACAATTGTATAAGTAAGCATAATGTATTAATATCTATAACTGTACCTACCTTATATGAAAAGAAAGACCCACAAAAATAATGCCTTGCTGAGTTTCTTGCCGGAGTCTTCTCAGTTGAAGTGTAATTACGAGCCGGTGGTAGATTCAAAAATGTAACTTAACGTTCATAAGTGCCTTACCAGGGCCTAAACTGAATAAATGACTTTTTGGTTTTGATTTTGCCCTGTGCCATTTTTTTTTCACTTTGGATTTGATGTTTTTTTATGTTAACATAATGAGACAAACAAGTCGCTCCCCTGATGGTAAGAGATAACGCCTATCCATGACTATTATAGCGATATACAGAACTTTGTGTAGCAAACCAAAATCTAGAGAGTCGCTGCTTTGGCGCTAATTACTTTAGGACTTTCGATGATTAGTCTCAACAGCCCTATATTTTTTATTTCAAGTAGGTAATATTAAAATCTAATTTATATTGCATGTGTGTACTGTATTAATGGTTTTAGGTACTCAAACATTGTATAATACTTTTAAAATTGAAAAATAAAGATTTTTGAGTATTGTGATAATTATCGAAGTTTAACACGTACAATCTTGCGTAACTCCCATATTTTTACTTTACTAAATACGACTTAACATTATGATACAACATTAGACTTATCTGTAACTAACGTATCATTGACGTGAAATGTTGTGATCTTCAGTAACTAACGTGTTCAAGACGCAAACACTGCATTATTGTTGGTCCTTTTACAAGCGTTTGTTCTTTTCCCAGATTCGAACCGACGAAGTCAACGAAAGGTGCGAGCAAGATGCGCCGAGACCTCATAAACGCGGAGATTTCAAACCTCCGAGACCTCCTGCCCCTCCCCCCGTCCACCAGGCAAAGACTCTCTCAGCTACAACTCATGGCTCTAGTCTGTGTATATGTCAGGAAAATGAACTATTTCCAACAAGGTAAGAATAATTGTTCATGATACTCAGTTTTGAAATACGAAACAAGCTTCAGATTGAAAAAATAAGACACAACAACACAATTTCTCCGGATTATATATAAAAGTAATGAGAAGAACTAAACGCCTGATGATAAGAGAAAATGCGTGCGTAGGTACGCAAACGTTGCAAAAATTCATAAGTAAAGGACCTCGACCATTCGATACAACATCGACGCCTAAGGACATGTTTATGCTCCATCGCCATATTTTGACACTATGTATGCTGAATAAGTTTAGACCATAAACTAGAATCCTTATATTAGCTACTGGGAGCAAATCAACAGTGCACAAAGTTCAGAAAAGACAGTGCGTGCCGTGGGATTCGAACCCAGACCTTAGTCAGTCTCTAAACTGGGCTCGCATAACTTTTTAAGTAAAAGTGATGAAACGAATGATCTCTTCATATTAACAAATAACGCCTGTCCATGGCCATTACTGTACCCAAAACTTTCAATAACAAATAAAGCCTAGGGCATATGTAGTTCCTTTTGCGCTCATGCTTGACATTCGATGGTTAATCTCAATAGCCCTGTGTAATATGTATATATTTGGAGTTAACTCCTTCAACTTTACTTACTTTTAACACCGTTTTTTATATTATGATTTATCTTTATTGTAAACAAATAGTGTAAACGACATTTTTAGATTATAAAACTCGCCATATTGATTTTCAAACTAAAACGCGTCTAAATTTGGTATTGTTTTAGATGATACAAAGAAACAAATTTCCATAAATACCTACGTACTTACCCCACAAAGACACTGGACTTTCAGTATAAAATATTGTATATTGTCTATTGTCTATTGTCAGTGCAAAAACACTATTTTTGTTTTATTTATATTAATCTTATAGATTTATGTGTAGTAGGCACATCAATTGATATCATTAAAATAGACGTAGTTTAATTCCTGAATTCTTATGCAATGGATACTCGACCTTATTCAACACTCAACAACTGCCCGGACCAATCTTACAGCTATGTACTTACGTAGGCTATCAACTACATAAATCACATCACTGTACATAAGTTGCATCTCCATTTCCGTGTTTTCCGGCGTAGTTTCTCATGCTCCAAATCTGCTTTAAGCGCATCACGTTCGAAACACCCTTATCCTAAAATCTTACGGTATCTTTCCTCGTCCCCGAACTTTTTGTCAACTCACCTTGGTCACGAGGAGGCATATTAAGACGTTTAAAAGGCATTTAGCTCGCTATCTTATCTGTTGTTGCTATTACTTCACCCATAACTCCGTCTTTCTTTCCATTTTAGTGTTCAAGAGTCACGATTTCAGCTATCAGTATCAAGAACAAGCGACTCCAACACCCAATATCGGATTTTCAAAGGTAAATATAGCATTTTTTCAAGTTTATGAGCGCGTAGTAATGCAGTTTGAAAAGAATGGTTGTTTTTTAAATTGTAAAATAATTAGACCAACCCAACGCTCCGACCATGACCATTTCAACGGTGCCCTGAAATTTGTTTTGTAACTCAAACAATGCCATGCTTTTTAAACTGCATTACAACTCGCTAATAAAATAATACCCCGTGTATTAGGGCGAAAAATGGATCTAGCTAAGTCTCATCTCTGGAAATCACATTTTTCCATACTTTCCGACTTTTTAATTTTGCATACATCGTGCAAAGCTCTGTCGCCTAGATACTACAAATTAAGTAAATAACATAATTCTCAAAATCCATTAATTTTAACAGTAATAAGCTAGATATACTGAAACGTAAAACCATTGAAAATTAAATAAAATAGAAAATAGAAGAGTACATAATGAACCTTTGTTTGTAGGTACTTAAAAAGACTATGTATTAAAATTTACTTTGTTTTCAGGCAATGAATGGTTTTATGATGATGATGACACAGAATGGAAAACTCTTGTACATATCAGAAAATGCTGCAGAATATTTAGGACATTCTATGGTAAGTAGTAATACACAGCTGCAGTAATGTTGCTAAGGTTTTAGCCTTGATTTCCTAGATTTGGTCCAAAAAAGTATTGTTTCCGAGAAGTACAAAAAATATCTAAAGCGGACAAAAGCTACTATATAATACTAGCTACACTTAAAATTAAGCGCCGCTTCTAGTATAGGTCTCTGATATTAATAATATATACACACATTTAAAACACCCAGACACTGATCAAACATTAATGTGCGTCACATAAATAAATGTTTTTGTCGTATTGTACCCCACCCTCTCTACCCGTGGTTACCGTAAGAGTCGGCTAAGGGATGTAATACGGAAGATGGGAAGCAGCGTCGTCCTTGAACAATCACACCTAACTGCGCTCGCCAGCCCGTCTGCCAAGCGTGGTGAGTATTGGCAAAACCCCCGCAGGAGGAGGCCTATTTCCAGCAGTGGACGTCATATAGCTGATGATGTGATGTGTAAATGTTTACACCCTTATAAAGCGGAGCTTATACCAAATAAGTTCATGGTTTTAATTAAAAAAAGAAACAAACATTTTTCACACAATACACTGTAACATAATAAAACATTACAATAAAAAAAATACATTTGAAAAAGTACGACAAAAAAAAGGTTTATTCTCAGCGAGGCGAGGCGCGCAAGGCTACTTAGAAAAGTAGACGAAAAACAGAATAAAAAAATGAAAGACATACACAAATATATAACAGATACAGGTTTTTTCTAGGTACGCGTGCTTCATCTTAGATTGCATCCTGATTAACATCAGGCTGAGCGTGGTCAAACGATAAACTGCATTTTCAGCCTTTAAGTATTTGCTTACAGATTTATAAATCTTTCTTTAATTTCAGGAAGACTTACTAATACACGGGGACAGTGTTTACGATATAATAGACAGGCAAGACCACCAGACTGTACAAGTAGAACTAAACAGAGGTGGTAATGGAGAGACTGAAAACATACCAAAGACTAGGCATTTCTTCTGCAGAATGAACGTTTCTAGAAACGCAAGGCGACAGATGAGATTTGGGGACCAAAAAGTAAGTTCAGAAATGATTGTGACATATATTAATACAATTGTAAATAAAACCGTGAGGCACTTTGTGTTCCCGACCCTATAACGCGATGGACCCGGCATCTGCTTGCCAATATCATTGAATGAGAACTGAGAAGTTTCGTCTCATGTACCCATATTCTTCCGATATCCTTATGTACCTTTATCTTGGAGTAGGAAATTATTTTCTATTAAGTAATAGAAAAATCAGACCTGTGAAACTTAAAAACTTAATTTTTTTTTATTGTTAAATGGCAGTTTTAATGTTTAATGGCAGCTAATCTAATGTTGTGACGGTGTAGTCGAAGATGGAACTGGCTCTCGAGTCTCTGCCAGAACACACTGTTAGGTGCTTGGCGACAGATTTTCAACTTAAGTGTGGTAGCTAGCCAGCCTAGTACTTGAGAGTACCTTACCACTATGATATGATTTCCTCAAGATGTTTTCCTTCACCAGCAGCTCAAGCTCATTGTTGGGGTTTGAATCCATGCCGTGTGGCATGTAAACCAACTGCGCTAACCACTGAGTTATCATCGCTACGAAATAGATAAAATAAATAACTTAAATCTCTTGTTAATCTTCCAAGTAGTTGTAATCTAAGGTTCTTTAGAATCACAAGGTGTGTCTTTTCGTGACGAACCATAGTTTCAAGGCAAATATCACCAAGATCACTTTCTTCGCTATCTGCCAAGTAATTCTAATTCTAAATATATCTTTTTTTTTCAGAAGAATAGAATACAATTTCACGCCTAATATCAACTGAAAGCACGTTATTTCTTCTTCCAGGTAGTTCTAATCCGAGGCCACTACGTGTCGTACCTGCCGCTGTGCAGCCGCAACGAGCCCGTGTTCCTGGCGGTGTGCACGCCGCTCGCCATGCCCGAGACCAGGGAGTGCGTCGTGCACGGAGCCACCAACGTGTTCACGACTGTGCATTCTATGGACATGAAGATTTTGCACGTTGACCCTAAGTAAGGAGGATTATGACGTCATTCCATATAAGCCCCAATCTATGTCCTGTGTGAATAGTGGTTCTGTTGGTTTAGTACATTACTGCACCGGCTGCCAAAACAAATATTGATCGATGAACATAAGAATAACGCCCAAGGCAATGCTAAGACATATACGTGCCTTGGACCTGAAATTTTTCCAAACCAGTGCAGAAAAAATATAGATGATGGCGCCTGCTCTCTTCCAGTCTATGAGATAAATAATTTAAAAATCAACTAATTATCATAAATAGAGGATTTTGTACCCCTTTCAAATCAGTGACTGATACGTGATGATTGCAAATAAAACAATATCACTAAACACCATAGATAACAGATAATAATTTTAAATAAGAAAATAGCAAAGTTACAAGTTTTTTTTTATATAACTTTGCAACTGGTGTGCGTTACCATCTTCAACCACACCGTCACTTAACATCAGGTGAGATGTGGTCAAACACAGCCTGTTAACCATAAAAAAAACTGCAAATATTAAGTTAAAATACTTAATAATTTTAAACTATTTGTTGCAGTGGGGAATGGTATTTAGGATGGCAGAAAACTGAACTACAGGACGTGTCATGGTATCAACTAATACACTGGGATAGCTTGCGGGAAGCACAAAGCAAACATAGGTTAGGTAAGTATCCTTTTTTAGTTTTTTTTTTTTATAATCCGGCATTCTGTTTATTGGGTCCTATTTTTTTTTATCATCTGTTAGTTTTCGCTTAAGAATGTATAGCGATGATAAGTGATGATATGAAGTGATGTGTGTGTGGGAATGTGTTGAGTGTCATGAGTGATGGTATGGTTAGTGCGGTAGAATTGGACGCTAAAATGCATGAATTCAAATTTCAAAAATCAACTCCAGGTGGCGTGTGAAACGAATCGTCGTCAAAAAACCATACCACAGCTCTACTTCTCTTTTTCTTCAGTCCTTTTAAGTACTCTAGTTTAGTTTGCTGCCACCCTTAAATTAAAAATCTATCGCCAAAAAACCTACAAGTGTTTGGGCAGCTGTGTTGAAAAACAGTTCCCATTCCAGGATAAATGTATTGTAAACACATCGTCACTTTGCACCAGCTGTTTCATATATATATTGTTAAAGGTCAATAACATTTTTCTGTAAACCAGCTAAATAATAAATGCTATAGTATAAACATAGTTCATACATAGTAATATATTAGGTTTATTTTGTCACAGTAACGCAATCTGAGCAAGACAAATGCTGCATTCTCCTGGTCCGGCTGCAGCAGAGGAGCGGTCAGTTCATATGGGTGCATGTTGTGCTGCAAGTCAAGGATGCATCCGACACACCGCGCCAGTTCATCGTAGCTACCAATCAAGTCCTCAGGTGCGTTAAGAATAAATGTTACACTCTCTTTGTTAAATTTTATGACCAATAAAGAATGTTAAACTTATATCCACTTAGATGATATTTCTGAGCGGACTATTCTCTCAAATTACAAAAAGAGTATATTTTTTCGATTGATAAAAAATCGTAAGTTTCCTCTAAAATAATACTTAACTACGTTTTCTTTGTAAATTTTATGCCAAGACATAGCACATAAAATTGTTGACCAAACTGTCACTTAACATCGTGAATTGTGGTCAAACATCTAGCCTGTCACCCAAAAAATTTACCTAGTTAGATTGTATATATATTTTAAATTATTATGCAAGCTTACAAAACATCGATAACTTTTAATTTGAAAGCTCTTTGATGAGATACGTTTAGTGGCATTATTTCTAGGGAAAATGCAATATTATAACACATTTTTAAGTGTTTAGTTAAATTGGGCACCATTGACTACACCTACATTTATCGTGACTATGACTATGTTTTGGCATAAACTGTCAACATCATTTATGAGTACTTATGTTGTGCGTATATTAGGCACTATTGACTACACCTACATTAATCGCGACATTGACTATGTTTAGGCTTAAATTATCAACACCGTTTATAAGTATTTATGTTGTGCGTAGATTAGGCACCATTGACTACACCTACATTTATCGGGACTTTGACTATGTTTAGGCTTAATTGTAAACTTCGTATATAAGTACTTATGTAGTGCGCTACTGTTCCAGTGAGGCCGCAAGTAACCAAACTAATTTAACTTTGTTACTAACAGCGATGAAGAGGCATCAATAATGCTAGCCAATTCCTGGCTTTACCAGTACTACGGCTACCAGAACCAGCCTTGCGGGATCCTCGACCCTAGATGTCAGAAATTCTTCCGCAGAGACCAGTGTTACCAGGACCCTTACCAGGAATACTATGTAGAGAGCCAGGAGCCAGATTATAATGGTTACCACGTAGCTCCGTATGTGCAGAAAGTTGACGAATATGGATGTGAGAGGGTCTATAGCGATAGAGGGCCTGTGGATTACTCTACGCATTCGCCTCAGTCAACGATTAGTGAAGAAAGGTAGGTGGTACCTAAAGTGGTGTACTTACATGATACTGCGTTACGCATAGCAGTAATTATTTGTACCCATCGAAGGGTACAACGTTGGCTAGCATAAGAATTAGAAAGAAACGATAAAAAAAATTATGAAAAGAGCAGTTTCCATTCAAGCTCAATATTAATAATAAAAATAAACCATTTAAAATTTAAACCCACATAACATTATAAAGGCGAAAGTTTGCGAGTGTGTTTGTATGTTTGTTAATTCTTCACACTCAAGCTAGACCAATTTTGATGAAATTTGGTACGGAAGCAGCTAACATCATGGATTAACATATAGACTAGCGGGTAACACCGCGGGGCTTAGCTAGTAGATTATAAGCTTCAATAATTAAATCAGTACAATCACATTATAGTTGCACAAGTCAAAATTGTTTATAACTATTTGGTTGACCAGCTAGGTGTTTGACCACCGCTCACTTGATGTTAAGTGACATTGTGGTCGAAGATGGTACATACCTAGCCTCGAATAAAACTTGCTCTCAAGTGAGGCTAACACACACCGTTAGATGCTTGGCTGCAGATTTTCAACTTATGGCTGGTAGCTAGCCAACCGAGTACTAGAAAGTACCCTACCACCATACTATGGTTTCCTTACGATGGTTTCTTTCACCGGTAGTTCAAGCTCATTATTGGGGTATAAACCCACTCCCTTCAGTTTGTGAACCAACCGCGTTAACCACTAAACTACTATCGCTACAACGTTTAACTATTACATATTTTTTACTTGTATGTAAGCTAGCCCTTCTAATCAATATTCCAGCTTAGTCGAGTAATTTTTGTCTCCAGATCTCCCCATCACTACGACCCGCCTCCAGAAATCGTGGTCAATAGCAATATGTACATGTACCCACATAACAAGCGGGACTACTACGAACAGTTTCCAAGAGTAACATATAGCATGCAGGAGCCTTGTTCCAGTGGAGTTCTTGAAGGTACAGAATAATATTGCTTTGGGCATCTATAGAGGAAATAAGTCCACTTATCAGCTCTCTGAGTCTATATTCCCCTGAAAGTGCAATGATATTCATTATAAATAAGCGTGCTCCATCTTAGACCACGCTACTAGTGAACATCAGGCAAGGTATGGAAAAAAATTGGAATTCACGTTGGGGTAAACAGAAAAACTCAATAAATTAAGCAACGGTACACAAATGGAGCACCATAGCCATGATTTTCCAACAAAAACACGGTAATCTGGGCATTTTCAAATCTTGAGAAAATGTGAGCAAACGTGTTCATAGACCGCAAGTAAGGCAGTCTATTTTTATGAGTTAAGTGAATGATTAAAAAGCTACATTTGTAAGATATGACTTTATTATGTATATACAAAATAAACTATGCATAAATATTTAGTAAGA
Source organism: Biston stratarius (assembly GCA_950106695.1). Classification (NCBI taxonomy): domain Eukaryota; kingdom Metazoa; phylum Arthropoda; class Insecta; order Lepidoptera; family Geometridae; genus Biston; species Biston stratarius. The sequence continues at coordinate 8,129,644 of OX467112.1, forward strand.
CAAAGGTTGCAATTTCACGAAGCGATTTTTACCTAAGTTTGTCGCGGTTGAAGGCCTTCATACAATGCATAAATATACAGGGTGTTTCGGAGAAGTGTAGCAGTACTTAAGATTCTGACCTACTTAACAGTGTGAACAACTTTTCAACCGCCGAACAAATCGTAAAATAACCGTTTTAAACAAAAATAGCACTTAACCTTTAAAAATTATTATGCCACAGGTAATTTTCGCGGTTTGATAGTCAGCTAATAGTAAAAAAGAACTGATAAAAAATCAGTTTCAACACTTCTCCGAAATATTCTGTGAGTAAAAATTATAAATTCAAAAATAAAGACCATATTTTTTCTTGACACACGACATGTTGTTTTCCATAGCTACATGACTTTTATTTAAAGGCAATTAAGAACTATAACTCGCCTTATATTATAATATGGAAATCTTTAGCAGGAATTATATCTGATTCTATATACAGTCGACTTACAGTTTCTCCATCCCTCCAGGTATAGAATACCCCAGCGCCAAGCGCATGCGGTTTGCCCCACCATCCCTGACGCTAGAAGACGACGGCATGGAGCGGTGGAATCCAAGTCCACCTTGGTCCGATTCGGCACAAAAGATGCAAGAATACGCCCAAAGGTTCACATACAATCACATGGTGCCGATACCCCCCGGAGAAAGAGCCTGCGTCACTTAGTAATCTACCCCTAATTTTTAGTTCTTAATAAAGCTAGATGATATATTGAATCGGGACTGTTATATTAGAATAGGCCAAGTTACATGAAATCTAAAAGGTCGTAAGACACACTATGCTAATCTGAAAAGAATCTGGTTATTTTTTTTGTTTTAGGAAAGTGTAGCAATAGTTAAAGGTATCGATCTAATCATCAACATGAAGATATTTTTTACTATGAAAAGCAACTTTGAAATTCAAAAATATCATTGACCATGTATTAGAACGTACACATTTTTTTTAAATTTCAGAGTTAAATTATCAGTAAAAGTTGCGTTGATGACTATATTGAGGAGTTAGTTCTTATAAATTGCATCACTTCTCTAAAACACCCTTTATAAACACATCAAGCATGGCAAGGTGTCTCTTAGTATATTTGCTTATGATTTTAAGTCGTTAGCTTTTCTACATAAAAGCCGATATGCTTTCTAATTCAAAATGTTAGTATACCATGTACAATGGAAATAGAAAAGGCATTGTTATTTAATTTGAAAAAGATACTGTCTACTAAACATTGATGAGTGAAATTTGTTCTCAAACTATTCTAATTACAATTCACCATCCAATGTCAAGTAATGAGCGACAAAGCAGTGAATCGTGACTTGTATTGTTAGGGACTCAAAATTCTGAGTGCCACTGCAATGGTAATACATATATAAGTGTTATCGCTTACCATTATGAAGCGTTTCGTTCGTCTCACTACTTCTGACCATAAATAATTAAAATATCTTATTTGTAACGAAAATTTGTGTTTTTGTTCGTTTAGTTTTATTTCATGTAAAGAAAGCGACTATAATTAGTATTTTCATTTACCAAAATGTATTTAAATACGGGTTACGGCTACGTATTAACTGTTATCTAATCTGGGACCGCGCGCGTCTACCATGTCATTTTCGGTGCGCGTGCATTGAGTGTCCATATTTTTGTGTTTGCTCAGGATAATTAGGTCAAATATTAACCACCTATTTTTTATTATTATTTGGAACAACAATCGAGTACTGAACTCCCTGTATCAATATTGCTGATGTTCAAACTTTCACGGTGTATATAACTATTTGTATTATTAGAGTTGTATAATTTGTCCTATATTTGTGCATTTACAAATTTTAATGACTTAGTCTATAACTCCAATTTGTTATAAGACTTCGTAGCTCAAGTTATAAGAATTTACAGTATTTTATCTTATAATTAATATTATATACGTAAGTATAACTTAATAATAACTTAATGAGACGTAAGTGATGTTAATTTAAGCAATGGAAAATGGTTCCGTCCAAATAAGTGCATTGCATTCCAAAGGAATAGTTTTTATGTAATATGTTTGTATATAAATGATATTTTTGTATACATAAGTACTACGTTATACATATCTGTACATATCAGGTATATAAGTCTATTTTATGAATGTAATTTATGAAGAGTTCGTAAATAAACCAATAAGATATATGACAAGTTGTTTTTTTTTAATATCTCGATAGTTCACCCATTCACTTCTTTGTGCACTCAAAATATAGAAAACAAAAGTGGCGGCATTATCACTAAGAGCTATCTCATCCAGGCAACCAAGAATGGAAAACACAATACATCTTAAGAAGAGACAAGAGATGTAACACTATCAAGTTCCAAAATGAAAATAATACATAATATAGTAAGTATGTAAAAAACATGTACATAATTAATGTATTTAAATAAAATCAAATCTATAAATATATATTGATACATATAGGCTATAATAAATAATCTTCGACCACACCGTCACTAAACCTCAGGTGAGCTATGGTCGAACTCCTTTTTTTGTAGTCGAATTCTACATAATTAAAATAAAATCTCGTGAATCGACCTATGTTAGACAATTAAATTCCATTAAAATCAAAGACGGTATTTTCGCTTAACATTATGCGAAAAGACGACCAAGCGCAAATTTCATACCTAAAAATATATAGCTCTCTTTTAAAATTAAAATAATTAAGTCTCTATTTTAAAGTCAACTACGGCCCCTAATTAAAAAGTTAGCTTTCAGGCAACGTCTTGCGTAACAGTATGAAGTAATAAAACGTAAGCACTGTATACAAAAGCACTATTAGAAAATGCAAACTAAAGCAGCACACGCGTATCCATTTCAATCATCAAATCAGGTTGGTGAGCTTACGCTAATGCGGGTAGTTCTAAACTCACGCTCTTTTGATTACGCTAATACGCAAAGTACGAAAGAATTCCTGTTAACACATGGTCCGAAGACTGCAGGACAGCTTAGTCCGATCGATGGAATTACGAGATTTCTTCTATCGGTTCTCAAAAAATCAAAAATCTAAATATATTTATTTGCAAAGTATAGGTGTCGAGAAGTTGGTACATAAATTAATAAGTCACTTTGACCATACTTAACCCACCTTTGTTAGCTTTTTTCGAATATCTGCTTCAAGAACTGCAGGGCGTGGGTTCGATTCTCACTCAGGACAAACATTTGTGTAACAAGAATTGTGTTTGTTCTGTGTCTGGATGTCCTATCTGTATTATAAATATCTATTAACAAAAAAAAGTATATAAGTATTCTATCAGTTATCTGGTTCCCGTAGTACAAGCTTTGCTTAGTTTGGGGCTAGATGGCGCTGTGAAATGTTCAATAACATTTATAAAAAAAGAACATCTGATATACCTAATCAACGCTCACCACCAGATGATTGACTTTCATATTTTTTACTATAAAAAAAGCAAGATGTAACTTATGAAGTATTTTGCAATAGATTTTTAGAACGTCTGATCGTGAGCCTAAAATCGCATAACACGTACAATTTTAATGGGACCCATTAACCGATCACCGTAAATACAATTGCATATATACATCAGATTGCATAAGTTTCAAGAACTATATTTAAATGTCTAATGCGTGCCAGATACATTAGGAAACAACCATCGAACCTCTTAATAGATGTAACGCGCTTACAAGCTGCCATTCTAGGAAGAGCTTTGTGTTCTCACCGCTACTCTCTGGAAGGTTTCCTGCATGTTGTGGTCGAGAGAGGAAGGGGAGATCAAGATATACTGGTACAGTTCTAGCTGTCAATCAGGCAAAAGCTAAGCCTGATATGTCGTGGTCCAAGTCTAAAGATATGTGCTGTCGAAGTATGAATCTATATTACACTAGCGACCCGCCCTAACTTCGTACGGGTAGTAAGAATGGGTATAGTAAGCTATCCTTAAACAGTAGATATATGCCACCTCAGACTTTTTGTAGATCTACAAAAGATGAACATCCCACCATGCATTATTTTGTTACATCTCAAAGGGATTAGGCAGCGTTTTCGATGAAAGTTCCCAAGTGACTTGACTTTTTCCGACACTTGCAACAATTATCATCATATTTCAACCAATTTACACAAAACCTTGACAATTTATATACTTAAACCTTCCTCATGAATCACTGTATCTATTGGTGAAACGCGTATGATAATCCGTTCAGTAGTTTTTAAGATTATGGCGAAACGACAAACAGACAAATAGACAGACGTGGCAGACGACTTTGTTTTATAATATGTAGTGATATGTAAAGGTAAAACATCACCGAAATATTGATCACAAAATTTTAAAAACTACTCAACGAATTGAGCTGAAAGTCAAAAATCCAGATATTAAAAATAATACATCCTAGAAGAAAAGATTTTAAGTGTATTAAAGCGCAAAGTGTAGCCTAACGGTAGAGCAGCTAAAAGGTAATTTATGGATCCAAATCATATTAGCGAATATACTACCAGTTATCTAGGTCACATACTACAAGTTTTGCTTTGTTTGTTCATTTCTTCTTTCGGTAGTTTGGAGCTATATCGAGAATATACAAAAATGCATACTGTTATTACATACTAGTAGCATTGATAGCTTAGTGGTTAATTGATTGAATCAGGATTGAATTTGAGTGTTCAAGGTATATATTTAGTTTATTTCCGCTTAACAGTCGTTCCAGCTACAACAGAAAAGAGGATTTAAATTTAAAAAACTTGACATAAATATGAAACAATTGAAAATATTTATTAAAAAACTTATATTTGTGGATTTTGTTTTTATTTTAATTAGTGTTTTGCCTAAGCTTTTAAGTTAATGTGAAATTTAGTTTTAGATTATTTATTAGTAAAGTTCCGGATAGGTTTTTTAATTATCATTAAGTTTTTTAATGATAATTAAAAGACTAACGATGTGTGTAATTGCCAAATAAATCTCATTTCATTCATTGGTCCAACAATTTGCTCCCGCTTCAGTGTTACAGCTTATACCGCAAAAGCTCGAGTAAAACTTTAAATCAATTGTTATTTCACTCTCGCCTGGTTGCCTACAATATGATGAATTATTGATGGCTTGAGAATACGTGATCCTCTATCCTTTCTTACTCTGAATTGCACAGGCACATGGCTGGTGGAGTAAAGACGAAGGTACTCAAAGGCATGGTAAGAACGAAAAAGACGAAAAAATAATTTCGCTGCATTGTATTGTTTTCTAAAACTTGTGTTTTTGGGGTTCCGTACCCAAAGGGTAAAGACGGGACCCTATTACTAAGACTTCGCTGTCTGTCTGTCCGTCCTTCTGTCTGTCACCAGGCTGTATCTCAAGAACCGCGATAGCTAGACAGTTGAAATTTTCACAAATTATGTATTTTTGTTGCCGCTATAACAACAAATACTAAAAACAAAATAAATAAAAAAATACGATTTTTTGCCTTTTTCATAAATAATGGTACGGAACCTTTCGTGCGCGGGTCCGACTCGCACTTGGCCGGATTTTTACGTATTTCAACTTATATTGGTTAACCTTTTTATCACAAAGGGCTGAATTGTGAAAGAATAGTGACATGACAATGTGGGGATCGTGTTCTTTATAAGACTCTGTAGAATATATAAAATCGTAGAACATTTCACACAGCGCGGTCTAGCCCCAAACCAAGCAAAGCTTGTACTATGGGTACCAGATAGACTGATAGAATAACAGAACACCCAGACACAGAACAAACATTTATCGTCACATAAATGTTTGTCCTGCTGGGAATCGAACCCACGCTCTACAGCTCTTGAACCAGTTATTCTACCAAATAAGGTAGAAGCTTCTAGCGAAGTCACCGTTACTTTACTAAGGTAAATCTGGACTTGGTCCTGACTTACATTTTATGATTTTGACTTGAGACTCATATTGCACTTGATTTTTCATTACATCATACTTGAAAATATAGAAATACTTGACACTAGCAGAATCTAAAACGAAAAATTAACTTCGTATATGATGAGTAGCCCTAGTGTCAGATTTAAAGTGCTGCCCAAAGGTCTATGATAAAGATTAACAGATGTTGTAAAAAAAAAATGATAAATACGTGTAGGACTGTAGGTACTTTGATTTGCGGATATCAAAGTACAAAGTACAAAAACTAATGATTATTTATGATTAATATATTTAGTAAATAATTGCCATCATCAACTGCATCACTAACAACAGGTAAAATGGCAGTAAAACACGGTCTTATTCGTAAAAAAAATAAAAATAAGAAAGAACCGTAAAACACATTTTACTAGCACAACTGTGGTTGTAGCATATTATATTTTACGAAATATTAGGTAGGTACGTAAACGATAGTCAAATGTATGAAATAAATTATATGTACATTGATATTCTAGTTCTAATTGTTTTCATTTGTAAATACTTTTCTATTGTTGTACCGCACTATATTTCCTTTCTGCGTTCTGCGATCATGGAAATATAGGTGACATGCTCATTTATAGAATCTATAATTGCTTATCATGTGTAATCTCAGGTGTGGATGGTGTTTATTGACGTACTATTTAAGAGAGCAATAACTTTTCTATGTACTTTGATAATAATAAATAAATAATTAACGTTACAATGCCGCCAAATGTTAGGTACGTTTCCGACTGATACGTATAGGCATGGGATTGAGATTTCCTTCTTTTTGTTTTTGTTTTCGGTGCTTAATTTTGTGCATTTGCCAGTGTCATGATTTTCAATATTTTCAAGTTTGAGATAAAAAATTAAGTTATAAATAAATATTTAGAAATATAAAAACATTTCTCACGCTTCAAAAGTTCGCTATGGAAACTGACGTGGTTTTAACACCTTATTTTTGTTTTACTAGTGTGTGTGTACTCACGTTTATTACATCGAATACACTGACTATAGCAAACAAAGCAAAGCTTTCAGATAGCGGATAGAATACTTATATACTAAGTAAATAAGATAAGTCAAACAAATGTCACAGTCAAAGTCGCAAAAAGCAAGTCAGGATCAAGTCCGGTCGGGTCCGGCACGTTGCGCGGTGGTGCGAGTAGTTAGTGTCTTGCTGGGCCATCGTGCTCTGGAGTTCTTCCTCTTTGGAGTCCTTCTGCACGGTGTCAGGAATATTCTAGTACACAAAGCTCATTTTTTTTTTATGGCTGGCTGTCTAGGTGTTTGACCACAGCTCTCGTGATGTTAAGTGACGGTATGGTGGAAGATGGTAAACACACCTAGCTTGGAATGGAACTGGCTCTCAAGTGAGGCTTCCGGAACACATCGTTAGATGCTTGGCGGTAGATTTTCAACTTGAGGGTGGTAGCTAGCCAGCCGAGTACTAGAAAGTACCCTACCACCACGCTATGGTTTCCTCACGATGTTTTCCTTCACCGGTAGCTCAAGCTCAATGTTGGGGTTTGAACCCACGCTCTTCGGCATGCGAATCGACCGCGCTAACCACTAACCACGACATCTTCATATTCGCGACTGCCCTCATCACATTTACAAAGAACAAGGTTACCACGTCGTTCCGTCAGTTTTCATAGTAAGAACAATAAAACAGTAAGTAGCCTAAATAGTTTGCCAGGAACCGAATCCAATTTCAGAGAAATAACACTAACATTTTGCAATAGCCTTTACAATAGTAACTGTAAAACATTACAGTAAGCTTCGCAGAAAACCACCCTAGACCAATTAAATCCAATACACTAGTCCAGAGTCATTGCAAGCACATCATCATTCCGAACCCGCCTTCGCTTCGCATTAGTGGCTCGTTAGTGAGAAACAAATTAATAAATTATACTCCGATAAGTATTTCCAATCACATCCGCCGTGGGAAAAGGTTAAAGCTGTTGGGTGCCTTTAGATGAGCCAGTACAAAGCTTCCATCGTCATGATCAGCCCATAATAAATAACCTCTAATAAATGGATTTTTTGCCACAGTGTGTATTCCTCGATGGACACAATCTGAGTGCCTTTCAATCGCGATTCTAGACAAGCGTACTCCATCGTAACTCAAGCTTATTAGTTAATAAAAATATGGCTGTTCACATAGATTTTGTAGCAATGATAGCTCAGTGGTTAGCGCGTATGGTTCACACGCTGAAGGGCGTGGGTTCAAAGCCCAACAATGAACTTCAGCTGCCGGTAAAGGAAAACATCGTGAGGAAACCATGACTTGATGGTAGGGTACTCTTTAGTACTCGGCTGGCTAGCTGAACACTCAAGTTGAAAATATGTCGCCAAGCACCTAACAGTGAGCTCCGACAGCCTCACTTTAGAGCCAGTTCCATTCCATGCTAGATCTGTTAACCATCTTCAACCACCCCGTCACTTAACATCAGGTGAGCTGTGGTCAAACACCTAGCCTGTAAAAAATAGATACTTTCTAAGCGTGGAATGTCTTTACTGCGCAGGTTTTACTGCAGATAAAGATGACAATTTTCGAAGAATTTTAGTCAAGTTTTTTAATAACAAAATGTATGGAAAATTAATAATAATAATAAATAATAATATTTTTTTATTGTCAAACAAGAAAAAACAAAACATTTACAAGGTTACGTTGACACCCAAACTAGGCAGCATGGCCTGTGCTATGGGGTTCAGAGCACGAGTTGCTTAAAACTATAGTTAATGAATTTATATATTTTTAACACAAACAAAATTATATTATTTAAACGGTTGGTTAATAGGGATGAAGTTAAACATATAATTTAAATTTTAAAATTTAAGGTTTCCTGGTAATTAAACTTATTTACATAAATAGTCTAATAATATAAATAATAATAGTTGGCTCTAGGCGATAAGGCCGCCCTTGTACACCGTTTATTTGTTGTTTCTATGTTGTATTTTTTGTTTTGTTACCTTCTTTCTCTTCTGTTTTTAATTTTTATATGTATTTTTATAATGTTTGGTGTATAATAAAGTTGTATTGTATTGTATTGTATTGTATAGTGGATGCTACTCTTATCTTTATAGATAGGGAGACTTGAATAGTATTAGAGTTTCTGTTTTGTCATACGAAAGGGTCAACAGCCACTTTTTAACCATAATTTTGCACATTGAAGTATTGACGCCAAGAATAGCACAATTCCTGCATACATTGTTATAAGTGTTGGGGTGAGAAAAATCTGGACTTCTAAAACCTAGTAAAGATTCGGAGGTGTAGGCATTCTGAAAACTTGCCGAGCCATCAAGCAGTCATAGTTATCGTGGTTTAGGAAGGCTTTATGTGTTTGGACGGTGGTATTTAAAATATAGAGTTGTCGTACCCGTACTTATATTAACACACTTTTACTAAAACTTTACGACACACAAAACTGTTTTCAAGTAACTGGAACAAAAGAAATCTTCCGCTTTTCGTAAACATCTCAAACACTTGTGTACGATATAAATACAAATGTGGCAAAATTAATTTGACATCTAAGTGATTTTTATGCATCCGCATGCACCGAAAAATACAAAAAAAAAACACTAAATCTTACATACATTTACCTTAGCTGACTTACGAAAATAAGGTCTTTGGACGTAAAACAGTAAAAAAATAAAATTTATTGGGTCTCACGTTAGAGACTGACGTATTTATGGCACAGGACGGTGGCAGATTGTCTAATCGAATCATTACAGTCCAATGTTGTGATATTGCCAAAATGGTATGAATAACAACGTGTGCCTTTTGCTAAACAGTCAATACGTCTTAGTCAGAATCTCCATTACTTTAAAAAAAAAACTACTGAAGTCGTTTTTATTTCTTTGGTTTGGCTTAAGTTCATGGATTTGGAGGCCTATGTCCAGCAGGGACGTCCTACCGCTGAAATGATGATGATGATGAGTGGGTAAGTAAGTGTGTATTGATGAAGAAGAGAAAATGTACTAAACACTTAATCTATTTATTTATTACACTTCACACCATCATTACACGGTTTCCCTAATATAGGTTAAAGGTTATTATTTATAGGTTTCCCTTATATACCTTTTATACACTTTATATTTTGTAACGATGATAGCTCAGTGGTTAGCGCGAGCGATTCACACGCCGAAGGGTGTGGGTCCTGAAGGAAAGCAACGTGAGGAAACCATAGCATAGTGGTAGAGTATTTTCTAGTACTCGGCTGGCTAGCTACCACCCTTAAGTTGAAAATCTGCCTCACTTGAGAGCCATTTGCTTTCCATGCTAAGTATGCTTCACCATCTTCGACCACACCGTCATTTAACATCAGATTAACAGTGGTTAAACACTTAACTCGTCAAACTTAAAAAGAGAAAACTTCAAAATTGATTCAAATACAATTAAAACCTATCTGTATTAAACCCAAAATATAAAGAAACTGCTATCAAATTATACAGGATTATTACAATACTGTCCAACTCTTGTATCAGACCTTCTTTTTTTAACATTATTTATTAACGTATACATCTCAGTCTTCCTGGCCTTCACGCCCATACTTTTTATTCTAACGCCCGTTGACATTGACAACTCCTGCGCCGTGCACTGCGGGGCACACAACTAATAAACTATTCCATTTGGCAGCGAAATCAGAATGCTAACAGGATGATATACTGAGCTGTTGTTTGTTGAGAGATTTATTTCACTCAAGGTTAATAAGTACACAAAATTATAATAAGAAAATCTTGCAATTGTTTTAAGTTTTAAGTTAGTGTGAAATTAATGCCCCGATTGGGAAACGGGGCATCCTACACAAATGTTAACGAGAAAAATCTTTACTGATTTTAAAATTACATATCTTTATTTCACTAGCTGCTTTTTATCTTATCTTCTACAGTAAGCTCATTAAAACAATGTTCGAACTATTACATCCACATAAAATTCAATGTTGCATCTAAAGGCCAAACGCGTACTTACTCAAAAGTGACAGATAAAAATGCATTAAAATGCGGTTTACGGCAAAAACGTACCTACGATATACGCGATAAATATTCATGCTAATACACATCCTGGATTCCGTTGAAAAAGGAAAATAACAACGCGGTTAGATTATTTCTATTTCATACGATGCGCCTAGATGTGGGCGGACTCAGAAGAATATATAGGGGGGGTATTAATTAGTAGGTGCAACAACTTACGACCCTATAGCTAAGTCGACAACACAAACACAAACTTCGACTTATCGTAAATATCGTAGGAAATTACAAACAGCGCCGTCTAACCCCATTCTAAGCAAAGCTTATACTTTGGAAGTCAAATAGCTGATAGAATACTTAAATACTTTTTTTTTGTAAATGCGGACTTCTCATATATACAGAACACCCAGATACAGAACAAACATTAATGATTGCACTACAAAATGTTTGTCCTGAGTGGGAATCGAACCCACGCCCTACGGCTCATGGAGCAGACATACTACCAATGAGCCAACAGGGCAGTCAACTTATGATATTCCCTACAACCCCCTGCCTAAATTACGCCCACCTTTCATTGACATTATTCATCACCTTAGAGATTAACCGTCAATGGATTCGCGATAAAACTAACGCTGCATAATTTTTTCCGCATAGGTAATATTTCTTTATGGGAAAAAAGCTATAAATATGCTAAATAATTGTCAGGGCTTTGCTTTTCCTGCCATCGTTTCCGCAAAAATTCATTCACATCATGCTCACACATTGATCATTTAACAGGCAAGCTTTCGATATTTATGTACGTAATGTTTTGTTTTTACTATACAAAATATATGTCTATATTTTATTATTTTAAGTTTAGCAAAAATCACGAAATATCACAAAATAGTGTAGTAAGATATCGCGTGTATTTATTTTTTCGTCACAACAATGAAATCAACGTTGAACTTCAACAAAGCACAGCGCCAACAACTAACTTAACAAGATGCTTATCTAGTTGTTAGTGTTGAAGAAAGTCTTGCTGATCCGTGGTCTGAGGACAATGTACATTAAATATGTCCATGTACTAGTATACAATACGAGTAATACAATATATGTTTTTTGCATGATTACACTATTCCTTTAATATTATTTTTATGCCAGTCAAAAACAACCTGCAACCTTATTTCTTTGTAGGTATGTACTAAATTACTTATACTTTTATTTTTTCAATCTATAGAATATAACTTTGTTATATGCATTATAACATACAAAACATCTATGCGTTTGTTTATTTATTTTTTCTGTTTAATGCGATCTTTACATTTGAAACCGACTAGTAAACAAAAGAAACTTTGGTCAAGCGATTCCAAGCAAAATACCATAATTATTATAATTGGGCGCAAAAATGCAGCAACAGTCACCACTTACTGTTAATATTGAATACTAAGTGGTCTACCGTCAAAGCAACAGCGATTCCATTATTCGTGTTAATCGAAATGGCTGGATATTGAAAACAATCGACAGGGTTGCACGACTTAGTATGGATTGAAGTGATGGGGTACCCATAATATCGATAACATCAACGACACATCACAATACATGCATATATGACAATATATGAATATCATTGTGACATTACGAGCATCTGCAATTCCATGTTAAAATTAATAAATCAATCTATCAATTTGTGTCATTAAGTGGTCATTGTCATGTTTTGTTATAATGGCATAAATAAATTGTGAAGGAATTTTACAAAGCGCTTTGTAGCCCAAACTAAGCAAAGCTTGTATTATGGGAACCTGATAATTGTTAAAATACTTAAATAGTTTTTTTTTTTGTATATTATAAAATATTTTCGGTAAAAAAATATTATTACATAAAGACATAATTGTAGCGATGGTAGTTAAGAGGTTAGCACAGTCGGTTCACACGCCGGAAGACGTAGTTTCAAATCCTAACAAACAGTTTGAGTTATCGGTGAAGGAAAACATCGTGAGGAAACCATAGCGTGTTCTAGTACTCGGCTGGCTAGCTACCATCCTCAAATTGAAAATCTACCGCCAATCATCTAACGGGTGTTCGGCAGTCGGTCTCAATCTTAAGAGCCAGTTCCATATCAGGGTAGGCATTTTTACCATTTTTGACTACACCATCACTTAACACACAGGTGATCAAACACCTAGTCTGTTAACCTAAAAATTGAGTTTCTAGAGTTATTGTTATAAAACGGTTCGTCTTATTTTTTATTACAAAATTTCACCCAATTATTTTGAAATGGTAGTTCTTGATAGCAATGCTACAATTATATCTGACGGATAAACTAAGGAAAAACTCGTAACAATTAAAAATTTAAACCTTACTTGACTGTCAAAAGATACGGAGAAAGAAGACACCCTCTGATAGGATACAACAATTATTCAGTCCTTTCCGTCTATCGATATCGATATTTCGCATCACTCATATTCATACACACGCACGATTTTCATGTCATTTGCCACGTGTGCGCCGCTTATACACGACAGAAGCTTACACCCTGAATTTCTAATTAGACTGTAATAATATTCGATTTAACCCTTTCTAATTCTAATCGTTTTGACGCACGCTCTCTACACGTGCCGAGCACGCGGCTGAATTCAAATCGATTTTTTTTTCCATTTTCCTTATCGATGAAATACAAAGGGATGTAAATTCGATAACTGTGTCTTTACAAAACAGTTAGTTGAAACGATACTATCGTCTGGTCACTACAGAGACTTAACTTTTTATGTAAAAGTAATGTGACGAATGATACGCTCTCCTGATGGTAAGAGACAGTGGCGTAGTTATATATCAAAAGGCCATCGTAAGAGCCGATTTAAAGGGTAGCTTTGGGCTCACGGTAGGTCAGGTTTGGAGATCTGTTTTTTTTTTATGGCTTACAGTCTAAGTGTTTGACCACAGCTCACCTAATGTTAAGTGACGGTGTGGTCGAAGATAGTAAATCACACCTAACCTGGAATGGAACTGGCCCTCAAGTGAGGCTGCCGGAACACACCGTCAGATGCTCGGCGGCAGATTTCCAACTTGAGGGTGGTAGCTAGCCAGCCGAGTACTAGAAGGTACCACCACGCTATGGTTTCCTCATGATGTTCTTTTTTCACGACTTCTGACTTGTTTAATTACTTAATCGAGCCCAAAGACAACGGCACAGCAGCGTGGCCCGAACCGTTGTATAGAGAGGGGGAAGAAAAAATTCCCGGAATGATGCCAAAAGCAACGTGTTAGGGGTGAACCGGGCGTTCCTTTGGAGATCTCGGTGCCCTCCGTCTGACACAGAGGCAGGCACTTCGTAATAGACCTCCTTACCAGAAGGTCGTTTAGGTAGGTACCACCGCAGTACAAGATATTGTGCCGCCAAGCAGTAGTGTGTTAATATTACTGTGTTACATATAGTTTAGTTGGTTCTGTTGAAAAGTTATGTGCTCACGTGCTGACATGTTTTTTTTTTAAATATAACTTTTATGTTAAATTTATTTATTCGTATGTTTCTTCATTTTATTTGTGTATTATTTTGTGTGTATATACTTTTTTTTTAAATTATAAATATTAAAACCGTTCAGCCGTTTTTGCGTGATTGAGATACAACATACAAACTTTCTCATTAATAATAATAGTAGGATAGTACATACCTACATACTACTTTAATTATAATATAATAGGTACTATTTGCTGTGACAAACAGTTTTTATTGCTCTAAGACAAAAGCCCATAAAAATTATACTTATTCCATATTTTTAGATTAAGATAAGTAAAAGAAACATTATTCTAAGCTCGAGTCGTGTTAAGAAGAATTGTGACAACTGCAATAACGTTATGACAAAATCTGAATGTAAGTTCTCATATGTTCTATATTAAGTATGAGAATGTCTCTGTAAGAGTGTAAGAGACTCAGGTAGCTCAGTGGTTAGCGCGGTCGGTTCGCACGGCGAACGGGCGTGTGTTCAATAACCCCGACATGAGCTTAAGCTGCCGGTGAAAGAAAACATCGTAAGGAAACTATAGCATAGTGGTAGGATACTTTCTAGTACTCGACTGACTAGCTACCACCCTCAAGTTGAAAATCTGTCGCCAAGCATCTAACGCTGCGTTCCGGCAGCCTCACTTGAGAGCCAGTTCCATTACAGGCTAGGTGTATTTACTTCGACCACACCGTTACTTAACATCAGGTGTGCTGTGGTCAAACACTTAGCCTGTCAACCATAAAAGAAGCTTAATATGCTCAAAGCAAATTAACATGTTCAAAAAAACTCGTCGCAAGAAATTGCTGCAAGTACTTGTCAGTGCGAGCTCTACTTTTAGCAACGAGATCGTGGGAACAGGTGAGACGCGTGGGCATACAATCTAATCTGAATCTTAAAATACATAACGTGAAATTTTCACTTAAAATGGCATTGAGTGAGTTAGTTGCGAATTTTAAGCCTTTCTAGTTGTCGCAAGGAAATCTGTCCTGTTTAAATTTAAGCATGTCCCACACTGGGGCAGCCTCCAGCTATAGTTGTCTTGCCTTAAACTCAGCTCCTACCACGGTTATATGGAGTAGACGCGACGATTTCAGCAGGCTTAATCACAGCTATAGACAGCTTCATTTGGACCTCGGCCGCAATCCATATTTTTTATAATATAAACAAGCTTGCGTTTGACCACATCCTGCCTTATGTTAAGCAGTGCGGTATAAGATGGAGCACGATTACCTAGAAGAAACCTATTTACTTTATATTCGAACACATCCATATTGTACCTAACAGGGAACACAGAATCCGGCAGAGAGTTCCACAACCTTGCTGTGTGAATAAGGAATGAATGACGTTTCCCGCCCAGGAAATACATTTAAATAACATACATAGATGTTTGTTTTGTTCATGTCCCAATTTTATCATATTTTATATGTATATTTTAGTGTGTACACATGACTTCTCTGGTTGATGACACTAACCTGCGAAAGGCACCCTAAAACAGCGATATCCTGGATTTTATTTTGTTACTTAAAGTTTTGTGTACCGCAAATGTCAAGGACAACTATATAACGCCTGTCCTTACTATAAAGAGGGCGTTTCGTTTGTTCGAAAAAAAAGTTCACTGTTTTTTTAAATGATGGTAAAATGTTAACGAATTAAATATTATTCCACCGAATTGACTAATGGGTAGGTACTTTAATAATAATAATTGATTACTGTCTTTTCGCTGACGGTAATCGTCGTGAGAAAACCTTACGAAGGTTTTTTTCTGCTTTATGATTTGAAAGAAAATACGTGTACGTAAGAAGTACGTGTGTCCACTATGGGCCTACATGGTTAAATCACACGCACACATCATCAGCCATAGGTCGTCCACTGCTGGACATAGGCCTCCTCCTGGGGGTTTTGCCAATACTCGCCACGCTTGGCAGGCGGGTTGGCGAGCGCAGTTAGGTGTGATTGTTCAAGGAAGACGCTGCTGCCCATCTTGCAATTACATCCCTTAGCAGACTCTTACGGCAACCACGGGTAGAGAGGGTGGGGTACTATTCTAACGCCGGCACCACCACGGCATACCTACCTACATGGTTAAATATTACAACCAAATCACAATCACCCTTCAAAAATAAATGTATGCCCAACAGGCTAATATGTTTATCAGTTAAAACTACAAAAAAAAACCCTTCATAAGAAAACCACCGAGTATTAAGAATAAAGTGAGCCTATACTTTTTAACATTCAGTAGTATCAGCGAGCGAGTGCCGGGTTCGTCGCATTTGCAGGGACGAAAATACGTATAATGTCAAAAACTTACAACCCAAGTGTGGGTTTGAAATGACCCTTTAATCAATATTTACTTTTAAGGGAACACTGCCCGTGATCCCATCCTTACCAACGCCGCTTTGGATATTCTTTCCAGCATTTAACATAAAGGTGACTTACAAAACTTAACTTAGTTACTAGCAGCGCCATCTAACCAAGATTTCTTGTACTAGTTAGATCAGGTTGGCTGTGAGAGGTAGTTGTAGAACCTTCTTCTTTCTCGACTTTCGTGAAATCACTACAGATTAAATTCGTTTCTAGTACAAGACTCACATCACAGATGGCAGCTTGTTCCTCAAAAGCCCTAAATTGGTTTTTCAAAGAAAACTTTTGACAAATAACTTTGATAGGTAAGAAGTAGGAATTTGTGTATTGCTTATTGCTTACTTGTTTGATTTAAAATTATAAAATTAACCCTCTAAAACACTATGTATTCGCTCCCATCGCTAATTTTATTTCGAAGTTGTTTTTCGTTTCTTTTCGAAATCGAATTTTGAGTTGTAGTTTCAAATGATTCCATATTCATTTCATAACTAAATAATACGCATGCACCTATTTCGGCGGGTAGGTACTCTGAAACATTAATTAGATACAAATAAATAAAATTAAAACTAATTTAAACACTTTTTTTTAAGAATGTCATTTATCTTTTCTATGCCACTGATACTTAATAAATCCTTCCAAATCCTTTTTTATATATTTTTTTATATGTTTAAGTTCGCGTTTTTACCACCAACTCACCTGATGGTATCAATGATGTGGTCGAAGATGAAGCACCCAGACAGAAGATACCTATTTGCTCCGACCTCGAAAAGATCCAGATTATATATCTCGGGTAACAAGGAAGCCGGCAGCTTGTTCCATTCCTTGGCCGTACGGATGAGAAACATAGAGTCAAAACTTTTCCACGGCATCCTTTTCTTTTGAGTAACTTAAAACTTTTTTTCAAAAAAATTCCAGACAAAACTTTATGAGACTGAATTGGATTTTGATTTATTTCGAGTAAAACCTCAACATTTTAAATTTGACACGCAAGATCTTGCATGTCTGCCATATTTTTGCTTTGCTAAATGATTTTCACTACATTAGACTGATGATTGACTGCAGTAATACGTTGGAATAAGGTTGATTAAACTTACTCTTCCCAGAATAGCAGTTAGAACTGTACATATGGCACAGATTTGCAAATAATGCGTACTTATATCCGTTCTTGTCATCTATTCCGCCGCATACTTCGTCGTCTGTTTCTATACAGTTTTTGCTCATTTGACATTGATGCTTTGTAAACTCTCGTGACAGATGCTATTATTAAATAAAAGCTATTTACCTATTTTGCTATTTTTGTGTTATTTCGAGTGTTTACGTTTTAAATAGTAGTAATAGTATATTAACTACTATACATTACTGGGCAAGGTATATGCCTAACATGCCCATACATTAACGGGAAGGTCCCTTTTACTGCGGACGTCCCCGAGGAAAGCTTCGAGAGAAAAATTTACCCAATTTCAGTTACAAAATGATCGATACTGATATCAAATCTATAAAAGACAAGGTTTATGTAAATGAAATTTTAGCAAGAACTTACATGGCAAAAACCATTGCCGAAAAATGACAACATGAATCGTAATTTTTTATATAATAATTTTGATAGAATATACATAGCGTCTGCGTGGAACAAATGCACCAGCAGATCAAGTATTCTCTTTAATGAATTCAAAATGTAAATCTGAACAAATTTGTTCGTGTAGGTATCTGTTCTCAAAGCCATGTAGAAAAGGAAACAGAATATTATTGTACCATAAAGAATATGTCCCGTTTTTTACAAAAAAATGGTCACCTAATGTGGTGAAATATGCATTTTATTGATCCTTCCAAAGCTCGGCCGAAATTGCCACTACCTTGACTTATTTTTACACACTCGTGCATGTAGTTCGGCACTTTATGAACTACTTATTCTATACATGAAAACTCTAAAAAACGCTACTTTTGATTAATATTTAATACGGCGACGAGATACCTCGTATTCAACCAAAACCAAACTCAAACGCATTTTCTGTGAACAATCAGTTACCTTTTAAGGTTCGGTAAACAAAAGTCATAAATTAGGTGAGACAGACAGATATGACAAACTTAATAATAAAGTTATGTACCCCAAAGATGTCCACACCTTTGAGACACATAACCCTAAAAATTAAAAAAATACTTGGAAATAATGATTCTCTTACTATTCTTATGCTGTGGGTATTTTCTTTATTTTATTTTTTTTGATTTAAAAAGGATACAAAGAATCTCACATTTTCACGCTGGAGTATATCAACTGATGTAAGTGGATAATGTTGTGATTTAGCGTTGATTGGCACTATGATCAGTGCTGAAACGAAAAAAACGTGTATGGTTGCATGCACTTGAGAGCCATTCATCAATTATGTCAGAATCAGTCAGAGCACAATAGCATGTTATGTCATAACCAGCAATACAGAATAGACATCGACTAGCTATGCCCTGCATCTTCACGCTCGTTTTTCGTGATAAACATTAGCCTATGTGTTGATCCAGGATTTAAGCTAAACTACATACAAATGTTCAACCAACTCGGTTAAACTATCGGTTACAGCTTGAAGAAGTAACACATAAATATGAATACATAAACACCTTTGCGTTTATAAAACGCACTGGCCATTTTAAATAAAATAAAAACCTGTATGGTGACAAATTTTACAGTGATTTTTTTTGCATAGACGATAGAAATTCTAAATTTAAAAAAATCATGACATTTGGTTGTTCAACTTTCCAATGTTTTTATATTTAGCTTCTAACGTGAAGATGGATACAGCCTCAGATCAAACACTACGCAAATTCAGAGTAATTTTCAAGTACGAGTTCTGACGTGGGACTAACGCGGCAGAAAATGCTCGTAATGTTGGCATTGGCCTTGTTTGAAGAGGATGTACACCTAACGATCGCACCGTGCGTTTTAGTGTTAACCGCTCGTGTAGTGGAAACTTTGACTTTAAGAATGAACCAAAAGGAAGATCAGCCACTAAAGTAAATAATAATGAAGTGTGAATAATTTTTTTTGGAAGTAGTACAAAATTTCTTCACATAGTTTGCAGAGTCCAGGTCCCAAGAGTTCAATTCTACGATCTTCCGATTATATAACAAATAAATACATTGATCAAATATAAATGTGTATATATATTATTTATTATCTTACGAAAATAAATTAGTACGAAATAGCAATGTCACACTTTAACGCCTAATTTTAGATATCTTACCCAATAAACTATAGCTAAACAACATTGTGGATTCAAAAAAGCCCATCAAAACCGTCGTTCATGCTTACATCACTTCATTTTGATAGCGTAGTCGATAGTGAGAATAATGATAATATAATTACCTATTCAATTAATTACCTATTTTACAAAATTTTATTTTATCGACCATGAAATGAATGCTGACAACTGATATTACCTAAATTCTTTTAGCATCATGCACAACGTGCAAATAATGCAATTGCAATTTTTATGTGAACAATAAAGGGTTATCAATGGAATATGTTGAAAACGGTACATTTTCAAAAGATCATTTGGAAATCTAAATAATAATATAAATGTTTTAAGTACAATAAACGACTCTATAAGTTTATTAAAAATATTCTGACAAAAATATTACTTAATATCATGTAAGTGAATAACATTCTGTTATTCAAAGCATTTATTTGGTTTCTGCGACAAATCGATCAAGCCGATTTATTGATATTTACTTATATCAAGGTTCTTCTTTTTCTGCTTCTTTCTTTTTCGGCTTGTTTTAAGGAAACCCGATCAGCTAATAAGATTATTGTTTTAATGCCACAGGTGTTTCTTGTTCATCGTTTAGTTCAACCTCTACTTCTATATTATCTTCTCCATTTAATCCATCGTTTCCCTCAATACCTGTTCCTACTTCACCTACTTCTTCTTCATTGTTTCCTGGCATATTTGCTAGCGCGCTTTTTTTTATTTTGCCTTCTCCTTCTTGACCAACTTCATCATCTACTCGAATTTCTTTTTCGATTTCTGCGTCATCTAGATCCAATGTTTGTTGACCTTCTAAAGTAGGATCATCCATATTTGGCTCAGGTTGTTGTCCAACATTTTCAACAATATCATAATTTATTACCAAGTTTCCCTCCATTGAACCATTTTCGTTCATAACAAGTTCCCCCTCAATACCCTTATATTCTTGATTTGATTCAATATTCTCTGCTGTCATTTTACTATCTTTTGGGAACTGTTGTGATATTTTGTTTTCGTCCATTATAATCTCTCCTGCCATATTACCATTTTCATGTACAGTCATAGTTCCTTCGACTCCATTTTTATTGCTATTAGCATAACCAGCATCCCCATTAGCATTATTTACAACACTAGTTTCGCTTTGCGGTCCATCATCAATTGATGGTAAATTTAGGCAATTTTCTTTTGATGTCTTCACGTAATCTGCAAAGGAGTCATATTTATAAAACTTATTTTAAAAAGCTACAAATCTACTTTTTTACTTCATTCTGATAACAATAGAAATGTCTCCCACATTTTTTGCTCGAAGTCCTAAAAAGATTACATTTTTGAAGGAATAGATAATGCAGTACAAATTCTAGTGATATTCCAGAAATTAGCTGCGCTTCTCGATTTCACTTGATATACAAAAGTGATGTGACTGAATATCCACGTAGGTACCCACAAACTTTTGGACTTATAGTATTAATGTACCCAAGTCAGATACCTTTATCCTTGAGACAGTTGAATTCAAGCATGTCACAAGAGTCATAAAATCTTCGATAGTTGCCTCCACCATCCACGCCGCATTTTTCTTTAGCAGTGTGAATACACGTCATTGCGTTGTAGCATATCTGGAAGAATAGCCTATTTGAGGTTGACAGACTAAATGTTTGTTCCAACCCACAAGATGGGTTGAATGATGGGTTGAACAATGATGAGTTGAACTGATTCACAAAATAAATTACTTATGAAGTACATGAAGCCTCACTGAATCTCAAACACTTTGTCTTCTAACTCAGTCAAACTATAGTTAAAACATTGCTATAAAATATTTTTATTTGGTCTGATATAAATCGAAATTTAGTATTCTGTTACTGATTCCGGAGGTTCTTAAATTGTTATACTTTTCATACGCACTTATAGAGTAGGTAGGTATATATTTTCTTACTTTGTTACGGTGTCGATCCATAGACACGCAAAAGTTAATAGAACACAAAAATGAACCTGAAAATATAAAACTATATAAGTTTATTTACAAAATTAATACAGATAGAGATTTTTTTAAATGGAAGACAGGTCAAATATTTGACTACAACTCATCTGATGTTAAGTGGCGGTGTGGTCGAAGATGGTAAACACACCTAGCCTAGAATGGGACTGGCTCTCATGTGAGGTTGTCGGAACACACCATTAGTGCTTGGCAACAGATTTTCAACTTGAGGATGGTAGCTAGCCAGTCAAGTACTAGAAAGTACCCTACAACCATGCTATGGTTTTCTCGCGATATTTTCCTTCACCGGCAGCTCAAGATCATTGTTGGGGTTCAGATAATAACTGATTTTTCGCTGAAGAAAATATCGTGAGAAAACTTGCACATAAATGTTCTGAAGAAGTAATTCAGTATTCGCAAGTTGCGCAGTCACGAACATATGGGGTGTAACAACGGCAAACCCCCCTTACCCCCTTCGAGCCGAAACTAATTCAAAATCACAAAACCGTCAGGGCACCACTATAAAAAAGGTAGGGTACTATAAACCACAAGAAAAAAACACTCCCTCTCGGTACGAAATCCTTGATCCGAGTCTGTTTTTGGGTAATATTTTACAATATTATGTCGTATCGTAAGTATTGTGTAAAAACCATATTTGATTTCAATGACTGCTCTGTTAGTTTTTACAAACATTTATGTTACAAACATATTTGTTTGTTCTAAATCTGGATGATCTAAATGTATGTAAGTATTATAAGTATTCATTTACAACAATAAAGTACATAAATAATTCCATAGTACAGCTTTGTTTAGTGTGCTATGTGCATAATTGTGACGTGTCTTCCATTATTTATTTATTTTAAAATCAAAATCAAAAAGTCATTTATTCAGTATAGGCCCTGGAATATGCACTTATGAACGTTAAGTTACATTTTTGAATCTACCGCCGGCTCGTAACTACACTTCAACTGAGAAGATTCCGGCAAGAAACTCAGCAAGGTGTTTTTTTGTGGATCTTTCTTTTCATATTAGGTTACAGTTTATTTTAAAACAAATTATATATTTTGAAGTGATAAAATAACTTACAGAGCGATAAGATGGATTTCATTTTGAGAACTAGTATATAAAAATATAACAAAACGCAGAAAACATTACATTTAAATTAAAAACAAAGTGAAATGTTAAGGCCGATTCATATTTATACGCACATATTTAGATATTTAGTATGGCGTAGGTTTATTTATAAAAAAAATAACGTGTATTATATATTATTTATTTCTTATTGATATGTAACAAAAAATAAATGATATTTGTAAAAAACACAAAGAAAAATTTAAATAGTCCAATTTTAATTTTTTAAACAAAAGTCAGTCTTGTCACTAAAAGCGATCTGTGGCATATAACCCTTAAATAAATTGTTAGAAATGACGAAGTAGGGATAGTGATGCTGGAAGAAAGGTAATAAACAGTAAGATTTATGTTCATCCAGATTATCGACTATCTGGATCCCCCGTTTCATCCAAATCCATGGAGCCATCACGGCGTAAAAAGTAACAAGCATGTATACATACAAACAGAGAAACTTAGGTAGGTGTACAGATATTCCACCGCCAAGCAGTACTGTGTAAATATGGCTGTATTCAGGTTTGAATGGTACTGCTTGCTTGCAGAGTTTCTTGCCGGAGTCTTCTCAGTTGAAGTGTAATTACGAGCCGGTGGTAGATTCAAAAATGTAACTTAACGTTCATAAGTGCCTTACCAGGGCCTAAACGGAATAAATGACTTTTTGATTTTGATTTTGCCTGCTGCTAGCAAAGTTACACAGCTATTGAGACTAACCATCTCAAAGTAACTGTACTTTGAGATGGTTAGTCTGACGCCAAAGAAGCGATTGCCTGGATTTTGTTTTGTTATTCAAAATTCTGGGCCCTGCTGCAATAGTCATTGCTCTTACCAAGTTACGCTTTGTTCGTCTCAATACTCTATCATTTAAAAAATCGTTTTTTTTTTTTACGTTCTCCTGATGGTAAAAGATAACGCCTGTCCATGATCATTGCAACGATACACAGAACTTTAAGTAGCAAAACAAAGTCCAGGGTATCGCTGCTTAGGCGCTCATTACTTTGTGACTTCCGTTGGTTAGTCTTAACAGCCCATAATAAGCATTTGTAATGTTAGCGTAATATTTTTGACAAAATCAATGGAAGTAATGTGAATTGACCTTTAGTTTGCTTTCAAACATCCACCTACGCCGTAATCTGTATTCATATAAATATTATCAAAATCCAATAAAAACGTTTTTCATAAAATAAAACACTATATCACACATGTATGGAAGTAAATTGTTTTTTACCTATTTTGTTGTCTCAGTGTTTCTGATATTGTTTTTCATAGGAAAAGCGTACATGAAAGTGAGTTGTGGTGATTTTTCAAAATAATTTCAATTTTGTATTAAAAAATTTAAACTTTTTCTTTTCGATGATATTTTTCTCCAATTATACTATAATTAGAGTTACATGGGATTTGTACTAAGCCAAAAAAAAATGTTTGTGGTCATTGTTTTGAGAGGATGTACGCAACCGATAGAAAAATGTATAGAAATTGTGACAGCGTCTCTGGTGGAGCAAATGGAAACTGTCTTTTCATGCTTTACTATCACGGTACTAACGTAATTCTCCCAAATTAATATGCTAGAGCCACAAAACAATTTTATATACCCTGTAATTTTGAAAATAAATTACTGTCCTATGGTAAAGTACAATTTAATTTACTCTCAAGGAAATATATTATGTGACAGCACACTTACGTCATGATTTATAGTTGCTAGTAAATAGAAAACAAATTAGGAGCGCCCCTAGCGAGCGTAAAAGTTTTTTTTTTTTTTATGACTGACAGACGTTTGACCACATCTCACCTGATGTTAAGTGATGGTGTGGTCGAAGATGGTAAAGCACACCTAGCCTGGAATGGAACTGGCTCTCAAGTGAGGCTGCCGGAACACACCGTTAGATGCTTGGCGGCAGATTTTCAACTTGAGGGTGGTAGCTAGCCAGCCGAGTACTAGAAAGTACCCTACCACCACGCAAACATGCTTTTTCATACATGAAACAAGCATTTTCGTTTGTTTCTATCGTTTAAAAATGTTTCTAAAATGTTAAAACTTAAGAGAACTATAATATATGTATGTCAAAATTTAATTAATTTTCGGAGAGCATGTATCTCTCGCTGCCGTTAATAAAATGTTATTTTCATATCGCTATTATATCATAATTATGTGGTACCGTTCCAGGCTAACCTTTTTTTTTTGCGCAACGTTTTTTCGTCTGATATACGAGTGTGCCTCAAGTCGAAAGTCTTCTACCAGTGTGTGTTACCAGTGATGACTTATGGTGCTAAAACGTGGTCTCTGACTGTGTGTCTTCTTGATAAGCTCAAAGTCACACAACGAGCCATGGAGAGGGCTATTCTCGGAGTTTCCCTACGAGATCGAATCAGAAATGAGGAGATCCGTAAACGAACTAAAGTAGCCGACATAGCCCAGCGGATTAGCAAGTTGAAGTGGCAGTGGGCAGGGCACAGAGCACGCAGAACTGATGGCCGGTGGGGCTGCAAAGTTCTGGAGTGGAGACCACGGAGCGGCAAGCGCAGCGTAGGACGTTCACCCACAAGGTGGATAGACGACCTCATAAAAACCGCAGGAACGCGCTGGATGCGAGCCGCTTCCAACCGGTCTTTATGGAAGTCAATGGGGGAGGCCTATATCCAGCAGTGGACGTCCTACGGCTGAGATGATGATGATGATGTTCCAGGCTAGGTGTGCTTTGCCATCTTCAACCACACCATTACTTAACATCAGGTGAGCTGTGGTCAAACACCTAGCCTGTCAACCATTTAAAAAAAACTATCATTGGCTAGCCTTTGTTCCCTTTGGTGCCAGTGTATGTAGCCTAAAAACAAACGAAGACATCTTGTCATGAAGCCACGTTTTCAGCCAACTTGCTTGGACGCTCATATGTGCCATCACACAGGCCAAAGAAAGTGTGGTTTGAACCCCAGAAATCGGGAGGTTCGATGGTTCTATGATCAATGCGACATGTTTGAATTCAACTGCGAATACAAAACCGGTAACTATATACAGCCTTTAAGATCTTACTCTATTCTGCTGCTGCATTTAGCACGCGCTAAAGACAAACTTTTCTTTTGTAGCGATGATTGCTGAGTGGTCAGCACGGTCGGATCTCACGCCGAACGGCGTGGGTACAAGCCCCGGTAATGATCTTGAGCTGCCAGTGAATGCAAACATCGTGAGGAAGCTATAGCATGGTGGTAGGGTACTTTATAGTACTCGACTGGCTAGCAAGTTGAAAATCTGCCGCCAAGCATCTAACGGTGTGTTCCGGCAGCCTCAATTGAGAGCCAGTTCCATTCCAAGCTAGGTGTGCTTTACAATTTTCGACCATACCGTCACTTCACATCAGGTGAGCTGTGGTCAAACAACTAGCCTGTCAAACATTAAAAAAAAACTGTTTTCCTTAACCGGCAGGTCGAGTTCATTGTTAAGATTTGAACCCGAACCTTTCGGCGTGTAGTCCAACCACGATAACTACTGAGCCATGAATGCTAGCTTAGTTGTTAAACAGCATAATTTCAGTTATAATAAGACCAATCTAAAACGCTTCTGCTGATGGCCGATGGCTGCAAATTTCTAGAATGGAGACTACGTACTGACAAGCGCAGCATAGGACGTCCTAATGAAGACCACAGGCATACGCTGAATGCGAGCCACTTCCAACCTGTCTTCGCGGAAAACATTGGCGGAGGTCTATGCCCAACAGTGGACTTCCTACGGCTGAGATTATGATGATTATGATGAAAACGCAACAGAACAGACGGAATTAACATACATAAATATCATAGGACACGTTACACACAGCGCCGTCTGACCCCAAACTAAGCAGAGCTTGTGTGATGGAAGTCAGATAACTGATAGAATACATAAATACTTTTTTTTTGTAAATACTTATAATACATACAGAACACCCAGACACAGAACAAACATTTGTTTATAACATAACATGTTTGTCCTTGGCGGGAATCGAACCCAACAACAACTACAGCTCAGACAGACATACTACCAATAAGCCAACAGATCTGAATTCGTAAAAATGTTTCAGTCCTTGTCTAATGAACTGCAATGAAAAAGACAGCAACATAAGTTTGGATCTCTCAGCCTTGAAAGTCTGTCTTAATGTGAAGGTTTAATATATTTCAGTTTTCAGAATTCAAATCCGTATCAAAACAAAAGTGTCATCACGTGCCCGAGTTACAATGAAATGTTTACAAAACACGGTGCCAGGCCAATATTACAAGCTAACGGGAAGTTTACACCGATATTCCTAGACTTAGACAATAGACGAAGGTTTTGTACAGAATTAATTAAAGCAGTCATTCCGGTGGAGTTTGTCAGAGGCGCTGGGTTGCTAGAAATATGATGAATATAATTTTTACAGGTAAGTACCTGAGTACACTTAAGGCGGTATTGTTTGACTTAAGGCAATTTTAATTTGCGTTTTACTAAAATATTACTTTTGAACAAAAATGTCTAATTTTATTGGATGTACTATTTGTATTAACCTAAAAATAATATAAGTATTCTATAAGTTATCTGGTTTCCTTTTGCTTAGTTTGGAGCTAGATAGCGCTGTATGAATTCAAGAACTTTGAAAAACCAGAAATAAAATTTCGAAAAATCGAGTCAATATAAATTTAAATCAAAGATGAAACACTAAATAAGGTTTTTTCCTCCCATCTATTGGAAAAGAGGCGAAGATGATGATAATGCGAGCAAAATGGGTCATCCTGGCGCACTCAATGACGAAATTACTTTTAAATTTGGAACAATATTTAATTTAAAAAAAACTCAATTAGCTTCGATAAAGTCCTGGTGATAAAAAAGCGCACCTGCCGACGCCGACGCGGCATTGGTTAACCGAATTTAAAAAAAATACGCGGGAACTTCTTATTCGTTTTTATATGACTTTTTATCAAAATATTACGAGTACAGACAATTTTAATTTGATTCACAAAAATTGAATAAAAGAGAAAGTAAAATATTAACACCAGAAAGTGTAAAATTAGTAGAAACTGTCATAAACAATTCACTACCAAACAAATCAAGAGAAAAATATATTTTCTCATAGAGGGGGATGAAAAGCAGAGTATGCCACACGGTACCAAAATTATTTAACCTCGTGCGACCTACTTTAAATCCCTCGGTACCCTTATGATTCTACTCTAGAATCCTTCGCTACGCTCTGGATTCAAACAATCGCTCTAGTTATTAGTCCCTTGTGACACAAACTACTATTTCAAGTTAAGAGGCTGTAAAATTATGTGATTGTGACAGCAATAGAATTTTTTACTAGCGGATCCTTCATTGTAGGAACTTACTCGTATGATAAAAGTCTACAAAAGGCGAGATTTTTAAATCATTAATATAGAAAAACTTGTACGCATTGTTTAAAAACCGAATCTACTAAATGGTAATTAATTCATATTATTTTATGCAAATATGTTTAAGATAATTTCTTATATATTATTTCGCCATAAGCCTTTTGCCATATTAATTTACAAAGTTTACATAAATTATAGTATTAAAAAAGTAGTTTCCAATTTGTAGTTTTTTTTTTTTAAGTTTGTTTATTTTTTAATTTTTAGTTAATTTATGTTCACGCCAAGAAACACTTGAACAGTATGAGTCTAGCTAGACTCGATAAGATTCAAAAACGTCTTGCCAAAGACAATTACATCGTCCACGTCAACAAAAATTTTCATAAAATGAAAACAACTGGGCCAAACTATGTAAAAGAAAGAATCACGTAAATCGGATCATAAATTTCAGAGTAATCGATGTACATACATAAAAAAACCAAATTGAGAACCTCCTCCTTTTTGAAGTCGGTTAAAAATTTAACTATTACCCTGGACTTTATGATGTCACTCAACGTTCTGGTTGCCGCTGCAATGGTTATAGATACACGTTATCTCTTGCTTTTATATATTATTTTACTATGGAAACTGACGTGGTTTCGAAACATTTTTGTTTTACTTATGTGGGATTACTCACGTTTAAATTTATCGGAAACTCCGACTATAGTTTCGGCCACATCCGGGGCCTTTATCATGAAAACAATGAATACAACGTTCGTGCGGTTTCGTCTTACATCGCACTTCTGTGCGAAGCACTCAGCTTTGTCTCCATGATGCCACCAGATGTAGCCGAAACTATAGTCAGAGTTTTTTATTTTAATTTGATATTTTGTGATTGTAATTTAATTATGATTAATGTTTATTACAGTGGCCCTGTTAATATGTTTTGTGTCAGTGGTGACCTCACACGGCCCTCCTAGAGAGAGGGACAATGAGGACATCGCGATGGGGAGGAAGGTAAAA
The DNA here is from genome assembly GCA_950106695.1 of Biston stratarius. Lineage (NCBI taxonomy): Eukaryota > Metazoa > Arthropoda > Insecta > Lepidoptera > Geometridae > Biston > Biston stratarius. The sequence continues at coordinate 8,158,996 of OX467112.1, forward strand.
AAAGTAATGAGGTCTTACTTTACTTTCTTACTTGCTTCATATTTTATTACAAATCTACTTACATCTCAGATATGATATATATGCTATAATGAAGTCCTTAGACCTTATGTCTCAACGTCTTTGTATGCTGCTGTCAGTAGATTAAAAATATTTGTATACAGAAGTTTAACACAGAAGTCTGTCAGAATTGCAAATTGGCTTAAGGCAAATCACGATCACAGGACATAAATATAACCCATCCATCCACATAGATCTTTATCTTTATCTTAATCTCTTTTCCACGCTCACGCATGTCCCTAAATCGACATTTTATTAGTAAAACACCATTATTTCATAAATAAAACTCGAAAAAACACAATTTTTGGTAAAAATGTATACATAATTATAATGCGGTAACACGACTATTAAGTTAAGTTTACATACACACCAAAACTCAACCCTCGCTTTACGTTAACACATTCAGCGGGCCTCCCTGCAGGACGAATCTGCTCAAGTTTGCCCCCACGCCACACGCTACAACGTTGCTAAACAAAATAACAGAGAATATAGACATCTTCGGATGTAATCTGGCAAAATTCACAGAGGCGGGCTCACGTGATCTGTGAAAATAGGCTGTAATGTTCGCCAAATTAGCCCTTTGTATATAAATAAAATAAATAAAAGTGTCTTTTTTTATGAGCATATAACATGTAACGGGGCCGCGTTTACTTAACGCGATACAATTCGTGTTGAATTCGAATGTAATGGTATTCCTTACCAAATCTAAAAATGCAACGTAGCGTGCTCTTTTCTAAAACTGACAAAATAGACGAAAAAAGCGTATGACGTCAAAAACTATGCGCGTTTTTGGCAACGAATTCCATGTGAGCTAGAAAATCAAGGCACATTTAGAGCTACTAAGTGTAATTGTTTTTAAAAAAAATATATAAATCGTTTACCAAAGTTATTTGCTTTAATGTAGGGAAGCTAACTGTGTAAAAATCCTATATAGGTACATATTTGCACTGCACACACTATATTTTGAATTGTTTTCTTTTGATCCAGCTGCCTTAAAAAGAAAAGTAATTAATCACTATTGATAAGATTCATACATTAAAAAACTTGTTATAGACAATTTAAATGGCCATTTTGTGCATACCTTGTCCCAGATGGGTCCAAAATGGTGCAGCATGGCCAAGGTTTGCAACCATGACCGCATCCCTATCTGCGGCGTGAGCCACGCTGGTGACGTCATGGGCTTCCGAGACCTCTGCGACATGTTCGACTACAACTGCATTAGGAGGAGAAGTATACCTTTTCTTTATTTTAGAACAGCATTTTGTACAGTTAAAACAAATCTTAATTACATTCAAAGTCACATAAAGTAAGTCATAGACAAGTCCAGTGGCTTAGTGAAGTAGCTGTGACTTTGCTAGAAGCTTGTACGGCATTTGGTAAGCTATTATAAATTGCTACAATACTCTAAGTTAGAACGAATTCCGAAAAATGACGCTCGCGTACTAAGCGGACACAAACGAATAGGTACTTTATTGTTGTTGTTACTACTTTACTAGAGTAAGATCAGACTCGGCCTTGACTTATTTTGACTTTACCTTAGACTTATTTAAGTTAATTTTCTTAAAAAATTAGAAATACTTGACTCTCGCAAATGCACAAAATGCAATGCAAAATAGATAAGGATTAGGATTGATAAGGTTAAGTTCGTTTACCTTTATAATCTTTAGAATCTACCACCTACATACGTAATTTTCTGGGCTTGATTCCAGGGTGTGCCAAAACTCAGCTTAGTACATTGTATTAATTTCAGCAAACAAGATTATCGTGCGTTTGTTTATCGTTTTGTGTATTGTTTGCATTTATCTTTTTTTTATAATCATAGTCAAAGTCAAGATAAGTAGTTAGACATTTGTAGAGCTTTACATAAGGCTTCTATGCAATTGAGCGAGTAAAATATTTACATACTGTGTTATTTTAACTCAAACTGGTGTAGGTACTTTAGTATTCCGAAAAAGAAAAATGAAGAAAATGTTAAAGATTTGTATGCGATTTGGAACGCAAGTAATAATCGAGATTAACATACATAAATAAATAAAATCTATATGTTGAGCGTTCCAAATCGCATTCAAATCCGTAAAGCTAAAACAAACATACAACATTTTCGCATTTATAATTAGTATGAGAGCTACCTATAAAATTACATTTTGACTTAAAATTAAAATAAAATATATATACAGTACTTAAAATAAGTACAATTTTTATTGCAACTTTTCTGTTTCAAAATGTTTGTTTCTCAAAATAACTTACATTCATTTTAATGAGAAACCACAGATAAGCTTATAGTCTAGTAACAAACACAGTGTACCTACAGCTGTGTTAATAAGTTTTGGTGGGAAGATGCTATCTTATAAGTGTTGGTCAATGCACTGAAATAAGCTAACGCCAACGCAATGACGTCAATAATTCTAAAGTTTCATGTGTGGGCGAATCACTGACATTCACTAGCTTCACTAAAAAACCGAGATTACGCAAATTTATTTTACAAATGCGAAATAGTTAGTTAAGATGAGTGTTTGTCTTTGTTCCCATTTAACTTCATAACTGCTGTTTGAATGATATTGGGAATGACGGCAGTAGAACAGGCACCTTTTCAAGGCATCAATACATTCAATGGTGGGTCTCATTAAACCTATAGTTTCGCTAAATGCTGTCCTCTAGTGTTAAGCAATGATGCATTCTGAGATAGAGTATCTAGAAAATCTAGTAAAATCTTGTTTGCTCTATGTTTGACACACAAATTGTACTTAATAGGAGACACAAACTCCGGCAGAGAAGTTCACATCCTCTTCGTGAAATGTGGAATCGAAGCGCTTAGTGCGTGGGGCTATCCACTCAAAACTCAAAACTCAAAGTGCTTTATTTCCTTTAGACCTTACAGGACTCTTGGACACGTCACACGTCACAAATTATATATATACTATGTACAGATAATCACTATGTACAGATGGCTCTTTGGCGGCGTTTATGTAGCCGTCCGTAGTAGACATGGTAGTCCTAAAATATTACCTCTGTTACAGACTACAAACAAACAGCGTGTCCTGAAGATAAATCGATCCTCACGGTATCTCGCCGACCTACAAGCACTTACTACGATGACTAACACGAAATACAAAATACACAATATAATAGACATGTATTACTTATGTATAACCTGTATTTTAATACTTGTAAGATTCATTTTGAAAAATCATTCCTTTATTTAGTCACTGCGCTCTAAAATAAAATAGTTAGTCAAAAGGTTGGCAGTTTAAAGAGAAATTGTGTCAGCCACGCTTTGGCATCTCCAAGAATCCTACAGCATTGCAATGAGAAATTTTACCAATTGGCTTGACTCTCATTACTTCCACGCACTTACAAAATGTGAACCTCCTTTCCGCAGAATAAAAAAAAAAAACTTTTTTAGCAATGAAACCTGCATGGTGTTAGATTTTAGAGTGAAACTTCTTTTATACGAAAATTAACTTCTGTGTTTAAAATATACCTATGCCTCTCTTCCTTCACTCTCTACGTTAGGTACATCTTTATTTTCTGCCATGTAAGTAAATGTACCTAGATGTGACGCGTCTTTGAAATTTCACTCTTAATCATTGTCCAATAATCAAATACGAGTAGCTGCCTAAGAAGATTCGCTTCAAAAATGGCGAGTAATTTTAAAGAAACTTGCTAAAAGTACAAATTTGCCGATTTTCATAGGCTGTGATAAGCTTACCATCCAGCGAAGCGTTTGTTCGCTACTATTTCTACGAAAAATCTAATAACTTAATCTGCTAGATCCAAAAATAACACTAAAATTAGATGAGACGTTGTTGAAGAGTGTTTGAACTCTTTCAACAGAATCAGTCCCTGTACTCTGTAGCTTCTTGTGATATCGACTTGCGAAAAGAACTCGCGTTAAATTTTCAGTTACACCAGTTGCTTGATTCACTTTTTATCATACATTTTAGTACCGAAAGTGGAGTTGATAACTTGTTTACCATAACTATAACATGGCCAGGTTCAATAATTAATTATTTTTAACTAATTTATCAATATCTAATCAATTGTTTAATTTCTATGGAAACTGACGTGGTTTTAAGACATTTTTGTTTTACTTATTCGGGATTACTCACGTGTTCTCGCAGCAAGATCTCGCACTGCAAAGCAAGACAAGGCCGCGCGCGTGTTGTACTCAGCTTTGCTTCCATGATGAAGGCCACCGCATGTGGTCAAAACTATAGTCGGAGTTTCCGATTAAACCGAAACCGATTAAACGTGAGTAATCCCGCATAAGTAAAACAATATTTTTGTTAATTACTTGACGAATATTAAAGTTTTCTATTATTTAATTTAGCGTGCTTGTAGTTTATACTAATCAATGAGGAATTGGTTAGGTAATTTATATATTTATTTTTATCAGTTGTTTTGTTTTATTACAATAAAATAAATAAGAAAATCACGCATGGTTGTAGCATAAAGAATAATTCTATATCGACATAAAATCCTCGTCTGTTATTTGTCTCTAATAACTTTTTTTTGTATTTAATTTAATTTTTGTTTGTTTTATAATAATTTTATTGTATTTTAGTTGTATTAAGTACGCTGGGCTTATAAACATTTAGTAATAATATTTTTTTTTTATTTTATTTAAACCCCTACTACAGACCCATCAGCAGCAACAATCAGCGAAGCCGTATTATAACATTAGAATAATAATTGCGTTGCAATTGCAATACCTTACCTGATTTTAAGCAATGATGAGGTTATGTTCACATATACAAGGTGTTTTGAAAAATTGTCGTATTTTCATAATCATGGGGCAGCCGCACGATGCCCTTTAGGAGCGATCGTATTACAACACCTGTACAACACTTAATAGAAAACAGTACAATCGATATTATGTTGCTATATTCAGGACTATGTTATTTAGTAAAACAAATAGCAAATCTTCAACGCATGTTATCAAAATAAATCGTAGGCGTCGAAAGTGTAGACCAACCTACACAAATCTCGAGATGTGAAGAAAATACAGGGATATACACTTGAAGTAGGTGTTATAATAAAAAATATTAGAATATATGTTTGCACCTACTTCTTTACGAGTTAAACAAAATTTTGCAATGCAAAAACGGTTTACCCCCGATTAACGATTTTGTAGCGATGATAGCTCAGTGGTTAGCGCGGTCGGTTCGCATGCCGAAGGGCGTGGGTTCAAACCCCAACAATGAGCTTGAGCTGCCGGTGAAGGAAAACATCGTGAGGAAACCATAGCGTGGTGGAAGGGCACTTTCTAGTACTCGGCTGGCTAGCTACCACCCTCAAGTTGAAAATCTGCCGCTAAGCATCTAACGGTGTGTTCCGGTAGCCTCCCTTGAGAGCCAGTTCCATTCCAGGCTAGGTGCGCTTTACCTTCTTCGACCACACCATCACTTAACATCAGATGAGTTGTGGTCAAACGCCTAGCCTATCAGCCATAAAAAAAAATTAACACTTGGACTACCTTTTATTGCGGAGTTAATACTCAGTGCAATTGTTTACATTGATTAATAAATCAATAAGCGTGTGTCTCTGTGGTTAGCGCGGTCGGTTCACACGCCGAAATGCGTGGGTTCAAACCCCAACAATGAGCTTGAGCTACCAGCGAAGGAAAACATTGTGAAGAAATCATAGCATGCTAGCTACCACAAGTTGAAAATCTGCTTCTAGGCATTTAACGGTGTGTTCCGGCAGCCTCGCTTAAGACCCAATTCCATTCCAGACTAGACTCTTAACACCAGATGAGCTGTAGTCAAACACCTAGCTTATCAGCCATTGAAAAAAACGGCATCGTTCAGTATAACTACACTTCTCCGAAACACTCAGTGTAATCATATTTACTATTCCAGGCGCTAATTACCCATCACAAATACAAGGATCAAATTCAGATTGAAATTTCAAATTCTGAAAGCTCTCATCTGTCGACAACATCCTGCGATTCAATTTTAGTACAATACTTTACCAGGACCTATTAACTAAGGCCAGTTTCACTATCGCTGTATTAACCAACGATCAGTGAAATATCGCTGTTAGTTGAAGGTCAATTTATTTCGTTAACAGATTTAAGTTTACTAAAATAGATTCACTTTTTGTGTAATAAAGGAAAAAAAGTAATTATAAAGGCCAGTGCTCAACAATTGTGCTGGGTTACGCCGTAGCACTGATTTTTAGCACTAACAGATGTAGAAATGTGTGTAAAAGATTAAAAAAAAATAGATATTTTATAAGTTTCGATGGGTCAAAAGAAAAAGGTCCAAAATAGTGATATACATTTTATTTTAACTTAAATTAGTTTGTAATGTTTTTTGCGCATTTTAAGTTACTGCGAGTATAATTTATATTTTTTTAGTAGCTATGGTAGCTTTGTGTAAGCTTGATTGGATGACATCGAAGCGCGTGGGTTCAAACCGTAACAATGAGCTTAAACTGCTGGTGAAGGAAAACATCGTGAGGAAACCATAGTGATGGGATACTTTCTAGTACTTGGCTGGCTAGCTACCATCCTCAAGTTGAGAATCATGATATCATCTTTAAAAATGAGACCATATTTATCCTTGCAGTCCATTAGACAAAGTCACTATTTTTAATAAATTTAGATCTGTCAACTAACCTCTTCAAAATTGGTCGCAATACTACCTTAACTTTTATCTAAACCGTAAAAGTTCAAGTTTAAGTCATTCACACACACACACATCACATCATCAGCCATAGGACGTCCACTGCTAGACATAGGCCTCCTCCTGGGAGGGTTTTTCAATCATTCGCGTTAAATTGTGATTACAAAAGATCTTATGGTTATAAGTACAGCACAATTTTAATTTTAATAAGCATGCGAAGTTTCTTAGGTACTTAAATAAAATACTTAGCAGTAATTATGATGCTCATATAAAATAGGTTACATTGGGATGGCACAAAACTTATATCAAATACAAGAACAAATTACATATAAACGTATTTAAAATTTAAAGTTACTCGTGCATAACCAGAGTATGTGTAACCTGCCTTCACCTTCACTAGAGCTGTCTCCGTAGAACAATGTTGATATTAATCTACTAGAAAATCGATATTAGCTGAGAATAGAACAGTGATGTGGGCAGAGAAGCAATTAATTATTTTAGTCATGTTTGCAGGACTTGTGAATTGTCATATCACCGTAGACAGAAAACACTTGGTAAGTTTAACTAAAGTATAGACAAATTCTCATCTGTTTATTTGATATTTTTCTACAAACTTAAAACAAAATGTTGGCAAAAATATCAAATTTCGTTAAGCTTCGTTTATCTAGGTGTCTTCAAGTCAAGAGTGAATCGGTATCTTCTAAGGAAGCGTGCTCCATCTTAGATCGCATTTTCACTTAACATCAGATGAGATAGCGATCATACGCATGCCAATTCATCATTAAAAGAAGCTTTTTTTTACATGTATACGTTTTTGTATTTGCTTTAATAGTGTGATGAAAACTGATGAAATCGGCGGTACAGTTTGGTGTTGCAACTATGGATATAGATATGTATATATCATACATTTGATTACACCACTCGATAGCTAAATAAACTAAAAATTGAAAAATAAACAAACTTTAAAAAAAAGTAAAACCGACTTCAAGAAAAAAACATCAATACTAAAAAGTGAAAAATAAACTTCCATTACAAAGTATTATTATAGCTAGGTAGGTGGCACCGACTTCAAACAGATCAGTAGGTACCTAGCAGCTATAATAATACTTTGAAAAGTTAGTTTATTTTTCACTTTTTAGTGCTGATGTTTTTTTCTTGAGGTCGGTTTTACTTTTTTTTTAAAGCTGTTCTGTATGTTTACACTAATTTTACCCGCTTTATGTCAAAATCTGTGTATTTTTTTAATTGTCCATACCTATATCGATAATATTGCTGTGTGTTTTCTGTGGTAACTTTTTAGAGATTTTTCAGAAAAGTGCACATATTATTCGGTAAATAACTCCAACCGCAACAAACCGTTGCTTTGTTTTTGGTTTTTCAGACGGAACTGAAAAAGGCATGTGAACATGCATACTCGTGTTTCCACGATGTTGTTATCGTGTGTGGAAAGTCAGTCAACGAGGCGAGAACCTTTCTGGACCTCTGCGATTTGTATGAATACTCGTGCGAATACAACTTGGGTAAATTACCCTTACCACACATTATATAAAACTAGTGCTAATACATCAACCTATACATATATATAAACGGTACTACAATAAATCAGGCATGTTTTTTGGCAACGCATATGCCAGTGTCGATATTTTCTCTTTTTTTTATTTTATTTAACAGTAATGAAACGAACGAGACGCTCTCCTGGTGTTAAGAGATAACGCCTGTCCATGACCATTGCAGCGATACACAGAACTTTGAGTAGCAAAACAAAGTCCAGAGCATCGCTGCTTTGGCGTTCATTACTTTGAGACTTTCGATGGTTAGTCTCAACAGCCCTGTAATTTCGCTAACTGCAGTACCCTTCAAACCGGAACACAGTAATGTACTAAACTACTGCTTGGCGGCAGAATATCTAGCACTGCAGTGGTACCTAACTAGACGACCTCCTGCTAAAGAGATCTACCACTAAGTAAAGCAAGTCAAGGTCGAGTCCAGTCATGTTACTTAAGGCTACAAGCTTTGAGGGAGTTTTGGAAGCAACACTAAAAGTCATGTTTCACCAGATCATATCACTTTCGATTGTAGATTTGTAATGATGATAGCTCAGTGGTTAGCGCGTATCGGTTCGCATGCCAATGGGCATGGGTTCAAACTCCAACAATGAGCTTGAGCTCCCGGTGAAGGAAACCATAGCTTGGTGGTACTTTCTAGTACTCGGCTGGCTAGCTACCACCCTCAAGTTGAAAATCTGCCGCCAAGCATCTAACGGTGTGTTCCGGCAGCCTCACTTGAGAACCAGTTCCATTCCAGGCTAGGTGTGCTATACCATCTTTGACCACACCGCCACTTAACATCAGGAGAGTTGTGGTCAAACACCTAGCCTGTCAACCATAAAAAAATCCTTAACACTTTTATACTACATAAATTGCATTTGAAATATATACATGTAATTATTTTAGTTTTCAGACACGTAAAGGAAGAGGAAGGTGTTTGTCCCAATCCAAAAGAACTGGCACCGGGGTTCGGATAAAAAAAAACAAGATTCATTGTGCTTGAATTAAGAAAGTCACTTGATATCTGAATTATCTGTTATAGCATTATTAAAACTAATTACGGATAATTTTTGCAGTTTTTCTAACGTAATAACTACTTAAAACTGTTATAAAATATGTACTATTAGACACATAAATAAAAATTATTTCGTTCCAGTTTTAAAATATCATTGGAGTTATCTAATTTTAGCTAGAAAATTCAAATATAACTAATGAATATTTATAAATATCGTAATATTAATCTTTACTCCTTCAACATTCACATTCCAACCAGTTTTTTGAGAATGTACAGTAAAATGAAGTTAAAGGGAGAAGAATAGTTTGGCTCTTGTATATAAAACTTGTTAAAAAAATTATAAATATGTCGTAGCTTTAGGAACAACTCTAAATAAACTGTAATGCCAAACATACGGCGTGTTTTATTAAAATATCTGAACCAATAAGGTACCAGAATGTGAGGTAAGGGAATCCAATTTCCTAAAATAATAGTGATATCGCAGGAAATGTTAACTCTATATATTTTAACTCAAAGTTTAGAATTGAAAGACGAGCTTTGTATACTTCTAACTTTGAGACAATATGTTTCGTAATTACAATTATTGATTAAAATTTATCGTTAAGATATATGTAAACTTCGTATAGGTAAAAACTTTAAGACTGAATCAATGGAAATGTAAATCAATGACGATAAGAAATAGGTATTACGGTATCCCTAATTCCATTGTTTACAATGAAATTAGCGGTTTATTATAGCAAAACTTGTGAACATTATAGTAATATTTTAGTTTTACTTATGCGGGAATATTTGACTTTTCGAGTAATGTGGAAAAAACACTAAATCAAGGTTTGAAACTCAAACTTGCGTAATCACCCCACCATACCTTTGCTCTCTACATAAAACCCTATCAGCCACAACATTAGACTAACGATGCAGTAACAAAAGCATAGGTACTCGAAACATCGGAAATCATCCTTATAAAATCACATAGCACTTACTTCAGTCGAAGATACTACTTCTGAAATAGGTTCAAGTTGACGCAAAAACTCATTAGATATGACGTCAAAAAATAGTTTTCCTAATGTAGGCAATCTCCTTCCAAATTTTATCATAGATATAATCGGTGTATCTTCTTCTTTTAAAAAAGTTTGGTCACGATGATTATTGATCTCTTTGCTGGTGGTTTTATCCCGATACGACAAATTTCCCTTTTCATCATCAACGTGACTATGATATGTATTGCTACGACGATTCGGGAGAAATATTTCTACGTTGTCGGGTGTTTTTAGTCTTTCTAGAAATGGACGACAGCGCTTTATCAACTTTTTCACTAGAACTTCATTTGTTTGACTCAATTGCAGTAGATGTCCTAAAGCTCGATTTTGTTCCATGAGGTTGTGTTGCCTATACTCCTGTAATCTTCCAATTCTTGATTGTGTTTGTTCGTCCTGCGAACAAGAGAAAGTTCAAGTAAAAGATACAATAACGGTAATAGCTCCCTATTTATTATTCTTTACATGATAGCATTACGTTACGTTAGCGTTTTGATTCCAGATTTTTTACTCGCACAGGAATCATGGAATGGAACTCTCTGCTGGAGTCTATGTTCCCTGTTAGGTGAGGTTCTACAGCGAGAAGAATATATAAAGACTTGTGATTATTTTATTTTAATTAGTGTTTTAGTTTTAGCTTTTAAGTTTATGTCAAATTTTAGTTTTGGATATTAAGTAAAGTTTCGGATAAGTTTTTTAAATTGTTGTCAAGATAGTTACATTTAAATCCTCATCACAGTTGAAACTGGAACGACTGTTAAGCGGAAATAAACTAAATATATACCTTAAATAAATGAACACATAAAAAAACATGGGAAGACTTGGCACAAGTTTAAAATATATACCTACACTAGGTCACAAGATCGGTGTCAATATGACAATGATAGGCCTAGATTGTCATCACTACTCACTACATAGTATAAAACAAAGTGGTTTTTTTTCTGTCCCTTTATCCCTATGTATGCTTAAATCTTTAAAACTACGCAACGGATTTTGATGCGGTTTTTTTAAATAGGTAGAGTGATTGAAGAGGAAGGTTTATATGTATAATAACATCCATTAAATAGTGGAGAAATACTGTTATTTTTGTGGTTTATACCCGTGCGAAGCCGGAGCGGGCCGCTAGTAAATTATATTTGTATCAAAGAATTTTAATTTGTACCTACTATACAATATCTAAGCACTAATGTGAAAGACGAAATAAGACGAATGAGATAGATAAGATAAATTGAACAAAGCATCGCTGCTTTGTCACTCATTTACTTTGCGACATTCGAAGCCTATTATAGCCAGCCCTATTATTTCGCTGGTTGTAGTGCCCTCCTAATCGGAACACAATAATGTTTGCATATTACTGCTTGGTGTCAGAATATCATGTATCCGGCGGTTGGTAGTTTTCCGCTTCCAACCTGTCTTGATAAAAATCAATGGGAGAGGCCTATGTCCAGCAGTGGACGTGGTACCTACATAAGAAAATAAGCTAAGAAAATCTAAACTAGTGATTCTTTGGAGTATTCAATTTCACTTTTGGTTTATAACCTTACCCATGGATCTGATGTGGGGACCCAAATGTCACCCAACGGCGTTATTGTCATTTGACATGAAGGTACAAACACTTGCAGAATTGTTAGACCTGAAATAAATATTGTTGAAAATAAAATTTAAAACATTATCTGACCATTTTTATACCTTAATAATTTTAGTCAAAAGACCATAATTCTATTAGACTATAGTCTAATATCTTTTATTTATTTATTCTATTTTTTTTCTATTCTTTTTATTAAATAAATACCTACTTGTGTACCTACCTGTCTAGTTTGTACCTCGTTTGTATTAAAAATTGCTTTTATATTTTAAAAAAATAACACAATTTACCTATAGCTATGTATTCCATGATGTCCTTTGTTGCAAATAGAGTGGAATGCCACGTCTTTGCACTTATAGCGGCAATAATTGACCACTACGATTGCATAGTCTTGATACTTTCGAATTCAAAATATAGTGGATATCTTAGTAATTATTTCTGTATTGTTAAAAAGGCTTTGTGTCCTTAAAATGTAATGTTAGACAAGGGATAACTTATGCAATAAAATTATGCAAATAGGCTTTTAGTGTATGCAATATTTGTGAAGAATGTATTTTTAAATTTCTTTAGAGTTTTTATTCAGAAACAAACTTTTATTGGAACTATGATAAATAAATGATCGGCAAAAAGGTTTAAAGACAAAACATGTCAATTTACATGTCGTAATAGGCTAACCGACAAATATTAAAAAATATATTAGATAGCTGTTTAATAAGTTAAGTAGTGTACTCTGATATTTAATTCACCTCAACTAAGTGTTCTTTTTAAAAATTAGCATTAGCAATTTTTATTGTGTATTTTGCGATTTCAAAATTCAACCGAAACTTACCGGGTAAACCGGGCTCTGACTATCATGGCGTCTAAATGACATCATACCGTGTGAAATAATCATTTCTGTTTGGCAATTGTTTTACGATTATTATATCAACAACAGCAACAGCGTTTCACACTGCGTGACATTACCATCTGTTTGATGTTTACGGTTACGTGATTTAATGCACAATTTGGACGATTTTTTTAAAATAATTAATTTAATTTATATTTTTCATCATACCATCATGAATCAAAAGAAATTTTAATTAATCCGTTTAATTCCTAGTGGATGCAAGCCTGTTATTTTGTAATTTACCATAAAATTATACACGAACAATTTCTTACTGACAAAACAACGCTATAAAAAACGGGTACTAAAAAGTATTTTTAATTAATGATAACTAAATAAATGATGCATTGAAGTCAAAGGTCGAGCCTTACATCTGTGAGGGCCACGTACAATTTGTTAGTAGAAACATAAAAATCAAAGTGTACTTTTGAACATTCATTGCAACCTTGTTCTTTACAAAATGGCTCCGTAATACATCATAATGACTATCAAAGCACTTGTTACACCATAGTGAGCTGAGGTGTGCTTTTATGGTAATGGAAAATGTCAGAAGATGTAAGTAATCAAAAATTAATTACTAGCATTGCTACATAATAGGTACATAGCTCTATAACATCAATCGCAATTGATATCATACGAATACTGATACTCATATAATTATAACCTCAACACTAACATTTTTACCTGGCCAAGTAAGGGTTATGTTTTCGCGTATCTTGTATATTAGTTTTTTGTAAATTTATTTATTACCTCGAACCTTCTAACTTAAAAAAAACTATAAAAAATATTCTATCTATAAAAAAACTACCCAAACCTATCGAGTAGGGTATTAAAATAAAGGAAATTACAAAAATATATACAAGATTTATGCAATTTTTTTTTTTCCTTTAATTATAGATATTTCATTCGCAGTAGGGTTATAGATTTTTTAATAGTTTCAGCTTGTTCAAATTTTTTTTTAACTGTGCAGGTTTTTACAGATATGATGTACCTTTATTTTGTACTTTTGATTATAATATAGAATTACGAAAAACCTAAAAAAAAAAAAAAAAAAACTACTTCCTAATTAATTTTTTTTACGACAAGTACCTTTTTTGGCTAGATACAAACTATCTAACCTAACTTACTACACAAAAACAAATGAAAGCCTTATGAGGTCTGGATACAATAAAATCTTCACTCAAGTACGGACCGTATTACAAGTTGTCGTAACAATTTGAAAAAAAAATTGAGTCTGCTAAATATTAACTTTTTAATCTTAATGAACTTAAAATAATAAGGTAATGTACAAGTTAAATAATTAATGTGCCTATATCAAATACTTCCAGTAATATTTTGACCTTTTAAAAACCTTTGTGGGAGTATAATCTGTAATGAAAATGAGCTACTAAATAAAATATTTTCTCGAGATCAAGTTTACTTTTCGTAACTAATTTAACTTTTTATGAAAATTATACTGAATATTTTCTCCAGATTTTCTTATAATGGTTATTAAAGAAAACTACTTACTTACTATACTTTTAATAAACTTGTTTCTGGGCTTTTCAACTGATTTCGTAACGATAACGATAATAACGATAGCTCAATGAGAACTATTGAATCGCTCGCCAGAAATCCCTTTTAATTCCCAAAAATGAACTGCGGACGACAAATCCATCGTGAGAAAACCATAGCCCGGTATTAAGTGCGGAATATGGTAAACATACCTGGAATGGAACTGGCTCTTAAGTAGCTATGACAGCTCCGTGGTTAGCGTGGATAGCACTGAGCTATCATCGTTACTTGAGAGTCAGTTCAATTCCAGGTATGTTTACCATATTCCACACTACCACTTAACATTACGAGAGTTGTTAGTCAAGCACTTAAATTGTCACTCATAAAAATAAAATGCTTATATTGTCAAGTATCAAAACCATTTCGTGTAAAAGTGATGTGATTTATAGTTATTGAGCGGAGTGATTGGATTAGGGTCCTATAAACCTCTCACGGGATGTTGGGAACCAATTAGCGCGGCTTGTCATTCGAAATACGATAAAATTGTTATTATAGATGGAAAATCAGTATTTACCTACATATAAGTGAATTGTTGGTGAAAACAAAATTTACTACGAACAAAATTTTATGTATTAAGGAATAATTAATGCTATTAAGACCAAGTCTTTAATCTTTAGTTGACTAAATTAAATTTATTAAAACTATTATTTTTCTTGTCTAATAGACTGCTTAAAAAATGACAGCAACATTTTTAGTATGTTTAAATATTTTAACTAAAATCTCATATTTGTACACAAAAACTTATCTAAAGTCCCTTTCGTAGAGGAAAAGAATAAAAAATAACATTTTTTTTGTGGCTTACTGGCTCTGTGTACTACAACTCACCTGATGGTAAGTGACGGTGTGGTCAAAGATGGTAAAGCACATCTAGCCTGGAATGAATCTGGCTCAAGTGAGGCTGCCGGAACACACCGTTAGATGCTTGGCGGCAGATTTTCAACTTGAGGGTGGTAGCTAGCCAGCCGAGTACAAGAAAGTACCCTACCACCACGCTATGGTTTCCTTCACCGGGAGCTCAAGCTCATTTTTGGGGTTTGAACCCACATTGCTGCATTACACAACTGTTTTAATCACACCGCCACAAATCAGCTTTATGACAGCGCATTTCAAATATCACTAAACCAAAAGTTCTGCATACGGATATGTCACCGGTCCGTGAAAAATCGTTTAATAAAAATTTCGAGGAGGCGCTATTTTTGAACCATACGACTTATCAATGTCGTGATTGACTTAATTGTCTTTGACGTCTGTCTGTCAAACAATGTCGTTCGAAAATCGACGATATTTGTGTGTGAAAATCATAATATGAACGATATCAAACATAAAAGGTCTCAATGAAAAGCACATTCTTATTTCATTTGCAAAAGTAGAGTAAACATTTAAACGAAAATTATGTTATAAAATTAAATCGCCAATTCGATCGACCAATACTAACATTTTATTGTCATCATAAAAGAAATTTATTATTTCCTTCGAGTTCTACTTACATTTCATAAATGTCAAAGCAAAAAAGCATAAAACATAAAATATTTTTATTATGACGCACGATGCTTATGATATTGTGTGAATATTATTAAAGTTTTTCTTAATAAACAATTGTTATTTTATTCCAAACTTCAACTGTTATTAACTAAAACATTACCTGTATGTTTCAGTTATCCTTCCGTGCATAGCCTATGTGAACTGTCATAGTGAAACAATGAAAGTAAGTAAAAACCAACACTATTATTGAATAAAAATGTTTTCCAACTACTTGCTCACACCCCGCTACATTAATATTTATTTGCATTAATACACTACTATGGAAACTGATGCGGTTTTGACTCATTTTTCGGGGCGAGCGAAGCGAGCCCTAACACTATCGCACAATATGAGCATTTTTGTGGTACACTTTACTGAAAAAATATCACGCCTATAGATTTGTGCTTTGACATAGTAATTTAACTTCATACTTAGATGTGTTATCTGTTAAAAAAATTATATAACCATTAAAAAAATAACATTAACAATTTTGTATTCATTGGATAGAATGTTATTGTACTACTAACGCCATCTGTTAGACAGATGTTAGACATTAGATAGTTAATCTCAACAGCCCTGTAATTTCGCTAGCTGTTGTACCCTTGAAACCGGAACACGGCTATGTTTACACACTACTGCTTGGCAGAATATCTGGCACCGCGGTAGTACCTACCTAGACGAAGGACATCGACCATCAAGACCCTAACTTTTAACACAAAACTTTTATACAAGTAGAGCAATTCAACGTTTTGTAATCAAATCACCAAAATAAATCGCACCCGGGGCGAGTCGGTAATCTCTGCTTAGTTTGGGGTCAGATGGCGCTGTGTGTAATGTCCTACGATATTTATTTATTTAATTAATTTGGAATGCAGATATCTTATATAAGGCTTTTTTTATCCCGGAAATTGCAGGGCCTAGCTATACATATTTGATGGTTACAATTAGCTTCTATTCGCTTAGCGTAATCCGTAAAGTTTGTTTTGTAGAATGAAGAAGAGTGTAAGGTAGCCGATCTATGCGTTCACGACAAAGTCCCGATGTGCGGCGTCGATTCATGTGGCGAGATGCGGACTTTTATCGATACTTGTGACATGCATGAATTCAACTGTGACAGTAAGAAAGGTATTGATTTTTATGGCTATGACACGCCTTACCTGATGTTAAGAGATGGTATGATCGAAGGAAAAAGAAAAAAAAGTATGGTCACTTTTTTTTATCCTTATCAAAAATATTTTTTTTCTTTTTTCTTGGCATCGCACTCTGTGCATTCTGCCAGTTTATATTTTGTGTGCAGTCTTCGGTTTTCAGCTTCTTTATAGTCAAAGTCCAGTCTTGGTCAAATTTAGTTCGTGCCAGTCAAATCTAGTCATGCTTTATTAAAGTAGTGGCGACTTTACTATAAGCTTCAGTGGAGTTTTGGAAGCAACACGAAAAGTCATGTTTCACCGCACTACTTTACTTACTTTCCCACACTCGTGCTTGTACTCGTAATTCGGCACTTTATAAATAAAACACCACTATTTTTACACATAAACACTCGAAAAAACACTAGTTTTGGAAAAAAATACAATAGGGGCACACGACGCTTACCGCGTTCCCGCCAAAACTCTCACCATACTTTACTTAGTAGTTGATTTCCTTAGCAGAAGGTCGTCTAGGTAGGTACCACCAGTGTACCACATATTCTGCTGTAAAACAGTAGTGTGTTAACATTACTGTGTTCCAGTTTGAAGGGTACTGTAGTTAACGAAATTACAGAACTTTTGAGACTAACCATCTAATGTGTCAACGTAATGAACGCCAAATTAGCGTTGCCCTGATCTTTGTTTTGTTACTCCAAATTCTGTGTATCACTGCAATGGTCATGGACAGGCGTATCTCTTACCATCAGGGAAGCGTCTCGTTCGTCTCAATACACATAGATAAAAAAAACACCCAGTCTAGTATGTTACGTGGCTCTCAGAGCCAGCCGAAACAATCCCCGTCACGTGTTTCGCGGCAGATTTTCTAACTGTGGAAAGTACTAGACAGCCAATTAAAAAAAAGTATCCTACCACCAAGCTATAATTTCCTCAAGATACTTTTTCTTCACAAGCAACTGAAGTTCATTTTTGAGTTTTGAACTAAAAACGCTAACATTAAAATCGCTACAATTTTCACTATAACTATATACAGATGGCGCCACTGATCTCCATTAGGCATATTGTACTGAACAAACAGCTTTATTATTGTTTACAGATGTATGTAAGATCACAGAAGACATCTGTCTTTGTCACATAAATGTTTGTCCTTGGAAAAACCTAACATCTCAAAGAACTCGTCATATGTTTTTTTTATGGATGACAGATTAGATATTTGATCACAGCTCACCTGATATTAAGTGATGGTGTGGTCGAAGATGGTAGACACACCTAGCCTGGAATAAAACCGAGTTTCAAGTGAGGCTGCTGGAACACGCTGGGTGGTAGATTTTCAACTTTGTAGCTAGCCAGTCGAAAAAAAAGATACTTGTTTATGTCATAGCTCATTTTTTTTACAGATTTTAAACAAAGGCCCATCCACGAATGCTGGGTCACTTGTAAAAGAGGAAGATCATTCAAGAAACCAGAGTACAGAACCGATTGTAATATTAATAATAAACCTAGGTAATCGATTGTAAACTCTAATAAAATACTATAAAATTACATCTTGTTAATATTTAAAGGCAAACAAATAACAAAGACAAAAAGAAATTAATTTTTATTTTGTAACACAAAAACAAACAAATTAACATTCCCATTCATCTTTACAATATTCCATAAAATTAAGAATTTCACAGTTCGATCGCACCGTCATATAAAGAAATGGTTCTTTAGTATTTTCTTTAGTTCTTTAGTAATGGTAGTGGGAAACCGGCGGTGGTGCCGGCGTAAGAATTGTACCCCACCTACCCGTGGTTGCCGTAAGAGTCGGCTAAAGGATGTACTTAATCCGGAAGATGGGCAGCAGCGTCTTCCTTGAACCATCACACCTAACTGCGCTCGCCAGCTAGGGCCCGATTTGGAGGTCTAGAGGCCCTGGGGCAACGAAGGAGTGGAGGCCCCTAATTATTTTCCTAATAAATATTCAAAATAAAAATCGTTTATTGCGAGTATGGGTTATATTATACAGTTGTTATAGCAATGTTAAACGCTCTTCTATATTCTTCCATCTAATATGCAAATCGGTAGTGAAAAATCAGAAACTATGTTGATCCTAATACGTATATTGATATATCTATATATATTTTTATTTACATATGTCTTTCAAACAATTATAGCTGACAAATAAAACTATTTCAACAAAGAATATAGTAATTAGTTAAAATTGTGGGGGCCCTTTCTTGTGGAGGCCCCAGGGCAGTTGCCCCGCCTGCCCACCAAGTATTGGCAAAACCTCCCCAGGAGGAGGCCTATGTCCAGCAGTGGACGACCTATGGCTGATGATGATGATGTCATATAATATAACATCTAGTAAGTTGTAGCCAAGAAAGTAACTGTCATCAATTCAAAAAAATATGATATCACGTTTCGCGTTTGTCTATTGTTTTAGTCCGTCTAAACTGCGCAACGGATTTTGATACTTTTTTCACTAGTACCTACTTGTACTTATATTACTGAATTTCCTTCCGGATGGTTTTGATGTTCTAAGTCTTAGTTTCGCCAAGTATGTATCAAAATCAACGCTCATTGTTATCTAATTTAAATATTGCAAAGCATTAATGCAAATATTATCTATCATCATCACAATAATAAAATAATAAATACCGTAGGCATTACACACAGCGCCATCTGCCCCCAAACTATGCAAAGCTTGTATGATGGAAGTCAGATAACTGATAGAATACATAGATACTTTTTTTTTGTAAATACACACTTATAATACATACAGAACACCTAGATACAGAACAAACATTTGTTTATACAATAAAATGTTTGTCCTGTGCGGGAATCGAACCCACGCCCAAGAGCTCTTTAAAGATATACCACCATTGAGTCAACAGGGCTATCAAAGTGCTAGCTATAACAATTGACGGTCTTGGTGGGAATCTTAGGATGGAAAAGGCTGAAGAACAATTAGAAAACGGGGTTTGTCAATAATCGTAGAGGAATGACTGCCTAATCACGCTAGGTAGGTATTCATATGCCCAGAGAGAATGTTTCAAACGAATCTATTATTTTAGTTGTATTATTGCTTAACATTTTGAGCCACAACTAATCCGAAAAGATTGTTACCTCGTAAAATTGAACGATGCCTATGAGCATTTTCTAAATTGCAAAACGGTTTGGCTGTTAGATTTCGAAACGCATGAAATATAGGCGTTTCTAGAAGCTAAGCTATGTTAACAAGTTATTTTTGAATAATGCTAAAACAAGCGTTATTTCTAATGTTCACAACTGTATTGGAAAAATGTGACGCCCACGTGGAAGGCGCGAAGGTATTTACTATTATTTGTTCTGTGAAAAGGTAGGTGAGGTGGAATTATTCATATTGAGTTTGTTTGCGTCAAATTTCACCTTCTGGTTATTTGAATATGTGTTATGAGATTTTCGTGAAAGGTCAAGAAAGTAATGCATAAGTTTCCATACTAACAACAAAGACAAAACACACGCTTAAATTTTTATCTATTGTTCCATTAAAGTAAGAAAGAAAAATCTGTTTTTTTTTAAATGGCTGTCAGGCTAGGTGTTCGACCACAACTCACCTGATGTTAAGTGACGGTGTGGTCGAAGATGGTAAAGCATACCTAGCCTGGAATGGAACTGGCTCTCAAGTTAGACTGCCGGAACACACCGTTAGATGCTTGGCGGCAGATTATCAGCTTGAGGGTGGTAGCTAGCCAGCCGAGTGATAGAAAGTACCCTACCACCACGCTATGGTTTCCTCTCGATGTTTTCCTTCACCAAGCTCATTGTTGGCTTAAACCCACGCCCTTCGGCATGCGAACTACCGCACTAATCACTGAGCCATCATCGCTATTTCAGCATTTTCATATCATTTTCTTCTAGGCAAGCGTGCTTCATCACAAACCTAATCTTTACATTTTTAATATCAGACGAGTTAGCCATCTAACACAAGTTTATACTGATATATATGAATAGATGAAATAAAAATATGTTCCTTCACTTTTCTCCGTCTTTATTTTTGTTTTATTCATGATTTGCTTTTTTCTTAGAGCATTATCGGGTCTACTATTAAGTGAATGGTACCTTCTACAATACTTACTGCTCGTTGATGTACCCAATTTTTTATTTTAAATAAAATCTTTAACTGCTTTTTGTGAATTTTTCGTAGCGGAATAACTTATAGGTACGCGTCACCGACATGCTAATGTGTCATTTTTTTTAATTTGCGCTTTTATCGGCAGTCTTCATGACTGACGAACAAGACGCTCTCCTGATGGTTAGATAAATCATGTTCACTATCGCAGCGATAGACAGAACTTTTTCATGGCAAAACTCAATCGAGGCTTAGTTTCTTATTTTGAAACGTTCGATCGTTAGTCTTAATTAGCCCTGTAATTTTGCTTGCTACAGTACCCTTCAAACTAGAACACAGTAATGTTTACACACTACTGCTTGGTGCTTGGTGGTAGAATATTTGGTACTACGACTTTAGACGACCTTCTGCTAAAGAGATCTACCACATATACAATCGCGAATCTTCAAGTCGCGAATGAATCGGTTTCTTCTAGGTAAGCGTGCTCAATCGTAGACCGCATCTTCGCTTAACATTAAGCATGATGAATTGCAAACGTAAGCCTTTTAAAAAAAAACATAAAACAATATTGTAGAAAATCCAAGTTAACAATGTTCACAGACCACAGTGTCTGAGGAGTGTAATAAAAAAAAAAAGATCTTTGCCAATTCATTTGCCTTACGTATCGTCACTCTGCTGAGTCTAGCAACGATCAAGTAAGCTATGGTCAAACATCTAATCTTTCAAGAACAGCCAAAGTAAATTTGTATCAGGCAACCTCTAGTACGCCTTTATTTTTTACTCGACTCGTGAATTTGAATAACCTCGTTCCATTGGTTTTAATCTGATTATGTGTTTGATGTTTTTTAGCTTGCAGAGGAACGCAAAATTGCAGACATCTGCAAACACGACCAAGTGCCTGTATGTGGGGTCGACTCTTGCGGAGAGATGAGGACTTTCATAGACACCTGCGATATGCATGAATTTAACTGCGATAGTAAGAAAGGTAAACTTTAACTTGTATCCCTTTAAGCAAAATGTGAACAGGGACCTTTTTAGGGTTCCGTACTTCAAAAGGAAGAACGGGCCTCTTATAGGATCACTTTGTCGTCCATCTATCTGTCTGTCAAGACCCTTTTTCTAAGAAACGCGTGGAGGTATCAAGCTGAAATTCATATCAAATACTCAGGTCTACTGTCAATACTGAAAATAATTAATAAATTATTTCGTGCACAAAGGTGCACGCAAGGTATCTAGTATTGCTATATATTTAAAAAAAAAACGACGAGAAAACTATGAAAAATACAGAATAATTTAATGGATACTTACTTGCCACAACAACGAATAATTATAATATTTTTACATAAATTTTAAAGTCAGGTAGGCACAATAAATAAGTAAATACGCAGTTTTACAAAGAAATATCTTTCCTCTTTTTTAAAATCGGTTAAAATGTAAATATGTATTATATATTAGCACAGTTCTAATCGGTATGATAATATAATTTGAAGCAGGTTTACAGGTAAAACTTTCAAGATTTCACAACCTACCTAGCTATTATGTATGTGGTAGTACCATTATGTATTGATTTATTATTGATTTGCCATAAAATAAAAAAAGTTAAGCTAATAAATGCTACTATTAATACTAGAAGAATAGGTATGAAACAACTTCCCTAAGAATTTTCAATTCCTCATAATACTCGTATTTTCATGTAGATGCCACGCAATCGATAAAATAATCTGATTAGCCAATTCTAAGAAAGCCAAACTTATAGAGAAAACGGCAAATCACGATTCTCAGAAGTAATATTGCTTTTCACCCTCGTGTTGAGTCAGAGGCGATTTCTTAGCAGTTCTCTTGAAACTGTAGCACACTTGAGTTGATACCACAGAGGTGCTTTTCTATACAGGTACCACCACATAGTGCTAGATACAACTATATGCAACACATTCAGTGTCATAAATGCACTACGTACGATACGATCTGAACACGCACTTCCTTTAGCTTAGGTATAACATAAAAAAATATGAATAGAAAGTAATTTTTTTTAATGGAATCGCTGCAGCTACGTCCTTTCTTTCTTCGCCGCATTAATCCTAAGACAAACTTTATTAAAATATTGACTTTCTTTTTTAGATATGTTTATGTTTACTATCATAGTAAAAGCTTTGCTTAGTTTGGCTGTGTGGGTGTAAAATGTCCTACGATATTTATTTATTTAAATCTAGATGGCTCAAATAAATCAGATACACCACATATATAGATTATTACTACATGGATTCTGAAGTCTGTATGTAGACTATATGTTTGTTTTTTATTTATAAAAATGTAATAATTTGATTTATCTATACTAATACTATACCGTGGTGGTGCCGGTGTAAGAATTGTACCCCACCTTCTCTACCCGTAGTGGCCGTAAGAATCAAGGGATGTACATAATACGGAAGATGGACAGCAGCGTCTTCCTTGAACAATCATACTTAACTGCGATCGCCAACCCGCCAGCCAAGCGTGGAGAGTATTGGCAAAACCCCTCCCCAGGAGAAGGCCTATGTCCAGCAGTGGACTTCCTATTGCTGATGATGTGATGTGATACAAATATTATAAAGAGGAAAGATTTGATGGTTTGTTTGCATTGAATAGGGTCCAAATCTACCGAACCGATTTCAAAAATTCTTTCACCGTTAGAAAGCTACATTATCCTTGATTAACATAAGCTAATTTTTATTCCGACATTCGCAGATCTGGACTAACGCGGGTGAAACCGCGGGGCACAGCTACTATAATATTATTCTATAATTTACTTTGACAATGTATTATTCATTTTTTCATTATGTAATTAAGTCTTTGACATTTTGCATTTAATATTATGATTTCTAATTTTATTCAATTGTATGACATATAACTATGGAGCTATGGATAAATTATTGTATTGTATGGTATGGCTGCTTATTTGTAGCTAAACCTTACTACTAGCTTACTAGTGGCTTCACTAGGTACGTATGACTCATGGACATCTCTATATCTATATCTGTGGTTGAATCCAATTTACCCAGACCCGGCGCCGGGAAAATGTATTTTGTGACGAACTTGGGTCAAGTTTAAGGCTATTCAACCTATTCTAACATTGATTGAAAGAAAGTCATAATAATAATTTTAATCACTACGCTCAGCTATTTTTCTCACCTGATTCATAAACATCGATAAAGAATATGAATTATTGTTAATCAATGATTCATATATATATATGTATATGACTATACTATGAATACCCGGCCATTAAAATGGACTTACCTCTAAATCTTTAACTCACATGAATCCTAGTCAAAAACGCGTTTGACGTTTATTAAGTTTTACTTCTTTTTTTACAATTCATACTTACTGCCTGACGACGGAGTTTTGGCGGGAACGCGGAAAGAGTCCTGTCGCCTCATAGTATTTTTTTCTAAAACTAGTGTTTTTTCGAGTGTTTATGTATAAAAATAGTGATGTTTTATTCATGAAGTGCCGAATTACAAGCGCGAGTGTGTGAAAGTAATATAATGTGGTGAATCATAACTTTTTGTGTTGCTTTCAAAACTCCATCGAAGTTTATAGTAAAGTCGCCACTACTTTACTAAGGCATGACTAGATTTGACTGATACACTGACTTGACCAAGACTGGACTTTGACTGTAAAGATAAAGAAAGTGAAAAATGAGGACTGAACACAAAATACACAAACATTGAAACTGGCAGAATGCACAGAGTGCGATGCCAAGAAGAAAAAGAAAAAAAACCACGCCACGTTTTTCAATTTTACTATTCCTAGTCAATTCAATCCGAATGGTGTGACGTTACGCACGTGTAATATGCTAGAGAATAAAGCACCAGGCTATGACGTCAGGATACTTACCTACTCTACCTATGTTACCCTATATAGTATCACGGGCGCCATAGAATACCGCTGAGACGTTCAATTCCAAGGGATATTGAGTTTATCGGAATTGCGAGAATTCCGTGGATTTTCTGAAATTTCGCAAAATAGCAAAGGCTTTCGCCTACGCTTCTTGGAAAGCTTTTCAATTTCCACTCGAGTTCTGGTTTGATAAACGTTTTGTCTTTCAAAGGTATTTATTTATTTTGACGCTGGCTAAATGTTTTTCAGTAAATAACCGATGGGCTAAAAGATGGTTTGCGTGGTGGTAGGGTACTTTGTAGTAATCGGTTGGCTAGCTACCACCCTCAAGTTGGAAATCTGCCGCCAAGAATCTAACGGTGTGTTTTGGCAGCCTCACTTGAGAGCTAGTTCTATTCCGGGATAGGTGCGTTTACCATCTTCGACAACACTTAACATCGGGTGAGCTGTGGTGTAAACCCAGCCATAAAAAAAAGATGCAGCTAATACTTCATCGTTTCTTTTTAAAATTGCTATTGCTATTATGGTTGACAGCCTAGGTGTTTGACCACAGCTCACCTGATGTTAAGTGACGGTGTGGTCGAAGATGGTAAAACACACCTAGCCTGGAATGGTACCGGCTCTGGCTCTGTCTTCTTTATTTTATTAGTATAGATAAGGATATAAGCTTTGGGTGAAAGGAGGAAGTATACTTATCATTGTAATCAACTTTTGCTATACGTAACGCGGAAGAAAATCGTTGCCCATAAATGTTAAGCAGCATTTTTTTTTTCTGGCTTCATAGTTGTGCTACTTCAAAAGTTGCCTATTTGTTGTTGTTGTTGTCTACTTGGTGGTAGATCTCCTTAGCAGTAGGTCGTAGGTTGTTGCCACCGCAACACCAGATATTCTGCTATCAAGCAGTAGTGTGTAAGCATTACTATGTTCCGGTTTGAAGGGTACTGCAGTTAGTGAAATTACTGGGCTGTTGAGACTAACTATCTAATGTCTCAAAACTAGTTTTTTTTCGAGTGTTTATGTATAAAAATAGTGGTGTTTTATTCATAAGGTGCCGAATTACAAGCGCGAGTATGGGAAAGTAATATAATGCAATGAAACATGACTTTTCATATTGCTTCCAAAACTCGCATCGAAGCTTATATTAGTCGCCACTACTTTACTAAAGCATGACTAGATTTGACTGGCACAGACTAGGCTTGACTAAGACTGGACTTTGATTATAAAGATAAAGAAGCTGACAACTGAAGACTGCACACAAAATACAGAAACATTGAAACTGGCAGAAGGCACAGAGTGTGATGCCAAGAAGAAAGACAAAAAAAAACTAATAGTACCTATATACTCTTTTTTTAAACTCGTACATATTTTTAGAACACGAAGTAATGAAAATATACGTTGATACATGTGTATATTACGGGTTTTCATTCTTGCAACTAGATGGACACGGCACCCGCATTGTGATACCATTAAACTAAGAAGTTTCATCTTTTTTTTATAGATTTCGAGCAGAAACCAGTCCACGAATGCTGGGTAACGTGTAAAAGAGGCCGAAGCTTCAAGAAGCCTGCGTTTGGTGGAATTAACTGTGACAAACAAAACCTCGTTTAGTACCTTCGATCAAAAAAACAAATGAATTTGCACGATGCCCTCCCGCGACCTACCGAAAACTTATTTGTAGTTTTACCAGAAACGCAAAATAATCATGTTTTCTTTAAATATATAAAAATGTAGTGTTTTTATTTATAAAGTACCAAATCAAAAGCGTAAGTGCGAAAAAGTGATAAAATGTGGTAAAATCTGACTTTCGTGCTACTTCTAAAACTCTGGCAAACTCTAAATTTCTGGCAAATGCACAAAGTGCGTTGCCACAAATAGAAAAGTCGCGTGAATAAAAAAGGCATTCAAGTCATATCAAACAGTCACAAAATTTGAACTTTTGGCCTTAACGTCTTGAATTAGAAATGCTATTAGTGGAATGCTTGAATACGCCACAACTTTGGCATAGCGTATAATTATAGCGTGCAATATCCTTTGTATCGGTCGATGTGTAAAACACATATTTATCAACAATCAGTTTTTTATTGCAATAAATATAAGCGAAACAATAACTTACAACAGTGTACTTATTGTTCGAGATCACAGTTTTACTTTTTCTTCATAATTAAATTTACTACTTATACTAGAACTTAATGTCTACTTAGTCCTTAAGTACTAAACCGGTTTATCACTTCTAAAAAAATACAAATAAAAATATTATTTTAAATATCTTCTTAAATATCTATGTACTAAAGAATATGAACACAAATATTAAATTTAAGGTGACGACATAAGTGACTTAAATAACTAAGATTTAAGTTAAAAAAATTAAGTTTTAAGTACAGGTAAATAAATGCTAAAATTAAAGAGAACGTTCACAATGTATTCAATTAATATAAAGAGCTTTACCAAGAACTTATTAGAACTATTTATATACAGGGCAGACGCAATTAAAATTACTTTATTTTTATCTAAATAAATCGTTCGCAAAATCTTAAAAAGTAATCAAAACTACACATAAGTTAGAATTAACTTAAAAATATAATTATGCTCAATTCGTATTATAAAATATAATCATTACACAAAAACGTGCAAGACAAGTCGTGAATCCCATTCAAATTTACGGCTTGACTTACTTATGTGCAACTTGATGGTGTAATTCGACCTATATATTATAATATAATATACTTTATACATTTTCCGCTTCGAAGTTGTCGTAAAAATATAGAGCTGTGATGAATCGATCTTAAATTCAGTGAGTTTCCCAAAATTATTGTTGTGAAGATATATTTTCTGGGTTAATTTTTTTTTTTAATATTTTTTGAGTTTACATTCATATTAAACTATAACAGAAAACAAATTATTTTAATCACTATGTTATGTTAGCCTAAGAACAGGAAAGGTCGTCCATTAGGTGCCAATTTTAGTAAGTTTTGAAAAGTATACCACTGGTTCACGTCGTGTATTTGAAAAATGACTTGAGTGGTAGCATAGAAAAAAGGTTATTATTTATACTTATAGTGACTGGGATCGAAATAATTTTGCTGACTTGTTTTAATCTTTTTAAAATTATATTATTTAATGGCGGTCCAAAAACCCGGCATATTTCACGATGTGGTAAATGCTCTCCCTTGGAATTTTCTCAGCTTCTCTCTCGACAACTTGCATTTCTTTGTTTGTGAACCATGACTCTTTAGCCAGACCTTCTGCGACAGCTGGGTTGTCGTAAAAGTCGCGGGATTTTTGAAGTTCCCTGTGGACAATGACAACAATTTTATAGCTAATATAGTTAACATAAACTTCTTCTAAAGCCTGTGTCGTCTTAGACCAAGTGCTGATTTGAGATGCACGCCACATTCTAAGAGAGTCGTTTATAACTGGAGCCGGTTGCCAGAAAATGTGATCTCATAGAAATCTGTTAATGGCTTCAAGAACATTCTAGACAAATGGATTAGGAGCAAGATAATTTTACCAGACTGTTGACGCCTTTTATTGCCACTTCCAGACTTTCTTAAACCACTAACTTTCTTACGTACGCATCTTCTCATGAACGACAACTATCTCTGTTGTTGTCGCATCAACGTACAGTGCTCGCCTATAAATAGTCGTTCGATAGAAATGAGATTTTGCGACCTCTACGTCTTCACAAGCAATATTTTTTTTATATTATATGATCGAGCCTCTCTCATGATGGTAGGATTTAACGCCTATCCATGACCATTGCAGCGATACACAGAACTTTTAGTAACAAAACAAAGTTCAGGGCATCGCCGGTATAGAGTTTATTACTTTAAGCCTTTCGATGGTTAATCTCAAGAGTCCTGTAATTTCGCTAACTGCTGTACCCTTCAAACTGGAACAACGTTATATTTACACACTACTGCTTGGCGTAGAATATCTAGTACTGCGGTGGTACTTACCTCGATCTCCTGCTGAGGAAATCTACCACCAAGTGATTTATTTATATTAGAACTTCAAAATATTAACACGAACTAAATATCGAATATTGATTAACGTTTAAAATGTACAAACGTAAATACCTAGCGAAAGCAATTTCACATACAGTGTGGTAACAGAGCAACGGGTAACTAGGTAGATACATTAATACGACAACACACGTACAAAACGTTTAGTTAAGAAATACATGATTATCCGATTATATTACACACAATGAACTTCAGAGAATTATAAATCCTTGATACTGGATTTAGGCAATAATCACCGAAAATGAATTCAAAACAACATTGCCTGATTCAAACACAGGGTATGATTGCAAAATTTGGACAGCCTACATGATGGTCTTAAGAACAAACTCTGTTGCTGTGTAAACACATCATCGTCATTCTTCATTTTTGTTGACTTCACTTGTTTACTTTTAATAATATATAAATAATTTATTTCAGACCTATTTACTGACACTACAAAAACCATACTTCAAAAAGAATAATTTAAATAGTCTTAGTTAGTCGTAGCGATATCTATTCTATACAACTCTGAATTATAAATAAGAAAAAGTATCAAAATAATAGAAATAATAATTAAAGAAGCAAAAAAAAATGGCGGGAATAGCGGACAAATTATGTCGCCGCGTTGCATTATTATGTCTGTCTTCTCGAATATTTATGTTTTATCAGTGGTGTTTCAAATGCTGACTGTCTTTTATAAGTGCTGACTTTTATCATTATCAACACCTATATCTCACCGACTGGAGCTACTATGCCAGCAGACCAAAGCCTCGTGGTGTTTCAAGGAGCTGGGCTGGCTCGGATAGTTTTTGGTAGAGGGAAAATACACCCCAAGCGGAACGTCAGTGCAGAGCTCATCGCCCCTATTTCGAATAGAAGTAAGAATAAGTAGTGTTTCATTCACAAGTGCTGAATTATACATATGTACGAATGTGGGCATGTGATATCATGTGGTAGAACACGTCCCTTCAAGCTATTTTCAAAACACTCTCCCTAAAATCTTCTAGTAAACTCACAAAGGCACAGGCTGAACTTGGCTGTGATTTATTTTATGTAACTAACTGTTACAACCACTTCTTTTATTCGATTTTATCTCGAGATAATTTAAAACAATTTACTTGACACTTGCAAAACGCACTAATCGTGATGCCAAAAAATATTGTAGACAAGTAGTCAATATATCTGGTGAGTTCGTACCTGGGCAATAAAGCTTCGCTGGCAGCATTAAGTTCGACAGAAGGGTGTGGGTGCACTGCTGACACTATGTTGGCATACTGGACACCTAGAGGCACGAAGGGCTGCGTGAAGACCAGGCCTGGCCTAGCCTCGCATGCGGCCACGAGGGCAAAGGCGACGAGGAGACGGTGCATATTGTTCTGGAAAGGAAAGAAAAACGTTACAAAATTAATTATTACTTGATACTTCACTGCCCTGATGGTGCCGGCGTAAAAATTGTACCCCACCTTCTCTACCCGTGGTTGCCGTAAGAGTCGGGTAAGGGATGTAATACGGAAGATGGGCAGCAGCGTCTTCCTTAAATAATCATACCTAACTGCGCTAGCCAACCCGCCTGCCATACGTGGCGAGTATTGGCAAAACCCCTCCCCAGGAAGAGGCCTATGTCGAGCAGTGGACATCCTATGGCTGATGATGTGACTACACTGCCACATGATTACTTAAACGTTACAAAGCACATTATTACTTCACACTACTCTATCACATTATTACTTCACACTACTCTATCACATTATTACTTCACACTACTCTATCACATGATTACTTGAACGTTCATTTAAAATTTATTTAATAATTTATTTTGAATTTTAGTTTGGTTTACTAGTTTTTATTAATGTGTTTGTGTCTTTATTAGGCACTTCTCTTCTAATTTATAGCTCCTTAAGCTTTCTAAGGGTCTCTATTTTGAGCTGACTGCTGCCATCTTCCTGTTACTATTGTTATTATCTTTCTAACCATTGGTATCAATATATTACTTCAATATAGTAAACTACAGGCTGGACATATCTGTCGCAGAACCGATAGCCGCTGTTCTAGAGTGGAAATCGCGAATTAGCAAACGTAGCGTAGGACGCCCTGAGAGTAAATGGAATGACGCTATACGTAGGACAGCTGGTGGTGGATGGAAGCGAAAAGCCGAAAATCAGGCTGAGTGGCGTGACTGCGACAGACTGATGATGATGATGAATTAACCATAACAAACTACTACAAACTATCTACGAACATCATACTAAATTAAATAAAACAAACCAGAAGCTAACTAAGTTTTAAGAATATCGAGTTACTTGCCTACTCCTTGAAGTCTAGAGATAAATTTAGCATTAACCGAACTAAGTTTGTAACTTGATACTTTTCTTACATCGGCTAACTATTAAGCACGTTCGAACTTGATACTTAATATCAAATCTCTTTTCTGTGAGTAGGAAATATATGGAATAGCTGATATAAGGAAGGTTGTCATATATTTGACATGATATTACGGAATTTGACTTGAAACTTTAGTGTTATCAATAAAATATTTGTATTTGGCACTAATAAATCATCGATGAGTTTTAATCAAGTTTATTTTTATGGTTGACATGCTAGGTGTTTGAACACAGCTCACCCGATGTTAAATGACTGTGTGGTCGAAGACGGTTGACGTGCCTAGCCTAGAATGGACCTGGCTCTCAAGTGAGGCTGCCGGAACACACCGTTACATGCTTGGCGGCAGATTTTCAACTTGAGGGTATTATCTAGCCAGCTTCTAAAAAGTACCCTATCACCATGCTATAGTTTCATCACGATGTTTTCCTTCACCGGCAGCACAAACTCATTGTTAGGACTTGAGCTCACGCTCTTCGGCGTGCGAACCGACCGCGCTAGCCACTGAGCTATCATCGCTACGAAGTAATGGAGAGTGAAGCAATAAAAGACTTATTTTACGACCACGACCACATTTTTATCACGACCACGGTTTTTCTACAATTTCTGGAATAAGAGGTATCTGGAAGAGAGGATGTATGTATTATTTGTTACACTGGATTTACCCTTCTCTACCCGTGGTTGCCGTAATAGTCGGCTAAGGGATGTAATACGGAAGATGGGCAGCAGCGTCTTCCTTGAACAATCACACCTAACTGCGCTCGCCAACCCGCCTGCCAAGCGTGGCAAGTATTGGCAAAACCCTCCCAGGAGGAGGCCTATGTCTAGCAGTGGACGTCCTATGGCTGATGATGTAACACTGGATTTATCAATAAGCTACTTTTCATTAATACCGGTAATCATAAGCGATTTGTTGTAGGTTTGTTGTTTATTTATGGTTTATTACGTGCGTTCAAATCCAAACAATGAGGGAAACAAGGATTACAAATCATCTTGAGGAAACCTTGCGGGTATTTTCTAGTTCGCGGCTGGCAGCTACCACCACAATTTAAAAAAACTACCATCTATCTAACGGTATCTTCCGGAGCTAGTTCATTACAAACTAGACTGTTCACCATCTTCGACCACACCATTACTTAACACTAAGTATGCTATAGTCAAACACCTACCCTTTCAAAACATTAAAAGACTATATTTAAATAAGGATGTAGTATCGTAGTGCATTTAATCGAAATCGCGTGAAGAAATAACTAACAAAAAAACTTTTGCAATATTCGTAAGGTGAATCAGATTAACAAGTTGAGATATAAATGTACGTACATGTAAACTATAAATATATTAAGCAGATTTACGTACCGGTTGTAAAGTGTTTTATTGTTGTATTTTAAGCAACCTTTAAAGTTCAACTGAATACAAAAGATTTGAAATATACATTCAAAGCCACACCTACAAATTGTTATTAATAAATATTTATGATGATGGTAATGAGATGCACTATAAAGTTTTTTATTATTAACAATAGCGTTTTTAAACAATAATAATAAGATGAACTTTATAAAATAAACGAAATTTCAAGCAGATCCTGTCTGATCAACAAAAAAGAAATATATTTAGCGATGATAGCTCAGTGGTTAGTGCGGTCGGTTCACATGCAGAAGGGCGTGGGTTCAAACCCCAACAATAAGCTTGAGCTGCAGGTGAAGGATAACATCGTAAGGAAACCATAGCATGGTGGTAGCATACCTCAAAAATAACAGTATTTCTCCAATATTTAATGGATGTTATTATACATATAAACCTTCCTCTTCAATCACTCTATCTATTAAAAACACCGCATCAAAATCCGTTGCGTAGTTTTAAAGATTTAAGCATACATAGGGATATAGGGACAGAGAAAGCGACTTTGCTTTATACTATGTAGGTAATGATAGTGATAGTGATAAAGACTTATGGTTGTTTTAATTAGTTATTTTAATTTATTTAGTTCTAGATTCGGATAGATTTTTAAAAAGTGTCGTCAGGTTATCGCCACTGTTGTAACCAAAACGACTTTTATGCGGAAATACTTGAACACATAAATTATTATATTTTTATTTTGTATAGTTACAGAGTGATTTACATAAATTTGTTATTACAATCAATACTTAAATAATTTTAAACTTGACCACTTTTGCGATATTCCACATGTAATCTGACATCGCCAGTATCTAGCTTTAAATACAAACACATATGTACATACCAACAAAAACGAAACAAATCCAAAATCACTGCAAAACCTTCACGAACAACAAAAAGATCAACTGCGTATGTTAACACGACATATCCATTCAAATAAATGGCTTAACCACTAGAGATCCTGCTTCCGTAATTATAACACGACACCACAGAATAAATAATACTTCACAACACTTACATTAGATTCACGGTCAACTGTACGTTTTATTTATCTGCGCTTGCGGTTGATCGCTTCAATAGACTGCGCGAGCGACCCGTCACCAAGATATATATACTAGAAGCTTGAGCAAGCAACCTTCTGTTTCTTCCGGGACCTCTGATCTTTGGATGGGAATGCCGCTAAACTTCCTGATGTATTTATTATGAGCAATTAATTTTGCGAACTTTAATTACGTTTGCTATTTGGTGCGGAAACGGCTGTACGCAGTTTTGTGGTAGTTAATATCTTTATTGACAATGAAAACTGACGTAGTTTTGAGACATTTTTGTTTTACTTAAGCGAGATTACTCACGTTTAATTATATCGAATACTCCGTCTTTACTTTCGGCTACATCCAGTGGCCTTCTTCATGGAGACAAAGCTGACAACGCACCTCGTCTTGCTTCGCATTTTATTGACAATCCCAAAAACTGGTGTAAAACTAGATTTGCATCGAATACATGCAAGAATGTCTGTATCTCGTTTGATTACACTTTATTAAGTAATTTACTTTCACTACTAACTAACGTAACTTTTCAATAAGTAACACACAATAGATTCAATTTTGGGGGCTTCCCTACAAGTTGAATTTCTATTAACTAAGTTGCGTTTGTGGCAAACTGTTAAGAAATTACAGCAAGTTTGGCTTACTTTGAGCAAGTTGCTTTGCACAACTTTGATCAGCAAATTAAGTTCAGGGCATCGCTGCTTTGGTGCTCATTATCTTAAGACATTTAACGGTTAGTCTCAATTGTTAATTGTAATTTCGCTAGCTGCAGTACCCTTCAAACCGCAACACAGTAATATACAACACACTGCTTAGCGGCAAAATCTGGTATTGCGGTGGTACCTACCTCCTGCTAAGGAAATCTACCAGCAAGTAAATAAGCATCAAAACTATATTAATTACAACCAATTCTATATATGCTCCTATCTAGAAGAACTTCAAAACAAAAAATGTGTTTGCCAAACAGCCAACCAATCAGCGTTATTTTTTTTTAAATGACCATATTTCGTGACACTTTTATAATCGAAATAAAAAATGGTGGCTTAATTATTTTGTGCTATTTTTTGAGCTGACTTTTTAGTTTCACTGATAATTTTAAATTGTGTTTTTTAATTCTAAATTGTTCTCATTTGACCACACCTTGCTTGCTTGTCAACTAGGATGCGATCTAAGATGGAGTACCCTTATCTAGAATAAACCTGTTTACTCTAGATTTGAAGACACCCAAATTGTACTTCGCGGGAAATACAGACTATTTGTATTTTATTAACTAACATTTTACACAATTGGATTAATGTTCTGACATGATTTTGACTGAACTTATCTTTCATAATATTAATACCTGGATGTCCGAGCTTTGCTCGGTTTTTCATTGCCTGAAAACACGGCTAAAACGACGTCTTCTAAAAATGAAACCTAGCTAGATCGATGTATCGCCCCCGAAACCCCCTGCATACTAAATTTCATGAAAATCGTTGGAGCCGTTTCCGAGGTTCAGAAAATATATATATATAAATATATATATACATATATACAAGAGTTGCTCGTTTAAAGGCATTAGATATAATTTGATAGATAATATTGTGATAATGTTTTGGTTAATATGGGTCATGTTTCCAGAAATAAATGTTTTTATTTTTAATTTTAGTATTCATATTTTATTAGTCAATTTTTGTGGAGTATTGTTCTAAACTAAGTGTATACACTGCTCTGCACTTGAGCTGAACGAAATGAGTTTTCGGATTATTGCATCTGTTGCAGTATATTTATATTACTGGACTGGGACTTAGAATAAATCAACAAGTGATTAAAACTATAATACTGTTGTGGTTTGCCTTGCGCTGAACCTACCGCATTTGTGGGTTCCATTTCCGTTCCGGAACTAGCTTCCGGACTATACCTACCTACCAAAGATTACCAAGAGCTCTACAATTAAACGTGCGAACAAATATGCGTAATTAAATATGGCCGATTTTTGAACGATTTTATTTGGACAGACTGATATATTCGTTTGCGAATATTCGCACGGTTCAATTATAAAATAGAACCCCAGATAATTCATATTTAAATATAATTAACAAAAGCGCTATTTACGAGGGGGCAGAAAAATCACGTAGTTTCATTGTTTTATTTTCGACAACTTGTGTTTTCTCTA
The DNA here is from genome assembly GCA_950106695.1 of Biston stratarius. Taxonomy (NCBI): domain Eukaryota; kingdom Metazoa; phylum Arthropoda; class Insecta; order Lepidoptera; family Geometridae; genus Biston; species Biston stratarius. The sequence goes on from OX467112.1 coordinate 8,194,917, forward strand.
AATGTATAAAATAGTATCTGGTTTATTCTCGAAGTGCCAAATAACGTCCACCAAAGTGGGACAGCGGTATAATGTGATAAAACATTTATTTTTGTGCCGCTTTCATAACTACGTCAAAGCTTTTAAATATAAATAGATAAACTCTTTATTGCTCACCCCAAAATTGCATATTTATTATAATAGAAAAAAAGCTAAAAAACACCTAATAGTACCAATTAGTGACCATATAGTCATGTCTTTTCTCTAGACTTGACCGTGACTAACTTTATGTTTTGACTGTGACTAAAACTTATTTCAATCGATTTCATCATGAGACTATCAAACATATGAAATAATTAACACTGGCAGAATGCATAAATTTCGACGCCAAATATAAAAGGAAAAAGTCTAAGTATGGTTGTGTTGTGGACACGGCCTCGTAAACTACATTTCTCATTTCTGAACACTAAGAAGTCTGCCGAATTTCCATGTTACAAGTTTTCATTCAACGTAACGAATTCTTAGATCAAAGAAAAAAACCTATCTACAAAGTATATCCTAACAGACGTACTAGTTTCTCTAGTACTCAATTTCAATTTCAAAATTTCTTTATTAATTATATAAATAGTAACATTGAACATATCTAGTGTACATAACATCCTAGATTAACAAAATTTGAGATAGTGAAGCGTTTTCAAGTTTAAACACAGACTTATACAAACTTATAGCTTTGGAGATTAAATAGTGATACATAGGTAGTTTGAGTATAACAATTTTATGGGACGAATTTTATGTTTCATGTAACCTTTAGTGAAGGAATTACAATTTTTTCTGAGACAATAATAGGTATTTGGTAAAATATTTTTAATAAGTGAAATAAATAATTATATGAGGGTAGGCACATAGGTGATATAACAACAAGCAACAAGTGAGTGAAGCATGCGGTGTGTGACGCGCAAACGCACGCCGTCCGGGACGCAGCCGCGCACGCCACTCCGCTCCGCATATCACTAGATAATACGGGTGGGATTAGCGCGCACGGCGGCGGCGGCAGAGGCGCACGCCTGCGCGGGCCACTGTTATTATTCTTCGCTGTCGAGAAACCAGTGATGTGGTAATTTATAGCGTTTGTATTTATCGATGTATTTCAAATTGGATTTGCGGGTTTTGCAAATGTTTCTTACTAACGTATTTTTATTCGTGGGATTTTTGTACAAATAAAACTTTTTAGATAATTTAAAGATAAATTCCGTCAAGCTAGGCAGGCCTATATTTAAGTGCAATTTGTTGAGATTAGTGTATAAGGGAGTATTGAATGAATATTTCAGTGCTTTATTTTGAACAACTTGTAGTTTGCTTAAGTTGGAGGGACAGGTGCTGCACCAGACAGGACACGCGTACGTTATACAGGGCCGGACCAAGGTGCAGTAAATGTTTAATTTAGTTTGACTACTCAGGCAAGATCTTCTACTAAGAACTGGACTAAGCGCATTAAGTGCTTTAGTGCCTTTGAGTCGTAATATGTCAGAGTTTTCGGACCAGTTAAGCCTATTGTCCAAAATTATACCTAAATATTTAACAGAACGACTCCATGGGATTTTATACCCATCTATTAGTAACGTCCGGGAGGGCAATGAACGTTTTCTAGAAAAGAGTATAGCTTCTGTTTTGGCAGAGTTAATTTTTAGTTTCCATTTATGGAAGAATGTCAAGAGGAGTTCGATAGATAGCTGAAGTCTGCCAATAATGAGGTCAATATCATCGGAAGAAGTAAATGATGCAGTGTCGTCTGCAAAACAAGCTATGCTAGTGTGCGGTTGAATGGGGATGTCATTAAGAAAATTTAAAAATAGGTGAGGACCCAGTATTGATCCTTGGGGTACTCCAGCAGGCATAGGTTTTAGGGCTGAAGTCGAATCATTTATATGGACTTGAAAAGAACGATTAGTGAGGTAAGATTTGACAATTTTAACCACGTTTAATGGAATATTTAACTTCACTAATTTGTGAAGTAAAGCATCGTGCCAAACTGTGTCAAATGCTTTTTCTATATCAAGAAGGAACATTCCGGTTGACCATTTCAGATTCAAGTTATGCGAAACACATTCAGCAACTCTGGCAAGTTGTTGAACTGTAGAATGGCCTGCACGAAAACCAAATTGCTCATCGATTAGTTGTTTGTCTGAAAAGTGTGACAAGCGAATGTATATAATTTTCTCAAATAATTTACCCAGGCATGGTAGTAAGCTAATAGGACGGTATGACGTAGGGTCGGATGTACATTTACCCGGCTTATGTATAGCTATTACTTTGGCCGTTTTCCAAGTTGCAGGGAAATAATTCAACGTCAGACAGGCGTTGAAAATCTTTGTCAAAAGAACGATGCCTTTTTGGGGTAAATTCTTAACGAGTAGGTTGGAAACATTGTCAGGTCCGGGAGCTTTACGAGTTTTCAGTTTATTTATGATCTTTTTCACTTTGGCGGGGCGCGTCAAGTTAATAAAGTAGTTCTCATCAGGCATGTAATTGTCTATGGCTGCCATAGAGCAGGCGACATCTTCTTGCTCATCGCTATTCCAATCATGTGTCAGAAGCATGTTTCCCAAGAAAGCATTCGCGAGAGCATCACACTGCTCTAGTTCAGTAGTTGTCAAGCTGCCATCATCGGTTTTAAGAGCGGGAATCACAGGGGAGGATTTTGAACGAAGCCCTTTAACTATACGCCACAAGTCAGCACTAGGGTTATCTACTTTCTTTAGTTTCATATCCCAATTCTTATCGTGGTAAGTTTTTAGCGCTAAACTAATCTCGGATTGCAGTTTATGAATTTTCTTACATAGCTGCTTTCGGATCAGAAGCATGGGTTCAGCTGCAGCATAACGACGAAGGCGATTTTTTGCTTGTATTAACCTTTTTATCCGGCGTGGTAGGGAAGTGTTCCACGGTTTGAGTGTCGAAGTCGGAATATGCGCGTTTCTGCTGTCAATAATAATATCCTGAAGTTGTAAAATTGCCGAGTCTACTTCTTGTTCAGTTTGGTATGAATGCGATGATAAGCAAATGCGGTTGTTTAAATTTTGACGGTATTTCACCCAGTTGGCTTTCGAGAAATTAAATGTAGTAACAATTTTACGAGTAGTAGCTACATCAAAGTTGGCAAAGACGGGTAAGTGATTAGAGGATAGGGCTTTCACAGTAGCGATATGGCTTAGATTATGCAGGTTTTTAGCTAATAAAAGATCAGGAGTAGATGGCTTAAATTTAGGGCAGTAGTGAACAAGGGTTGCCTCTTGAGGGCCGTGGATGAAATATTGACTATTCAACATGTGCTCATACAAGCGCTTTCCATGCTCATTCGCAGGCCCTGGAGACCAGTAAGGATGTTTAGCATTTAGATCACCCATTACTAATACTGAGTTACCGGCTGCCATGAGCAAATCGAAGTCACCTGGTATGAGCGGTATGTTGGGCGACTGATAAACCGCAAAAATTGTGGTTTGGCTATTGAAGAGTTTAAGAGAGACCCCTACAACTTCAAGATTTATCGTAACTGGACAAGGAATAACGCTGTGGATTAAATCAGATCGGATTAAGATTGCAACACCCTGGCCCGTTCCATTAAGGCGCTTGTCCTTTCGGTAACATGCAAAACCCGCAATATTAAAGTTAGAACTTATAGATAATTTGGTTTCACAGACAGCTATTACATCGATGCTTAACTCACCTACCACAAGGCTTAATTCCTGTTGTTTGTTGCGTACGCCATCGGCGTTCCAATAAAGAACTCGGAGTCCCGTAGAATTATTAGACATAGTGGCCCAAGTGTGTTAAGATGAGAATAACTTTATCCATAAAAGTTTTACATCTGGAAAATTCTAGTTTAAGAGATTTGATGGTATTTAGTATTTCCAACATTTCGGCCGTAGCTAGGTCATGTATTGGCATCTTCTTGACAAGCGTTTCTCTGGACAAGTCCCGTTCAGTTTGGGTTATGTCAGATAATATTTGTACCGGAGTGTGCAGGCTGGCGACTTCATTTGGGGGCCGGCTATCTTGCAAGTTCTTTTGCGGTCCGGAGACATGTAATCGTTGGTTATTGGCGCCTGTAATTTGGGCCCATGTACTTTTCGTATGGTTGGTGCTAGTAGATACTTTTTCTCGCGGTACAAGTTTCTTGATTAACCTTTCTCGCTTGGATTCGATACGTTCAAGATATTTCAGCCTTGCCGGACATTGACTATAGTTCGCTGGGTGATTTTGCTGACAATTACAGCAGACGGCTGGATCCTCTCGGTCCTTCTTCTGGCATTCCCATGTGGGATGAGTAGAAGCACATTTGACGCATCTGGCGGGTCTATTACAATTTTTGGAGGCGTGCCCAAAGCCTTGGCAACGGAAACACTGAGTGCCTGCTTTTTTGTTGGGCTTATATTTTTGAATATCCACCACGCAACTCGAGAGATATCTAATCTGCTTAAACTTGCCCATGTCACTTCCGCTCGGCAACTGAACTAGAAGAGGAGGACATTCAGTGGCATATATTGTCTTGAGTTCGGTAATAGATACGCCCGTGAATCCAATTGAAGCTAATTCAGGAGCTATTTTATCTTGAAGAAATTTAGGGAGACCTTTTATTACAGCTTTAGGAAGCTTCTCATCCTTGCGAGAAAATGTATGAAAAACAACATTTTCTTTTAACAGGCCTTCTTTTACTGACTGATGCCCTTTCGATGAGTAGCATTGTACTTTAACTCTGTTCCTGCCTCTGTACTGCAGGTGAAAACCTTTTTCGTACTTTTCAATTACCTCTTTAATATTCTGGTTGCTCCAATCGCCAAGAAGTTCAACTAATATAGGCGGAATTTGGTTGATCTGCATCTTCTTAGTAGCCTTTTTAAATATTTCCGATGCTGCATCATCTACTGGGAGGCCACTAAAGCGGTTATTAGTTCCAATTTCTTTGCCTCTTTTGTTGGAAGCATCTGAGCTACCAGCAAACTTTTTCGGTTTCCGCCAGTGATCTGGCGAAGCAGGTGCTTCATCTCTGGGTCTCTTGGCGGCCAAGTTTGGATTAGAAGATGATCTGGCCAGGTATTTGTCCATGTTATCGACAACATTGATGGTAACTTGTTAATCCCTCACTAGCTGTATTGAACCGGTACGGAAAGAATACGGAGTGACTATTGAGTACGTGCGATCGCGGGGGCAATCAAACGCGGAGTCTCTAGTACTACAGAAGAACTAATAAATAAATTTAAGTACAATAAACTAATCTAAAAGGCTGCTATCAATGGGAATAAATCCCAAAACGTGTAATGAAACACCACCAACAGAACACCAACACCAAACTCTTTTTTGTTATCATCAGTTTTATGAATTACCTCTCACTATATAAGCAAATTTTAAAACGTACTCACCTCAAAACACAGTCTAGTAAAAAACAAACTAGATATAGGTACATACACACGTCAACTTAGCGGAAATTAAAGCAAAACCTGTTACTTATCGACAGAGCGGTTATTGCTCATTATCTGGGAACGGAAGCATCGTCAGAAGCGGATTTGAGCAAAGCTGGAGATAAAGAGGACCTAAATGCCTGAATCTGTTCTGAATTGTTGTTCTGAATCTATTTGATGTTAAATTAACATTTTGAACCGTGGCTGATAGATAGAACAATATCATTATTTGCTTGCCCTGATAGCTTATTTGATAGTAATTCTGCTTTGAGAGCTAAAGAGCGAGAGTTCGATTCCTACTCAGGACTTTTTTTATCAATAAAATATTTGTATTTACGTTTGTTCTGTGACTTCAGTATGTATTATAGAATTGATTTATAGAATTTTACCAATCTACAAAAAAAAGTATCTAGCAACTATCTGGCTCCTAAAGTACAAACTTTGTTTAGTTTGTTTGCTTAGAAGACATTTTACACATAGCCAAAATTTGTGTATATAATATGATGCCATTAAGTATCTAAGATGAATATTTCATCGCAATTATCACGATTACGTATATACGTATCGAAATTTCCTATGGATTTTTAAATCCATCCATATCGATACGTATTTACTAGATAGTGATGTTGAACTGTCGATTGTGTTGTCATTGTTATCGATAAAGTAAAGTTTTGTATTTATTTAGTACTAGCGACCCGCCCCGGCTTCGCACGGGTGCAATGTAGATACTAATATGGTGCATATGCGTTAGGGTGTCCCTTAAATTTCAAGTTCAATATATTTTTACGCATACCTTCTTAAAACTTTCTTAACGACCCAATATAGAACAGAAAAAAATATAAGCCCGATTTAAAACAATAACCCGTGCCGATTTGCGATTTAAATTTCTCCATACAAATTGCGCGAGTACTGGCGCAGCGACCTGTGTCTACGCGTTTCATTTGCCATTTTATACGTAATTTTTATAGATTAAACTAGATCTTGTAATATTGCGCTTATAAATAGAAAATTATTTTATAAAAAAAACTCTTACTACGTAATAACTTAAAACTCACAATGATTATGTCCACCCCTGATTGCATGTCTTACTAATGTCCATTATTAAGTCGGTCGGACGTCCTTGCATACCGACCAACTAATAAACATTGTATAGACTTATTACTTCATTATTTACCTACCGACCACGTCACAGTCATGTGATAAGCGCATTCACATGGACTGGGGAATCTAGTTCAAGGCCAGAATGAATTAATAATACCTCTTCCTAATTAAAGACGAAAGCTGCTGTCATAGTCTTAGCATATACCTTCTTTATGTATGCTTCTATATTTGTATGGTATATTCGATGGATAGCTAGAGATGCTTCGTTAGTAAGAGATTTTAGATTTTTATGGTATAATTATTTTAGTTCGTCAACAAGATTTGTCAATAAAATATGTTTTTTCCAAATCCCTGTATATGTAAGTACCAGTAAAGTCACAACTACTTTACAACTGCAAGGACTGATCTAAACTATGACTATGACTAACTTTATGTGACTTTGACTGTGACTTTTTTTGGTACTTGATTTTATCATGGGACTCATGAACAACTTCATTCTGACAAAATCTAAAAAGTGCTATGCCAAAAAAAAAACGTTTTGTTACATTTTCATGGGACTAAGGTTTATGCGATATCGGTACTTGATTGTTTTTTGTTTCATGATTTCGGAATTATGCTCTTAGTAAATGATGTTCGTAATGATTAGTACAATTAACCCCTTTTAGTACACACCAAAATGTAACGTTCTATTATATTCTATCTAATTCATATTAGGATTATTTCAGGCTAGTGGGTATATTTGATATCTAAAAGCTGTGAGCCGATTCACTGACCTAAAACACTTTAATTACGTGACGAGACGAGTAGGTAGTCGTAGAACAGGTAGATTGTTGACTTGGAACTAAAAAAATAGTCGTTAGACGATATTACCGAGCGTAGGTCGAACTTATATTATCGTTACATTTAGTGACTTACAATTTATTAAGTTTAAACTTAATCAGTTGTTATTTTAGTTGCTGAATTTTCTGAATCAAAATATCTCATCGTATTAGTAAGTTGAAATGACAGCGTACTTATCATTTTTGCCGCAGAACCGTCAACCGTTGGGGTAGACGTGTTCTGGAGTGGAGACCGCGAATCGGCAAACATAGTATAGGACGCCCTGAGACTAGATGGAGTGACGATATACGTAAGACAGAAGGCAGTGGCTGGAAGCGAAAAGCCTAAGTTCGGGGTGAGTGGCGTGTCCTGGGAGAGACCTATGTCCAGCAGTGAACTATGCAAGGTTGTTGATGATGATGATGAATGATTTTTCCGTGCTTCCGTTAAAACTCCCAATAATGTATTTTAATGTTTTTATTTTTTATACTTATTGATCCTATCTAGAGTAAAACCAGATATTTTTGGTTCCACCAATTGACTCTAGTAATGTTGTTTGACAAACAACCTCCGTAAGCTAAATAATAAGTAAACAATTTTGTGTCGAATTAAGCAATGATACGCTTGTTTAAATTCTACTCTCAATGTAATGTTGCGAAAGCTTTGAGTAACGACATCACTTTGGCGTGCTTTGCTTTAAAATACATATCCTTTGTGTATTTTTATTGTAGGACGTGACGCAATTTGGTTTTATGTAATTATTTATTGTGCAATAAAAAAAACCTATAATATTTGTAAAATTTCAGTTAACAAAGAGATTTATCTGGTTTTATGCAATTACTAAATGTGAATTAAAAATTTAAAATACCTACAACAGGTATATGCGAAATGTCAGTTATCAAAGATTTTTGTATTTATTTTTGGCATAGCACTTTGTGCTTTTTGCCAATATCAAGTATATGAATATGTTCATACATTTCGATGAATAAACAAGTGAATTAACTCTAAAGTCCCAGGCAATCACACAAAATGAGTAAAAGTCAAGTCCGGTCATGCCATAGTATAAATAGGTGGCACACAGTTCGGCAACACTGTTAGAACCTTCTACGAAGTTTTGGAAGCAACACGCAAAGACATGTTTAACCACTTGTAACACATTCACACACATAATTTGGCGCTTTATGAATAAAACACAGTTATTTTTAATTGTAAGCATTGAAAACGTTTTGGAAAATAATACAATGCGGCGACATGATTTTTCCGTATAACCACTGAAGCTCCGTCGAAAAGTTAATAAAAATAAATACCTACCAACGCTGTACTCAGAGGCGGCGTAAGGCGTGGGCGACGTGGGCCACTGCCTACGGGTTCGCGGTCCGAAGGGCCTCGCGCCTCGAAGGCTTATACATTACCAAGCCGTGAACGTGACGAAAAAATTTTACTCGCCATAAAACGATAAATACCTATTATTATTGACAATTTTATTTTTAACACATCTGCTGGCGTTGCTTCGCTTTTGCGGGGAATCCTGCCGGCCAGAGCTGGAGATTCCGATTCTGTTTGTTTACGTTACTGTCACGTTTCTCAACGGCAACTCTTGATAGCTACTCTGCCATTCCCTGTTCGCTGTACGTTACTTACTCATACCAGCCCATAGTCAAGATGATTACAAAATAAAAGCAATGGACAGCAAACAATGAATGGAATGTAGTGACAAACATGTTCGAAGAAGAGAATAGGGCCTCGCGAAATTTACCCTGCCCACACCAAATTAAGGTCTTGCCCCGCCACTGGCTGTACTGAAATCTTTTAAATAATTAGCTGCTCCACAGAGCTCCCAAACGAATTGACAGGGTAGTCTTGCAGTTATGCTGTGCATAACTGTGTAACTTGACTGCCATGTTAGCTTATTTGGTATTACAACTTCTAGAGTTGAGGAATGAAAATTCGACAAACTCAAGACAAACATTTGTGTGGCGATCATAGATTTTTTAAATAGGATTCGAATAGGTTCGCGTTTAACCACATCCTGCCTAATATTAAACGATGTGGTCTAGGATGGAACACGCTTACCTAGAAGTTATTCTGTGTCTGGATGTTCTATGATATGTATATATTTACAAAAAAAAGTAAGTAAGTATTCTATCAGTTGTCTGGTTCCCATAGTAAATTCTTTGCTTACTTTGGGCTAGATAGCCCTATGTGATATGTCCGAGAAAAAAATAAGAAAACTCCATTTTAAATTTGATTTAAACCTATTATATTACAGTGTGATGAAGTAACTAACGTACACTTACATGAAAATTTGTAAGTACTAACTCACGTATTTATAATATTTGTGTGAAAAGTTAATTGAAATGCAATGTTTGTTTTTTTTTAGCTGACAGGCTTGGTGTTTTGACCACAACTCACCTGATGTTAAGTGACGGTGTGGTCGAAGATGGTAAAGCACACCTAGCCTGGAATAGAACTGGCTCCAAGTGAGGCTGCCGGAACACACCGTTAGATGCTTGGCGGCAGATTTTCAACTTGAGGGTGGTAGCTAGCTAGCCGAGTACTAGAAAGTACTCTACCACCACGCTATGGTTTCCTCACGATGTTTCCTTCACCGACAGCTCAAGCTTAATGTTGGGGTTTGAACCCACTTCCTTCGGCATGCGAACCGACCGCGCTAACCACTGAGCTATCATCGCTATAAAAACGACAGCAAAAACGACACCGTTGCATCATCCGTGAGTAGTTTGCTATCGTTTACTCGCCTGGTTTCGTTTGAATCTTGATTGTAATATACCTTGACATTATTGGTATCTACATCTTTAATGGTCTAGCGTACTTCCAATTACTTAGTGAAGGATTGGCTCAGTGGGTTGGGTTAGGATAGTAGTCCGTTGATAATCGCCACGCTTTAGTCACAGATACCGTACCCACTGCTTTATCTCATTACAAAATAATTTAGTGCGAGATCGTCTAGATAAGTCATCATCATCATCATCATCAGCAGTATGACGTCCACTGCTGGACATATGCCTCTCCCATTGATTTCCACAAAGACCGGTTGGAAGCGGCTCGCATCCAGCGCGTTCCTGCGGTCTTTATTAGGTCGTCTGTCCACCTTGTGGGTGGACGTCCTACGCTGCGCATGCCGGTCCGTGGTCTCCACTCCAGAACTTTGCAGCCCCATCGGCCATCGGTTCTGCGTGCTATGTGCCCTGCCCACTGCCACTTCAACTTGCTAATCCGCTGGGCTATGTCGGCTACTTTAGTTCGTCTACGGATCTCCTCATTTCTGATTCGATCTCGTAGGGAAACTCCGAGCATAGCCCTCTCCATAGCTCGTTGTGCTACTTTAAGCTTACTAAGAAGGCACATAGTCAGAGACCACGTTTCGGCGCCATAAGACATCACTGGTAACACACATGGTCTAGATAAGTACTACCTCAGTAACAGACATTCTGCCGCCAAGCATTATGAGATATCCTGCTACCGAGTAGTAAACATTACTGTAGTCTGGTTTGAAGAGTAGCGAAAGAAATGTACAAAGCTATTGAGACTCACTATCGAATGTGAGCATCGAAATAGCGATGCCTTGAAGTTTGTTTTGTAACTCAAATTTCTGAGTCCCTGCAATTATTAAAATTGCCGTGGTGGTGCCGGCGTAAGAATAGTACCCCACACTCTCTACCCGTGGTTGCCGTAAGAGTCGTCTAAGGGATGTAATCCGGAAAATGGACAGCAGCGTCTTCCTTGAACAATCATACCTAACTGCGCTCGCCAACCCGCCTGCCAAGCGTGGCGAGTATTGGCGAAACCCCTCCCCAGGAGAAGGCCTTTGTCCAGCAGTGGACATTCTATGGCTGATGATGTGTGTGTTTGTGATTAAAACATATATATGATGTATATATTTTATCTCTTACCATCAAGACGGCGTATCGTTCATCTCATTACGTAGACATTTAAAAATGTATGTATTACATATAAAAATATAAGATTTTCACAACTTAAACACTTTTTTTTTTAAATGTGTGACAGGCTAGGTGTTTTATCACAGCTCACCTGATGTTAATTGACGGTGTGGTCGAAGATGATAAAGCACACCTAGCCTGGAATAGAATTGGCTCTCAAGTGAGGCTGCCAGAACACACCGTTAGATGCTTGGCGGCAGATTTTAAACTTGAGGGTGGTAGCTAGCCAGCCGAGTACTAGAAAGTACCCTACCACCACGCTATGGTTTCCTCTCGAAGTTTTCCTTCACCAGCAGCTCAAGCTCATTGTTGGGGTTTGAACCCACGCTCTTCGGCATGCGAACCGACCGCGCTAAACACTGAGCTATCATCGCTACAAAATTTATTTCTATATTTGTGTAATTTAAAACTCATCAGCTTTTTACAGTTGGTAAAATACGTAAAGGAAATAATTTATATTGTAATTAACCTTTTGCATTCTCACCAAAGCCATAAAATGTAGGTTACTGACCTACCAAGACCTCTGGCGTTTAGCCTTGATCTAGGTTGAATATTTATATCGAATCTACTTTACGCTGTTTGCCTATTAAAACTAAAGTATATGAAAAAACACTTGTCTTTACATAGACCTTGGTATTTCTTATTCGCTAAATATCTAAATTTTGAAGGTTTCGTTTTTCCCACGTCTTTCACTATGGTCTCAATTATCTATATGGCAAGTTGTTTGCTCCGAACTCTGACTGACCCTGTGAATCTTTTGTGTCCGAAACTACCTAATTAACTTTTCTCATGTTCGAAATTAACTAGTTATTTCGTCCGTCCTAAGATATCCTGTAACTTAAACCAATGTATTTAAAAAGAATACTAGAACAATAACATCATGTGAGCTGTGGTCAACACTCCTAGCCTCTCAAAGCTTGAAACAAAAAAATGCTTTCTATAAAACTTTAGAAGCTACCGCAGCCTACTTAGAAAACCGTCTTAATATCCATTTGGAAGTCCTGGGTTCAAATCTCACGGCACGTTCTGCCTTTTCTAATCATGTGCGAATTACCGCTAGGTTCCGTCAAGAAAAGAAACCTGTCTGTCTGAGAATCTTAATAATTTTGAAATGTGTAAAATGTGCCAATCCGCACTTGGTCAGTGTAGTGGACTGTGGCCTTGGGTCAGTTTATAATAAAAGAGCTGATCCCGAAGACATATTTTTTTCCATAATTTTACTCCATACACTTGTGCCTTACCTACGTCATAATCGAGCCAAAAATGGAAATAAATAAATATCGTAGAACATTTCACACACCGCCATCTAGCCCCAAACTAAACAAAGCTTGTACTACGGGAACCAGAAACCTAGTAGAATATGTATATTTTTTTTTTGTAAATAAGTACAATATTATCCCGGAAAAGTGTTAGCTTTCTGTGAGATTATCAAAAAACGAACTACAGGACGTATCCACTTGAAATTTGGTATAGTTGTGTATTATGGAATATTATTCTGGAATAAACTGTATCATTTACCTGCAGAGGTCGGCAACCGTTTGACAGGTAGGGGCCACAAGGTGGCAAAATAAAGTAAAGGCGGGCCTAAGTTAATAATTTAAGCTAGTTAATAACCCTAAAAGCCTATTATACCTATATAATTGGTCATATCCCACAGAATAGATAGAAAGACAAATATACTATTAAAAACTGTTAAAATAAAAGCGATACAATTATTATATTTTCTATCTGGAATCTATAATATTTTAAATAATTATGACTAATTTACAAAACAATCACGGGCCGCAAGTAGGACTTCGGCCGCGTGTTGCCGACCGCTGATCTAGGTAATTAAGTATCGCAAGTTTCATGATGGATGTAACTAGTGCTATTTTGTTACCTACACATGTTTCATTTCTTTCTGCACCCAATGACAAAGTCTCGGACGCAAGTTAGTACCTACTACATATAGAACATCCAGACACAGATCAAACATGTTTGTTGTGGTGGCAATCGAACCCACGCCGTATGCTCCTGAAATAGATATACTATCAAATGAGTTACCAGGGCAGTCAAAATGTATTTGGGATATGAAAAAATTTGCGTATTTTATTTTATTTTTCGCTTATATTTTTAGTAAATAACGTTGCCTCCACTATCGATATGTCTTCCAAAAATAAAAGAATTGTAACTCTTAGTCCATCCGATTCTTCTTGGCCAATTTGTAGTAGCTCTCAATAATTTAACATTATTAACACCATATTTTTCCTTTATAATTTGAAAGAAATCTCTAACTTCGCCTTTAGCCGTAGTTTCCCATGTAAAAGGCAAATTGCATCCATTCAACGGGCATACCTTCCTATTTCCAACTGGAGTACTCGCTGCTGAATTTTGCGGTATAGTATTTTGATTTATATCTAACATTTTAGCATCATCTTTTAATTCTTCTGTAGCAGTTGTTATGTTGACAGAATTGTCTCTGGCAAAATATACGTCATTTGTTGTATTTGTAGTGGTGACATGTTTGGTTGTAGAATTTAATGGTTTCGATGCTAAAGCAGTTGTGCTTGGTGTAGTAGATTCTGTAGTTGAAGTGATAGTATTAATAGTATTTTCTGTATTGTTTGTTGTGGATGAGCAGTTTTTGAATTGTGGTGGAGGAGGTCTTGAGCAATTATGTTTTACGGAAACAGTTATAGTTGAAGCAGTGGATGTGATTGTTTCAGGTGGTTCTATTGTAGTCGTGATTGTTGTTATTGTTGTAGTTGCTGGATTTGTAGTAGTCGTTGTTGTTGATGTCGTCATCGATTCTGTACTGTAAGTTGTAAATATTGACGTTGTCGAAGTAGTGGTTGTGTTTAATTCACACTCTTCTATTTCAATTTTTTCATAATCTAAAAATTAAAAGTATGTTAAAGTAAGATTTGAATTTAGTTGATAACGTATTTTTTTCGTATAAATTTAAGACCTTTATTGTTATCGCAATTGTATTCGTGTCTATGACATTCGTCCAAAAACGTTTGCACGTCTGTATGATTATTTTCTTTCCCACATTCCGGAACCCAAGTGTGATTACATAAATCAGCCAACAAGCACGCAGTTGGTGGCTGAAATCAAAAGAGCCATTAAAGATTTAAACAAAACCGGTACCACTATGGCAGATATTCCAAGAACTTGAACTAAACGGTTCAATTCCACCTTCATCGTAAGAACCGCTAAACAATAGAATTTGATGCCTGAGTGGGTATTCCATGATGGATACAAACTGGGTGCAAACTTTAAGTCCTGAGTGAATTTAAGTAGTTTCTTCTAGAAAAGCGTGCCATCGTACACCGCATCTTCACTTAACTTCAGACGAGATGGCGGTCAAACCCAAGAATATTTATAATAAAAAAACGCTATCAAAAGCTAAATAAAAATCTTCCTCACCGGAATGAAGTGTTCAATTGACGGATTTAGGTTCATCATAACTGAAACAATAAAATTACAATCTTACAGCAGCAGAAATTTTTATTTCCAATGTAATAGGTAAATGTGTTTACCTACTTACTTATCAATCTAGTAAACACTGCTGTTGTATATGAAATCATATTTTTTTCATTTTCAACTATACGAGTACACTATGTTTTTTTTTTACAATACAATCGTGCGCAATGCATTTAACATTGGTTATCAATAAAACGTTTGTAATAACTATATACTTACCAAAAAATTATCTTTAATAGTAACCTATTAAGTGATAAACATACACACTTTAATAGAAGTAGTTAAAATCCGATTCCATTTAGGCTGTACCTACTCTCAAAACAACTGAAATAAAACAAATTTCGAACAACAATCGTCAGACTATCCGCAACCAATCACAATCTGAGTTTTTAGATAGATTTATAGATAGATTTCCTCAGCAGGAGGTCATCTAGGTAGGTACCACCGCAGTACCAGATATTCTGCCGCTAAGCAATAGTGTGTAAACATTACTGTGTTCCGGTTTGAAGGGTACTGCAGCTAGCGAAATTATAGGGCTGTTGAGACTAACCATCGGAAGTCACAAAGTAATGAGCGCTAAAGAAGTCATGCCTGAACTTTGTTTCACTACACAAAGTTCTTTGTATAGCTGCAATGGTCATGGACAGGCGTTATCTCTTACCATCAGGAGAGCGTCTCATTCGTCTCGTAACAGTTACATAAAAAAAAAAATGTCCCGTGGGAATTGTTCGCACGCCTTACACGCCTTTTTGCTCTTGAATCAAATATTATATCAAATAAGCTAACGCCCATTTTTATCATTTTGTCGAATAATGTATTATTTATCTTACTTACAAATCCACTGTAAGCTGGGTTAGTTAAATCTTGTTCCATAACTACATACACGTCTATAGGATTTCATTTTATCATGCGTTATCAATTAAATTCTGAGTAACTGAGACCAATCATTTTCGTTACGCCTGCTTGGATTTAGTCATAAAATTATGTGTATTGAAATCATCATCATGTAAGCCATAGGACGTTTATTACTGGACTTAGGCCTCCCCCATTCGCTTCCATAGAGACCGGTTGGAAGCGGCTCGCATCCAGCGTGTTCCTGCGGTCTTTATCAGGTCGTCTGTCCACCTTGTGTGTGGACGTCCTACGCTGCGCTTGCCGGTCCGTGGTCTCCACTCCAGAACTTTGCAGCCCCATCGGCCATCAGTTCTGCGTGCTATGCGCCCTGCCCACTGCCACTTCAACTTGCTAATTCGCTGGGCTATGTCGGCTACTTTAGCTCGTCTATGGATCTCCTCATTTCTGATTCGATCTCGTAAGGAAACTCCGAGCATAGCCCTCCCCATAGCTCGTTGTGCTACTTGTGTATTGAAATGCTTCATTATAATTTAGAAAAATTATCTAAGTTTATTAGTAACTTACTTCGCCATAACTGTACTTAACGCCTCGCGTTTTTAACCGTCACCATACGGGAACCATCTGTGTTCTTTTCCGAGATAAAAAGTCTAAGGCTGTATTTTATCATTTGACATTCCTGTTGTTTCATTGATTTGTTGTTTGTTATCTGCTTTAAGAGCTGTAGGGCGTGGGTCCCACCCAGGACAAACATTTTGTGATATAGTATCACATTATCAGCCATAGATCGTCCACTGCTGGACATAGGCGAGGAGGCCTGGGGGGGTTTTGCCAATACTCGGCACGCTTGGCAGGCGGGTTGGCGAGAGCAGTTAGGTGTGATTTTTGAAGGAAGACGCTGCTGCCCATCTTCCGGATTACATCCCTTAGCCGACTCTTACGGCAACCACGGGTAGAGAGGGTGGGGTACTATTCTTACGCCGGCACCAATAGTACGGCACGGTGGTATAGTATGTATTTACAAAAAAAGTATTTAAGTATTCTATCAGTTATCTGACTCCCATCATACAAGTACAAAACGATTAGCCGTTATGTAATACGACGAATTCTACAATTTAGCTGCGACAGATATGCAAGTTCTAACTTCGAGTCTCATGTACCGGAAACTGGAGCGGAAGTGTTACAACGGTGCAGTGGTCATGAGGAGTCAATGTCGGCGCGAGGTGAGCGGGTTCGGTGCTCGTGAGTTGTGTACTCGACTTGAACCATATAAAGCATCTTAGAGTTACATTTTATTTATGACCGTGTTCATTTCATAATTACGCGCGTACTAGATGCAATCTAATGATTTTTTATGTTACTTAGTTATGTTTTATAGTTGACAACTGTTTGACCACAGCTTACCTGATGCTAAATGACGGTGTGGTCGAAGATGGTAAACACACCTAGCCTGGATAGAACTGGCTCTCAAGTGAGGCTACCGGAACACACCGTTAGGTTCTTGGCGACAGTTTTTCAACAGGGTGGTAGCTAGCCAGTCGAGTACTAAAAAATATCCTACCACCATGCTATGGTTTCCTCACGATGTTTTTCTTCACCGGCAGCTCAAGCTCAGTGTTGGGGCTTAAACCCACACCCTTCGGCGTGTGAACCGACCACGCTAACCACTAAGCTATCATCGCTACAGAGACTTGTTTGGACCGTCACCCCACACCTTCACACAATCACATTTAAAAAAAAATGTAAATGTAATGAGACGAACGTCGCGCTTTTCCTTTTGGTAAGAGATAACGCCTGTCCATGACCATTTAAGGGAAACACAGAACTTTGTGAAGCAAAACAAAGTCTAAGGTATAGCTGCTTTGGCGCTCATTGCTTCGAGACTTTCGATGGTTAGTTTATAAGTATATCCTCCGCCAATCATTTTTGATTTCTGGAAGAAATCGCACTAGACGATAAGGCCGCCGTTGTACATATTATTCGATGTTATTTTGTTTTTGTTGTAACCCTTTTTTCTGTATCTCCTTTAAAAAAAAAATTGTGTTATAATGTATCGATTGTTGTTGTATAATAAAGTTGTATACTATTCTATTAAGAAAATTAAAAAACAAGAATGCCCACAGATATATTAAATTTTAAATTATAGCTAGTAGCGCTCGTGTTAATGTAAGGTTTCTAACGATACCCCCATTTATTCAAATCTGTTCAAGGATTCAAAAGTTATGGTGGAATAAAGAAACTCGCATAAATGCATGCATAAACCTTGAAAACATTAAACTCCTATTTTGGACAGTTGTGTAAAAACAGGACGTACCTACTTAACGATAAAAGTGACACCATTTAATTATAATATAATTGTACACACAATATGTCATATCACTAATAGTACAGTAATTGTTAAAATTAAATATAGGTTACTACCATTGACAGATCCAGGTGTCAAAAACATTTTAAATTTGAAAATATATGAACGTCGTTATATCATTGGACGAATCACCTTTAAAATATATAACACTGACAACTCAAAGAGGTCAATGCTCGTTTAATATTTCATTTGCTCACAAAAAAATTAAACATTATTCAGAAAGACATTTGAAGCTGTAAAGCCGTAAAAAGGAAACCTTTTATGTTTAATTTAAACGTGTACCCTTTTTCAGTTCTTGTGAGGTTTCCACGTGTACCTTTTGTGTTCGTGGCTACGAAAAGAAAAGATAATTGAAGGTATCTTCAGATCGAATTTCAAATATGATCCTTTATTATTAACGGGACTCGAGCTATGACAACAACAATATTAACAAGATTAATACCAATTAGGGCGAGTAGAGTCGCTGTGGCAAACATGTCTCGTCCATTACGTAACACCCACGTACCAACGCGAATTGATTTTTGTTCGCGTCCAACTGTTACAATACGCATGCGCTGATAGGACCACGCACACACCCTCATATATCACCCCCACACACGTAAACACCCCATTTTGCCGCAAACGCAATTCTCGACCTAACATTTACTATATAAAGGTCATATTCGAGGGATAAATTCGATTGATATTTTTAGACAATACGTGCCTATTACCGCTGATAGTCGCGCCCTCTTCCATACAAATTGGGAAACTCAGTCGAGGAAGGTTTTCCACTTCTGTCCATAATTTCTGAAAATCCTCATTTCACACTACAATCTCGTCTTTACTTTACACAAGTCCAGGTTAAATTCATCTGTGTTAATCGTTTCAACTGTGGTACTAAAAATCTTTTAGGTGTAGCTAAAAATAGACTCTGATATACTAGGGAATCTAGTGAGAGCTTTCCATTCATAAATTACATTCATTTTGTGTTGGACAGTGAAGCGATATAATTCTCGGAAGAGATTTGAGATCTGACTGAAAATACCATCTGTTGACTGCCTGAAGCTCTTCGATCGATCGAATCTCTGTTAAGGGGTTCATTTGGAAGGAAGCTAACCTAGGAAGAAAACATGTAAGTAGTATTTTTAAGCGCAATAATGTAGGTTGTTTTATTTCTTATGTCGTTTTAGAAAAAAGATTTCCATATGAAAAAACTGTGTCTATATTTCATACAAAGTGGCGTATTATTTATGAATGAATTCAATATGGCTCTCGCTATCTATACTTACTAATAGAGCTGACTCTTACTCGATCCGTACTGAATTTTATGCTACTTAATATTTAGACAAAAGAATATAAACGCGTGTTTAAGTTTGCTGTTATTTATTCTTGTAGAAATATTCTTGTAGTTTAACTTAAGGACATTTCCATGAAGCTAGTGGCTGAGTAGTGTAAGTTGTACGTATGTATATATTTACGAAAATACCTTATGGTCTTACTTGACCTGTCAAACTTAAAAGTTGATGTTTTCAGTCTTTATTAAGATATTCGTAACATTCAAAATAAAAGCCCTTCTTGTGGTTTTATAGATTCTAAATTCATCTCAATGAACTACCACATCACAGTAATGCGATTACATATAATTATGTATTCAAGGTTTTACATAGGATTACGCGGATTAAAAATGCAAAGCCAGGAACTTTTATCCAAGAGCCAATTTTTAAATCGCGAAAAAAGCAAATGTTCCATTCATGTAATATATATAATAATGATATTTTTGTATGAAACAGCTGATCTTTCTCGTCAAGTGCAATGACATCTTTTGGCTAAGCTTAATAGTATCATCATCATCATCACCGTATCGAAGTCCACTGCTTGACATGGGCCTCTCCCAAGACACGCCACTCAGCCCGATCCTCGGCTTTTCGTTTCCATCCACTGCCAGCTGTCCTACGTATATCGTCACTCCATTGAGTCTCAGGGCGTCTTACGTTACGTTTGCCAATTCGCGGTCTCCACTCTAGAACACGTCTACCCCTGCGACAGATATGCCCAGCCTATTGCCACTTCAGCTTGCTAATCCGCTGAGCTATGTCTGTGACTTTAGTTCTCTGGCGAATTACTTCGTTCCGGATACGTTCCCCCAAAAAAAATGCCGAGCATAGCTCTTTCCATAACTAGCTGAGCGACTTTGAACCTTCACCTAATAATATAATCTAGGGATAATATAATTTCGATAGACACACTTCAATGAATTTAAATGATTGTTTCCGCGGTATGGTTTGGTTCTTCAAAAGACATCTTAAAATCAGATCAACAGCTCATCTTAGGGCCCGTCATGTTACAGGTGTACCTAGGAGTTAATAAAATCGTTATCGAGGCGTTAACCATCACTAAGACCGTCCGTTTGTTTACCATTTACAGTGTTACTTGAAACGGTAGTAGCCAGTATAAGATCATTATCATCACTGTAAACATATAACGCAATGGAACTGGCCCTCAAAATGCGAAAAACATCAGTTGTTCTTAGTAAAAGGTTCTGATATAAGAGGTGTTTTGTTTTCGTGAAGAACGGACATCCTATCAATTTGAACTTTTAAGCCAACATCTAAATCTCAAAAAAAATTATCTACTGATCAATCTTGTACCTCGAATTTTTTTTTGTTTCTTTTTTTTAATTTCTATGTTCATCCTGATGTTGTTTTGTTTGTCTGTTTATTGTTGTTCATAATGAGTAAAATTATTTCCTTTTCGCTTACTAAAGTTTATAAAATCTAAAGACAACGTTGCTTTGATAAAAACATAAACGAAATTAGCATTAATTTTGCTTTCGTAATTTATTTGTAAAAATCTAAACATGTTATAACGTATTTTGCTGCCCGTAATGTTTAAGACGATGATGATCGGTTAACATCAGACAAATCGTGAGCTTGTTGACAAACAAAGCCACCTAAAGCGGAAAAATGTTAGAGACACATATATTTTTCTATCACTGTCAATTTCATTTCCTTTTGTGAAAAGACAACAGATTAAAAGCTACCTATTCGTAATGATACGAATGTATTCATGGTAATCAGCCTCGCTTCAAATCCATTAAACTTTCAAGCCACGATACGAAGCAATGCGGGCTGACGAAATCGATGTTTCTACAGTCTGAATGCTAAAATTTAATGCACATTACACTGGAACCCGAATGACTGCATTAGAACTGTGGCCTCTACAGAATTTTAAGTTCGAAGTGTCAGCAGAATGTAACCGCAAGAACCATTTCAGAGAATGTCAAAATTACTTTTTTAAATTAAATTAAATTTATTTTATTGAGATTAAAACTACTATTCTAATTATTTGTATCTATCTCACAATTGGCAAATCATTATCTAATTTAAATTGAGTAAATGACAAAATAAATTCT
Organism: Biston stratarius; assembly: GCA_950106695.1. Taxonomy (NCBI): domain Eukaryota; kingdom Metazoa; phylum Arthropoda; class Insecta; order Lepidoptera; family Geometridae; genus Biston; species Biston stratarius. The sequence continues at coordinate 8,216,307 of OX467112.1, forward strand.
TCATATGTCAAAATAAATTAGGTTTATAAATGTCAAAAAAGTTATACAAAAGTCAAAACAAATTACACAAGTGCCAATAAAAGGTATCTAAATCTAAATGTCAAAGTAATAAAATTATACAAATGTCAAGAGCAAATCGTCAAATAAAAACATTTAAACATTATCATTTTCATAGACCTTAAAATGCACCTTGGTCTCAAGTCCAAGGCACTGTATGGGTGCCCGTCCTTGCAATGCAGCGAACCCCGAACCCGCACGGCAATACATTGAAACAAGAAAGATTTTATTTTGTAACACACAAAATACAAACACACAAAACAAAATTAGGGACAGTTACAAAATAGGTAAAGTAGTATAACCAGCGCTGGTCTTCCGGTGATGCTAAGAAGTTTCGTCGTGGTATTGCATTGATAAAATATTAATTTCCTTAACTATAGTCCAAAATTAATGTAATTTTACAACAAAGCGCGAAAACTATATCCAGAGTATACGAGTAGTCGATAGTTCGATACTATGTGATATTACTACTCACGGAAAGACAAAAATACCTTTATACCCTTACCAAAACTATTTAACTATATCACCAAGCGTAATATCAGACATAGGTACGAATTTGCTGTTTACTGGTGTACCATTGTCATTTATTTATTTAGTTTATAGGTAGGTACATAAAACAAAATACCAGAACACAATCATTAATTAAATTATTAAGATTTAGAAGATTACTCAGTTTCGAAGTAAAGTATATTTAAGAAATATATATATATTCCTTTTTTCATTTCTAACTTCCTTCCTACGGCGCTACAACCCTTATTGGATCTTTGCCTCCTCTACAATATTGTTCCATCTAGTTCTGTCTCTCTCCTCAATTATTCAAATTGATTTCCGGACCTCTCCCGATACTCCTAATATTTTTCCCGATATAATCTTACCACCGCTTCCTAGGTCTTTTTAGGATTTCGTACCTCAAAAGGAAAAACGGAACCCTTATAGGATCACTTTGTTGTCCGTCTGTCTGTCTGTTAAGACCCTTTTTGTCAGGAACGCGTGGAGGTATTAAGATGAAATTTATATCAAATACTCAGGTCTACTGTCTCTTAGAGCTGTGAAAAGATCAAACTTCTAAGCCAACGCAATCAAAAGGTACAGCTGTTTATGCTACTTATTTTCAACACTCGCAAGGGAATCAAAACCTACAGGGTACTTCCCGTGAACTCAGACTTGAAATTTAGTACGAAGCAACATCAAAGCACAGATAAAGGAAAAATTACGAAAAGCATACATTACCATTAAAAAAAACCATAACTTTTTCTTATATACCTACAGGTTTGTACGGAAACCTCGGTGCGCGAGTCCGACTCGCACTTTGCCGGTCTTTTTAATTTTTGGTGTGCATAATAAAGCTTTTCTACCTATCTATAGGACGTTACAATAAAGTATCAGACATACAAAATACCAAGTGACATATCGGGGTGTATTGTGAATTGTCGTATAATCCTTTTATCTCTTCGTCTAGACAGTTTTGGTATAGCACAGTTGGCAAAGTGCCAATGCTCTATTTTCGTGTTTTTTTCCTTTTCTTCCATTCATAGAATTGACTTCAGAATTTCCATAAATATTTAACTACCCTACCTCAGCTGATTCTGTCTGAATATTTTTATAGAAACTCTTTAATCAGCACACCAAAATTTTTTTAAAGTACCTACAGATAGTAAAATAATCGCAAGTGGCAGTCTTATCGCTAAGAGCGATATCTTCTAGGCGACCAAGAATGGAAACACGATACAGCTTAAGAACGGATTGCAGATGTTATAACATCATCATCATCATCATCAGCCATAGAACATCCACTGCTGGACATAGGCCTCCTCCTGGGGGGTTTTGCCAATACTGGCCACGCTTGGCAGGCGGGTTGGCGAGCGCAGTTAAGTGTGATTGTTCAAGGAAGACGCTGCTGCCCATCTTCCAGATTACATCCCTTAGCCGACTCTTAGGGCAATCACGGGTAGAGAGGGTGGGGTACAATTCTTACGCTGGCACCACCACGGCACCATGGATGTTGTAATACTAAAGTTCAAAAATATTGAACATGCGAAATTGTTTACATGGGGGTTAAGTAGGTATATTGTTCTCATTTTTTGTTACGCTTTCGAGGGTGTGGGAGTAATGTTGATAGAGTCGTGAATCACGTAATAAAAATAATGAATCATAATTAGGTACTGGATATTCTACCTCTGATAAATGTTAATAAAATGCCAGGGTTCAGATAAAGTTGGTATTTAACATCCTACGCTTTGTGGCTTTGCATTGGAGTCTTCTTTACTGGACTTTATATTACGAACCTTCTAGATAAATTAAATAGACCATCATAACAGGCTTGCATCCCACGCATCTACAATATTTCATTTTGTTGAGTTAGTTTTTTATGGTTGACAAGCTAGGTGTTTGTCCATAGCTCACCTGATGTTAAGTGACGGTGTCGTCAAAAATGGTAAAGCACACCTAGCCTGGAATGGAACTGACTCTCAAGTGAAGCTGCTGGAACACACCGTTAGGTGCTTGGCAATTGATTTTCAACTTGAGGCTGGTAGCTAGCCAGTCGAGTATTAGAAAATTCCCTACCACGCTAAGGTTTCCTCACGATGTTTTCTTACGTCACCTAGAGCATAAATCGGGGAAATCGGGTCACTGGACACATCAACGTTTAATTCAAGAACTGCTTTCGATGTAGACATTTTTAACTCTAGAATAGACATGGTTAGACCTTTTCAGATCACGTCATAAAGTCTGAATTATATAGCATCATAGTTTTATTGTTTGTCCCAATTAGTCTCATTTGTAAGCTTGTTTGGGACAATGATTGCGATGCATCATAGCGGGATAATTTGAGAAGAAAGACATGTATAAAGAGATTTTTCTTTATTGTTCACATCATGACAGTGATATCGCGAATAGCGTACCTACATTATAGTGCAGGGACCTTGCGAGACCTATTTTAGTGAAACTGACGGAAAGTTACGATATGATATACAATAGCGTAATCTGAAAAGTCACTTGTTAGATACGTGCGTTTGCTAAAAATCAAACGAAGATTGTTTGTACTATAATAGTTAAGTCACTTGTCCGATAATAATGTAAGTACATTTTATCTTTTCATCAATGATCATTCATAAATCAATGTCTGTTTTGTTCAAGATTTTATAGGCTGCGTGAATAGTTTGGTCTTCAAATCGCAAGTGAATTTATTCTTACTTTTTTTTTAAATATAAATGTAATGAGACGAAGAAGACGCTCTCCTGGTGGCAAGCCTACGCCTGTCAGAGACCATTGCAGCGATACACAGAACTTTGAGTAGCAAGACCGAGTCCAGGGCATCGCTGCTTTGGCGCCCTTTACTTTAAAACCTTCGATGGTTAGTCTCAAAAGCTCTGTTATTTCGCTAGCTGCAGTACCCTTCAAACCGGAACACAGTAATGTTTACAGACTACTGCTTGGCGGCAGTATATCTGGTACTGCGGTGTTACCCACCTAGACGGTCTCTTGCTAAGGACATCTACCACTAAGTAAAATCAAGGCAAGGAATCTATTTCTAGGCAAACGAGCTCCATCGTATATGACATAATTTGCATCGATTGGTGTCAATTAAAACAGCGGACGAAACGCAAATTATTCTAAAGAAAAAATATTGTATTCTCTTTAAATAATAATTAGGTATTTATATCTAAAAAAAGCTCATCATAACACTACTAAATATCTATCTACCACAAATTATTTGCCAACCAGCTATTTCTGTATTCAAAAATATAGAAATATGAAAGAACAATGTATTAAGACTTCGTAAGTTTAATTTCACAACGGCAGAGAATTTTAGGGAAACCACTGGCCGATTCATTGAAAACTTTTGTACAAATTTCCAAGTAATTTCAACAGAGTTTCTACCTGAGTTACTACAGTTTCTATGGTTTTCTTTAGCAATAGTACTGCAATATTTTCGACACAGCCTCGTTGAAATTAACGACAAAAACAAACCAAATTAAGTGAATCAGCAAACTGTCATGGGTTGTTTAGATTGCTAATTGATTTCATGGCAGTAAGGAAATCAGTATGATTCTTATCGTGTTAACTTATAACAACGAGACGTCTGGGAGACTAACCCCAAATTGCCTATCATCATTATGAGGTTGCCGTGATGGTGCCGGCGTAAATAGTACTCCACCCTCTCTACCCGTGGTTGCCGTAAGAGTCTGCTAAGGGATGTAATCCGGAAGATGGGCAGCAGCGTCTTCCTTGAACAATCACACCTAACTGCGCTCGCCAACCCGCCTGCCAAGCGTGGCGAGTATTGGCAAAACCCCTCCCCAGGAGAAGGCCTATGTCCAGCAGTGGACGTCCTATGGCTGATGATGTGATGATGTGATTATGAGGTACCATACTTATTAACTCTCAAAAAGCTATCAAAGCCAAGCCAAGAATCCTGAGGACCATTTAGCACACATGTTTTGTCAAATAAATAATTTTTCTTTCTTTATTAATTTTATTTTTATTTTTGACAGGCTTTGTGTTTGACCACAGCTCGCCTGATGTTAAGTGACGGTGTGATCGAAGATGGTAAAATACACGTAGTCTGGAATGATACTGGCTCTCAAGTGAGGCTGTCGGAACACACCGTTAGATGCTTGGCGGCAGATTTTCAACTTGTATGTATGCTATGTGGTGTATGTGTGGTAGCTAGCCAGCCGAGTACTAGAAAGTATCCTACCACCATGCTATGGTTTCCTCGCGATGTTTTCCTTCACCGGCAGCTCAAGCTCATTGTTGGGGTTTGAACCCAAGTTTTTACTGTTACTTACGCCTAAATAGAATGTCAACCTCAGAATGAAAGATATTAAGCTTTAAACTTGTATAAACCTTTATTTTGGCATTCTAAAATCTGTCTCAGAAGTCGCATTTAAAACTCGTGTCCGTGTTTAAGAAATTCAAGGTCAAAAGTCCCAATAATCTGTTTTTTTGCAAATATCTCGCTTCTGTTTACATCTATATAAACATTGTAAAACAAAATTATCTACAAATTTTGCTCAAAATATTTTTTGTACAGTTAACTGTTTTTGAGATAGATGCGGAGAGCGTGCCGCTTTAGTCACATGTAACGTAATGCAAGGTCAACCGTGAGTCCCTGTGATGTCCCAAACCCATATTTTCCAATTCTTCGTGTAAAATTCTCACAACTAATGTTCGATTTTCATACACAACAAATCAGGGAAGTTGATCGAATAAAGTCGTTTAACAGTCCGTGATTTAGCTAACCCATGTGCATTTTATTAATATGTATTATCTAACATATTATCTTTGTTATCATCAATTAACAGATGAGGGTATATATTTCTTATACCGGATCTTAGATTGAAAATTATTGAAGGCCCCTTCCAAAAAAAATGCGTGGTGTTTTCGTCGTACCTAGTTTTGCATCCAATTCACCTTAAAATGTTTTTTTCGCCAGGGCCACTGAAGGAGGCCTGGCGCCAGGAGGAGATAATGGCGACATGCCGGTGGGAGGCCCGAAGACGCCGCAGCAGATCGCAGCACAAAGACGCCTGCAGCAGACGCAAGCGCAAGTTGACGAGGTATGAACACGTCATGCCGTGGTGGTGCCGGCGTAAGAATTGTACCCCACCTTCTCTACCCGTGGTTGCCGTAAGAGTCGGCTAAGGGATGTAATCCGGAAGATGGGCAGCAGCGTCTTCCATGAACAATCACACCTAACTGCGCTCGCCAACCCGCCTGCCAAGCGTGACGAGTATTGGCAAAACCCCTCCCCAGGAGGAGGCCTATGTCCAGCAGTGGACTTCCTATGGCTGATGATGTGAACACGTCATATCTATCAACTGACAGACAGAGACATTATGCACGCAAATCATGATAAATGTTTCCACTCTCGACAACGAGACAGACGTATCCAATATGGCTTAGTCATGCTTCCGTGCCGGGAAAAATAATTTTGGTCACGGCGCTTGCTAGGGGAACAGGTTGGGTCATTGACTATTGGGAAGATTAACAAGTCTCAACGCATAATACCAGAAGCATTTTTATTTGTTTATAGTTGACAAGGTAGGTGTTTGACTACAGCACACCTGATATTAAGTGACGGTGTGGTCAAAAATGATAAAGCACACCTAGCCTGGAATGGAACTGGCACTCAAGTGAGGATGCCGGAACACACCGTTAGGTGCTTGGCGGCAGATTTTCAACTTGAAGGTTGTAGCTAGCCAGCCGAGTACGAGAAAATACCCTACCACCATACCATGCAAATACACTAAGCATGTTCACAATGTGTGAACGAAAAAGCTGCATGATTGCATATTGTTTGCCTGTGTAATAAGGCTCGCAATAACCAGCTCTTTCGATGGCGTACGCATCTGACCTGAAGTCCACATTTTTGTATAAAGATGGCACTTGATCATTTATAATGACTATACCTAAAAAAGATTTTCGTAATGAAGTCAACTGTTCTACTTAACAAGTTCCATATGAAGTCATACCTACTCTTATTTGCCTAATACTCAATTTTATCTTAATCTGAAATGTAGCATTTGCAAAGCTTTAAATATCAAAACTACAATATTCAATTCAAGGCGAACTAGCACTAATATTATAATCTTGCTGTAACTGACTCGTGTTCACTATAATAATCAGAATATACGTATCTGCGTATATAAGTCTATATTAGTGTTTTAAGTACAGGGTTTAACGAAAATATTAGCTTAACGGAAAAGGAGTGATTTTATATATTCATTAATAAATCATTTTTTATATATTCAACATCAGGGGACATATCACATAACGCCATCTAGTCCTAAACTAAGCAAAGATTGTACTATGGGAACCGGATAACTGATAAAATACATGTATACCTACTTTTTTGTAAATCTAATACCCTTAAACGTGCAATTCTTGTATATATGTATATATCTCATCATCATCATCATCAGCCTATCGAAGTCCACTGCTGGACATAGGCCTCTCCCAAGACACGCCACTTAGCCCGATCTTCGGCTTTTCGCTTCCATCCACCGCCAGCTGTCCTACGTATATCATCACTCCATCGAGTCTCAGGGCGTCCTACGCTACGTTTGCCAATTCGCGGTCTCCACTCCAGAACGACCTTTAAATAATCCAATCCATCTAATACCTTTAAACGAGCTATTCTTGTATATATGAATATATTCTGAACCTCGGAAACTGCTCCAACGATTTTCATGAAATTTAGTATGCAGAGGGTTTCGAGGGCGATAAATCTATCTAGCTAGGTTTCATTTATAGAAAACGTCGTTAAAAAAACCGAGCAAAGCTCGGTCATCCAGGTACTATATATTTAATAGGGAACACAGAACACACATTTGTATATACCACAAAAAGGTGGTCTTGTGTGGGAATCGAACCCACGCCATATAATACCAAAAAGCCAACAGGGATGTCGTAATAGTGATGATAATATTAGTGATAAAGACATGTCAGTTATGTTTAACCCTATTATTTTGGAATGGTTATGTAGATGACGTCATGGTCGGTGTAAATGCCTCTCGAATGCCTTTGGGAAACTGGATGAGTCATTTTCAGGGACGACCTCTTGTAATGAGGTCGGGTCTTCGTTAGTTTGACAGAAATTGGAAAGTTATGGTTGTACAATATAATTGCTTTTAGTCTGATATGAAAGGGTTAATTTAATAAAGTAATGTGATAAGTTGTTTTAGTGAAAATTAGGTATGTATTTTTGTAATAGGTACATCTTTTGAATCATGTTCAAACCATCGGTATCTAAATTCTTGTATTTTGACGTGTTTGTGTTCCGATGCGTTTTAAGAAAAACTCAGTAAAGTCAGTTTATTTATAGTCCATTAAGAGTTACATTTAGTTTTATCCATTTTCGTTTATAACTTTGTTATTTTTGGTTCTACGAAAAAAGTTACAAAATCAGAATTGCAGAAAATTTAATTGCAACAAAAATGTTTGGTCAAATTTTTTGTGCGACGAAATTTGCCCGATATTGCGTAAAAACTATTCGCACCCTTTTTTAGAAGATGGCGGCCATGGGACAAGGGCTGCAACGCCATAAATATAGATTTAACTTTTCACTAACCTCCTATTGTAATCCAAGAAATAAAATTGCGTGCTCTGACTTTTGCACGCGAAGCCCTAGAAAATTTAACATTTCAATGGACTATTTATCCTTATGAGTAATACTTGTTTTCAGAGGCCCTTGGACATCATTTTAAATCTGACAATTAGGCTGGCCACCTAGTACTTATACATGACATTATAATATTCTTAAATAAGTATTATGTCAAGCATTTTTATGTACGAATACTTATTTGCATCGAAATTTATTTTTTACTGGATCTTTGTGATTTCTTTTACTCTGAATAGGCTGACGATCTGTCAGTGGGGCTAGCACGGCAACGGGACTAATTGCCCCCGGGTTTTAGTAAAACCTCATGTCCCGCCTGTCATTTTGTCACCCTCGCGAGCACGGGCTCACTTTTTACCACCCGTGGACTATTTTGCCATGCGGGTCATAATGACATTACGCCGGGTGTAGTGTTTTTGTTGCCATATGTAGAAAATTAAACGATAATGACGTATCAGTCATCAATATTTTATGAAATCTATCAAAATTTGTAAAATCGTTCGTTCTTTTGATTATCTACAGTAGTCTAAATTTGGGTGGTGTGCCAAGTTAAGCTATTTTTTGCTATAAAAGTTACTTTTAGAGTTATCAAAACTACGATTGATATTCTCTATATATATGACAGATATAATTGACCGAGTGAGCGAAGCGAACGAAAGTCTCAGTATCAGCTAGAAAAGTTTTTATTTTTCTGTCCGGATGTTTGTTGGTACTCATATCGTCGCTTTAGTGCTTGTGTAACACAACCGCCACATTTATCGAAAATCACTTTTAAATGCAGTCTTGTTAAGGATTAAATTTCAGTTCTGTTGGTTAAAAAAAAAACTTTTTGCTTTTAAAACTACAAAAATATAGTTTAAAATTTCTTTGTTTCACGACAACGTTATGAAAATTTCGTGCTTGTTAAACACAGGTGCAATGCTTAAGGCATCCACCACCATCGAAACAAAATTTTTGTGCTTGAGTAACACAAGTGCACTCATCGACCAATCACAGTTCACGACGCGAAGTCCGCCATTTTGATTATATCGTCACTCTGGCTTGAGTACGTGCGTAAAGCTTGTGTCGCTGCAGCTAAATATTTATAAAACAAACAATTTAATAGTGTATAAGTGTTAAAATTATATCAAAATAAAATAAAATAATGTCTACAAGTAGTTATATAAGGTTTCAAAAGAAAACACAGCCGCAATCTGAGCAGTGAGTACCTTATAATTCACACTCCATTCCGTAATGAGTTTTAAACAGGTTGTTGTTTTTAACTAACCGTCAACTTAAGCCCAAGAGTAAGTATATTATTATTATTAGGTATATTTTATTTAAGTTTGTCAAGTTTAGAAAATGTCTTAATTCATGAAAGCTTAATAAATAAATAATTATTGTTGGACACATTACACACAGCGCCATCTAACCACAAACTAAGCAGAGCTTGTGTGATGGAAGTCAGATAACTGATAGAATACATAAATACTTTTTTTTGTAAATACATACTTATAATACATACAGAACACCCAGACACAGAACAAACATTTGTTTATACCAAACAAACATTTGTCCTTGGCGGGAATCGAACCCACGCCCTACAGCTCAGGCAGGCATACTCCCATTGAGCCAACAGGGCTGTCAAGTGTTAATAGTAGAGTGGCACCGCTGTCTTGCTGGCAAAATTATTGAAATTACTTTTGATAAATAGGTATACTTCCTTCGGATTCATGTGAACACTATTACCTACAATTTTTTAACAAAAGCTGTTGTTTTGACCGAAATAAACGTATAAACGTCAATTTTTTTTTTCCGGAAATGTCTTTTATACGTTTATTACGGTCAAAATAACAGATATACAAAGTAAAAGGTACTCCTCCTTCTGTTACCACGTGACCATGTGGTTTTTATTTTTCTAGTTAGAACTTAAATCGGAGCACTTTAGACCACTTTTTAGATATTTTAATTGCAGAGCGGCAAAAAAAACAATGTGGTTTGGGCGACGAACCGACACCAATCTACATCGATAGTCTTGGAAGTCAACATCAGGCCAATATAGGTAACTAATTCTCCAAAAACATCTAACCTTTCTCTCACCATCTCAACTAAGAAAACCTCAGTCCGGTCAGCTTCGGATGGGTGACCGTGAATGGCATTTCTTTCTGAGCCCTACCGTGGGTTGGATGACACGTTATAGATCCTTAAAAACTTTATACTTAACTACTTAAATCATTACAAATTAGCAATCGTATATCAAGATTTTTCAAAAAAAAACCCTAGCTCATATTTACCTATCTTGTCTAAGAAATAACGTTTTGAATATTTCCTAACGTAATAATAGAAAACTTTATATTTTACAAAAAAAAATAATAACATTGCAACTAAATAGCGTTCTAGCGCTGTCAGACTGGTAACACTGTTGTTAAAAATACATTTTATGATACTTCGTATTCGTAAACTTACTTCTCCGCACAGAATTCGCCCTATTACGACCCTTCTCCGTTTGTTTTCCGTTATAAATAAATAGGTATTCACATAAAAAATAATAATGGAACAACTGACGATTGGTAAGAAGTGAGTATTTAATGTGTCATTGTATTGTCACAAATATTTTGAAGATATTTAATTTCGTAATGATCACTAAACAATACACTTATACATAGCTCCACACTCCCTTTCCACACAATTGCGTACTTGGCAGTGCCACTCATTATATTTTTCAGCAGCACTATTTGGTGTTGCTTCCAAATCTGGCGTCATGATCCATGGCTCCAAAGCGTAGCCTGAGTCCCCTGTAAAAAGGATTTTGACATTTTCTTAATATAATACAAAAATACTTTATTGACACCGTAATAAGATAACAATATATATATATTTTTTTCAGTTTTCCACAAAGATTTTCTCATTAATTGTTTGTAAATAATTAATGATGGCCAATGTGGCCGAAAGGTTCTCGAGTGGAGACCACACGGCAAGCGCAGCGTAGGAAGACCAGCCACGAGACGGACAGATGACCTCATACAAGTGGCGGGAAGACGCTGGATGCAAACCGCTTCCAATCGGTCTTTTTGGAAATCCATGGAGGAGGCCTATGTCCAGCAGTGGACTTCTTATGGCTGAGATGATGATGATGAAATAATTAATTTCTTAATTTAAATGTGTATATTTTGTAATAAAACACTTTGATGTTTTGTAATATCACTGATCACTGATCGATATGGCTTAGTAACTTTTAATTATGTATTACTACTATTTATTATTTTAAAAAGTATTTAATTACCACATGTTTATTGGCCTGTAAACATAAATTCTATTGGTGAAAACTGTAAGGCTTATTCTGTAATATTAATTTATACTATACATATATATAATCAAAGCCGTTTGTTTTCCAAAAATAAATAAATAATAATTATGGGACCAACTTGTGAGCTTTCTCTATACATCAATTTAAGAAACATAAAAATTAATATATGGTACAAATTGATAATCTCCTCCTTTTTCGAAATCTGTTAAAAAGTGTATTCTTTTTTAAATTTAACTGTTTTTTTACAACATACTTATCCCATATTTTAGATTTTCCAGTCCATATTATATGTGAATATTTTATTATTTTTATTACATATTTATCCGAGCCCTAGTTATGATGTAGTCAGAAATGGTATACACACCTAGCTTATGCAATCAACAAAGACTGATGAAGCAGCGTCAGGCTTGGCTATTGACCACAGCTTAACTGCTTTCAAATTACAATGTACATGATATGTAAACATTATAACATTGAATTTCATCTTTATTGTGCTGTTACTCAATATTTAATAATGTTAGGCTGTCGTTATTGGCATAGCCATGAAATATACATACTTACCTAAAAGATAATACTGCCCAATTCTGCTGTTGTAAAGTCGTTTGAGCTCAGTTTTCACATTGGAATTGTTAAATATAAATTGGTCATGTACTCGGCCCGGATATCTTGCGTTTATGTGTAATATATGGCAATTGACATCAACAACCTACAACAATAATTGTATATTAGTATTAAAACTTTGTTTTTAATATAAGCTTTATATTTTATTAAAACCATTCCTTACCAGTTGCAAATTGATTGTGGTATGACCCTTTCTATTCCTGAATTGTATACCGTTCGGGAATGGTGGAGGGAAGATGTCCACATGGGTGCAATCTATGGCGCCTAAAATATCTGGCAAGCCATATTTCTGTGCGAACCCATTGGACACACTCTGCCTGGCATCTTCCGACCCCGGGAACACAATCCATTTTGGCATAAGCCTGAAAAGTTTTTATTATTTTTGAGATTTAGGCAGATAGGTGTTAGTATTATCTATTATATTATAAGTACTAATAAAATTGTGCCCCATATTATTATGGTAATTGTGTTGGTGATGGACAATAGCCATGTTTCATGGGTTTTCAGCTATCATATACCAAATAATTATCCTCATTGACTGGTCAGTCAGTTTTTAGACAAGGTTACACAGAGACAATATAGTAGACAAGTTGTAGTTGTTAAGTGTGGAAGAAAATATAGAGAGATAGCTCAAATCTTGCACTTACTTTTTTATGATAGCTCCACAGAATTGGGTCAAATATTTGCTGACGGAGGCCATGATCTTGACCTGTCCCACGCTGGTAACTAGTATCTCCCAATAGCCTTATGGATGAGAGGACCTTTTGCAGAGAAAACAAATAGCTATATTTAGAATGTTGATTTTTTGTGCCCATACAATTTATTGGTAGACATTAAATATAAGTATCTATTTTCTTATGGTACAATGCCAAAATGTACATATAATATATTGGTTACACACACAGTAAGCTCAGAATTCGCCCTATTTACATAGGACAGTAAGTACTACAGTCACAAGAAATGGGAACTAACATCTCAATTACACAAACTAATGAATCAAAGAAAAGAACAGACTCTACACCCAGATTTTATTTAGGATCTATATAATAATATACCTATCTATCTCAATGTCATTATTATCCTAATTCTAATTAATTTAAAAGTGAAAGTAAGTCTGTCTGTTTGTTACCTCTTCATGGCTAAACGGTTAGACCAATCGTTTCAAAATTTGGCAAAGAGATTCTTTAGGAACTTTAGAAGGCCATAGTCTAAGTATATTTTATCGTCATTATTACCAGTTTTTCATCACTATATGAAACGGCAGGGCGCAAATTAAGGTAGCACCTAAGCTAAGGTATTCCTAAATTTTAATGGTAAAGTACAATACCTTCTCACAGAAGACACACACAAACACTTTTTCACAGAACGACTAGTAGGATATTAGAAAGATTTATAAAAATGTAATACCAGTTAGGTACTTAACCTCTTTTCCTGAAATTTGTGGAGTATAAGATAATTTTACCTTTATGTGTACCGGCAGCCCATCATGAGGATTTCGCGGTTCCAATTCGTCTTTCAATTCATGGCACAAATAAAGCGCCACGACCTTATTCACTCTGAAGATTTTTTGAAATTCCCTATCGGGAAACTCGAAAGGGTTGCTTGCATCCCTTATTTCCCTCCGATGCCAATTTCTTCGCAACGTTTCTTCCTCTCACGCTATCATATCGTGAACAAAAGCTCGCGACATGTTTTTTTTTCACAAAACAAGTAATAAAATTATTAATCACCACCTCAACGAATCGTGACTAACAGTCCGCGTTCAAGCTCGGTCTTATGTCAATCGGAGAGTAATTAACCCCCGGTTACCCGAGCCCGTGCTCTATGGCGGGGGGTAGCACGATAATATAGTCATTTACAAACGTCAAATTCAAATTTTTTGTCATCCCCCCGGTTGCCGTGCTCTGGGTGGGTGACATATTAATTTTGCTCTCTGACGAGAGGACATAAGCCGGGGAATGGTAATTAGTCCCGTTGCCGTGCTAGCCCCGCTGATGTTAGCTAAGCAGTAGCGCGATCTAGGATGAAGTACACTGATCTAGAAGGAATCTATTTTTTTTTGGATTTCAAGACTTAGGTATATTGTTCCTTTCGAAACTCTACAGAGTACCACCACCTCGCTGTGCGAATAAAAACACAAAATTGCCGATTGTTATTTTTCATAACTACATAATTAAATCTAGTTAGGTATTCATTAGGTTAGGTATGCACGCAGAACTGATGGCCGATGGGGCTGCAAAGTTCTGGAGTGGAGACCACGGACCGGCAAGCGCAGCGTAGGACGTCCACCCACAAGGTGGACAGACGACCTCGTAAGAACCGCAGGTTCGCGCTGGATGCGAGCCGCTTCCAACAGGTCTTTATGGAGGTCAATAGGGGAGGCCTATGTCCAGCAGTGGACGTCCTACGGCTGAAATGATGATGATGAGGTATTCATTTATATAATCAACAAAGTTAAAATAACAACATGATGGTGTAATACTTTTGGAGCTTGATTTAAAAAATAAAAAAACATTTTAAACATGCCATAATGTTTAAACATTTTATTTTACTAAGTACTATAGGAGTTGTACCTAACCAAAGAAACTATTCTTTCCCAAAAAACCTTCCCGCGGAGCTATACCGTCTCAAGAACAGTGTTAACAGAATTTTTTTCCTTAAAAGCATCACTATTACAATGCTTCTGGTATTGCAGTAGTCAAAAAAACTAAGATTGACATACCTAACCTGTTTGAAAAACTTAAATGTGTTATTTCTCTGTTATTGCAGGTTGTAGACATCATGAAAACCAACGTAGAAAAGGTGTTGGAGCGAGATCAGAAGCTTTCAGAACTCGATGACAGAGCAGGTGAGAAATTAATGAAAATTAAGTCTTAGGGTTGGGCAAGTTACTTTTAGCATCATTGATGCGATATTGCTTTTTGGCTGCTCTCTACCTTCGATTGCAGCATGGAAATCGTATGCGCTCGTTTCTGCATCGATGCAGTCTCAAAAATCGACTGTACTTATGTACTATTTACTTTACTTTTTTGAGATATAACTTTTATGAGTATCGCAGGAAGAAATCGGTTCCGGGAAATGGGATTTCTTTTTTTTATGGCTTTATTTCAGACTAGATATTTTAACATCTGATGTTAAGTGGCGATGTGTTCGAAGATAGTAAAGCACAACTAGCCTGGAATAGAACTGGCTTTCAAGCGAGGCTGCCAGAACACTCCGTTGGATGCACTTGGAGGTACTACCCAGCCGAGCACTAGAAAGTACCCTACCACCACGCTATGGTTTCCTCACAAGATTTATGTTGTTGTTTCCTCTTTATCTGGACTCCGATGGCTTGTACGTAATATGTGTTATTGTAAAAAAAAACTGAAATTAAATCTGAAATGTTTTTTTTTTCAGATGCCTTACAACAGGGCGCATCACAGTTTGAACAACAGGCTGGAAAACTGAAAAGCAAATTTTGGCTGCAGAATCTAAAGGTCAGTTACAACTAAATACGACTTCCTATTTGGTCTATGCACGAGTATGTATTCGATAAATTACTGGAATTGGTCACAGACTAAACAAGATCATGTTTGGGTTAGCCATAGGACGTCCACTGCTGGACATAGGCCTCCCCCATTGACTTCCATAAAGACTGGTTGGAAGCGACTCGTATCCAACGTTTATTAACAACGTTAACCTTATGTTTCTCATCCAACGCCCAAGAAATGGAACAAGCTGCCAGCTTCTTTGTTTCCTGAGAGACATAATCTTATAGATTTTTTCAAGGCCTGAGTGAATAGGTACCTACCTTCTAAGTCTGTGTGCTTCATCTTCGAACACATGAAACCTAGCTAGATCGATTTATCCCCCCCGAAGCCCCCTGCATACTAAATTTCATGAAAATCGTTGGAGCCGTTTCCGAGATTCAGATTATATATATACATTTATACAAGAATTTCTCTTTTAAAGGTATTAGATAGATAATACTACTTTCATTTTTTAAATGTAACTTAATTATTTTCCAGATGATGATAATCGCAGCCGTTATTGGCATCATCATATTGGCCCTCATCATCGGTAAGTAACATCACAATCACATATTACTCTTGTTCCGTTACATTGAGTTGACTAATAACACGTTTTCCACATTTCAGCCAACTTTGTGTGAACGAGTTTCGGTAAACGACGTTTGATTTAGCAGTTATCTTATTAAAATAGTATTATAACGTCTGTTGTTATTTTATTTTGATTACATTATGGTATTGAGCCTATCTTGGTAAGTGGGCGTCTCGTTCCGTTTTCGTTGTAAGTGATGTATTATGTTGGCTTTTGTCTGTTCATGTCTCTTCGTGTATATCTACGGTTACATGCAACTTGGAGTCTTCTAGCTCTAAATCGCAACTCATATTAGTGACTTTGAGTACCGTCAATTGAAATCTATATACGGGCTGACGGTTTGAACATTAACAATATTCAAAGATATGTTAGTTAGTGGTAGTATGAAACGTATAAAGAAATAAAATCGAAACAAACCTAATAAAACCTCGGTTAAAGTTTATCCCAAGACTCCAGAATTTAGGGACAGCGCGCAGCCTTACGCACCGAGCTAGTGCAAGACATAACTACCATACGTAGACTACGCAGTACCTAACTGTCCATCTAATCTGAGACCGCGCGCGACTACCATGTAATTTTCGGTGCGCGTGATTTGAGTGTCCGTATTTTTGTGTTTGCTCAGGATAATTAAGTTAAATATTAACCACCTATGTTTTATTATTATTTGGAACGACAATCGAGTTCTGAATCCCCTAAATCAATAATGTTGATGTTCAAACTTTCAGTGTATATAAATATGTCGTGTCGCGGTTTTTGTGGTTGCACTCCTCTGAAACGGATCGACCGATTTTTATATATTTTTTTACGTATATTTGGTAGGTTAGGTTAGGTATTAGGTTATTTTATAGAGAATAGGTCGTTAAGTATATTTCATACTTCTATGTGACTAGCTACTTTTTATTCCGAAAAAAATTAATGTTCACGTGGGAATAGCGAGAAACACCGCAAGGCGCCAGCTAGTTTATGAATATCAGTTGAAATAGTGGGTGCCGAAAACTCAATTCAATTTCTTCTAAAGTCTAATTTTTCGTTAAAGAAATAAATGTCGTTTAAAAATGTACCACAAACATACACGCACTCTTATTGAATCCAAACAAATATTTTAAAACAGCTCCACGTCGATCCAATCTCCAGCTCTACACTCCGCGCTACGATAATTAATTAATGCGTTGTTCGGTGCCTGCCTACCTATAGCCTCAGGTTACAGATGTGGGTAGTCGGGCCGCTTGCGGGCGCTCGCCGCTCGCTCGCTTCTACCACGATTATTGAAGAGGACCCGACACCGAGACAAACCTCGGCGAGGTTTAATGGTGTGTGTTTTTTTATGAAAAATAGTAAAATATTATTAAATAAAAAAAAAAAAAAAAAAAAAAAAAAAATGTCGTAAAAACTCATTTTTTATTCGTACACTAATTAATTTTAATTACAATTATTTTGACGTCGACTTATTTATGATAATGCAAAACACTTATAAGAATGCTATTTAGAAGCAATTTTATGAAAACACTAAACTTAAATATGATATTACTAAGACTTTGATGGCAAAAAAAAGTAAAAAGAAAAGATTAGCAGTGAAAAATTTTTATGAAACTTCTATGAGGCTTATATTTTCAATTTATTATTTATCTGTTTTTAATTTAACATTTTGTTTATATTTATAGGTGTATAATAATATGGTATTCTTACACCTGTCCTCGCGCCGGTGCGGGCTCTGGACACTTAAACAAAAATAGCACAAGAGAAAACTTTTTTGACTTTTGTGTTATCACTTATCTCCTATTTATTTTACCAATTAGCAGCTGTTCGTTTTCCATGTAAAATTAACTAACAAAACGATCGTACCTTTTCACGCCTAAACAGCTCTTACATTAATTTAACAAGGAGATACTTTATACCACGATGATAACATTAATTGTATACCTATACATATTCTACCTAGAACACGTAAACGAAGCCACGGGCAACAGCTATCTTTTTATAAACCCACAAGTCACTAATATGAGTAGAGTTAAGCTGTGTACAGACCGGACCATCGAACGCCAACAAATGTAGCGCTATCTCGTTTTGTTTCATTGAAATGAAAAGAGACAAGACCACATTCGCTGGCGTTCGTTGGGCCAGTCTATACCCAGTATTAAAGGAGTAAGATGCAGTTTTGTTTGCAACTTTAACCCAATGACCGTCACGTTGTTCATGACGAGCGACAGCGAGCCCTGTACGTCTAAAATGTAAATACATAATAATAAATTCGGCCTACAACAAGGAATACATGATTTTTAATACACGAGTTATCTATATCTCCTTTTGGGATCCGTATTATTTTCGTAGATATTTAGCAGCTTGGCGTACAGTGCACGGTGACCCATTTATTCCGTGACGGTCAAAATACTAATGTGTTCTTGTCTGAGATTGTTCTTGACTAATGAATTTAATTACAGGATTACTTAGCAATAGTTAAATGCTTGACACTCAATTTACTTTAAATCTTAACTCCAAGAATGCAATGCTTGACCCAGACCTAACCCTAAGGCTGGTGTTCAGCAAGACTGAGCTGAGCGGAGCAGGGTGCAATGTTTATCAATACATTTCATCAGCAATTGAAATCCCATAGCTGGGTTATAGATCTACCCTCATAGGGTGATTGAGCCATATTACGCCTCACATGCAAAGTGCGAGTTAGCGGATTCACATACTTCATTGAATATCTTCCTCTAACATTTACCATTGTTCTTACGATAACTTCCTTCGCTGAAAAGTTATAGAAATTTTTAAATCAGTACACAATTTCTAAGAATATCGTTTGACACATCTCCAACAGTACTCCCTACTAGGCGAACGGCTGGCCAATAGGATTGCATTGAAATATGACGTCAACTTATTTGTGCGCTTCTATTGGTTACGCCCTGCTCCGCTGATCTCATATTTGTTGGATACCAGACCTAAGTTCAGTTTTGCTTTATAATTACTCATATATATAACATCGCGCCTATATCAAATAATATATTGAAAGCATTGAGACCGCTTATATGTAAGCCAAAAAGCTTTGTTGTGGTCATATAATCAATGTACTGATGCCAATGCTTACAATAGTTGTAATGCTTCTGAAATAATACTCTATAAACAGAATAAAGATCTGAGTTTAAAAAATAAAAAAAGACACTAATAGTATTTAAAAAAAAACATGCAACAAAGTAATTACTATTCTTATGAAATCACACGTGTTGTTCCATAGTAATCGATTTAAATTTAATTGTAAAATCACATACTAATAAATTGAGTTATATCAAATACACATATTTCACACATTTTCCTAATCTTTTGTGTCGTGTTTATAATTCAAAGTGAAATATTCCGATGTCCAATTTTCTCACATATACCTACGTATATACGTGTAAATACCTGTATAATTATGTATATAATTATGTGTGTAAATAATAAATGTTGTTGGTGTTATAGGTCTGTAAACATCTTTGACTCCAGGATTTGAAGCTGAGGTATAATTAATTATTTGTTTTACTTGAAAGTGAAGCTTTAAACACTATTATTTGTGTGTTAATTTAAATAGTGCACATCCCTAACGTAATTTAACTTTTTACTCGACTACGTAGGAAGGAATATGTATTAATATTATTATATTATTTCTATGTATATGTATTCAATTTTAGGTCTTTTGAGGCTAACCATCCAATGTCTCAAAGTAATGAGCGCCAAAGCAGCGACAGCCTTGGCTTTGTTTTATTATTCAAAGTTCTCGGTATAGACAGGCGTTATCTCTTACCATCACATACACTCATACACTCTCCAGATGGTAAGAGATTCCGTTCTTCTTATTACATTTACTTTTTTTTTAAATATGTAGCGTAAGAAGCCATTAAAAATATAGCGCAAGGCAGGAGAGTTTCCCAACATTTAAGTAACGCCCCTTGTACCCTTCAGGTTCTGTCTACTGATTATTCGTCTGAGTAACGCCCTCTATGTCCAGCATGAACTTATGCAAGAGACATAATTATTATTTTTTATATTTCAGGCACATCCGTCAAAAATTAACCGCATTCGATCATCACCGGCTTCAGAAAAACTCTATAAATAATAAAACATTTGTAACACGTTTTTTCTTTAGAAATTAGTGTTGTTATTACTATAAATAAATGTCCTATGGATAATATCACGTCAAATATCTGATATATCTGCCTCTGTAAGTATATTCTTATCAAACATATTTGTAGTATCACAATTTATTTTATATCAACAGATCTGCTACTTATAAATAGCCTGATAATAGTGTATTTTTAGATGATCTTATTTTGTTACAAAAATATCACGAAATTCGATACATGTTTGCTAATGTTATAGATAAGGCTTATTATAAATCTTTTTTGGAATATGTACACAGGAATATTGTTATTTTTTTCAAATGGACCAAATTTCCAAAGTCACTTAGACACGTATCTACTTATTTTATATATCATACCGATTAGTGTTATTAGTTTTAAGTAGAAAAAATAATTGTTGATCAATTTTATTTTGTTACTATCCACATTATTAGTAAAGATTATAGCTTACACCTATTTTATATTTATAAAGCTTAGTACTTCTATATTTTACTAGACTAATTGAAACTTTGAGACAATCTAACTTTACAGAAAGCAGTATGTTTTCAGACGTTCCATCGCAAAATGTTAAAAAAAAACTGTTCTCTACTGTTTAATGTGTTTAACCCTGAAATAAACAAATATTGTTATGAAAACGGTTTGTTTCAAAATATTTATGTAAGGGTTATTGTGCTGTTTACCTTTTTTTTAAACAACGTAGCTGGCCAATGTTTTTTAAACATAATAATCTTGTATAGCTAAAAATTGATGTTATATTTTACGTGTGGCTACTTATAACTTAACAGTATGTATAAACCGCTTCATATTATAGAAATTGTACATTCATGATAGAAATTTAGGTGTTTCGAAATAGAAGTTTGTTATAAAGTATGCTATATGTTCTGAATATCATAAAATTGGCCAGTAATGTATTCCATCATTAGTGAAAGCGTTGTAGGGTTCTGTATGATAAGAAATCGCATTACAGACACGCAGTCAAAGATTGCATGTGGGTAGAACGATTTTTTATAGAATTAACGTTCGTTATTGTTGAAAGTCTAGGAAGTGTAGGAATAGGATATTTAGAATTTAATGTAATGGCACTTCTAGTTTCTTAACATATTTACAAAAGTAAACTTAATAAAGCAAAGCTGAAAACGATGTAAAATAAAAACCGATGGCAGTTAAAGTGTAAGTGTTTGTAGCGATAATAGCTCAGTGGTTAGCGCGGTCGGTTCGCATGCCGAAGGGCGTGGGTTCAAACCCCAACAATGAGCTTGAGCTGCCGATGAAGGAAACATCGTAAGGAAACCATAGCGTGGTGGTAGGGTACTTTCTAGTACTCGGCTGGCTAGCTACCACCCTCAAGTTGAAAATCTGTCGCTAAGCATCTAAAGGTGTGTTCCGGCAGCCTCATTTGAGAGCCAGTTCTATTCCAGGCTAGGTGTGCTTTGCCATCTTCGACCACACCGTCACTTAACATCAGGTGAGTTGTGGTCAAAAACCTAGCCTGTCAGGCATAAAAAAAAAAAAAAAAAGTAAACACTTATTGTTGGTGAGAGTTTGTTTGTTTCTGAAATACTCGTACTATACAAAAAGAGAGAAGTCTGAATAAAAAGTAGAATTGTCCCGTACATATGAAATTTCTCCTGTCGGTTTTTATTTGAGATAAACAAACTTAAACAAGTCGTGATATAATTCTTATCTATGTTCAAAAAAGTATTGGCCTACATCAAATTGACGAAAGTAGCTAAGTAAATATGTTAATTATCTAGAAAGTGCTTACTTTAGTTTTTGATGCAAGATTAATCATTTATTTGATGGTTGAATTGATTAAGTATCTTGGAGTTTCTAATCGACTGACACCACCTTCAAGTTGCAAAATCTGCCGCCAAACTCTTAACGGTGTGTTCTGGCAGCCTCACTTGAAAGCCAGTTCCCATTCCAAGCTAGGTAACTTCTTTAACCACATTGTCGTTTAACATCAGGTAGACTGTGGTCAAACACTTATCTTATCGACCGGGAATAAAAACTTGTTTAAAAATTCTTTTTTTTTAACTAAATGATCAGTTAAAAAAAGTAGTAGGTATGATATTTTAAGACATTCATTTTCTGTCGTTTATTCCCGATTGTCTCATTTTCACACGATACATTTCTCGATAGAATTAAAAAAAGAAAATTACCGATGTTTATGAGTTCTTATTAGAGAAGTTAAGTTCAGTTTAGTTAAGCTCTTGTTGAAGTTTTTGTTAGTGTGATATTTTTTTATAATAATGAAAATAGGTTTGCGTTTGACCGCCATCTCTCCAGATGTTAAGTGAGGATGCGATCTACAATGAAACACACTTAGAAGAATACGATTCACTCGCGACTTGAAGACCCAGATTTTATAAATCGTGAAACATCCATTCGGACGAAGGATATAGACGGATAAGGACATAAGGACGAATGCCGATTTGCGAAAAAAAAAGTGAAATCATACCGTTTCATTCGAAATTTTAGAATGTCAACTATAAAACGATGTTGCGATCTTCTGGCCATCAGATAGTAAAATGGGGACATTTAAATTATGTAAATCTAAACTACACTTTAAAATTAAATTATGCAATATTTTTAATCTTGTATCAAAAGCTAAAGCTTCAACGATTCACTGTAAGGTATGATGATACAAAATACACCAGAAATATATATATATTAGTTAAATTAAGAAGTATTTAATGTAAGTCTCCATGATTTCAAACATTGATTTCTCTGCAAACACAACATGTTACAAGCCATTTTTTGTGGGGTATATTCTAGAGCGAACTTCCTTGTGATCACCGTATAGACAACCATTCTCAGCATTGTCATTTTACTTACCCACTCTTCAGTAAAAAATATTTTAAAATGTTTAAATTTCGGCTAACGAATACTTATTACCCTTATACAATTTTGATTCAGATGCGCTAAAAAAACACACTTGTGGCAAAACCAACCTACCAACTGCCCTAAGCGTATGGAAAAAAGATAATTTTTTTTAATGTAGGTATTACTGTACTGGTAATACTGTATTCCTTTTAGAATAGTGTGAAATTACCGCCTTTATTTTATATATTGCTTATAAAATCTAGTCATGAACGAAAGCCTGATGAGTTTTTAATATAACATTTGTGAACTTGTCAAAAATCTAATTCAAAACCCATTAACAAGCTACATCAAAATTCTGTAAAAAAAACTGCCATGTTCACAACCGCTTGACGAAACTTTTTAAATTACCTAACGATTAACACGTAAATCGAAATACAATAAAAAAATTAAGACGAAGTTAAGCGAAGGCAGTCATATACTTAGCTCTTTCGATTCCAGTCACTCAATGTTGAGTTTATTTAGTTTTTTTAAATCATTACAGCAATCATTTTTATTTTTATTTATTAGTAAGCATGTGTTAAATAATTACTATTTAAACCTAATACGTTAGCTGCTTGTATTATAAATTAATTTTCACATACATTCCACCTAGTTTTAAATAGCATAATGTAATATTAACTAGAAACAGTATGAATATCGTCTAGAAGATTGGAATAAATTAATATATCACTGTAATCACTGAGTTTTAAGACAAATTATATAAACTACTTACCTACGCATGTATGTATGTATTTATTGTAATTATTGCTTCACTGAAATAAAGCAACTTTAATACCAAATTGTTGTATTTATAATCTTAACACTTTAACTGCTGAAAACACACACGTTGTGTTTTTTCTAATGGGTCCGCAGTGCGGCTTCACACGCCAGGCGCGTGAAGCCTACTTTCAATACAACAGTGCGCAAAACACATCCGACGGCAGTGCGGCTTTACGCGCCTAGCGTGTTTTCGTAAACACGCCCTGCGTGTAATCCCGCACTCGCGTTACTCGTCCGCCGCAATACTCGACGCCAGTGCTGCGGACGCGCCTAGCGTGTAATTTTCGTTGTTTTGGATTTTGACAATAAACACCTCAGCAGTAAAAGTGTTAACTTCCTAAGTAATATTATAAAAGCGTTATGTAGCAATGATAGCTCATTGGTTAGCGCGGTCGGTTCACGTATCAAAAGGCGTGGGTTCAAATCCCAAAAATGAGCTTGAACTGCTGGTGAAGGAAAACATCATGAGAAAAGGGAGTATTTTCTAGTACTCGACTGGCTAGCTACTATTTAGCTAGTTAAAAATCTGCCGTCAAGCACGTAAATATGTGTTCTAGCAGCCTCTCTTGAGTGACAATTCCATTCCAGGCTAGGTGTGCTTTACCATCGTCACTTAACATCTGGTGAGCTGCGGTCAAACACCTAGCTTGTTAACTAAAAAAAAAAGTGAAAGTAATTGCCATTCCGTTTGCCACTTTTTCATCAAAAATAAAATTTTGAATTATTAAAATGCCAATTCATTTAAAAATAAACTTGAAGTCCATATAAAACTGAAAAATTAACAATTATTTTTAGAACTTTTTTATTTTTGTCATAAGTTATAGAGCAAAAATTATTATGAACTAGCTGCGCCCCGCGGTTTAGCCCGCGTGGTGGTGGATGATGATGATAATGAAAAGTATCCTATGTTTTATTCCAGGGCCTAAAGTATCTACATGCAAAATTTCATCCAGATCCGTTTAGCCGTTCTGGCGTGATTGAGTAACAAACATCCATCCATCCATCCAAACTTTTACATTTATAATATTAGTGGCATATTGTAATGAATAGCCGATAGACTAATTAATATGACCCTGTGAATGGATCGAAGATACCATGCGGGTCTATCAAGTCCCGAATGAATCGGTTTTTTTTTCTGGGCAAGACAAAAAGCAAGCCTATTAATTTAAAAAAAGAAACAGAGGTAAAAAACAGTCATACACAAAAATAAAATTATTTACATTTATTATAAACATTAGAATTGAAACTTAAGCCCCCACTTCACTTTCGAGACAAATGAAACTAGATAAATTTATTTTCTCTCAGTCCACCATTTCGTCGTCGATAAGAGAGGAGGAATCAGAGAAATCATCCGACTCCATAAAAACGTCTTCTGTGATCGAGTTGCTGGTGATGTCTGCTACGAACTGGCTAAGCGCCTGTTTTATGTCCCAGTTTCTTACACTCAACCGTCTGTAACAATGGTTATAAACATAGTTTTTAAAACACAGTTATTTGTCACTTCTCGTTTAAAATTTAACAAACGAAATGTCATCAATTGTTTCAATGTTTTCAATTTAATTTTTTTCTCTACATATTTGAACGCAACCAAATTATAACGAGACTACATTGAAATTCGGTATGTAAAGATTTTTTTTGTATTTTAATTTTTTTACTGATAGTAAACTTTATTTTGTGAAACTAATTTGAATATTTTGGCTTTCTATGCGGTCGTTGATTTTTAATACGTTTTCAAACTTTTTATAGCAAAGACGTTATAAAGTAGGCTGAATATGGCCTTGCTATGTAAAACAAAAAGTATACATAGCTGAGCAAAACTGTACATACCGAATTAGGAATATCTGTCTACAACGTGTCGAAACATTTTGTTTGTAAAACCCCATAGAAGCTACCAGTAAAGTCACTACTACTTTATTAGGGCATCGACTGGACTTAATCGTGACTTACTTAAAGTTACTTGTACTTTGTGTTCTTTACACTTAATTAAAACACGAACATATGAAATACTAGACACTGACAGAAAAATGTGCGAAAAACAAATAACATGACTGTTATATATTTTTTAAGAATACCCCAGACATGGAACAAACATTTATATACATATGTAATACAAATAAACAGGCGAGAAATAAGTACTCACAACTCGCTTTCTTCCTTCTTCAATTGAGATAAATGACAGAATATTTTTACAAGGGCGTCTTTCTCTTCAGCTGCTGGATTTATCAGCTCAAGCGTGTTCATATTCCTAATGGGAAACTGTAATAAGACACAAGATCTATACATTTTTTTTCTTACATCTTGGCATAGCACTCTATGCATTCTGCCACTTTCAATGTTTCTGTATATTGCGTGCAGTCTTCAGTTTTTAGCTTCTTTATCTTTATAGTCAAAGTCCAGTCTTGGTCAAGTCCAGTCCGTGCCAGTCAAATCTAGTCCTGCTTGAATAAAGTAGTGGCGACTTTACTATAAGCTTCGATGGAGTTTTGGAAGCAACACGAAAAGTCATGTTTCAACGCAATATATCACTTTTCTACACTCGCGTTTATAATTCGGCACTTTATGTATAAAACACCACTATTTTTATACATAAACACTCGAAAAAACACTAGTTATGGAAAAATACAATGGGGCGTAACGACTCTTTCTGCGTTCCCGCCAAAAAAAAACCACATATAATATTCTTGATTAGCAAAGAAACTTGTTCTGTTATTCTATGTTCTGGGTAGAATGCAATGGCAATGGCAGTGATTTTAGAGTTGGTCCCATAGTAAAAGTTAAGTAAGTTAACTATCTTTATTATTATGACGAATTGTGATTCGCCGAATTGTATCCTCGACGAATTGTGTTTTGGACGAATTGTGATTCGACGAATTGTTTACGACAAATTTTCCGCAAATCAGTATAGTGATATTTGTGTCTTACGTACCTTAAAACAGTGATCTAGCTGCTGGTTTGTGGGGAAGGCTATATGAAACATTTCTTGGTGTATTTTGTACCCTGATGTGGTTGGATTAAGTTTAAAGATCTTAAACACAAAAGTTCGCCGGAAACGGAACACGGTCGGCCCTGACTGAGTCTCCACATCTTTGAATATGCCATCTATGATAAGTATCATACATTTTTTCTGTAAAATAAATAATATTATATGTATAATATACACAAATAAATACTGTTGAAAAACTTCACACAGCGCCATCTAGCCCCAAATTTAACGTCTGCATATCTATCTAATACCTTTAAACGAACAATTCTTATATATATGTATATATATATATAATCTGGATCTCGGAAACGGCTCCAACGATTTTCACGAAATTTTGTATGCAGGCGGTTTCGGGGGCGATAATCGATCTAGCTAGGTTTCATTTTTAGAAAATGACATTTTATCCGTGTTTTCAGCCGAAGTGTTTCAGCAAAGCTCGGTCATCCAGGTACTAATTATTGGAACCCGATATCTAACTTTTTTTTTTCGGAAATTCAGATTTATAAGGTTGGGTTGTACTGAACGGAACGGGAGTCATCGTATTCAGCATTTTTTTCATAACAAATAGGCTTGCGTTTGACCGCCAACTCGCCTGATGATAAGCAAAGACGCGGTCTACGGTGGAGCACGCTCGTCTAGTAGAAACCGGTTCATTCGCGATTTGAAGGCACCCAGATTGTATTTATCGGGGAACACCCACTCGGGCAGCAAATTCCATTGTCTAGCGGTCGCACAATGAAGGTAGATACGAAATGTTTAGTTCGAGTTTTTGGAATAATGACGATGAAGCGGTGTCGCATCTTAGAGCTCCTGGCTGTCCGATAGTAGAATGGGCAAGATGGAATTAGGTCATGTTGATCTGAAGCGCACTCTCTAAAGTGTATCCGGTAGAAAACCGACAGATAAGCGACTTTACGACGATGTTCAAGGCTATGGAGCCATTTCCGCTCTGCCCTATATCTCGAAAATGGTTCAAGATATTAAAAAACGTTTTTACAAAAATTATAGAGAATTGAATCCTCTACAATATTTATCAGGGCGAGCGAAGAGAGCCCTATCACTATCCCGCAACCTGAACATTTTTGTAGTACACTTTACTGAAAAACTATCACGCCTTTAGATTTGTGCTGTAACATAGTAATTTAACTTCATATCTAGATGTGTTATCTGTCAAAAAAATAATAATTTTATAAACATTAAAAAAAACATTAACAATTTTGTATTCATTGGATAGAATTTTATTGTACTACTAACGCCATCTGTTAGAAAACCAGAGTTAACATCGCTGCAACAGAACTAAACTAAAACTAAAAAAAAAACTGTCTTAAAAATTATTACCCGTTAGAAAAACTACGCGAGCCCTCACAAAGCTCAGCTTTTGGCTAGTAATAAATACAAATACAAGACGGATTGTCAGGCGAGCCACCACCGGCACCTGAATTGATGACCACGACCACTCTGTCAAGAGTGTAAACGACTAAGTAGAAGAAGAAATACAAATAGCAAAAAACCCATAGGAAACGAGATATTTTTTGACCTTTGACTTGGAGTATCTGTGGTCGCGGACACTACGATAAGTAGGTTTTAAGACAAGTTTTAGGGTGCCAAAATAAAAGTTTATACAAGTTTATAGCTGACTATCTCTAATTCCGAGAAACTTGCCCTTATTTGACTAATATTCCTGGACTACAACTAGGATTTTCTTTTTCTATAACAAAAGTCGATTTTACTTTAATATTTTTTTTTCTATGGCAACATTACCGGATATAAATAATGGGGAATGTCACGAATGAAACGTTTTTTCTTTTCTTGGTGCGTAGCCCCCATCGACTTGGCCCCCGTGGGCCCCTAGTCGGTGTGGGCCCCTAGGCAGTTGCCTAATCTGGCCCTGCTTATAATACATACATACAGAACACACAGACATCACTTGAGTCGTTTGACATTAGAGTTTAGTCTGCATTACTTACGTCGTGTCTTATCATGTCCACTGTGAAAGTCGTCGGGTCGTGCTGAGTGCTCGGCAAGCTGCCGATCACGTTTAGAACATTATTTTTATCCTTATATATCTTATTTTGGTACATATGTAAAGCCATAGGGTTTTTTGTTGGCAATCCCGTCAATATGTTGTTGCCGATTGTAGCGTGCATCGATGGCATTGATAGCTTTTCATCCTCTGTAAATGTAGTTTTTTTTTTTATATGTTTGGCAAGCTACGTTTTTGACCAAGTGACGGTGCAGCTGAAGATGGTAAATCACACCTAGCCTGGAATGGAACTAGCTCTCAAGTGAGGCTCCAGGAACACACCGTTAGGTGTTTGGCGGCAGATTTTCAACTTGATGGTAGCTAGGCAGGCGAGTACTAGAGAGTACCCTAACTGCAGTACTCTTCAAACCGGAACACAGTTACACAGTACACTAAGAACAGTAGGTCGTCTTCATAGAAATTGGCTGCTGCCGGTTTCAATGTGTGCGTGCGTACCGGGCGCCGTGTACGTACAGTACACTGCCACGCACGCATTAGCATAATCTCGGGGAGACTCGGGTGCCGGCAGTCAAGGCCTTGCCGTGAGTTTGGTCGCGCGTGTTCCAATACGCTGCACGCCCGCTCTCACCGGCCAGTTTATTATTTACACTTTACCGGCCATAAATTAAAACCTAGTGCTGCAAATAATCTTCTTTTTATATTTAAAAATGAATCGCCATGCGTTAGTCTCGCTAAAACTCAAAAACGGCTTGACTGATTTAAATATATTGTTTTTTGTTTTCTTCGTTATAGTTCAGGGAAGGTTTAAAAGGAAAAATAATCGAGAAAAGCTATAAAGTAAAATAATAATGGTAATTTTGTATGGAAACTCGTCTAACTGACGTGTTGTGCACAAGATGTCTTCAAGTGTCACAAAATATAACTATTTAATTTGACGACATCTACCGGCGTGTAGGGGTAATACCTACCCTCTAAAATTACTTCGTTTTCAAATCAATTTTAGGTGATACGAAGTTCATCGGGTCAGCTAGTATTTAACTAAAAATAAAAGTGACAACCCTAAGCGTCAACGCAAGTGTAGACTATTAACTCGCCGACCGGCCTAAGGCGAACTACTTTTCTCAATGTACTTTGACAGTAATGTTTACACATTGTTTTGCATTGCATTGTTTACTTGATGGCAGAATATCTGGTACTACGGTGGTACCTACCTAGACGATCTCATTGCTAAAGAAATCTACCACCAAGTAACACGTATGACACCAAACTTGCAATGCTGAAGAACATTTTAGTACCTGTGAATCCAGTAGTGATGCTTAACGAGCAGTTGTCATCGTAGAATCCTTCTATATTTTTCCTTCTAGGTGCCGTATCGTAGTGTGAGAAATAAAGCGTTAGAAATTTCTCGACAACCATCTTTATGTATTTAGTCGCGTAACTCATGTAGTTACGACTGAACGGAAAACCTACTCCAAACTCGTTCAGTTTTATACCATCCTGAAAAAAAACATTATTGAACCTTTAAAGTGAATTTTGTTTTGCCGTGGTGGTGGCGTAAGAATAGTACCCCACCCTCTACCGTAAGAGTAAGTAAGTTGCCGTAAGAGTCGGCTAAGGGATGTAATCCGGAAGATGGGCAGCAGCGTCTTCCTTGAACAATCACACCTGACTGCGCTCGCCAACCCGCCTGCCAAGCGTGGCGAGTATTGGCAAAGCCCCTCTGGCTTCTGTTTTATTCCTATTAATTTATATAGAGCAAAATCATAAAAAAGTGTTCAAAATATATAGCATCACTGCTTTAGCGCTTATGACACGAATGCCCAAAAAAGAAGTGTAATGTTTCGCGTGGACTTTGT
Source organism: Biston stratarius (assembly GCA_950106695.1). Taxonomy (NCBI): domain Eukaryota; kingdom Metazoa; phylum Arthropoda; class Insecta; order Lepidoptera; family Geometridae; genus Biston; species Biston stratarius. The sequence continues at coordinate 8,247,077 of OX467112.1, forward strand.
TGCGCTACTCAAATTACATCAAAGTAACAAGCTTAATTAAGAAAATAAAAAAAAACACGAAAGCACATTATTAATTTTTTTTTTCAATAAAAAATGTAGCCTGTGTCTCTCGGAATGATGTTAGGATTCCAATGACCCATACGTCCAAATCTGTTCATGCTTTTAATTTGTTACATACATGAACTCTTTATTATTATTATTATTTTATATTACAGCGATTCACAGAACTTTATTATCATAATATTATAGTATTATGTCATACCAGTTCAGTGAGCCTTGGAAACTTCATAGTGATGTTCTTGACATACATTGAAGGTTCGTGGTCTGCACACAAGGGATTACCTTCCACCCAGAGCTTCTCAATCTTGCTGCTTACTCGCACTAGGTCAGATATTGAGCTTATCTATGAAAATCGTGGAGATGAAAAGTATGTATTAAAAATATACGTATATATTCAAAATAATAGTAGGCAATTAAATTTAGTGACTAAATAATTAAAAATTGTATTTACTAGATTTTTTTTATGGCTGACAGGCTGTTTGACCAGAACTGTTTTTTTTTTTTTGGTAGCATTTGAATTGAAAATAATCGACGTGTCAGCAAATAATGACAAATATCTGTTAAAGATAGAAGTTAAATTGATTTAGAACTCTAAAAAACGTTATAGTCCTTACTAGAGAGGTTTCGCATAAACTTAAAAACCTTCTAGAACAAATATTCTAAATTGTAGCGATAGTATCAAAATACTTTTAGTTAAGCTAAGTGAACGAACAGACAGGTCATACGCGATTTTATAATATTTAGTGACAAGATCAAGTTATAACAACTAAATATTTAAATTTCATGTCTTATAAAAAAGGTTTACCATAAAGCTGTAGTTTATTTATTTTATTTTTAGCCTCTAGTGTCCCACTGCTGGGCAAAGGCCACCCTTTCCTCCTTTCTGACTACCCGGTCTTTGGCTTTGGTGGTGTAGTGACTGTTTTGACGATTTAGTTCGTCACATCACCCGTCTGTGTCGACCCTCAGGTCGCTTAATTTTGGGGTCCGAATTGTAGTAACCTTTGCCCAGCGGTCAACAACAGAGTAGAGCTGTACAACAATAAAAACTAAGTCTGTTAATTGAATATATTCAATTTCCCTTAATTTAAAAATATATTTTGATTTCCAACTAAATAAAATTGAGGAGTTCTATAGTATTTAAGTTATACTATACCTTATTATAGCTAAGATTTATTTCAGTTAAGTCTCCTTTTATGAAGAAATTCATTACATCCAGGGGAGGTTGACTGAAAAATAACAAAATTAATGAGCTGTCATTGTAATAATAAATTATGTTTACAGACAGAAAAAATCTTATCTTACTTCCTTTAAGTGGCAATTTCTTTTACTAAAACTACTCATCTCTTTACATTTCTTTTTTAAAGTAAGAAACTCAAAAATGTCTAATGAAGCTCAGAAATGAAATTTAATATGTCTTTATGGTGTTCCTAGAAGTTTACTAATCTTTACTTCCATATGTACCACCACAGTACCTGATAATTCTACCGCCAAGCAGTAGTTTGTAAACATTATTGTGCTCATGTTTGAAAGGCAAAAAAAGCTAGCGAAATTACAAGGTTATTGAGACTAACCATTGTATGTCTCAAAGTAATGAGCAACAAAGCAGCTATGCCCTGGACTTTGTTTTGCTACTCAAAGTTCTGTGTATTGATCCAATGGTCATGGATATGTAGTGTCTCTTACAATCAGGAGATCGTTAAAATCATCTCATTACTTATTGAAAATACAAATAAGTTATTCTCGTGTTTGTATGAGCCAATGCATGTAGCGGTACACACTATAAAACAACGTCAGTCATTGATGTTTTGGCACACACAGTGGTTAGTTTCATTATCTTTGTAGTTACCCAAAATGTATAACAAAAATTTAATAATGTATGATTTCGTCAATCATTGGTTGGGTTATTTTCAGAGGCATTTCTGACCTGAGCGCTGTTGTTGGTTGGATGTCAGACATATCAAATTATTTATCCTGATTGTTTTTACCATAGAATTAACTGTGAAACAGAGGTCTTTAGTCAGGCCATATTAGAGGTTTTTAGATAATATATTAATTTTTACACAACTTAAAGGAGCTTAATTTACCTATGTTTATTTCTGACTGCTGGTACACTCATAGTAATTCGATTGTTTTAGATTTATTTACAAACTTATGTTTATATAAGAATGTATTCTACTCACGTTAACTGGTTGTTATATAAATTCAATGACTTTGTTTCTCTCCCTACTCGCAGCATAAGTATTTTAAAGTTCGCCAAAAGAGATATTTTGTAAAAACATAGCTTTTTCTCACTAAATTCTACAACAGAAAAACAAACCTTTCTATTATATATATATTGTTCTTAGCTATACAGCTGGCAAGAAGGCTATGGAGGAAAGCTGTGAAGGTGAGGCTCCAAGGACAAGAAAATGACAACTGTGTTATAATAACTGAAATGAACTGTGTCAGGCACATCAACATAGTTTGTTTACCAAGATATAAACAAGTTGCCTGAGCATGTGATTAATATAATTTCAACACACAAATATTAAATTTTAAAATGGGATATAGAATAATTATCATTCACTTTGATCATTAAAAAAAATTACCTTGTTCATTGCAGAAATTGGATAAATCCAATTGTTTTTTATCATCAAACCTTCCAGATACTACACCTGAAATAATATCTTCAATTGTGACGTAATTATCAAAGAAATCCACAGAAGTTTTGTTATTAAACAATACATCTATATTAAACATGTTCTTATCAAATGGGAACATGAAATCCAGACGAGTTAATCGTAATATCAGATTTAGATTACTAGTGTAGAATGTTGTAATGTCCCCTTGCTTTGTCACATCAACTGGTATGAACCAAGCAGAGAAATACTCAGTTATTGTATCAAATAACGTTATGTTTTTATAGTTCCAATTGTGTACCTGTAAAAAGATTTGTCGATTTTAACTATTAATTAGTCATAAATAGGCTCTATTTATCATGGAAAATACATATGAATAATGCAAAGTTGATAGGTATTTTTGTATTATAAGTAAGAGACCCCCGTTATCAACCTTACTAATTATATAAAAAAGGGATAAAAGTTTATTGCCTACTAACCATAATTTTATGAAAACAGTAGCTCGCGGCATCGTCTTCGGCCGCGAGCATATTTTCAATAAACTCTACGAACGCTGTGTTTGCGGTAGAACGATTAAGGAGAAACCTTTTGTAGTTATCTATTGGGTGTTTTCTTGCGTTCATTATGATAGATTTCGAATTATCATAGTAATTATCATGAAAAAGCAAAAAGCTAACTATCCACAGTAAAATAAACAAAACTTTTTTTTAAATCGATTTCCCTTGATTTCTGCGAGGTGCGACGATTAGAGTTATTAAGCCATACTGCCAAGAAAAAGATTTAATGAACTAAAAAATATCTTTAACAACTTTTAATTTGCTAGGATAGCATGTTTCTGTCTGAATGTTGGTACAAAGTACGTGTACATTCCTCCTTCTTCTATTTTCGCATTTCGCAGTATAGTCGGATTCGTCCGTACCGACCGTACCGTAATTTGTTTGTTGATGTGAGGTTCAGAATTTCGAAATCGTGAATGTATTTTTGATTTGAATTATTACATTGTATTTAAAATATCTAGTTATACTCGATATCAACCAAATGTAATATCGTTTCTCCTTTTATTATTTGGTAAGTATTCAATCAGTCTGTATATCTACAAACTCGCTAAAACCGTATTCTTGCACAATATTGGTAAACAACATACGGTCACACAAAAATTCAGATATCCGAATTAGGTATTTGAACAAAACTTAAAATGTAAACAATCAATGCCAATAAGTTAGGCTATTTTAATGAATTTTATTAACTTTTTCCGAATACGAATCGGCAGTTTTTATAAGCAGACCTACTGCAAGACATTGGACATCTCATCGTGAAAAGGATAAGGCTATAATCCTCCTGGCTGGCTAAGTACGTGTTGGCAGACTCCACTTTTTGGATAACATTAAGCACATTTTGAAAACTTTTGTAATGTAGAAAATAAATAAAATGTAGTATACTCTAAATGCACTTATTACTATCTCCGAAACATTTTACGTCTATTTTACTTTACAGGCCGAATAAGATTTTCTTCACTGCTGTTTAATGTCTATTTTACAATGATTGAGTTACCTCGCATCACACGAGCCCTAAGGGCTCACACACAACTCGATAAACCACGCTGTTTGAAGCTACCACCAGGTTCTACTAAACCTAACTTGAAAAGCAAGAAATTGCAGAGGTTCGTTTGCAAGAGTACAAATTTCAGCTTTTCATTATTTATGTTACTAGTATTGCTTGGTTTAAGGGAATCCCCTGCTAAGCTAACTTTAATGAACTCCAATGTTCCAGTAACATTGTTGCAACATGTCAGATGCATATTTGTGTTATACATATAAATGAACAACTCAAGTTTGGATTGCTATGGTGGTATATGGATTTTAAACAAGTAATTATGTTTATTACTGGGAATTAATCACTACAAAATAAATGTATATATATGTTTTGTTTATTTACCTCAATGTTTCTGCCATGTTGCATTAGAGATGATCATGAGTTCACTGTTATTCATAATAGTTTGCGAAAGTTAAATAAAATTTTGAAGTATACACTTTTATTTCTCAATAGAAAGTGTCAGTTAGTCAATTTATTTATTTAGTTCTGCTAATAATAAGTATTGCTTATACTATTATTTGTCAAAAGTGTTATTTTTCAAATTATTTCTATTCAAAAATGTTATTTTCAGGTTCAAATCATTTGCAGATATTCAAGTTTATATCAAACAAAATGAATCTAATTCATCTGACATACTCAAACTCTTTGGCCAACTTAAAGAGCTATGCCAGATCCTAACCGGAGAGCAACCCGATGACGTCATAGAAGATGCATCTGTTCTGTGTCTCCGGATGTTCTTAGAAGTTGATATTGTTATGTTGAAACACCTGTCTCAATTACGGCAGTTGTTTGGAACAGTACAGTCATCTACTGTTAATAAGATTTGTGAGGTAAGTACCTTAAAGTTAGATTACCAGCCCAAGCGGGTAGATCTGCAATATAGATTATGCAATATATTTGGATATATGCAATATATCCAAAACTTTATAGATTTAACCCTCTTGAGTCCATCAATCAACCCCTTAACTGTTTTGATTTAAATTTTCTTAAAGTTCTTTCAATTTAAGTGCAGATTTTGTCATTAAATAATCTCTTAATAGTTCTGCCGAAACACACCGTTAGATGCTTGGCGACAGGTCTTTAACTTGAGGGTGGTAACTAGCCAGCTGAGTACTAGAAAGTACCCTATCACTACACTGTGGTATGGCTTCCATCACTGGTAGCTCAAGTTGGAGTTTGAACCCACACCCTTCGGCGTGCGAACCGACTGCGCTAACTGAGCTATCATCGCTACAAAATGTGCAAATTCAGGATCTCCCATTATCTTAGGAGTAGATTAAAATAATCAAACAAAAAATAATAAATTTTTATATTAAATTTAAAGCTTTGACTGACCCATGTAGCGTGACTCTGCAGCTGCACATTAGTATCACATTGAATTCTATGAAATTTATTTTCTATGTACCAATGCGTTTTATATTATTTAGAGACTCAACAAAGTCTGAGAACTACAGCTGCCAAACATGATATAGAATGAATTGTTGTTTACAATAACCCTATGCAGAAAAAAAAGAAAAGTTGTTACTAAATCCTACCAAAACTGTCATTTTCAGATAGTATCAAACATCTCAAATGAGCTATCAGAGGAAACAAAAGAATACATTCGCAAAGAGACCAGCGAGTCTAATAAAGAGAATATCAAACTATGGGGTGACCACATTCAATGCCACTTTATCCCATACAAGCCGACTAAAAAACCACTGGCCAATCTCCGGGCTAAGCCTGCCACCGCTAGTGCATTTGTTACAGACTTCTCTATGAAATATAAAGAACATGCCAATAGTGTGAATACTCCAGTTGCCAAACCATTACAGGAATCTAAGGTATGTTATTGAATAAGCTACCTTAAAGGTGTAGCACTAAAGTTGCTTATCGTGCAATAGTAATAACAGACAATAGCATGATCATTCTTATTCTTATTCTTATTCAAAGTGGGGGCGATAAGTCCTGCACTGACGTCCCGCTTGGGGTGTATTGTGCATTTCCCCCTACCAGCATCTACCCGAGCCAACCCAGCTCCTTGAAGTATCGGAGCGAGGCTCTAGGGCGCTGGCATAGTAGCTCCAGTGAGTTAGATGGAAAGTTTGATGGCGTTGATGACGAGAAACAAGCGAGGTGTTGCGGTGACATGATTGATAGCGAAGCAGCTTCATGCAGCCTAGTAGTAATTCTAGTGGCTTCTGTGGCTTTGCAATGGAAAAGCACATGCTCTACAGTTTCATTTTCTTGCAAGCAGCCACGGCATAGCGGACTATCCGTGGCTCCTAGTTTAAAGAGGTGACTATTCAAGTTGCAATGACCGGTTATGAGGCCTACTAAGAGACGAAGGTCCTGTCGTTGCAACTTCAATAGATTGTTAGTAATCTTCCTGTTAAGAATTGGAAAGGCGGTCTTACCATGTTTACAGTCGTCTTTCTTATCCCACAAGTTTTGTTGTTCTTTCTCGGTGTGACGGCGCAGTAGCTCTCGCACTTCCATCGCTGATGGTTTGCATAGAGCCACAACGTCGTCACTTACCTGCTTTTCCGCACCCTCCTTGGCGAGAGAGTCGGCCACATTGTTGCCCAAACATGGTCCGTGGCTTTTCGTCCATCTAATTATGATTCTGTACTTGCTTGAGAGTGTTTGTAGTATGGTATGACACTCTGCAATGACTCTGGACCTTGTTACAGGTCTTCTAAGTGCGTAGATAGTGGCCGCACTGTCTGTGGTAAACATTAGAATATCTTTATCATTCCGATCCCTGGGGACCAGAAGATCATTGAGTGGCACGACTGCCCTTGCGGCCAGTAGTAGGCCCATGGCCTCCGCTTGCAGTGTTGTCGTGGTCTTGTTTAGAGCCGTGGCCTGTTTAAGTCCGAGTTCCGGGGAGTAATAGCCGCAGCCAGCTCCCGCCTTGTTTTTTGCACCGTCTGTGTAGACGTTCCACGCTGGATGAACACCTTCCAAGACGTTGTCCTCCGTGATTAGTTCATACTTTTTGCTGTCTAGGTGTGTGCTGGCTATTTTATCAGTGCCTTCGTTTGCTTCGGGGATTATTTTCGTCGCCCGGTCAATTATTCTACAGTGGTTAGTAATAGGACCCGTACTTTTCCACTGGTTCGTAGACTTTATCCTTAGTGCTGAAGCCATTGCTTCCTGTTGAATGTGCAGATGCAGTGGAGTCAGACCAAGGATGATTTCTAGGGCAGCTGATGGTGTTTTTTTCATACATCCGCTGATTAAAGAACATGCGAGTCTCTGTGTCTTCTGTAGTTTCAAGATTACAGTCGCTAGGTTAGTGCGAGTCCACCACACTACGCAACCGTAGGTGAGAACAGGTCGCACTATCACAGTGTATAGCCAGTGGCAGAGCTTCGGTTTAAGGCCCCAGTCCTTTCCTACTGCTCTGGTACACTGCCATAAAATATTTGTTGCCTTTGTGGTGATATAATCCAGTTGCTTTCTCCACAATAGTTTACTGTCTAGCCAAATGCCTAGATATTTTACTTCCTTGCTAAGTCTTAGTTTAGTATCAAATAATGAAGGAGTATTTACATTCATTGTTTTAGTTTTTCGTGTGAACAAAATCAATTCTGTTTTTTGCGGATTCACGGATAGGTTGTGGCGTGCACACCATTTCTCAAGGACCTTAAGTGCTTTTTGCATTTTTTCAAACAAGATTGTCTCAAATAGTCCAGAGATCATGATTGTCAGATCGTCGGCGTATCCTACGGTGACGATGCCTTCTTTATTGAGGAGCTCAATGAGTTCGTCTACAACGACCACCCAGAGTAGTGGAGACATTACTCCTCCTTGCGGGCAGCCTCTCGTGACTCGGCATCGCGACTTGCCAGCTGTCTCTATGCTGGCCGCTCTGTTTGCTAACATTGTTGTGACCCAAGCACACATTTTGTTGTCTACTCCCTTGGTTTTTAGACCATTTTCTATGCTAAGGAAGGTAGTTTTATCAAATGCTCCTTCGATATCAATGAAAGTAGCCAGACATGACTGCTTGCTTTCTAGTGCTGATTCAATCTTGTACACCACATTATGGAGCGCAGTCTCTGTTGATTTACCGGATTGGTATGCATGTTGGTTTTTGTGGATTGGGTTAGCTGCTAACGGTCCACCTTTTATATATTTGTCGCAGAGTCTCTCTAGTGTTTTCAGTAAGAAAGAGCTGAGACTTATCGGCCTGAAAGACTTCGGGTTTGTATAGTCAGCCTTTCCTGGTTTAGGTAGGAAGACCACTTTTACTTCTCTCCAAGTCTTTGGAATAAATTTCCACGCCAGACTAGATTTAAATATCACAATAAGGTGTGTTTTTATTTTGTTTAGACCCCATTGGAGAAGGCCTGGAAATATTTCATCAATTCCTGGTGCCTTATGCGGTTGAAAGGTGCTAATGGCCCACAGAAGAGCTTCTTCCGTAACAATACTATCTGCAAACTTCCAGTCTTCATCGTTTGGTTCATGGGGGGTGTGCGGTTCCCACCCTCCATTGTCGTCCAATTGGCAGTCTGGAAAATGTGTTTGAAGAAGCAATTCAAACTGTTCCTGCTCCGAGATCGTGTAGGTACCATCGGTCTTCTTGAGAGTCCCAAGCTTTACTTGTTTGTCGCCGGTTATAACTTTTCTGAGCCGAGCAGTCTCACTCTCAGATTGAATAGAGCTACTGTATTTTTTCCACGAGCTGTTTTGGCTCTTTTTGACTTCCACCTTGAACCTATGTCGCATTTGTCTATATTCTTGCCAGTCCACCATCGAGTTAGTATTCATAGCTCTGTTAAAATGATGCCTGACTTTTTTCCTAAGCTTGGTTAGTTCTTTGTTCCACCATCTATCTTTCTTAGGGATAGATTTATAGTTTTCAGTTTTTATTGGACAAGCTTTTTCATAGCTTTGTTTTAGAGCGCATACTATGCTGTTGGTCGTAGTTTCTATTTCTTGCGGTGATAGTTTTACTGTTGGATCTACTGGTGGTATCTCTAACATAGCCACCTCGAGCGCTTCGCTAAAAAGTGACTTGTCAGTTTTCTTTGGGTTCCTGTAGGTCCGCGGTTCGCATCTACAGACAGTTAGGCTGTACCTTACCCATCTATGATCTGAGCCGGAGTACTCGTTTGTTGCCACGCGCCAATCGTTGATCGCTTTCGAGATTTCATCAGTGGCCACTGTGATATCAATGATAGTCCTAGCCCAAGACGTAACAAAAGTTGGTTGGTAGCATGATCATGTTTTGTTTTTTTACGAGCTTTTAACTTGCAATGTTTTTGAAGCTAATATCAAACAGATGTTGATTACATTTTTCTTTAGCTAGCTGAGGTTTTGGCTCTTTTGTTATTCGGGCCAGGCATTCTTATTGTAATTTGAAATGGGGGTGTTGAGTCTTGCTCTGACGTCCTCCTTGGGGTGCATTTCCCCCTACCAGCATCTACCTGAGTCAACCCGGCTCCTTGAAGGACTGGAGCAAGGCTCTGGGCTGCCGGCATAGTAGCTCCAGACCAGGCATATTATTTTTCTCTAGAAAACTCTTTATGCAGTACTTGTAGAGCTTAATCTAACATTGGAATCGAATATCCCTAAAGACGACATGATGAAAGTAAATAGATAATTATTATGACCTCACAAACGAAATAGGTTTAGTTAGGTAGGGATGGGAATACTGACAGTGAAGGTTATATATATCTTAAGAGACTGTTTAAACCAACACCAGGCTTCCTAGTCCGAGACACTGTACTCATAGAGGATCCCATCTCTGCATCGCGATGGATGTTCCACCTGCACAGTGACACCATTGAATACTAAGAAGTTTTGCTTACCACTATAGTGTATAACCATGCAGTACCAGTACCATTGTCTTTATTAGACTATACAATATTTTCCAATCTACATTTTCAGTTCAGCAAAACTTGGCTTGAAACAAAAGTGAAAAATTTGTACGAGAATTCATCGGGCATATCTAGTTCTGACATATTACAGTCCATAATCACATTCCTAAACTCCCCTAGGAGTAACGATGAACTACAAAATGATCTATTTGATCTACTCGGATTTGATAAATTCGAGTTTATTCAGGAGATGCTAGTTCATAGACAGGAAATTATAGATAGTTTGAGAGCGCCACCACCACCGCAGCCATCTATTGCAGAAAGTAAGTACATATAAATGAAAAAAAATTGTGTATAGACACTTATTACTCTGAGGCATGCAATGGTGAGTCTCCACAGCTCTGCAATTTCACTAGCAACAGTACCCTTCAAACCGGATCACTGTAATGTTTACACACTACTGCTTAGCGGCAATATATTTTTCTATAGTTATTTTTTTTTTTTCAGTTTCTATCCCGTAGTTTAAGTTGTTTATAATGATGATTGCAGTGGTATCCTTTCAGCGTAGTACTACAGATACCCGTATCTTGTAAATAAAGTAAAACTAGCCTATGTAGTATAAAACTATCCAGAGTGTCAGCTATCTCCATACCAAATTTCATCAAAATTGGTTCAGCCGTTTGAGCGTGATGAAGTAACAAATATACAAACACTCACAAACTTTCGCCTTTATAATATTATACTGTGATTATGTTGTAACTTAAAAAAAGCGAAGTTACGACACCGTGGGTGGCATTAAATACCTATATTAATAAATGCGCGCGCATTTGTTTCCAGAATAGGCTGTAAGACAAAAATTTAAAAATTGTATTATACTGGTTTATAATTGGTACCCCAATATCTACTTTACCCCAATAATCGGACTTTATCGGAAACCTTACAGCCCTGTTGGCTCATTGGTAGTATATCTGCTTTAAGAGCTGTAGGGGGCCGGTTCAATTCCCACCCAGGACTGTTGTCCTGTCCTTTTGTGGTATAAACAAATGTTTGCTCTGTGTCTGGGTGTTCTGTATGTATTATGAGTATTTATTTGCAAATAATATTAATAAAATTCATCTATAATTTCAGTCGCATCGTCATTACTACCAGAGAACAAAATGCCCCAATACATGTGCCAAGTATCAGTGTTATCGGAGCAGGAAAAGATGCTAGCTAAATTAGTAAGAAAGGAAGAGAAAAAGGCTAAAAACTCAAAGAAGATTGAAGAAGATGACAATGAACCTGAGATTAATGTTGCGCAGATGAGGGCTAGAAGGTATCTGAAGGGATGTTAATATCTACCCCTTATCCTATTTTGTTTGGCGATAAGTCCTGCACTGACGTCCCGCTTGGGGTATTTTGTGCATTTCCCCCTACCAGCATCTACCTAAGCCAGCCCAGCTCCTTGAAGTAACGGAGTGGTGCTCAAGTGAGGCTGCTAGAATACACCGTTAAGTGCTTTGCAGTAGAGTACAACTTGAGTGTGGTAGCTAGACAGTCGAGTACTAGATATTCCCTTACCTACTATGATTTCCTCACGATGATTTCTTTTACCTGCAGCTCAAGCTCATTGTTGGGTTTGAACTTACGCCCTTTGGCATATGATACGATAGCTAACCACTGAACTATCATAGCTTCAACATTGACTGTAACTTGTTTCACTTCACACATCACATCATCAGCCATCATTTAAGACGTCCACTGCTGGACATAGGCCTCCTCCTGGGGGGGTTTTGCCATTACTCGCCACGCTTGGCAGGCGGGTTGGGAGCGCAGTTAGGTGTGATTGTTCAAGGAAGACGCTGCTGCCTACCTTCCGGATTACATCCCTTAGCCGTCTTTTACGGCAACCATGGGCAGAGAGGGTGGGGTACTATTCTTACTTCTCTTCCACCACGGCGACTTGTTAACTTATTAAGTGTACATAAAATTACAAAAAAAACTAATAGAGATGGCTTGTCATCATCAACAAGTTATTTGTGATCGTTATTTGTATACGATTATTTTGATCCGTTTCAGATTAGCAGAACTTTCCAAACCCGTAGTACCTTTCTCCGCGTCAAGATCAGCACAAAACATAGACCCAATACTACAGAAGATCTCCTATTTCCAAACAAAAGTGCAATACCCTAATGTGTATGATTCATCGCTGAACGCTAAAAATGCTGCAGGTATGTTGTATTATTTTTTTATAAAGTAGAAAGACATACAGACAAGTGTACCTTATGGTAAGAGTTTATCTAAACAACTAAGAGTCAATTGAGAAATCAAAAGACTCATCTGCAACAACTCCCTCGTTCAAGCTAATCATTATAGCCTTAAACATTGTCCCAAAGTTCCTAGTTTATCGGTTTTTTATTGGACTCATTTCTGAAAGTGTTCTTCAGATCTGCATGCTCTAATTCCCCCATGCCCATTTTTCCATTGGACGGCCAGAAGTCCACTTCCATTGTTGGAACGGCTAAAACGTGGAATATAGTTACCCAAGTGTTTTTTTTTAATGTTTGACAGGGTAGGTTTTTGACCACAACTCTCCTGATATTAAATGACGGTGTGATCGAAGATGGTAAAGCGCACCTAGCCCGGAATGGTACTGGCTCTTAAGTGAAGCTGCCGGAACACACCATTAGATGCTTGGCGGTAGATTTTCAACTTGAGAGTGGTAGCTAGCCAGCCGAGTACTAAAAAGTACCCTACCACCACGCTATGGTTTCCTTACTATGTTTTCCTTCACCGGCAGCTCAAGGTCATTGTTGAGGTTTGAACCCACGCCCTTCAGCATGCGAACCGACCGCGTAACCACTGAGCTATCATCGCTACAACCAATCAAGGGTGTTCCCTGATAGGTAGAATCTGGGTGTCTTCAAGTCGAGAGTGAATCGGTATATTCTAGGCAAGCGTGTTCCATTGTAGATCGCATCTTCAATAAACAAGCCAAGCCTATTCAAAATTAAAAAAAAAATACTTTCCCATTGTGTTCCCCTTACTCTTCAGGGTAAGGATTCTGCTGACATTTATCTTAAAGCAACTTGTAGAGTTTTTTAGCGGGAACGTGGACAAAACATGTCGCCGCATTGCTTTGTTTTCCAAAACTTTGTTGTTGTAAGTGTTTCATCATTACTTTTTCACGTTTATGTTCAAAACTTAACTATATAGTATACAGATCGTTACTAAAGTTCTATTTTCAGGGTTTGTCTCTGGTATGAAACTGGTTCTACCAGACAACGTCCAAAGAAAAGACACTAAGGAGTACGAAGAGGTGACTCTGCCTAAGAACGACCCTGCACCTTTAGAAGTTGGCAATAAACGAATCCCTATATCGGATATGGATGAGGTAAGTTTAAACAACTTTATAGATGATATAAAATGGATTCTGGACAATCGCAGTGTCCCGCGTTTACAGCCATTCCGTAGGAACTATAGATTTGACATATGTGCCAATCCGGACTATAAACTATGACCATCTGAATTTCACTCAAATATGTTGACCTGGATTTGGGGAAATTATAAAAGATGCTTCTATTTTGATTGTTTTATTGATGCAAAGATAATTAAAAGGTTAAAGAATCTGCTTAACCAACTACTCAAATTCCTACTACTGTGACATTTTTATTTTGACACCTAGGAAGGTGGTACTCGCCCTTTTCGAATTTCGCTTTGATAGATATGTGCCACTTCCATTAATAATATAGAGCGAACGATTTAATCGCTAAAACTCTTCACATACTTGGACGTTTATACCTACTAGCTCCGGCCTACGATTCCACCTGCATTTCCAAGATAAAAGTAACCAATGTGTCAATCCACAGTGTAGGCTACTAAGTTTCTTCCAAATCTGATAAGTGTTACATTGTGAAGAAGTAACAAACATTCACTCAATTAAACTGTCATACTTTCTAATTTTCAGTTCCTCGAACTCAATTCACAGAAATATATAATTTTATAGCGATGATAGCTCAGTGGTTAGCGTGGTCGGTTCGCATGCCGAAGGGCGTGGGTTCAAACCCCAACAATGAGCTTGAGCTGTCGGTGAAGGAAAACATCGTGAGGAAACCATAGCGTGGTGGTAGAGTACTTTCTAGTACTCGGCTGGCTAGCTACCACCCTCAAGTTGAAAATCTGTCGCCAAGCATCTAACGGTGTGTTCCGGCAGCCTCACTTGAGAGCCAGTTCCATTCCAGGCTAGGTGTGCTTTACCATCTTCGACCACACCGTCACTTAACATCAGGTGAGTTGTGGTCAAACACCAAGCCTGTCAGCTATAAAAAAAAAAAAAAAAAAAAAAAAAAAAAAAAAAAAAAAAAAAAAAAAATATTTATAAATATTACACATGATTACATTTTCATGAGTTTTATTGGCTAGAGATTCTTTATTTTTCGATTATTTATTGGTACGTTTTTTTGTTACTCGATAACAATTTAGAACACCATATAAACTATTGTTCTAAAATTTAATAGACAAATCTGTTTTTTTTTAATGTAAACATTTTTTTGTGGAAGAAACAGTAGCCTGTTTATTAATCCATGGTATGAGCTGTCAGCTTTCTAAATTTCATCCAAATCCAATAATCATTACAGCGTGTTGAAGTACCTATCAAAAATATACACAATTTTTATTTGCTATTAGTGGGATAAGTATAGTGAGTCTTAAAAAACTTCGACATAAAATAAAAAACTATAATATAAATTTTATTTTACAGATAGGCCAAATGGCGTTCGAGAACATAAAAGAACTGAACCGTATCCAGTCAGTGGTGTTTCAAACTGCTTACAACACTAACGAAAACCTACTTATTTGTGCGCCCACTGGAGCGGGAAAGACTAATATAGCTCTTTTAACAGTAGTGCACCAAATTAAACAACACATTGAAAACAATGTTATTATGAAAAACAAGTTTAAGGTAAGGCATCGCCTTAATAGAACACGATTACGTGACTAGTATTAGTTCTTGCTAAATTAGTATGAACGAATCCATGATCGTTTTTTTCCTTTCTTTGCTATCGCACGTTTTTCATTCTGCCAGTGTCATTTGACATTTCATATTTACAAGTGTCATGTTGAAAATAAGTCTTAGTCACAGTCAAAGTTGCATTTAGTCACAGTCGTGTTGTTTTTGAAAATGATACGATAATACACGTTTCACCACAATATATTACTTACGTGCGTATATTTTGGTGTTCTATGATTGCAACACCTCTATTTTTAAACATAAATACTCGAAAAAAAAAAACAATTTTTGGAAAATAACACAATGCGGCAATATATATTTTCTACATTCCCGCCAAAACTCCGATCAAACATGTCAAATGAGTACTAACAATTCTTGATAAAACGTCCCAAGTGCAAATTGGGCAATACATTTTTTGCTTTTAAGTTCTTATGTAAAGCCTCACTTGAGAGCCAGTTCCATTCCAGACTATGTGTACTTTACCATATTCGACCACACCGTCACTTAATATCAGGTGAGTTGTGGTCAAACACCTAACCTGCCAGCCATAATAAAAAACTGAGTTCGACTCGCATTTGACAAGGAGCTTAAAAAAAAGTATTCTGGTGTGATGATGATGACTTTACAGATAATCTACATAGCGCCAATGAAAGCTTTAGCCTCAGAAATGACAGCCAGTTTTGGTCGAAGACTAAAGAACCTCGGCATCGTAGTGAAAGAACTAACAGGTGACATGAAATTAACAAAGACTGAAGTGCAGCAAACCCAGATGATCGTCACTACACCGGAGAAATGGGACGTCGTCACTAGAAAAGGAGCAAGTACGTAACTTCGTACCTTTCTTCTTCTTTTTTTTTTGGCATTGCACTTTTTGCATTTGGCCAGAATCTAGTATTTCAATATTTTCTAGTAAATCGTGATAAATCAAGTTAAATAAAAACGAAAGTAATTGAAAATTTTCATGTTCAATTTCCTTTTTACATACTGGATGTGTTGTATATTTTAAAAGCCATTGAATTTGGGCGGAACTATGCACTGATTTTTTGCGGATAGCCTCAAATACTGTGAGATAATTCCAAAAAGGCAATCTAATATTTGTGCCGTGGTGGTACTGGCGTAAGAATAGTACCCCACCCTCTACCCGTGGTTGAAGGATGGGCAACAGCGTCTTCCTTGAATAATCACACCTAACTGCGCTCGCCAACCCGCCTGCCAAGCGTGGCGAGTATTGGCAAAACCCCCCCAGGAGGAGGCCTATGTCCAGCAGTGGACATCCTATGGCTGATGATGTGATGTGTGATTCAACTTTATGAATTTCACCGGGCTTTGTGGGATTGCACACTAATTAACTATCGAAATAACCATTTACGCGAAGGCGATTTCAAATGAAGTGAAAATTCCAATAGAATTATGACTGACTGGCGACTAATATGACTATGTTTCGGATGACTGGCGGGGCTCGCGTAGCGCGATTGACCTCGCGTTCAGGTTCGCGGCGTATCCCGACTACGAGTAACACAGGAACGCGCTGTCCGTACGCAGCTTGAGCCACACTGTGACTTAACATTAAAAAACACTGTTTTGTTTCACAGCTGATACTGAATTAGCGTCCATAGTGAAACTTATTATCATAGACGAGGTCCACTTACTTCACGGTGACAGGGGACCGATAGTGGAGGCTATCGTAGCGCGCACACTGCGACAAATTGAGTCTACACAAAATATGATCAGAATTGTCGGTCTTTCCGCCACGCTGCCTAACTATATTGACGTTGCCAGGTAAAAAACCTTTAATTTATTTTTTGTAAAATTAATAGGATATACGAAACGCTCTCCTCGTGTCTCTAGCATATTAATTTGCCAAAATTATATATGGCGTACCAAAACGATATTAAAATATATGAAGAAAAGCTTTTGTGAGGGATCCGCGAAAATACTGGTCATAAAAAAAAAGTTACTAAACATTTTTTTTTATCTTTATTTAATTTAAAGGGGTTTAGTTACACAGCGACTATGCCACCCCACACTAAACTACATATTAACTATATATAGCCTCACTTGAGAGCCAGTTCCATTCTAGGCTAGGTGTGTTTACCATCTTCGACTAAACCGTCACTTAACATCAGGTGAGTTGAGCTAAAACACCTAGTCCGTCAGCCATAAAAAAAACTCTATTTTAAATTCTGCCACAGTCAAATTTACAATACACACTCTTTCACACACATACACTCCACACGCACGCACACAAGCACCCATGCACACGCACACACATTTAGATTGCTGAGTTACCAATCTCAGTTTATTTCACTTAATTCTATTCCTGTTTTATTTGATTGGTTTGTAAAGTTAGTAAGTACTAAAAATCTATTTGTTGAACATTAATAGATAGTTACTGATAATTGCATAAATTTTTGTGTAAAATTGGAAAAGCGGTGTCCTCTGGTAAAGGCAATTTAATTTTTTTAATTTTTATTTAACTGTAGTGAGACGAACGAGACGCTCTCTTGATGTTAAGAGATAACGCCTGTCCATGACCATTGCAGCGATACACAGAGCTTTGAGTAGTAAAACAAAGTCCAGAGCATCGCTGCCTTGGCGCTCATTACTTTGAGACTAGATGGTTAGTCTTAACAGCCCAGTAATTTCGCTAGCTGCAGTATCCTCCAAACCGGAACACAGTAATGTTAACACACTACTGCTTAGCGGCAGAATATCTGGTACTGCGGTGGTACCTACCTAGACGACCTCCTGCTAAGGAAATCTACCACCAAATAAAATTCATGCCTAAAAGAGAACACCAACCTAATATTGTTAATATGTAAACTTTTTAAAGAAAATAAAGAAAAAAAATGTTTTTCCAGGTTCCTGAGAGTAAATCCAAACATTGGTCTATTTTTCTTCGATTCGCGTTTCCGACCCGTGCCTTTAGAACAGCAGTTTATAGGAGTCAAAGAAAGTGGGAGCGGTGGCGGAGCACATCTGAGACTGGTATACACTTATTTATATTACTTTTTAAGGCATGTTGATATTATAAATGAGTAAAATAAAATTAGTTTTATTCTTAAAGATATTTCTGAGGAAATTCTTGTATTCAACACAACTACGATAGCTTTTTTCTATAGAAAGATATCTAAAAAATCTTTATTTCAGATACAACAAATGAACGAAATATGCTACGATAAAACTGTTGACATGGTCCAAAAAGGTCACCAAGTAATGGTTTTCGTTCACGCTCGCAACGCTACGCATCAGACCGCAATGGTTCTCAAAGAGTTAGCACAAAAGAAGGGGCATTTGAAGCATTTTGAGCCAGAAGACTCGGGCGCTTTCTTAAAAGCGAAGAAAGCTATAGGAAGCAGCCCTAACAGAGTGTTAGCCGAACTTTTTGCGAGTGGTTTCGCGTGCCATCATGCGGGTATGCTTAGAAGTGACAGGTATGTCTTTTGTAGTCTATAGCCGTTCTTTACAGTTAGTAACTGCATTTTACAGACGGTCACGGTGTTTTTAGTGTGAAACCACTTTTTATACTCTGTAACTGAACTTTGGACTAACATTTATGTGACGATAAATATTTGTTCTGTATTTATTGTATGTATTTATAAAAAAAAAACGTATAATGGTATATGTTTACCAAGTATTTTGATCTGGATCCCATAATACAAACTTTGCTGATTTGGGACTTGATGGCTTTGTGTCAAATGTCCAACGATATTTATTATTTTAGTCTGTAACCGTTTTTTACAATCTTTTTGTTTATATTATTTTTGTTGTTTTTCTCTGTGATGGTTTTAGATTGGTAATACAAAGTTCGTAAACCTTGATAAAAATATATCCATTTTATACCGCGTAATTTGATTTATATCCATGTGTATTCTAATTTTGTCACGTTTACGCGCTGGGGAAAGACCATTTATTCCTGCGTCTTATGCGTACTCGTTATTAATTTGCGAGAACTACGTTGGGACGTAAACGATATGCCGACTTGCCGTGGTGGTACCGGCCTAAGAATTGTACCCCACCCTCTCTACCCGTGGTTGCCGTAAGAGTCGGCTAAGGGATGTAATCCGGAAGATGGGCAGCAGCGTCTTCCTTGCACAATCACACCTAACTGCGCTCGCTAACCCGCCTGCCAAGCGTGGCGAGTATTGGCAAAACCCCCTTAGGAGGAGGCCTATGTCCAGCAGTGGACATCCTATGACTGATGATGTGATTTGATGTGTAAACGATATGTACGAGTTTCCAATGATTCCCAGCAGTGGGGCGCTGTCCCACTTTTCATTCAATCTTCTATCGTTTACGATGTGAATCTCGCAAATTAAGATATCTCCTCAGATGTCTTGTTTACTTTTTCTTACATATAAAAATATCAGCTTCTATAAAAAAAAAATTGTTAAATTAATTTACCAAATTTTAATGTTATTTTACAGAAACATGGTTGAGAAGTACTTCGCAGATGGTTTTACAAAAGTGTTGGTTTGTACTTCGACTCTAGCTTGGGGAGTCAATCTGCCGGCTCACGCTGTTGTTATTAGGGTAAGAACCCACTTCGCCTATTCGAATGTATTAGGATCTAAAAATCATTTTAAAAATAGCTGAATCCTCTGAAGTATACCTAATCTTTAAGACATAGAACAGTTTTTAGCGGGTTTGTATTGCACGCCGAGTGGCGTGGGTTCAAATTTCAACAATGTGTTTAAGCTGCCAGTGAAATAAAACATCGCAAGAAAACTATATCATGTTGGTAGTGTGCTTTCTACTACTCATCCGCTATCACCCTCAACTTGAAAATCTGCCGCTAAGTACCTTACAGTGTGTTCCAGCAGCTATACTTAGTAAGAACTAGTTCCATTTCAGTTAACTACGTACTATTTACGACCACACCGTTATATTGTGCCGCCAAGCAGTAGTGTGTAAACATTACAGTGTTTCGTTTTGAAGGGTACGCAGAGACATTACAGAACTGTTGAGACTAATTATCATAAGTCCCAAAGTAATGAGCGCCAAAGCAGCGATGTTAGTTGCTTAGCGGCGAATTTTCAATTTTATGTGCACAAAATTTGAAACTTTGCCAAAAACATAAGTCGCGGGTCGTAGGCATTGTACGGGTCGCTACAAGAACTTGGCACACACATGGCGGTATCATTAAAAACTAAGAAGTTTCGTTGAATAAAAGTCGCTGAAACTGATTCTTTTTTTCCAGGGTACCGAAATCTACGACCAAGCGCACGGCACATTCGTGGACTTGTCGATACTGGACGTGCTACAGATATTCGGGCGCGCGGGCCGGCCGCAGTTCGACACGTCCGGAACGGGAATCATTATTACCACCCACGACAAACTCACACACTATCTCAAGTCCATGACTAACCAGTTCCCCATTGAAAGCAACTTCATCAATCTGCTGGCGGATAATTTGAACGCTGAGGTAAGTAAGACGGTATAAAATCGCACTGGTTAAAATTGCAATGAAAAATAACTTATACTAGGTGCACTGTATCGTATCGATGATAACTCTCTTAACTGAATGGGTTCAAACCCCAACAATGAGCTTGGCCTGCCAGTGAAGAAAAACAATGTGAGGAAATCATAGCATGGTGATAGATTTATTTATTATTAAACTAACAAAAAGCTGAGCTTTGTGAGGGCTCGCATAGTTTTTCTAACGGGTAATCATTTTTATGACAGTTTTTTTTTATTATTATAAAACCCCCAAGTTGGGAAGACTGATACGCCGTTATTTTACAACCTGATTCTAGTATTAAGTAGATTAGTTCTAGTAGTTTGGTTCTGTTGCAGCGATGTTAACTCTTTGGTTTTCTAACAGATGGCGTTAGTAGTACAATAACATTCTATCCAATGAATACGAAATTGTTAATGTTCATTTTTTTTTTTTGACAGATAACACATCTAGATATGAAGTTAAATTACTATGTTAAAGCACAAATCTATAGGCGTGATAGTTTTTCAGTAAAGTGTACCACAAAAATGCTCAGATTGTGAAATAGTGTTAGGGCTCGCTTCGCTAGCCCTGATTATAAAAAAAATATATCATCGACGATTTTTTATTGTAATATATGTGTTTGCAGGTCGCCTTAGGAACTGTAACGAACATAGACGAGGCGGTGGAATGGCTGAGCTACACATATCTTTTCGTCAGAATGAGAATTAATCCGCAGGTATGGGCATTTTTCTTAGAGGTAATTCCCACCTTTCGTGCGTGAGACGCAATCAGGCTGTATTTGTGTGCGTGTATCTCAAATGACATTGTAAGATCTTTACTAATTTCCTTCGCAACGTTATTATTTTACTACTTTTTTTAAATCTGTGGTACTAGTCTCATCATCATCATCTCAGCCGTAGAACGTCCACTGCTGGACATAGGCCTCCCCCATTAACTTCCATAAAAAAGTCGGTCTTTATTGCGGTCGGTCTTTATTGCGGTCGGTCTTTATTTATTGCTATCTGCGGTCTTTATTAGGTCGTCTGTCCACCTTGTGGGTGGACGTCCTACGTTCCGCTTGCCGGCCCGTGGTCTTCACTCCAGAACTTTGCAGCCCCATCGACCGTCAGTTTTGCGTGCTATGTGCCCTGCCCACTGCCACTTCAACTTGCTAATTCGCTGGGCTATGTCGGCTACTCTAGTTTGTCTAAGGATCTCCTCATTTCTGATTCGATCTCGTAGGGAAACTCCGAGTATAGCCCTCTCCATAGCTCGTTGTGCGACTTTGAGCTTATCAAGAAGGCACATAGTCAGAGACCACGTTTCAGCGCCATAAGTCATCACTGGTAACACACACTGGTCGAAGACTTTCGACTTGGGGCACAGAGGAGTACTAGTCTACTAATATAAAATTTTCTGTGCTACATTATGTCTATTTAACATTTTAGGTTTATGGCCTATCATACAATGACGTTCAAGAGGAACCGATGTTGGAAACCAAACGCAGAGAGCTTATAACCGCAGCTGCGATGCAACTCGACAAAACACAGATGATACGTTACAACGAACGCACTGGCGACCTCAATGTTACAGGTGATGTAATTACCGCATCAGCATCTTCTTACCTAGCGAGGTGCGAGGGCGTAGGTGGCCTTAAAAAGTGATCGGGTGATGTTTCACCTCGCTGTCCTGGATTTATTTTTGATTAATAGGCTTTGACCCCTGTAAACTGATTGCGATGGTATTTTGGTACTACTTCTTGTCTTTAAGCGTAATGTAGGCCGTAAATTGGCGAACCAATGGCACGCGACACAATATTTTGGGCACGCCGCGCAGCTAAACACAGTGCTGAATGTTTTTTTTTGTATAAATAAAGAGTTGTAAATTGATTGATAGTAGGTATATAGTTTCAATATTTTTCCATTAATCACAAAATCAAAATTATTATACAGAAAAAATGGCACATTGGTCTATAAAGGTTCGCCACCCCTGACCTAGCCAGTAAAACGACAGTTTGTAATACATCTTTTTTTATCTTATTAGATCTGGGACGAACAGCAAGTCACTATTACATAACCTGTGACACCATGGAGGTATTTAACACTATGGTACGCAAGTCCATGACACCTGGATATGTGTTGGAAATGCTAACAAGATGCTCAGACTTCCAGCAGTTAAAGGTTTGACTTTGACTTTAATTTAAAAAGAATTGCTTTAATAGATTGTACTAGGTATATCCGTAGGTAACACCGCAGTGTTAGATATTCTGTGTATATGTGTGATTGGTACTGCAGCTAGCAAAATTACAGGGCCAATGAAACTAACCAAGGTCTAAGGTCTCAAAGTAATTAGCGCCAAAAAAACTAACTGTCGTATTTCAGGTGCGTAAAGAAGAACTAACAGAACTATGGAGTCTGAAGGACGAATACTGCGAACTTCGTATTGAGGATGCCCCAGAGGACATCCATTGGAAGATAAATATATTGCTGCAGACTTATCTATCGCGAGGAAGAGTCAATGCGTCTTCGTTGCAGTCCGATTTGAACTATATTAGCCAGGTAAAAGAGTATATTTTTCTAAATAAACCTTTTTATCTGAACTGTGTTTCGTGTACCTTTTAATGAATTTATATGCAGCAAATTAGTTTCGGCGCAGAATACCCTATTCTCCAATTTTCTTTGCAAGGCTTCAAATTGTCTGTTATTTTCGCTAAGTTATCTTTTTAAGGATTCCTGGCGTCACAGAACTAGCCGCCATCGCCTTTTTTTATGACTGGCAGGTGTTTGACCACTGCTCACCTGATGTTAAGTGACGGTGTAGTCGAAGATGGTAAAGCACACCTAGCCTAGAATGGAACTGGCTCTTAAGTGAGGCTGCCGGAACACACCGTTAAATGCTTGGCGGCAGATTTTCAACTTGAGCTAGTCAACCGAGTACTAGAGAGTACCCTACCACCATAGCATGGTGCAATGTACATACTAATGTGGTGCATATGCATTTATATTATACATATAAACCTTCTTCTTGAATCACTCTGTCTATTGATGGAAACCGCATTAAAATCCGTTGTCCGTACAGACGGCGAGAAGCTACTT
This sequence comes from Biston stratarius, assembly GCA_950106695.1. Lineage (NCBI taxonomy): Eukaryota > Metazoa > Arthropoda > Insecta > Lepidoptera > Geometridae > Biston > Biston stratarius. The sequence continues at coordinate 8,270,686 of OX467112.1, forward strand.
CGTTCTATACTATGTAGAGATACAGAACACCCTGACACAGTACCAGGGCCGGATTATCCATAAGGCGGATTAGGCAACTGCCTAGGGGCACACGGGGGCCAAGTCGATGAGGGCCACGCACCAAGAAAAAAAAACGTTTCATTCGAGACATTCCCCATTATTTACATCCGGTAATGTTGCTTTAAAAAAAATATTAAAGTAAAATCGACTTTTTCAATAGACAAAAATATATTTTAAAAGGTAAATGGTCCCCAAGAATTGCATTGCCTAGGGGCTCCGATAGGGTAAATCCGGCCCTGCACAGAACATACATTTGTTTATATCAAATCGTGAAAGATAAAAAATTACATAAATGTATTAACTTCACAGAACGCAGTCCGCATAATTCGCGCCCTCTTTGAGATTACCCTCCGCAAGAACAACGCTTACATGGCGGCCATGTACTTAAAAATGGCGAAAATGCTAGAACTACAACAGTGGGACTTCTACAGTGACATGAGACAATTCAACTGCTTCAACATAGAGACCTTGAAACATATCGAATATCCGATGTTGAAACCTGATCAGATTCGCGACATGGATTGGAAAGAATTAGGTAATGCGTTTTGTAACTTACTTACTATAAATTAGAGGTGTACGGAACGGGGTTTTTGAACTTATAATTATGAAGAACTGTTAACTGTGGGCACAACAATGAAATCAGCTGTTCTATAGAAAAAGTCCATTGACCTCTGACCAAATAGATGTATGCATTTTGTGCTGATTTTTTATCGCTATTTCAGAGTTGTTCAACGTCTTAATTCCATGCCAATTAAAAACTATAGCATTTTTAACATACGATTTATTCATAATTTTTTTTTTCTTAAGATAGTTTCTAGCTGAAATATGTCAAAAATAAATTAACTATTAAATGCTCTGGGTGGGAATCAAACTCATGCTCCAAGGCTTAGGAAGCAGAGCTACTACCAGATTAGTCTTTATGGTATATTTTATCTTGTAGTTTTAATTTAATTGCTGACAGGCTAGGTGTTTGACCACAGCTCACCTGATGTTAAGTGACGATGTGGTCGAAGATGGTAAATGCACCTAGCCTGGAATGGAACTGGCTCTCAAGTGAGGCTGCCGGAACACACCGTTAGATGCTTGGCGGCAGATTTTCAACTTGAGGGTGGTAGCTAGCCAGCCGAGTACTAGAAAGTACCGTACCACAACGCTATGGTTTCCTCACGATGTTTTCCTTCATCGGCAGCTCAAGCTCATTGTTGGGGTTTGAACCCACGACCTTCGGCATGCGAACCAACCGCGCTAACCATTAAGCTATCATCGCTACAAAAGTAGTTCTTTCGCAATCTCAGGTGATCTGCTACGGAATCCGAAAAATGCGCGACATCTAAAGAAATGCGCCGACGAATTCCCGCTACTAGAAATGGAAGCAAGCTTACATCCCATCACTAGAACCGTATTGCGGATAAGACTTACGATTACGCCTAACTTCATGTAAGTAGAACAACGACACATTAACCGGCCTCTAATTCTCTAATCAACATGAGATTCCTTGCAGAAAATAAGAATAGAGTTTATGCAATATACGCTTATAAAGTTTATTTTGATGGTTCAAAATGAGTTCTTAATCGTCGCTCTTTAATTTGACAACGGCTATTATATAATTGACAAATATATTTGACAACACATCATCAGCCATAGGACGTCCACTGCTGGACATATGTAGGCTTCCTCCTCGGGTTACCAATACTCGCCACGCTTGGCAGGCGGGTTGGCGAGCGCATGAAGCGTGTTTGTTCAAGGAAGACGCTGCTACCCATCTTCCGGAAGACATCCGTAACCACATCGTTGTAGTTTACTTGGTGGTAGATCTCCTTAGCAGGAGGTCGTCTGGGCAGATACCACCGCAGTATCAGATATTCTACCGCCAAGCAGTAGTGTGTGTGTTCCGTTTTGAAGCGTACTGCAGCTAGCTAAATTACAGGGCTGTTGAGACTATCGAAAGTCTCGAAGTAATTAGCGCCAAAGCAGCGATAACCTGGACTTTGTTTTACTAGTCAAAGTTCTGTGTATCGCTGCAATGGTCGTGGATAAGTGATATGTCTTGCCATCAGGAGAGCGTTACGTTCTTCTCATTACTATTACATATTTTTCTTATGTTTTAATATACAACGCTGGGTTTTTGAGCATACGGCAAATCTGTGAACGTATCGTCCTTGGCCATATCGTCGGTTACCATAAATTTCTCAATGTTTCAGGTGGAACGACAAATATCACGGCAAGGCACCAGAAGCATTCTGGGTTTGGGTGGAAGATCCCGATACTGATATCATGTATTACCATGAATATTTTCTCATCACTAAGAAACAGGTGAACTTTCAAAATTATCTTTTTTTTTTCTTTCTTTCTTTCTTTCTTTCTTTTGTTTAGTAGCGATGTTAGCCCAGTGGTTAGCGCGGTCAGTTCAAATTCAAAAGGGCGGGGGTTCAAACACCAACAATAAGCTTGAGCTACCAGTGAAGGAAAACATCGTGAAGAAACCATAGCGTGGTGGTAGGGTACTTTCTAGTACTCGGCTGGCTAGCTACCACCCTCGAGTAGAAAATCTGCCGCCAAGCATCTAACGGTGTGTTCCGGCAGCCTCACTCGAGAGCCAGTTCCATTCCAGGCAAGATGTTTTTACCATCTTCGTCCACACCTGTACATTAGGTGAGATGTCTGTCTTAAACTGGCAATTAAAAAAAATACTCAATAATCCCAAATACTAAATAAAAATCGTAGCTAAAAACTTGTCCTAGCCACTAATTTTACATATTAAGCAGACAATGAAAGGGACTGAAATCATTCTCTCAAGATATAATAAATCAACAATTATTAGTTTAATTTTAACTTGTTGGAATGTCTAAGTAACATGAAATATCCCAAAATAATGAGCGCCAAGGCAGCGATGCCCTGGAGTTTGTTTTGCTACTCAAAGTTCTGTGTATCACTGCAATGGTCATGGACAGGCGCTATCTCTTAACATCAGGAGAGAGTCTCGTTCGTCTCATTACTATTAGATTTAAAAAAACCCAAACTAGGCAACGTACCAACCAATTTAAACCATATCATTTCTTTAGCAACAATTGCAATTGGTTCCAGGTGATAACAAACGAGCCACAGGAACTAATAATCACGATTCCAATATCGGAACCATTGCCACCACAGTACTATATCAGAGCGACGTCAGAAAGGTGGATCGGCTCGGAAAGCGTGTTACCGCTCACATTCCAACATTTGATCTTACCTGAAACACATCCGCCACATACAGGTAAGTCTGCAGCTAGTGTCAGTAAGCTTGACGTATGCTATCAGCCGTTGTGATTGCTCGTATTGCTTACTTATAGTTTTTGGGATCAATTTTTTTATTTTTTTTTATAGTAAAAAGGTTGCTTCTTTTGTGGTTAGCGCGGTCGGTTCGCATGCCGAAGAGCGTGGGTTCATACCCCAACAATGAGCTAGAGCTGCTGGTGAAGGAAAACGTGAGGAAACCATAGCGTGGTGGGTACTTTCTAGTACTCGGCTGGGTAGCTACCACCCTTAACTTGAAAATCTACCGCCAAGCATCTAACGGTGTGTAACGGCAGCCTCATTTGAGACCCAGTTCCATTACAAGCTAGGTGTGCTTTACCATCTTTGACCACACCGTCACTTAACATCAAGTAAGCTGTGGTCTAACACCTAGCCTGTCAACCATGAAAAAAAAACTACTGCTATAACACTAGCTAGGATATTTTCCGGGATAAAAGTTGCCCGTGTGCATGTGTAGCAAGCTATATTATGTTATCTGCTTTCTAAATTACATCTAAATCCGTCTTGCCATTTCAGCGTAAAGATGTACTAAACTCATGTACGAACACAAACTTTTGCATTTATAATATTAGTGTCATATTATGAGTTATCTGTGGTATGGGTATTATACTTGCATATAATTATGATTGCTCTTCAATTCAGATTTACTCGAGTTGCAACCATTACCAGTGACAGCTCTCAACAACCCGTCATTCGAGATGCTTTACAACTTCAGCCATTTCAATCCGATACAGACGCAAATATTCCACTGTTTGTACCACACTGACAGCAATGTGCTGTTGGGAGCACCGACTGGGTCGGGAAAGACTATTGTCGCTGAGGTGGCCATGTTTAGAGTGTTTAATCAGTACCCCGGATGTAAGGTTCGTACCCAAAAAAGACAGTTTTTGCTGAATAATTGGTTGTATTATAGGAATGACCTAGCATAACAATTTGTGAAAAAAGTTGTCCAGCTTAATTCATTCAATCATGATATTCCATTAAAATGTTTATAGTATTTAATCAGTACCCTGAATATACACTTGTGATAAAATAAACTCGGGACAAACATTTGGGGTATTCTGCTTATATTATAAGTATGTCTTTACAAAGAAAAAGTATATACATAAGTATTTTATCAGTTATCTGGTTTCCCTAGTACAAGTTTTGCTTATTTTGGGCTAGATGGCGCTGTATCAAATGTCGTCCAACGTTTATTTCTTTGATGCTTTAAATTGATTTTATATTTCAGGTGGTTTATATCGCACCTCTCAAAGCTTTAGTCAAGGAAAGAATAAAAGACTGGAAAGTGAGACTCGAAGAGAAATTAGGAAAGAGAGTAGTAGAATTGACAGGTAATATTTATGTTTAACACCCCTTGTTTTCCAACTTCTTGGATCGGCTTGTCTATTTCCTATAAACTACAATTTGAACGTTTTTAAGGTTAGAATGAATAGATTTCTTCTAGATCAGCGTGCTTCCGTCCTTGGATGCACCATCGATTTTCTTCAGGCGAGTTGGTGATGATATATATTATGCGTAAACTAAAAACGACTTAATAATATTTAAAAACAAAACAATAATTATAAACAGTAAAAAACAATTTTGATTTCAAGTTAGGTCAAGATCATCGCAATATATCTCTCTCAATCACTAAAATCATAATTATGTTTTTCACAAAATTAGCTATAAATTAGTTAATTGTTCAAATAAAGAAATATTACATCACGAAATTCAATTTTATTGTTAAAGGTGACGTCAGCCCAGACATCCGTGCAATTAAAAACTCCCACGTCATAGTGACAACACCCGAAAAATGGGACGGAATAAGTCGATCGTGGCAAACTAGGAATTACGTGAGAGATGTGGCTTTAATAGTCATCGACGAAATACATTTACTGGGCGAAGATCGTGGGCCTGTTTTGGAAGTCATCGTTTCGAGGTAACAGTTCTTATGTATTCTTATTTAAGGTTTAATTTGTATTTATAATTGGCTGGAATCGGTTGAAAGTAGCAAATTGTTATGCTGTGTAGTGAAGGTCCAATTCAAAGTGTAATAAGATTTTTGTGAACTCTATTTTCCAGAAACAATCTGGGTGCTTTCCTGGTGGATCGGTTTCGTCTTGCTTAGTATACTTTACCCTGCACAGCATTATAACTTAACATCAGACCAGATGGCGACCCAACACAATATTGTTTTTAATTTTTTTTAAACAAAGTCGACTTACCTAATGCTATAAGTTAAAGTTCAATTTACTTTGCAGAACAAACTTCATCGAATCCCACACGTCGAGGAGGCTTCGTATTATCGGTCTTTCGACTGCCCTCGCCAATGCCAAGGACTTGGCAAATTGGTTAAACATAGGAGAGGTGGGCCTATACAATTTTAGGCCTTCAGTTCGGCCAGTGCCGTTAGAGGTAAAGATCTGTTTACTCTTTAGTCTATACTTTGTATGAGAATATGCGGCTGTACCATGTATGAGTTGTAATACAAATTTTTCGCGATGGCAGATAATAATGTTACTACCTACGCTTTAAAATTAAAAATTGTTCAAAATTACGAGTAAACGGGGAGTAAAGTAAATCATTTTTATAGTAAAGAATAAACTAGTTATTTCTACCATTTCACTGTAAACTGACTAAATTGTTTGATTTGCTATCAAGAATAATACATAATCAGAATTTTAGTCATCAAAATGTTAAATATATGTTTTTATCATTTGATAAAACATGGAAGGGTAAATCTGTGACGAGGACTGGGCCCATAACCTGTGAATATTTTATTTCAGGTGCACATATCAGGACACCCTGGTCGACACTATTGCCCCCGTATGATGTCTATGAACAAACCAACGTTTGCAGCGATTCGTACGCACTCACCTTGCGCACCCACACTAGTTTTCGTATCCAGCAGACGGCAAACAAGGTACGTGTCGAAATACACCTTATAATGTTATATTAGGTTAACGAGATTGTGTTATCTGTGTTTGGTGAACATTTTTATTTATTTGATAAACAGGGTTGCGTTTGATCGCCATATCGTAAGATGTTCAGCGACGGTGTGATCTACGATGGAATACTCGGGCTGGAAAAAGTCAAATCACTCGCGACTTGACGGTTCCCAAATTCATTGTTTAGCGTTTATTCCAGTTTTATGAATTCGGTTCTATATTTTTGTAAAAAAAGATTAGTCACCAATTCTAGAGTAACCTTATTTCGATAAGTATGCGTCAGTATAGACCGCAATAGTGTATTAAATCAAGTAAATAGTGTGTTTTTATAACTAAAGTTTTCTGAAGCTTTGTCGGGGGTAGACGTGCGGGTTAAAGATTGACACTAAATTCCAGAATGACCACGCTTTATCACAATCGGGTCCCCTTGGTCTGCTGAATATAATGCGCATATTTAGCTCTTAATCTTGTCAACTTTTAGGCCGCGTGTAAAACTAATCTTAATCTCTTCCCAGATTGACAGCATTAGATCTGATCGCTTACCTGGCAGCGGAAGACAACCCCAAACAATGGCTTCACATGCAAGAATCTGAAATGGAACAGATTCTATCAAACATTCGAGAATCTAACCTGAAACTGACTCTTGCTTTCGGCATCGGAATACATCACGCGGGTTTGCACGAGCGAGACAGAAATACTGTTGAAGAGCTTTTCATCAACCAGAAGATACAAGTAATAAAAAGTTGATAAAATGATTAAATAAGCGAGCGAGACAGCGATACTCTTTAATAAGGGCCTAAACAAGAACAAAAACAAAAAAATGCCTAGGACATCGAAAAATGACGTTTCCGCATTGTAAATTGTTTTCCAAAACATATGTTTTTCGTTTGTTTATGTATGTAAATCCATCGAACTTTGTAGTTCGAGTCCCAACTACTTTACAACAGCATCACTGAACTCGACCTTGTCTTGCTTTGTGAGATTTTAACTTTTTCACTTTAAAAGTTTTAATTCCGTCTCAATGGAAAATACACAAAGTGTGATGCCAAAAAAAAATTAAAACACAATCTCCAGGCAGAACATAGAAACTATTTATTATATACCTATGAAACTTCAAACATATAAAAACAACTGCAATTGAACAAAAAAAAAATATTCTGCATGTCACATAGAACATACGCAAAGTAATATCTATTTTCGGACAAAAACATACTTATGTTTTACAGGTCTTAATATGCACAGCGACTCTAGCGTGGGGTGTGAATTTCCCCGCCCATTTAGTCGTCATTAAGGGAACTGAGTATTTCGACGGCAAACAGAAAAGATACGTCGACATGCCCATAACTGACGTGTTGCAAATGATGGGAAGAGCAGGGCGGCCGCAGGTAAGCGAAATAAAACCTTTTCACTAGGTGTTATAGATGATTTTACAATGGTTGTCTTCAATTCTTTATATGCTCTGTCAACTTCCTGTCGACATGAAAGCCAAGTGGAAAAAATAGGCTACTTTAAACATAGAATAACTTTAATTTTATAAGTGAAATCCTTTATCTATTAGCTTGGAGTTGCTATTTGTTTGAATCTAATACCTTTAAACGAGCAATTCCTATATATATGTATGTATATAATCTGAATCTCAGATACAGCTCCAACGATTTTCATGAAATTTAGTATGCAGGGGGTTTCGGGGGCGATAAATCGATCTAGCTGGATTTAATTTTTAGAAAAAAAACCAGCAAATCTCGGACATACAGGTACTAGATATAAGACGATTACGCTTCTATTAACGGTATACTATTTCCTCTGTTTTTTTTAATCTACCTGTGAAACCATAATATTTACGTGAATTTAAAAAAGAAGGAGATGGAAATCTAATATTTTTAATGAATACTTGCATGAATGTGATATAATTTTTAGTACGACAACGAAGGTGTCGCTGTGGTATTGGTCCACGACCAGAAGAAGAATTTCTACAAGAAGTTCTTGTACGAACCATTCCCGGTCGAGTCCAGTCTACTGGGAGTTCTGCCGGACCATTTGAATGCGGAAATCGTCGCAGGTATGCACTATACCATACTGTTTAAGTAGGTACTATAGTTCAGGCTACATGTGACCTTCTTTATAAGGACAACGGCGAGCTATACTCGGAATATCTGATATAATTAAACATGAGTAATTCCGCATAAGTAAAACAAAAATTATAATTATTTTGAAAAGTACCTTATTGTACGTTAATCTGAAAAATTGAATGACTATTACGCCTTAAAACCGGAGTCTTAAGTAAGTTAAGTCTCTCGTAAGGTCGGTCGCGTCTCTTATTGATAAAAGTACACACTGCATCTAAACTAACAATACTCAATTGGTGCGATACGCGCTCGCTACGTTGAGTGTTCATTGTCCAGAACAACTGTTATAGATATTTTCAAAAAAATTGCCTTACAAGTGTGTTTGTTTCACACGGCATGACGTCACTCAGACGCCATGACAATCCTGCCCGTTTTTTTATGTAAATATAATTAGACAAGACTCCTGATTATAAGAGATGGCAAAATATTGTCCAGAGCTTTGCTGCTTTGGTGATCATTACTTTGAGACATTCGATGGATTGTCTCAAATCGTAATATACACGTACATTTGTTACACATTTTTGAGTTAAAGTTAACTAACTTATTGCCTGTCGTACTAGGTACGGTCCAAACCAAACAAGACATCCTGGACTATATGACTTGGACGTATTTCTTCCGTCGATTGCTCAAGAACCCTTCCTACTACAACTTGGAAAGCGTGGAACCTCAAGACGTCAATTATTTTCTGTCCCATCTGGTGCAAACGTCACTAGATTCGCTGGCTAACGCTTACTGTATCGAAATTGAAGAGGTAAAATCAACATGTAATTTGTAATTTCATTACCCCGCCAAACTTTGCCTAACTCCCAAGAATTAGGGTAATGTTTTTTAATCGAAGCTTCTTGTAAAGTTTTAAACTAATAAATAATGACTGTGACTTAGACTTATCTCACTTGTTTTAAAATATCAATAAACTGATAAAGTACTTGACTGTGGCAAAGTACACAAACTGCTATGCCAAAAACAAAAAAGGAATGTGTCCGTGTCATGGTCACCGTTTGCGCGTGCATACATTTACATCTTTGAACACTAAAAAATCCTTTGGATTTCCACGTTTTAAGTTCTGACTGAACGTAACAAAATTCTTTGATCCTTTAGCTATCGAGTGATGGAATTCAATTTTGGACGTAGATCTTATATATGTAGCTGCAACACCAAATTGTATCCCCCGATTTTGTTATCATCAGTTTTCCTACTAAGAAAGAAAATTTGAAGAAGTATTTATGCCAAAAATCTCCACATAGAAAAGCCACTTTGGATGAAACTATTTCTAAATACGTCTAGCTCGGTCGCTGTCGCTAACGCTACTGAGCAATAAGTATCATGGACAACGCTCCGCCTTCCAAAACCGCACCACTTTCTGCATCACGTCCTGCTAAGCCAAAAATCGTGACCTGACACTTAACAATGAGTTTAAGCTAGTGGTGAAGGAAAACATCATGAGGAAACCATAGCGTGGTGGTAGGGTACTATCTAGTACTCAGCTGGCTAGCTACGTTAAAAATCTGATGTCAAAAACCTAGCAGTGTTTTGCGACAGCCTCACTTGAAAGCCAATTCCAGGCTAGATGTGTTCACTCACTTAACATCAAGTGAGCTGTGGTCAAACACCTAGCCTGTCACCAAAAACACAAGCTATGGTTATTTTTTCAGGACCAACGTACAGTCCACAGCACATGGATGGGCCGAATTGCTTCTTACTACTATCTCTCACACAAGACAATGGCCCACTTTAGTTCTACATTGCACAACAATATGAACGTGGACGAACTTTTGAGAGTGTTGGCCCATAGCGAGGAATATGCGACGTTGCCGGTGAGACACAACGAGGATGTGCTCAATGGGTGAGTGACATACAGGGTTACACGGAATGGTTGTTCTAAGCCGAAACGATCTCATTGTTCTCTTCATACAAACAACTAAATCTGCTGTTTCATAGAATTATATTTGACAGAGTATTGAACAACTGTTTTTTTTTTCGCAATATGAATGTTGTTGTATTTTAAGCTAGGTGTTTAGTTGCCGTGGTGGTGCCGGCGTAAAAATTGTATCCCACCCTCTACCCGTGCTTGCCGTAAGAGTCGGCTAAGGGATGTAATCCGTAGATGGGCAGCGTCTTCCTTGAACAATCACACCTAACTGCGCTCGCTTTAAACGTTAAACAACGATTAACTATAGTCCCAAACTAAACAATTGGATTGTACCCCAGAAAAAAACCTATATTTTGATGATAGCAATTTTGTCCTTTTTTCAGTGAGCTGTCTCAACAATGCCGTTTGCCAGTGGACCCCCTCTCGCTAGACTCGTCTAACGTGAAAGCTTTCTTGCTGCTGCAAGCGCACATGACTCGGCTTGCGTTACCCAACACGGATTACTTGACTGACACCAAGTCTGTACTCGATCAAACTATTAGAATCTTACAGGTAAGGATTATTTTTTCGAATTAATTACTGGGGTAGTACTAGTTGGATTAAATACTAGGTTATAAGGTATAACTACGCCAAACGGGGGTCATTTTTAGGGTACCGTACCTCAAGAGGAAAAAACGGAACCCTTATAGGATCACTTTGTTGTCCGTCTGTCTGTCTGTCAAGACCCTTTTTGTCAGGAACGCGTAGAGGAATCAAGCTGAAATTCATGTCAAATACTCATGTCTACTGTCCCTTGGAGCTGTGAAAAAATCAAACTTCTAAGCCAACGCAATCAAAAGATACAGCTGTTTATGCTGCAAATTTTCGATACTCGCGAGGGAATCAAAACCTACAGGGTAGTACCCGTGAACTCAGAATCTTAAAATTTGGTACGAAGCAACGTCTTATAGCACAGATAAAGGAAAATTTGCGATAAGCACAAAATTACCATTAAAAAAACCATAAGTTTTACTACCAAAATAAAACATCTACATCAACTTTGCCTAATAAACGCGTTTTTTTTTTGTGACTGATATGCTAGGTGTTTGACCACACCTCACCTGATGATAAGTACCGGTGTGGTCAAAGATAGTAAAGCACACCTAGCCTGGAATGGAACTGGCTCTCAAGTGAGGCAGCCGGAACACACTGTTAAATGCTTGGCGGCAGATTTTCAACTTGAGGGTGGTAGCTAGCCAGCCGAGTACTAGAAAGTACCCTACCACCACGCTATGGTTTCCTCACAATGTTCTCCGTCTTTCCTTCCGGCAGCTCAAGCTCATTGTTGGGGTTTGAACCCACGCCCTTCGGCATGGGAACCTACAGCGCTAACCACTGAGCCATCATCGCATGCATCCCAGGGTTGAAGAGCTAATATAATATCGTTTGTTGGCAGGCCATGATCGACGTTTCAGCAGAGAACGGCTGGCTGTCCGTTTGTCTATGTTGCCAGATGTTGATGCAGTGCATAGTTCAGGCGCGTTGGCCATTGGACTCACCACTCACCACGCTTCCTCATGTGGATTCGCAACATCTATACGTCTTCTCTCATCTAGCCAAGGTACACGGACGAGGATACAGGGTTATAAGCTTAGGACATACTAATCCGAAACTAGGATATTATACTCATCGTTATTTATGAAAAAATTGCTGTTAGAGTCAACTTTTTCTGACAACTTCATTGTTTAAGATTTTAAGTTTGTGTTCTTATTAAAATCGTTTTTATAGGTACAATGACCAGTTTTCTTACACTTTTTAGTTCACCTTAAGTCTTTAACCCTGTATAGATACTGCTAGTGTGCATTTATATCTACGTAGTTCCTTATACAAAAACTGCTATAAGAAATATACAATGTATGATTGTGTATTTTGTCTACCAGTGTTTATTGTTTGCTTTGTATGTTTAAAATTGTTAAGTGTCTCATGGAATCAAGTGAAATAAGTCGGAGTCAAGTCCAGTCATGCCCTAAAAGTAGCAACTTTACTAGAAGCCACGACACTATTTCAGAAACAACTCAAATTACAGTATTTTAAGAATAAATTTACATTACTTCGGTGCCGGCGTAAGAATAGTACCCCACCCTCTCTACCCGTGGTTGCCGTAAGAGTCGGCTAAGGGATGTAATCCGGAAGATGGGCAGCAGCGTCTTCCTTGAACAATCACACCTAACTACGCTCGCCAACCCGCCTGCCAAGCGTGGCGAGTATTGGCAAAACCCCTCCCCAGGAGGAGGCCTATGTCCAGCAGTGGACGTCCTATGGCTGATGACGTGTGTGTGATGAGACTTTTATACGTAAACTCGAAAAAACAAGATTTTTGATAATAATACAATGCGGCGACATATTTCATTGTTCTCGCTAAAATTCCGACTAATCGTTTCTTTTGATATTGTTTGGCTTGAAAAAATAAATTATATATATTTTATAGGAGACGAAGAAGCCTTGCACCACCCTTAACGGACTGAAGGTGACTTGCATGAGGAACTATGAAACTCTAGCCAAGTATCTGAGGAAGGAATTTGAAGAGAACCAAATTGAACAGATTCATAGGGTATGTTTTAATACCAATTAATTTATCCTTCATGGACGTCGCACATTGGACTTTTGCTAGTATTTTTTTTTTAATTTACTGTACATATACCTTGAAGAAAGAAAACTGGCTTTAACATTGATAAATATGACTAAAATTAATTTATTTTACACATTGCCGGTGGAACAGCAGATGTTCTAAACAATCCCTAGGAATTGTATTTATTACCTAGGTAAAGCATGTAATGGACAATGATATTCATAATATTTCATACATTGCCTAGGCGACCCAGGTATTATATACATTGCCTAGGTATTGTCTACAATACCTGAATTATACAGATTGCCGGTAACATATTCATAATATTCTTTACCCTGTTTGCATTACTACTGCAATGCCTAGAGTAGGCAATTGCAATGTAATTGGCGTTTCTGTGGCCTTAAACGGCGGTGACCTTTACTCATCAGGAGATTTGCTTGTTTGTCTGAACAATGTGCTATATTCCTCAGGCAATTTGCGACCTACCAACGTTGGACATAAAACTGCAAATCCGCGGACTATGGTTCGATAGCGATCACGAGCAAGAGAAGCGAGTACGACAACCTCCTGCCAAGGAACAATGGATGCCGTTACACGCAGACCAGGTTTGTTTCTATAGGTTTCTATAATATGTGTATAATAAAACTAACTCTAAAATACATTTCGATATTTTTAATAATTTCATAATAAATCAAGAGAAATAAGTCTTAATTCACAAAGTAGGTTAAAGTTGAAAATGTGCCGCCCAGCATCCAACGGTGCATCCGGCAGCCTCACTTGAGGGCCAGTTCATTCCAGGTGTGTTCACCATGTTACCGTCACCGTCACTTAACATCAGGTGCACTGTAACAAAAAGTCTCAAACTTAAAAAAAATTATTAAATCCTATTATTCGCTATCGGCTATCGTAAATTAAGTATACAATAGATGGTGTCGTTTCTTTAAAATATCGATTTCTTATAAATCACGAAGAGGGACAATCTAAAGGTTTTTCTTTTTCTTTGTTTTTGGCGTCGCACTTTGTGCATTTGCCAGTGTCAAGTGTTTCAAAATTTTCAAGCATTTTATGAAAAATCAAGTTATAAGTCAAAGTATATCGAAAGTAGTAGTAGAAGTAGTCGAAGTATATCAAAGTATGTCAAAGTATAGTATGATCGAGTCTTTTTACGTCCTAGTAAAATAATGGTGACTTTACTACAAGCCTCCACGTGGAGTAACACAAAAAGTCATGTTTCACCACATTTTATCACTTTCCCACACTCATGTGTATGATTTGGCACTTAATGAATAAAACACTATATACTAAAGTACACTATATACTATACAGTAAAGTACTATACATTATTCTATATACTAAAGGAAAAATACGGAATAATATGGTGACATAATTTTTCCGCATCAAAAAAGCCTTTACAGCAGAGATTCCCAAAGTCAGGGCCGGATTAACCCTATCGGGGTCCCTAGGCGATGCAATTTTCGGGGACCCTTTCCTTTAGCCTTTTTTTCGAAGAATTTTTAAAAATAAAAGATTATTAAATTAATTTGGATTTTATTAATATACATAAATTAATTAATTAAATGCATATTTGTTAAGAATAATACATTTAAACATTTAATGACTAAATAATGATTGACATGTAACTAGGTGTTATAAATAAATTATTTGTATTTGGCTATGGTGGTCCAAGGTATCAGTTTATTTTGGAAAACGGGACTCTTGCCCAAGATAGTTTGGGAATCCCTGCTCTAAAACGTTGCACGTATAATAGTGCAAAAATAGCATAGATACATTTTATATTTAAAAAAAAAACCTTAATATATTTTTCCAGGAATACACAATAGTGATAGATATAAACCGCCGCGGCGGTAATCCAAACACGGTTCTCTGCCCACGGTTCCCGCGCGGCAAGAACGAGGGCTGGTTCGTAACCCTCGGGACTGTGGACAACGTGGAATTACACGCGCTGAAAAGAGTCCCGGCTAAAGGCAACGTGCAGGTTACATTTTATACGCCATCGCATACTGGTGAGAAATATGTACTTTTCTGTCTATTAATCACTATCTTTATATATAAAAATTTCGTGTCACGTTGTTTGTCCGCGATGAACTCCTTAACTACTGAAACGATTTTAACCAAATCTTGCACACTGTGTGCAGTTTGATCCAACCTAAGATAGGATAGTTTATATCTCAATTTATAATCGCAATTTTTTTTTTGCAATTTATTTGTTTATTGTACAACAAAGAAGTATCTGTGAGTTCCATAAAATTCTAATAGATGGCGGTGTAAGGTAATTAATAACTATTTAATCTATTGATTAAGTAAGTGTCCAATAGATGGCGCTACGTTAAAACTCCAAACGTAGATATAACAAAACAATGCATGGTGGGATATTCCTCTTTTGTAGATCTACTAAAAAGTCCGCAGTGGCATATACCTACCTTTTAAGGAAAGTTAACTATACCCATTCTTACTACCCGTGCGAAGCCGGGGCGGGTCGCTAGTTAAACTACTATAACGATATTACATTTACTTGGTGGTGAATCTCAGATATTCTGCAGCCAAGCAGTAGTGTGTAAACATTACAGTGTTCCAGTTTGAAGGGAATTACAGCTAGCGAAATTACAAGGCTGTCGAGACAAACCATCCATCGTCTCATTTCTCAAAATAATGAGATCTTTCATTTGTTACTCAAAGTTCTAACTGCTGCTGTACCTAATTGTGATGAACAAGCGTTACCTCTTATTATCAGAAGTCCGTTCCATTCGATACAGACCTAGCCATAGCTTTGACTAACTTTAACCTTATATAAATTAAAAATTAATTAACACATTGCTTATTATTGTTTTGTTAGATGTCCCGTGTAATAGGAGAAGCCACTGGCTCCTGACACACAGTATTTAACTAGTGCGGGAGCCTATGGAACTAAATTTGTTTGTACTATATTTTTATGTCGAATAAAATTAATATTTTATTTACTTTTTATATGGGAATGTCCGGACTGTCAATAAAAACAAAGGCTGATACTTCTTATTTTCCTTTTTTTGATTGCTCCAGATATATGATTTTCTTTTTTCACAATGTTTACCTTGAAGTATAAATCAGGCTGATTCTGAATATCTAGTTTCAACCGAGGATAGATGGCGCCTCTCTATGCGTGTATATGCCTAGCTATATGTTGGCAACTATGTTGTAGTGAAGCCTCTAATCAACAGATGGCGTTACTTTTTGAATAAATTTTCGTTCCTGTGTGTTTTGGTTCAATACATTATTATAATAATAACTAACTGCGCCTCACGGTGTAACCCGCTGTTTAACATAGTGTTTATCAAGGGAGTCTGCTACTACCACACCAAATTTCATTAAAATCGGTCGAGTCGTTTGAGTTTGAAAGAGTAGCAAATATATTTGAATTCCTTGCTCATCCCACGTGAACACGATATTGTTTTCGGAATAAAAAGTAGCCTGTGTGTTAATTCGAGATGTCAGCTACCTTAATACCAAATTTCATCAAAATTGATCCAGCCGCTTGATGGTTAAGAAGTAACAAACATACAAAAACACACACAAACTTTCATTTTTATAATATTAGTGTGATTATATTTCCAGGTCGAATCATCTACACTCTGTACATAATGAGTGACAGCTACATGGGTCTCGATCAACAGTATGATATTCAAGTAGAAGTCATTGACCCTCTGCCTCAAGAGAAACTGGAGAAAGTGTATGACACTATGGATAAAACTATTATCGAGTAATATAATGTATTCGATTTGAACAGGGTTATGCAAAGAAAATATTAAGTTAATAAATTTAAAAAATTGAAACGAAAACAAAACGAATATGTAGATGTTTGTTTATTTATCTATAGTGTGTACCAAAAAAAATTAAAGATTTTACAACAAAGTTTCATAATTACTATAACTTTACTGAAGGCAGGACCGGATTTGGGGAGGGCAGGCGGGCTACTGCCCTGGGGCCTCCACAAGAAAGGGAAGAACAATTACCTATTATTGTTGAAATAATTTTATTTGTTAGCAATAATTGTTTGAAAGACTTGACGGAAATAAGTAAATAAATATAGATATATCAATGTATTGTAAATTTATTAGGACATAGTTTATTATTGTTGACTACCAATTTGCGCACCAGATGGTAGAAGATAGAAGAGCGTTAAACATTGTTATAACAACTGTATAATATAATCCATATGATTTTGAATTTTTATTCGGAAAATAATTAGGTGTCTCCGCTCTTGTATTGCCCCAGGGCCTTCAGACCTCCAAATCCGGCCCTGACAGGAGCAAAAATCTGCAAATCAGAGACGTTAATTATATTTTTAAAAGATCAAAGATTTCTTGATCATACTTTTGAGACATTATAACAAGATTTCAATTTTATTAATTTTATAAACATACCTATACACATAGATTGGTAGTTTGTTTTCAGTTTCTCTTACAGATATATAGAAATTCTTTCCGAATACCATTCCTTGGCTGTAGATACAGATTAGAAATGTAGAATGAAAATATAATGTATATGCTAAATATGTACCTACCCAAAGTAGTAAAAAATATGTTAAACATTGTAATAAGTTTTTTACTGTGGTGATATGTATGGCAAGTTATTTATCAATAAATTATTACTTTTTTATGTTTATGTGGTATTTTTTTATAACTAACGTCAAATACGAAGCACAAACCGATACACAACACCGATAATAATACTTCCAAGACAACAGCGATATTGGGTTCTTTTAGGCAGTGTTTACCAGAAACTAACCTAATCTATCGAAGAATAAAGTTCAGCAGTCCATCGTCGAGAAGAGAAGGCACTGTTAAGAATTGTACATCTATAAGATAGCGTCTTACCAGTGCGTAGACTACACAACGCACGCATTCAGCATTCAAGTAGAGTTTTTGAATTCAAATTCTAATAAAAAGTTGTTTTCAGAACTACATACCTACTAAGTTATTATTCTTTTAATTGGATGTTACTGCGTTGAAGAAGTTGGTAGGTACATAAATAATTCATAGTTTACTGAAATTGCGGAGTAAGTTTACTATGTGGTAGGCCTACTTAGTAGGAAGTCGTCTAAGTAGGTTTTACCGCTGTATCAGATATTCTGCCGAAAGATCGTATCCGGAACAAAGTAATTCGCCAGAGAACTAAAGTCACAGACATAGCTCAGCGTATTAGCAAGCTGAAGTGGCAATGGGATGGACATATCTGTTGCAGAACCGTTAACCGCTGGGGTAGACGTGTTCTAGAGTGGAGACCGCGAATTGGCAAACGTAACGTAGGACACCCTGAGACTCGATGAAGTGACGATATACATAGGACAGCTGACGGTGAGTGGAAGCGAAAAGCCGAAGATCGGGCTGTATGGTGTGTTTTGGGAGATATCTCCAGCAGTGGACTTCTGATGATGACATAAATAATAATTAGATACCAGTTGATTAGTGGTTAGGTAATTGTTAGGTGTATAAACAACATTATTTGATACTAATCGTAACTGCTTGCTATACGCTAACCTTTGTTGAGAGCATAATGTAAACTAGTTGACCCGCGCTCAACTTTGTACCCGTTACCGCAAAGTTAATTCAGTGCAAAAAACGTAGGTTTTCTGGAACGAGTGAAGAAAAGGTGTCCATCGAATAGTCTTAACGTGGCTCGAGTACAGCTAGTTTCCTAATAAAATCAGTAATCACCTCTATGTTCACAATTTTGACTAAGAATGGCTTGAACAGAGAAGTAAGCTAGCGTTGCCGTGTTTACGAGTATGTATGGCTGTATTGCAGCAGGCGCGTAGATACCGCCGTATCAATCATACGGGGCCCCCGGGCTACAGGGGCCCCAACATGTGTAAGCAAATATTACACTACCTTTAGAGGCTGTGTTAGTGTTGTTTTAATATGATAATCTGATTATTCCCTATGTATAAATGAAAAGGGTAGGGTAATTGATGCATAATAATATATTTTCACAGTAAACATACATGTCACAAAACTAGATTATATAATTTTTTTATAAAATTCTTTCATCAAACATAAGTCATATATTTTTGGCGTATAATTTAGTTTACCTCTTAGCCATTAACAGCCCAAGTCACACTAAAATATCGGTTCACAGTTTTATTTAACTCAGTGTTTCTCTTGATATCTCAGGCAAATGAATGCTTATATTATGAAGCAAAATGTACACGAAGTTGACCTTATTTACCAATACATAAATGTTAGATAGATGCTATAAAGAAGAATGATTTTGAATAATCTTGGTGTGAATTGGGCCTTACAGGACACCAAGTGCAAGACTTCTAGCCACACTAGTCTCTACTTCAACTGACCTCTACAACATCTTAACAACTCTTATTTACATAAAATTAGGCAAATTAAAAATAAACATACACAATATAAAAACTTAATGCTTAGTACATAGATTTCCATTAGAATGTGTAAGTAAAATATTAGTATCTATATAGTGAAATATAGTGAAGTATAGTAACATATAGTGAAATGCTTATAAAAAAATGGAGAATTGCTTTACAAGTGGGTCATAGCGATAATAGTACAAATGCCAAAAAGCTATGATTATGATTACAGTACATTTTATTTTAAGATCAGAAAATACAAGCAGCTATGCCACAGTGCAAGTGTGCTATTTACAGTATTCTTAAAATCATTTTAAATCATGTACATATGTATAATGACCTGTTTAGCAACTGTTAAGAAGAAACTACAGTCGATAAATATATTTTAGATTCCTAATTATGTTGAGATAGTATTGAACTATATGATATGGGATAGACATTTGCACTGTTAGTAATGATAAGAGAAAGGGTAGGCACATCTTAACTTTTCTTACTTGAAAATTTTAAGCTGCTATATGCACTTCAGAAGATAGAGGATATTGTACAAAAGATGGGATAAGATAGATATCCCCATTATATTAACAAATATCATTTAGATTACTGCCACTATACATTTTTTTTATGAGAAGAAAAATAGTCATAACTCTATTTATAATGGGGAAACTGACGAAAAACTAGTGTTGTGTCATTTTAGATTTTTTTGCTAATTTCTACCTACTAATCAATAACAAGAGTATTCACAAAATGCTGCTCTTTGGTAAAACACTCAAACAATATCAAATATTGTTGGAGCGTTAGCATTATGTTATTTACTTTTCTTTTGTTCATATTCTATGGCTCTCGCTTCAGAAACAATTTGCCTCTCCCTTCTGAGGATGCCATCTAACTGTTCCGTAAATGCATCGAAGGAGAACTTTGTTTCAAATCTTTTTAATCCAGCATCACCTAACCTCTCACAAAGATCAGGGTTTTGCATAAGTTTACTCATGGCACTAGCAAAAGATTGGCTACTTGGCTGACACAAGAATCCGGTTACTTCATTCACTACTGTCTCTGTTGGTCCTCCACTATTAACAGCTATCACAGGCTTTCGAAAATACATCGCTTCTAATGGCACAATACCAAAGTGCTCATTTGATGGAGTATAGACAAGTGCTTTACAATTGTACAATAGCGAAACTTTTTCTAAATCTTTGGGAGATTTCATAAATGTAACTTTATCTTCTATGTCCAATTCAGCAGCTAAATCCGTCAGCTCCATAAAATGTTCCATATTTTCCAGGTTTATTGGATCAAACCCTCCAGCGATTATTAAATGAACTTTATTCCAATCATCCTCGCTCACTAAGTGTTTCAAATGCTCCAAAGCTTTCAATGCTAAGGACAAATTCTTTTTTCGCTCATACCTATTTATTGACAAGAAAATGAACTTGTTGGTGCCTACAGGGACTACCTCTTTTAGAGGCTTTGGCACTGTCGCCTTAAAAAACTCTGCATTGATTGATGGATAGCAAATATCAGGGACATCTCTGATTCCCTGAAATGCATCCTGATATACTCTAGCAGTATATTTGCTGTTTACAAGGACTTTATCGGCACGAGCAGTAGTTAACTCTTCAAGCCAATTCAGAGGCGCTCTGTAGAGCTTTTTGAGGAAACCACCTTCACTAGACAAGAGTTTATCTGGATGGTGGCAATAAAAGACAATTCGGAATGGTCCTCGAGCAAGTTTTAAGAATGGTATGCACAAAGATATCAAATCAGTGAATATTAGCGTCGGTTCTTCAGCAGGGATGATGTACCAAGCCATGTAAACCGCTGCATATACCATACGGACATATGCGCACACTGCCTTAAATCTACCAAAGATAGACCGCGGTATCCAATCTCCGACGACGGTTACAGGAAATGTACCGTCTCTAGTCTCGGCAAAACAGTGCGCTGGGTCGTGATGGTTAGTGTAAAAGGAAACTTCGTGACCTTTTTTCTTGAAGGCCAATGCGGCGTCGAGAACTAAACGTTCTGCTCCGCCGATTCCCAAGTCTGGGTGGAGAAACAAAATTTTCACCATGATTACACTTAAAGGACGCACGTTTTAATGTTGTTATGCCATATACTCATCAGTATTAAAACAAGTTACTCATCATTTCACGAAGAGAAAGGGAATAACAAAATTTTGTATACGCATATGCAGTCCACTATTACCGAAGTGTGTCAACAACGCCCATGACATAAATAGCGCTTGGAACAACAAATACATCATAATCCAGCATTATATATCTGAAAGAAGTTAATTTATATCAGCGAGGGTAGTGTCATATTTACTATGAGCCTATTTCGGACAAAATGTTGTATTTTGACATTACTTTGCTTTGACGACTTTTTTTGCATTTGACTTTGTGCATTCTGCCAGTCAGGTATTTTATATTTTATAGTTATTGCAAGATAAAATCTATGAAAATAAGTAAAGGCCACATAAAGTAAGCCATAGTCCAGTGAAACAATAAAGGTGACTTTACTAAATGCTTCTATTGTGTTTTCTAAACTACACGAGATTTTTTTTTCCACCAAATTAGGTATACCTCTTTCGCACTAGTGTTTAAAATTCGGCACTCTGAGACTAGACAGCTAATATAATAATATATCTCAAAAACAATTTTTAATACAATGTAATTAGTAATTTGTGAATACATCACAATGACATATTTTTTCAGCATTTCCGTCAAAAGTCTTATTGACTTCTTAACTTTATTTTTATTTAATTTTGGAAGGGCACAAGCTTAAAAATATTATATTGACTTTGTCTTTTCACAAATTCACAAACAGTAGAGGACGAGACTCTTCAATTGGACCCTTCATGTAATCGTCTGAGGTTCAATCTATCATTATCAAATGAAATTTTAACTTTTATAATTTGAACACATCCCACTAATATTATAAATGTGAAAGTTTGGATGGATGGATGTTTGTTACCCAATCACGCCAGAATGGCTGAACGGATCTGAATGAAATTTTGCATGTAGATACTTTAGGTCCTGGAATAAAACATAGGACACTTTTCATCATCATCATCATCATCCATCACCACCCGGGTAAAACCGCGGAGCGCAGCTAGTAATTACATAAATGTTTAATCTCATACAAAAAACTCAATAGACTAAACTTATTTTGTAGTATTTTGTTCTGATGATAAACATAGTTATCAGAATCAAAACAACAAATATTATTCAGCTTATGGTATAACCACTTTAAAAAGTTGACATTAGACAAAATTTGTATATACCAATACATTATTTTCATTAAATCACCTGCTTGGTCCTACAATTTTTGCTTATCATGTACTAACTACTTACATGCTTAAAAATTATCAAAAAACAAAAATACTTATTAGGTATTTGAGAATGTAGTAGACCCCAGCTATGTCAATTGGAATTCTAAGACCAAGGATACTTTACCCGTTTTCTATACAAAAAAAAATTTAATCTGTGGAAGGGTAAAACATTCCTATCACAAGGTTATATTCAAATTTTTAAGTAAAACAATGTAACTTATCATAGAAAAGCACTTTAATTAGAGACCCAATGTGATGAATATTAAATCTTCAAAAGCATATAAAAAATTCTGAAGATTTGCTTACTGCATTTACTTTACATGCAATAAATAATTTATTGGTCTAAGTACATTACAATTCATCTTTCCTTTCAATCTTAACTAAATCAACATGGAATGTAAGAGTGGCAGACTTTGGTATCTTTGGTGGTGCTCCAGCTTCTCCATAAGCTAATTCTGGGGGAATGACTAGTTTTCGCTGTTCTCCCTCACACATTCCCATTAGACCCTGATCCCAACCTTTGATAACTTGACCAGATCCTAGTGTGAAGGTTAATGGATTACCTCGAGGAATGGAACTATCAAACTCAGTGCCGTCATCTAGAGTACCCTGTAAAATAATAATTATATCACATTTTTATAAAGTAAATTTTTAGGGTAACCATTAAACTTCCATTTGCTTTAAAATACACTTATATAAATTATCATAACTACTTTGAGCTTTGTCATAACTTTTGTAATTGCATTCAGAACTCAGGGCTTGTGTCCAGAGTTCTTAGAGCTTGGTATAGATTTCGACAGCCATGCTTGCTGACTAGTAGATGTGATGATTGGCTTGGTTATGTTATTTATGTGTAAATTTAATATAAAAAAAACTTACCGTATAGTGCATATGAAGCAAATCACCCTTTCGACTCTTTATGGGACACTCAGTTGCCCTCTTTTTTACTCCAATTTGCAATTTCTTGGGGGTGGAACTGCCTATTACAACATGAGATATCACACTCATCAATACAATAACAAAAATCAGTATTTTACTCAGGGTCAACAAAGCTGTTTTCATGGTGCTGAATATTACAGGCAATTCCAATATTATCTCGTCGATTAAACTTTTATTTTCATTCAATAACTTCTAAGTAAATTATCTCGATAGTCAATACACAATTTCACAGCATCAAAAATAGGCACATTAATAAGCAGTAAGCACTAAGGACAAATCAGTGCAGTGCTACCAACTCTCAAAAATATTTCTCCCTAAAGCTTATGTTAAAAACAGCTAAAATCACAAATATTACATGAAAATCTTAATAAAATAAAATATAGTAAAAAAAAATGATAATTAATCAATTATAAAAAAATACTGTAATGTTCTTTAATAATTTTTTTTATAACAAGTTACTCATCATTTCACGAAGAGAAAGGGAATAACAAAATTTTGTATACGCATATGCAGTCCACTATTACCGAAGTGTGTCAACAACGCCCATGACATAAATAGCGCTTGGAACAACAAATACATCATAATCCAGCATTATATATCTGAAAGAAGTTAATTTATATCAGCGAGGGTAGTGTCATATTTACTATGAGCCTATTTCGGACAAAATGTTGTATTTTGACATTACTTTGCTTTGACGACTTTTAGCTTTGCTGCGACTGAATGAACGTGGCTGCATTGATTTTGTACCAGATAAAGGAATGATAGAATTAATGGATTCCAAAAATGTGTATGATGGAGCAGGAGATAGTAGTGATTCGGAGTAGGCAATGCTCTACAATAATAATTAATAATGTTGATAATTTTCACTGTTTGTTTGTTAATTAATAATGTTGATCATTTTCACTCTGTAGCAGTTAAAATAAGTACTAAATTGTCCATTTAATGTTGTAAATTATTACATTAAGTAATTGTATAAAGTTATTATGTATTTTTATTTCAATTCTTACAAGTTTGGATATGTGTAGACAAGATTTTGTCCATACCGTGAATAGATTCGTCAAATTAAATCTGGTCACGCTGTCATGAAGCTATATTATAGCTTCATGGTGTATACTGTATGGAGGGTCTGTTTTGATCGAGACAGACTCGAGTCATGTTGGAGTGTTCGACTGTTGGACGAACGTGTGGTACCGCCATGAGGTATTTCCAGTAAGCATAGACAACGTAACCACCAGTCACCACAGAGTAGTTTGCACAAAAAACCACTTACCATAGAGTACATTAAGCAAAGCAAAGCCCAAACAGTGTTGCCAATTTAGCGACTTAGTCGCTAGAACTGACGACTTTTGCTCAAGTCTTAGCGACTAAAATAAAGTTTTGACGACAAAAATTGTTTAGCGACATATCTGGCGATTTTTGGAGTAGAAATTAAAACAGCCCTAGCTTTAGAAATTTCAAAAAATATTCAATGCAACACATCCAATTTTCTTTCAAATCTCAGTTTTGCTATGTAATACGGCCAGTTCTCCGATAATAAGTAATTTTGGCAAATTGTGATTAAAACAACAAACGATCTGGGTGATTGTTACAATAATGATAGTATAATTATTTAATTAAAAGTTAGATGTATTATGTTGTTGCACCTATATATTATTTACTTAATTGTAATCTAATTATTTATCAATTTTTTTTTCACCTTTTCTAATATTTCACACTGCCTTTTCTGTCCCCGACAAAATTATAGGTATTCTCTTAGACAAAATCGTGGATCCGCTCCTGGCGAAGTTAGTTTTAGCGACTTTCTAGCGACTTTTGCTTATGAGTCTAGGGACTCGGAATTTTTGGAGTTGGCAACAGTGAGCCCAAAAACAGGGTAGACAACACTGATTTGCTGAACTAATGTATTGTGCGTCCTTCTATTTTATTAAATTATTCCTCAAAAGTCTTTATTTACTGGCTTTTACCAGTAGATGTCTAACAACTCGATCGGACAAGCTCATAACATGCCGACGATAGGTCAAATCAACCAAGGAGCAATCCAATACGTAAACAACCCGTTACAAAGTCCCCAACTACAATCTGGCTCGATTCAAGGCTCCCCATCGCAACACAGTCCTATGGGCACCCAATCTCAAGGTGCAAAGGGAAGTGGAGGAGGCGGAGATCAGAGTTCACAAGTAAGTTTTGACATAAATGTAAAAAAGTGAGATTTGTGAATTTTCTCTTAAACTTTCATAGCTCTTCATTGAATCCATTTGTTTTTCTTGTGTAGGCTAAATAGTTTATACGTTTCTTTGTTTGTAGTAAGGTAATTAAGGGACATACATATCTATAACAACATTTAAGATCACCTACAGTGAATTAACTCTTCAAAAAGGTGCTCTCTTTATCTCCCACATATGTCTTTAAAACAAATATAATGTAACATTACATTTTACTGCACAATCAAAGCAACATTTTTGTATAAAACTCGTATACATGTGACTATTTAGCAATAGTATCAAAAATTGTCTACAGATATGAATTTTATGAGCTAGTGGCAGTTTTATTGCTAAAACCTCTAACAATGTGTAATGTGTGTACTTTTACAGCTTCTCAGTAGACCTCGACTACAAGAGCTAGTCCGTGAGGTGGACCCTACTGTTCAGTTAGATGAAGAAGTAGAAGAAATGTTACTGCAACTTGCAGATGACTTCATTGACACATCACTGAATGCAGCATGTTCATTAGCTAAGCATAGACATGCTTCTAATGTTGAATTGAAAGATGTGCAGCTTCATTTGGGTAAGAGCTTTGTTCTTTATGGTGTCAAATTAGATGCCCTTGTGATATTAAAAGATTAGGCCTGCCTGTGACTTTTGCAGTAGTGCTTAGAACTTTTACAGCTATCAGTCCAGTGTGTTGTAGCTTGCTCTATACGGACCCTGTATCAAAATCTGTCTTTCATTTCATAGCTCCATGGGGGTCTTTTATTTTTTTGTCGGGGGCCCTGTAGCGTCACATCACATCATATCATCAGCCATAGAACGTCCACTGCTGGACATAGGCCTCCTCCTGGGGCCTCCTGGGGGGTTTTGCCAATACTCTCCACGCTTAGCAGGCGGATTGGCAAGCGCAGTTGGAAGGAAGACGATGCTGCCCATCTTCCAGATTATATCCTTTAGCCAACTCTTACGGCAACCACGGGTAGAGAGGGTGGGGTACAAGTCTTACGCTGGCCACTCTGTAGCATGTGAGCCCCATATTATTGATATGGCTGATATGGTGGTTGCTACACCTCTGCTTAGAACTACAATCAAGTAATTTTGTTATAAGATTTAAGTACATTATAATCCCAAATAACTTTGGGCCTGTCTTTTTTGATTTTGTCATCCTCAGTATCAGAGATATTTTTAAATATTAACATACACACATCAACGCATATAAAATAAAACTGGTTTAATTCATATTTTTCAGAACGACAATGGAATATGTGGATCCCAGGATTTGGTAACGATGAACTCCGGCCATACAAACGAGCAGCCGTCACAGAGGCACATAGACAACGAATGGCACTTATTAGGAAGACCATTAAAAAATATTGATGGTTTTTTTTGTTATTTTTAAAACGTTATATCAATCATGATGTGTTTCGACAGTGTTAGTACAACTATAGATTATTGTATCTTTATGGTGTTTTCTATCTATATTTTACTAGATAGTAGATAACTTTGGCGGGTGGTTGTCTAGTGTATCATGACAGTACCAGATATTCTGCCACCAAGCAGTAGTGTGTAAATATTACTATGTTCCAGTTTTAAGTGAACAAAATTACAGGGCCATTGAGACTAACATTAGATGTGCTGAAACTGTGCTACTGAAAGCAACATGGACATGCATTCACTTACCATCAGAAAAAAGTGTTGTTTGTTTCATTACTTTTACATTTATAAATAATAAAATAACGTAATTATAACCTTATGACATAGTGACCAATAGTGAGTAGAAAAAATATGGTTTTTATATGAATGAAGTTCTCAAATAATGTCTAACTGAAGGTAACTTTTCAAGACTATTTGACTATGTTGAAAACCCTATTATATGTATATAAGGCTATGCAATCTTTCAGTTATGCAGAAAAATTCTGTATAAGACCTCAACCTACCAAGAACACCTATAACCAGATATATTCATTACTGGAAATAATATCTAAAGCAGCGTTATTGGTCAGGCAGGGATGGGAACACAAGCTGCGAAGGTATTCACTTAAGTAAAGGGGTAACCCTTATACCCATTACTGGGTTGCAAGTTACAAGCATAGGTTTTCCTCCCCACAACAACATAAATCCTGCACTCGCATGGAGATACCGTTGAACACTAAGAAGTTACATTTTAGTGTGTTAGAAAATAATAATAAATATTGTAGAACATTACATACAGCGTTATCTGACCCCATACTAAGCAAAATTTGTACTATGAAAGTCTGATTACTGATAGAATACTTACTTTTTTTTTGTAATTACATTATATAATTACAAAAAAAAAGTAAGTATTCTATCCCAGACACTAAAATGTTTGGCCTGAAAACATCATAATCAATCAAACTCTTAAAAGTGTAAAAAGCAATATAAATACATTATACATAGGTACTGTAAATATAATAGGCCTTGCCTATAAATGTTACAGTTAACAAATGCTTAATATGCTCTGTCAACATCTAGGTTCTCTAAATGCATTAAAATGAGACATTCTACTTTAAGAATGGATTAAATTTAATCAACTATTATAAGTAAGATTAGGTATTATAAGTAATGTCACATTTACAGTATTAATACACTTTTGGTTGTCGTTGGACTTGCATTTGTATAGTTTTATTATTCATGGTTTTGCATAGACACTAAAAATAAAACAGACTTTTATATTTGTATTACACACCATTTATTACATAATAGACACAAATAGATGACATCATACACTATAAAATAAAAAATCACAATTTTTATAAATCACATTTGATGTCCATTAATAATAATATAGGTAAAATACCTAACAATTCAAAATACTGATCAATGAAAAAAATCTAATTTTTTCAATCAATTTGGAATGTAGGTAAATAAAAACTTTTTCTGACAAACAGTACACTGATGCAATAAAAATATATGGAAACATAGAACTAGTACGAAAGTCATGTAGCCACTTAGTGAAGTAATGTCAATTCTATGTATGTGTACATACCTGTTCAACGCTTTATCTATCCGATTATATCTTTGCATGAGGCTACTACCTTACATTAGCAAACATGTCACACGTGTTCACTCGCTCTTGGCGAAAAGATCACCTTTTGAAATTATTTTTAATATACTGTAATTTTCTTGTGATATCAATTAAGAATTATTTTATATTGATGTATGTAAATCAGGTCAAGATAAATACTAATACTTTTATATTTTACTCTTTATTCTTTTTTTTTATACACAAGAATTGGTTAAGAACATAACGCGATCGAGTAAACGAAATGTCATCTTTGACCTAAAAAGGCGGCTTGATTAAACACATACTTATATCTTACTTACGTTAAAATCAAGCCAAGCGTGACAAAATAACTTTTCGATATAGCGACAATAGTTTAAAGCCCACTTGCGCTGCTCTTTTTAAAAGATAAAAATATAATACTTTTACAGGGTTACGCAGAACAGTAACACTAATCTGAAAGGAGCTTCTTATATTAATTATTACGAAAAAAATATTAGGACAAAACAAGTGTTTATCATCGTATTCACAAAAAAATTATGGCGTGGCGATGCTTGCCTTTACCGTTTGAAGTTATCAATTTTCAATTCAATTTTTTTTATTCAATTCAGTTCGTTTATCGGCAATACATAGCCTTTAAAATACAGAGGCGCATGCCGTGGGTTCGAACCCAGGACCTCCAGATTAGAAGCCAGACAGTCTCCCAACTAGGCTGCTGTAACTTCTACATATTCTAATATCCCATCTAGTAAATAAAACTACTGAATATTTTATTTTAAGTTCTTGTTTGTACAAAATAAAGATTGTAAGTGGGAAGAAAAATTATATCAGACATACAGTTCCATTTTCTAAAGAGAAAACGTATTTTATTTTTCTAATAGAAATCAGCAATGAGTCGCAATTATAAAACAAGTAGGTTTCATATCTACGACAGGAAAACATCGTGAGGAAACCATAGCGTAATATAATAAACTTTCTAGTACTCGGCTGGCTAGCTACCACCCTCAAGTTGAAAATCTGCCGCCAAACATTTATACATCGGTGTGTTCCGGCAGCCTCACTTGAGAGCCAGTTACATTCCAGGCTAGGTGTGTTTTACCATCTTCGACCACACCGTCACTTAACATCAGGTGAGTTGTGGTCAAACACCTAGCCTGTCAGCCATATAAAAAAACCATTATAATTTTTTTGAATACAATGACATACACTAAAGTTTGTCGTAAATATTTTATCGCTTAAGTGACAATTGTCTTTGTTAGTAATATAGTTCATTAAACCTATAGCCAAAGAAGCTATTGAAGGTCAACGACATTTTTTATGAAACTGCAGATATATTTTTTTCAGAATTTGTATCAAAACTTATTAATAATGATAAGGAGAATCACATTCTTTCAGATTAGTCACTATACTACCCGATACTTGTAACCCTGTATATCTTAATTAAAAAAGTCATGGCTACGCCAAGTTTAGTTTTCATAACACTAAACCGTGTACCTACCACGGTTATCAAGGGTTTCAATGTTAAAAACATCTGATAATCATATCAGTTGTTTACCTGATAAGGGATATAAATAGGCTTATACACCCTTACTGTGATTATGTTTATAATAAAAATAGCTCGGCAAAAAACTACATACTTTTAAAACTACCAGCCCTACTTATAAACATTTTGGTTAAATTTAATCTGTGCTTAAAGTAAATTTTAGTTTTCACGCGTGACATTAAAATTTAGCGAGAAACTGACAGTATTTTAAGCAACGCTTACAAATATTACGTTTTTTTATACTAAGTATGTGATTCGAAGAAGTGTAGTAAACGCATTCATTTCTAATTTACTATGAAGACGAAAAGTACACTAAGAAATATTTGGAAGAAGAGATGAGAGGGTACAGAGAACTAGAGTGTGATAGACTTATCTGTAAAAGCTATGACATCAGTACTAATATATTAGTTTTTTTTGCAACGCGGCCATCAAATCTACTTTTTAACATAATACTAGTGAGCTACATAGATTTTCCTTTACGACAACTACTTAGTAAATATTCATCAAGTAAGACTGATCACCATCAATCACGATTTCCACAGGTCAATCGGTATTCCATCAGTTCTAACCTCAATGACTGACATGTCAAACTGAACGCGTCACTAGAGACTTAAATTATGCGATTTAATTTTGATCTAAAGTCTATCAATCCTGACGTAGAAACTTAAAAAAAAAAATTGGTAACCATTAGCTAAGTATTCGTCATACCTACCAGTTTTGTCAAACTGGCCTTGTATTATTAAGTACGTACTTAGTACATCAAGTAAGTACAAGCACTGAGCATGACCATAATCAATCACGACTTATACAAGTCCATCAGTCTCCCGTCAGTTCTATCCTTAATCGAAGACATATCAAGTGTAATTAGAAATTGTAAGCATAAGTATCGATCTAAACTTGTCCTTATTAAATCCAAATCGTAATCATTAACTAAGTATTCGTCATACCTTCTATTTTTGTCAAACAAGGCTTCATTAAGTACGCACTTAGTACATCAGGTAAGTACAAAGTATTGCTTAAGTACGGGCCCAAAGCTTCGATCCTAATTAACACAAAGAACGGCTTAAGCCTCACATTCGTCCTTTCTATCCGGGATGTAAAGATGATCAGAAGAGTCCACCTTCTGCCAATGAGTCAGCTTGGACTTGACCGCTACTGGATTCTGAAATGAAAGAAAAATACATGTAGGGTATTACAAGGCTACTGAGATCAAACATCGGATGTCTCATCTCAAAGTAATAACCGCCAAAGAAGCGATGTCTTGGATTTTGTTTTTTTTTTTTGTTCAAAAACTACTTGGCTAGTTGATGTTAAAAACCAACAACTTGCTCCCTGATTCTCTAACCCGCATATTAATTAATTCTTTGCCAAAAACGTTCATAGCGTTTATAATATCATACTTGCATAAAATTTATTATGACAGTACAAAACGAGCGCGTAATTATAACCTCGTCGCATATGACATTGGCATTGCGAATACTATTCCACGCGAAAACATCCCTAATTTCGCACCGTTACACTTTGTGTGCTCATTATGAATAAGTCCGCGTGTCCGACAATTACAACTTATCTAACGCATAGACCCATGCACACATGGTTACCCATCTATAAAATTGCCAGCCCGTCTTAACTTCAGTGATCTTTATGATAAAGAGCTGCCGTAAAACACTTGAATTTCAACCCACACCACAAAAAGCAACTAATTTCGCTAGACCTATATTGCGTGGGTAGAACGGGATGCGCGACCATGCGATATGATAAGTGACAACTAAAAAAATACCATGACAATAGTAATATAATAGTACTTAATGGAAGGTAAAAAGCCATAACTCGGACGTATGCGTATAACGTTCGCAAATAAAAAATAAGACGCAAAAAGACAGACGTTCACACTTCAATAGCTTCCATCCATCCGTTCAAGACGAAAGCAAGTTTCTTGACCATTGACCTCACAAACGCTTCCTGCGCATATTTATTCAGATGCGAACGCAATCTTATATCGAAATGAAATCTAAATAGAAAACGATTACAAATTTCAACTACATTTCTCGAGGTTCCATGGTGTAATGGTTAGCACTCTGGACTTTGAATCCAGCGATCCGAGTTCAAATCTCGGTGGAACCTGTGTCTTTTTGTCGATTTATACAAAATTGCGTTACAATTTGTTATAATACCCGTTATCAAAATATTTCCCGTAACAATATTATAATGGATATTGCTTATGGCAGGCGATCAATCTAACTAGGATTTTATTATCAAGACAGCAAATTTTCTTATCAATAAGATAAGAATAAGCAGAAAAACAAAGGATGACATCATTTCAAAGAAATTAATAAATATTTTAGTATGTAAGTACATAAATTCATTATTTTGACGCTAATAAAAATAATGGGACAAAATATAAATTTGCAAGAAGACACTTCGATCTCATACAAAATTGAATTCCTTGTAACTACAATTAGATAAAAGTAAAATACATAATTATTATATTCAAAAGTTTTGTGTCGGAGCATTTAATTTCATAGATGTGGCTTCAACTTTTCGGGACAAAATTATCCCACAACCCACTTTGTCTTGATAGACTTTTTTTTTCCTATCGAGATCACCAAAGTATGTCCTAATAACTTATAAAATAAAGAAGGACGGAGTATCAAGATCAGTTTATCCATGTATTGAAAAGGTAACAATATTACAGAGGGGGCAAAGTTGCAATTTTATTTATTACATTAAATATGAATATCCAACAAAATTTTATAGCAAGAAAAACGATATTAAACATTATTTCTAATATCTATTTATCGATGTTTTATTGTAAATTTTTATTTTTATAATGCAAGTAGAGAGGTATATCAACATGTTTTAGTTGTTTTACTGCGCTTATTTCTTGAGGTAATTATTATGCTTAATTGTGTATGTTTCTTTGATATAGGTATTAATATTAAATAAACTGGTATAAAATACATACGTAGTACAATAAAGTTTTCCTTTTATATTATCGTTTCGTATTTCAATCCAGCTTTCAAATTGACAAATAAACAACCGAGTTATTTTCAACCATAATTATTTTGGCCTGGCCGGGTTATGAGCTTAGGGTGTACTTAGCCGAAAGAGGTTTATTGTACTAATCATTATGAACAATATTACAACTGAAATTGTTGGAAACAATATCAGGTACTTCTTGGAAAACTTTCGCTGGTAGACCTCGTACCGAATGTATGAAGCTGATATACCATTTCACTATAGTACAATCTGAATCTGAAAATGTGGTAGTGTTTTAGTCTATGACGTTGGCAAAAGGCAATTTTCCGGATAAACTTTGGTGAGTGCGCTTCTATTATTTGATTGTATGCATTCTACTATCGGATAGACAGGAGCTCGAAAAAGCGACACTGCTCATGGTCGATATTCAAAAACTCAAACTAAACGGCTACACGGCTAAACGGCTACACGGCTAAACGGCTACACGGCTAAACGGCTACTAAATCTATCTTCATTGCACGAACCCCTAAATAACGGAATTTGCTGCCCGAGTGGGTGTTCCCTCATAAATACAATCTGGGTGCCCAAGTCGCGTGTGAATCGGTTTCTCTAGGCGAGCGTGCTCCACCGTAGACATCTTCGCTTAACTTCAGACGAGTTGGCGGTCAAACGCAAGCTTATTTGTAATTTAAAAAAAACATAGGTACAAGATAACCCCGCTACGTCAGTATTAAAACTGTCATCGTATATATCCTACATATATATCTATAGGTATATATAGTATACTCTTTCTATTTAATTGACATTGGTCTTGCTTGACAATATCTCTACAGAGGAAAAGTCTGTCTATGAGAAGCATTTTTAGACCACTCCGTCACCGTTTCAGGAATCTTGCCAAAATATCGCCAAGTTCAAAGACATTAGTTATTATATAATTTAGAAGTTATTTGTAGAGTTATACTTGAAAACTGTGGCTTTAGAGAATTGCACGTCTCTATCATCATCATCATATTTTTTTTTTTGTGGCTGACAGGTTAGGTATTTTTACCACAACTCACCTGATGTTAAGATGGTAAACACACCTAGCCTGGAATGGAACTGGCTCTCAAGTGAGGCTGCCGTTACACACCGTTAGATTCTTGGCGGCAGATTTTCAACTTGAGGGTGGTAGCTAGCCAGCCGAGTACAAGAAAGTACCCTACCACCATGCTATGGTTTCCTCACGATGTTTTCCTTCGCCGGCAGCTCAAGCACATTGTTGGGGTTTGAACCCACGCCCTTCGGCATGCGAACCAACCGCGCTAACCACTATCATCGCTACAAACACACGACATTATTACACGACTACCAAAAAAGAAGTGTAATGTTTTCAGAGTTTATGTATTATATGTAGGTATACGAGTTTCCTTATTCCACCATAACTTTTAAATGCCTGTACAGATTTGGATATGTGGGTATAGTTAGAATTCTGACACCATCACGAGTAACACTGACTATAAATATGTTGAAAAAAAAAAAACTGTTTGCCAAAAAATCAGCAAAATCGGTTCACCCAGTCGAAAGTTCAGAGGTAACAAACATTTAAAAAAAAACCATTCGAATTGAGAACCTCCTCCTTTTTTCAAGTCGGTTAAAAAAAGAGGAATACGGCATTAAAAATATCTTTTCTTAGATTTCTATAGGTGGTGTTAAAATCGAAAAATTACAATATTTTCAAGCCTGTTGTTTGCTTCTAAAAATACTTTACCGAATTGCACATTGGACTCGGTTATAAATTAATAAGTCGCTGCAACGATAAGTAGGTATTTATCGTTTGTTATGTACATACATATACTTACTATCAAATTGAAATCGTAGGTGTTAATAAAATCATTGAATGAGTATAAAATAGCAACAGATTTATCACTTAATAGATTAGATAACGAACAGTATCGTTTCGTTATCTCTTCCCTTTGCACAGCCGTAAGATATTTCATTGTTTGTAATACCTAGAATTATATTATCCGTTACAATACCAAGAAAAATATAATTACTGTGACCTGAATATATTATTGTAAGTGTTTATTTTAGAAAACAATTTTTTTGTGGTTTACAGACTAGGTGTTTGACCACAGCTCACCTGATGTTTAGTGACGCCGTGGTCGAAGATGGTAAACACACATGGCTTGAATGTAACTGGCTCTCAAGTGAGGTTGCCGGAAGACACCTTTTAGGTGGTAGCTAGCCAGCTGAACACTGGAAAATACCCTACCAACATGCTATGGTTTCCTCAAGATGTTTTTCTTCACCGGCAACTCAAGCTCATTGTTGGGGTTCGAACCCACACCTTAACTATAAGATAAACACTTTTACGTTCTTTAAATTATAGCAGTATACCTATATGTATGTATAGTTACTCTAAATAGAACTTATGTTTATCTAAAGCTGAAGAAAAATATCGCAATACCGTTAAAATTTAAATTAAAAATCTTTTGTAGAGACTTAGACTTTTTTGTAGAATCCGTTAAAATACCACGACATTCAACTGCCAAGCAGCAGTGAAGGAATTATATTATTGTTGAGTCAGTTATTAACTTCATGTAAGTACATAATTATGTATATTTAAAATTATTACCCGACTGCCAAGGAAGGTTTATGTTTTTCGCGCGTGTCTTGTACTATGTATGTAAATTTTATTATTACCTCGTATCTTCCAAACGGCCAAATGGATTACGGCAATTAAGGTATGGTTAGATTCGTCTCAATAATAGTCCACCATCTTGGTTTTTAAAGAAAAATCAAGATGGTGGATTTTTGGCGCGAAATAGTAACACGTAAATTTAAAAAAAATAACCGAACCCTTCAAATAGGGTATCTAAATAAAGGCAATTAAAAGAGGCTTACAAAAATATATCTAAATTATATGTTTAAATTTAATTAGGAACAATAAAGTTTAAAAAGTTTTATTTTTCCTTTATATAGCTATTTTAATTGCAGTCGGGTTATAGATTTAAACTCTTCAGCTTGTATATGAAATAGATCTGAGTTTGGCCACCAATTCGCCTGATGAAAGCGACTGTGCGGTGGTTTACAGCACTTTTTTTGCTGACTGTACTTTAAACATGAGGTCGAGGTAAACCTACTGCAAAATATTATTAAAAGGTGGCGATTCGTGCCACGCGAGCGAACTTATTGCGTTCGAGAAGACCAAGCAAACATTAATATACTGGTTAAAAGAAACTACTAGTATGTTTTAGTGAAATTAGTAGGCATTTATCTGACGAGTGTAGTATAATAACGCGAGTTTGAGTACTGTTAAAAATTCTGATTAAATATAACCAAGAATGCCATCAAGTGTCGTAATTCTTGTCCGTAACAGCTTTCCACGCGGCATCATCGTCTCACATCTCAAGTCGCATAAAAACAAGTAGTGAATAACGGGAACTGCCGCTAACGTTTTTGTCGTTTGCACGCTAGCCCTGAGAAGTGTTTCAGACAATGATTGTAAGTACATATACACAATTGTTTCTGTGCACGCACGAAACCACAGTAGTAAGGTTTCTTTTTTTCAAGTAAAAGACTTGCATTTCGATCTATAAGTCCTTGATTACTTAAGAATTGTGGCTCTAGCATATAATTTTAGGAGAATTACGTGACGTGTAAACGACAGTAAAATATATGAGTGATATCAGTTCCCATATTTTCCCGCCAGCGATTTAAATTTAGCGATGATAGCTCAGTGGTTAGCGCGGTCGGTTCGCATGCCGAAGGGCGTGGGTTCAAACCCCAACAATAAGCTTGAGCTACTGGGGAAGGAAAACATCGTGAGGAAACCATAGCATGGTAGTAGGGTACGTTCTGTACTCGGCTGGCTAGCTACCACCCTCAAGTTGAAAATCTGCCGCCAGGCATCTAACGGTGTGTTCCGGCAGCCTCACTTGAGAGCCAGTACCATTTCAGGCTAGGTGTGCTTTACCATCTTCGACCACACCGTCACTAAACATCAGATGAGCTGTGGTAAAACACCTAGCCAATCAAACATAAAAAAAACAGGCACTGTATTCTATCAACGTAGTATGTTAAAGTCGCAAATTGATCTGCTAGCCCTTTAGACAGAGAAAAAGTACGAAATAACCTGAAATTGCGTTCGAAACGCTCGGTCGAGATGTTTCTACTATAATTATGTTGCTAAACGGGATCTTTAATTAGCACCGTTTCATTAATGTATTTTAAACGACTTTAAACTATAGTGATATAATTTACGGGATATACGGGGTTATAAGCTTTGAGGGAACTCAGCCGAAAGAGCATTTTTTTTTTAATGTTTAAGTAATTAGTCGAACAAGACGCTCTCCTTATGGTAAGACATAACGGTAGCCGTCGCTAGTGTCGTCGTCCAGCGCTACTTTAACTTTCGATGGTTAGTCTCAACTGCACTGTAATTTCGCTAGCTGCAGTACCCCTCAAAGCGGAACACAGTAATGCTTACACACTACTGCTTGGCGGTAGAATATCTGGTACCTATCTAGACGTCTGTACTCGATATGAAATTGATATACTAGCTTCTCTCTCCCTGACCAAAAAAGCATCGGAATTATTTACTCTGTTAACAGCATTATCTATCAGAAATAATAAAATGATGAATCTAAACAAGTTCAATACTACTTTTTAGTTCGAACTTGAGTCGGCAAAGACTCATAAGAAATTCGCAGGAAGGAATTTCCACGTTTTTCGAGTTAATGTACATTGCCAGAATTAAGTTTTTTTTTTATGGCTGACAGGCTAGTTGTTTGACCACAACTCACCTGATGTTAAGTGATGGTGTGGTCGAAGATGGTAAAGCACACCTAGTCTGGAATAGAACCGGCTCTCAAGTGAGGCTGCCGGAACACACCGAATAATTAATTAATTATTATTATTATAATGAAGTTAAAACAAAAAAAAAAAACATGAAGCTGTGGTAATGCATAAAATATGTTTATGAACATTGTAGCGTCCAATCATAGATCGAATATTGGCTTATCTACGTCAAAACTAGGTCATATACGATTAGAACTTAGTAAAATCAATAAAGCGGCCAAGCGCGAGTCATACTCGTGCACCGTGGGTTGCTCTTCGCTATTTATTACACAAGTCAACACGAATTATGAACATAGATTCTGTTTGTCAGATTTTAATTTAATTCGCCTAAGTAATAAAAGAAAAAATACATATAGGTACATACATACGTATGATGTATGTATGTATGTATATATATGTACTTATAAGGATTTTTAGGTCACAGATTACTAAATAGTAATAATAGGTAATAATTCCCTACATTATGTAAAAAAAAATCGTATTTTTTATTCCTGAAAAATGTTTTATTAAGGATTCTTAAGAGTAAGTACAAGCTTAACGTAACGAATCATTTGATCCTTTAGTTTTAGAGTTGTGTAATTACATTTTGGAAGTAGATTATAGATATGTAGCTGTAGAACAAAACTATCCCTCGATTTTTGTATCACAAATTTTCTTCTCCACTTATTGCATTAATATTGTAAATGAATAAACAAAATTATTTTCACTAAACTACTCGATACTTGACAAAACGCCAATTATATTATTTATTTATAGTATCATGACGTGTTTCGTAAGGAAAATAAAAGGCTTGATTTCCAGTGATTATGTCACTACCATTGAAAACAGAAAAGTTTTTTCGGAAAACAAATTTAAGGAGTTTCAAACTCACGAGTAAAATAAAAATAGAGGTAAAATAGAGTTCTTTTCATCGGTCAAAATATGTGAAGGTAGGGACAGAATTCAAAGGCAACTGATACAATATTTTCTTCAAGAAACACTGGTAACAACATTCACTTGGTGGTAGATCTCCTTAACAGGAAGTTGTCTAGGTAGGTACCACCGCAGTACCAGATATTCTGCCGCCAAGCTTTAGTGTATAAGCATTACTGTGTTCCGGTTTGAAGTGTACTGAAGCTAGCGAAATAACTGGGCTGTTGAGACTAACTATATAAAGTCTCAAAGTAATGAGCGCCAAATTAGCGATGTCCTGGACTTTGTTTTGTTACTCAAAGTTCTGTGTATCGCTGTAATTTTTTATTTTTTATGTCTGCCGTGCTAGGTGTTTGACCACAACTCGCCTGATGTTAAGTGACGGTGTGGTCAAAGATAGTAAAGCACACCTAGCCTGGTATGGAACTGGCTCTCAAGTGAGGCTGCCGGAACACACCGTTAGATGCTTGGCGGCAGATTATCAACTTGAGGGTGGTAGCTAGCCAGCCGAGTACTAGAAAGTACCCTACCACCATGCTGTGGTTTCCTCACGATGTTTTCCTTCACCGACAGCTCAAGCTCATTGTTGGGGTTTGAACCCACGCCCTTCGGCATGCGAACCGACCACGCTAACCACTGAGCTATCATCGCTATATATGTGTTACATTATAAGGAATTATATAAGTATAAGACTCCACTTTAAATAATGAAACGTGACAATCCTATAACCCGTATACATATAAACAGAAATAAGAGAAACAATAGAGATAATAAGATACACGTAACACACACAATTAGCTGATGTTAACTTCGTTAGCGGACTTGCTCTAATCATATTTATAGACGTCACGAGACGTCTTTGACTGAAATACAAAAACGTACTAACACCTGTAACTGAGAGCATAATTATGAGTGTTGAAGCACACCCGAAGTCTTTGGAATTTCTAAATAAAAAACCGGCCAAGTGCGAGTCGGACTCGCGCACGAAGGGCTCCGTACCATTATATCATTTCTATTGTATGGGAGCCCCTTAATTTTTATTTTTTATTTTTTTTTATAGCGGCAACAGAAATACATCATCAGTGAAATTTTTAACTGTCTAACTATCACGGTTCATGAGATACAGCCTGGTGACAGACGGACAGAAAGACAGACAGACGGACACACAGCGGAGTCTAAGTAATAGGGTCCCGTTTTACGCTTTGGGTACGGAACCCTAAAAATTGCATTGACGCATTGTTATTTGCTGTTCTATGAACTTGAAACAAAATGAGTTCTATAGGAATGATATAAAAACCGTATGAGAGCATTCTAAAATGGCAAGGATAAAAAGTATGAAAGATAATGTGCGTGTTTGGGGTGTAAATGTTAGAGATGACTACTGATAGAATAACGTAGAGAAAGGTATCTTGCTGTGTTAATTTAATGGGTGAAAAAAGCTAAGGTGAAAAGGATCATTATATTAATGTCTCATAAAAAATAAGAAGTATACGCGCGCTCAGGTGCAGTGGAAATAAAGTATTTTTAGATTGGACATTATTTATTGGCCGTAATCTTGCAAGAAGTTTTTGAACTAAGTACGATGCAGGAGGAAAGTGGAATAATAAAACGCCTAAACTCTTCAAACTTATTTAACACTTCGAAGTAAAGATCATGGGTAGCCATCAGAATCAGAAGACCATCCATCTCGTTCCTTCTATTAATAGAAAAGCTAAACAAAAAAAATGCTTACTAATGTTTTTTTTAATAAGTTAATGCCATAAAAGTTTTCTACTCACCCTAGCAGTAAGCTTCCCATCGTCTCCCACCAAGAACTCTTCGAGTTGGAAGACCAGCGGAGACGCATTTCCTAGATGGAAAATTCTCGAAGAAGTCTCGCGCGTCACTCTAAATTCTATTGTCTTCGCCATTAAGACGCTTGTTATCATGTACACAGACTTCTTGCCTTTCAGATCTGAAAGCAATAATATGATTATAGGAAGTTAACAAATAGTGTACCTATAGTATTTAGAATATAATTATTATAATAAGCACTAAAACTTGAAAGCTACTAACTTGGTAATAAAATAAATAAATAAATATTGGAGTGCTCTCCAATATTTATTTATTTACACACAGTGCTATCCAGCCCCAAACTATGCAAAGCTTGTACTATGGCAACAAAATATTTGACAAAAATTTGTCAACCAAAATATTTTGTGATACCCAGGTGACTTCCATTAAAAGATGTCTACCACCTAGCAAACTAGAGAGATAACAAAGAGACAAATTACCAACCTTTGTTGTTCATATCTAAGTAGATATTGCCCACGAGAGCTTTGTCCTGAGGGACTGTGTTGTTGTTAAAATTGACCATGATCACTCTTACTTTGTTCTTGATCGACTCGTCTTGCAGTGTGATCTGAAAATTTGAACTTACATTAGTAAATACCTAAGCATGATCATATATGATTGGATGTGACGTAATGTAAACACAATCTCAGGACTTATGAAGTATACAGTACTGCAACTTTAACAGAACATCATTTTTTGAACCACCACAATGCTCCCCATCCATAGATACTAGGTATCAATAAATTTATCCATTTATTACACCAGAAACTGCATCTGTTCAGCACTTGTTACTACATTAATAGAATAACATAGAAGTGGTGAAAAGTCCACTTGAACCTACTAGATCAAAATTAACTCAGTTTTCAAGATAAGAAAGATGAAGACAAAATTTAATGTATGATAATGCTAGGTACACCATTGATTATATTTTTTTAATTATATTTGTGAACATACCATGATTACAATTCCCAGGTATGCACACTGCACAGGTCATTTTATGGAATTAGAATGTTTATAAATATGATACCAAGTAAGATGATGTTATGGCCCAGGCCAATCCCCCTTGTTATGGACACATGACCTAAATATTTGCATGGCTAACACAAAACATTGGATGTACCTAGTTAGGCACATAAGCATTTCATATAACTCTACTTACAATACAGAGCAAATTGATAATACATACTATATTACTTAATATGCTTATTAATTAAAACTGAAAATAGTACATACAAAAAATCAATAATCTCTTATTGTCTAAAAAGTAGTCTATAAGGTTTTCTCACATTACTCAAAAAGTAAAAAACCAA
Source organism: Biston stratarius (assembly GCA_950106695.1). Lineage (NCBI taxonomy): Eukaryota > Metazoa > Arthropoda > Insecta > Lepidoptera > Geometridae > Biston > Biston stratarius. Next base: position 8,312,859 of record OX467112.1, read on the forward strand.
ACTTAATTGTTTTGAAGGAGTCCTAAAAACATATTTATTGCTATAACTCTGATCTGTTTTTATTCTAAACTCAATGCACATGGTGTCTAAAAGCGGCACTAAAATCATAGTGGGACACAAACAATAGGTATATTTTTCAGTGTCATATTTTATTTCAAATAATCAAATCAGTATTCTAAATTATGTTTCTCCTTTTCAAACTACCTACTTGAATACATGGTTAATTTATGTGAGTTTGTTTTTAAGTTCATAAGTTTTTACCTACATATTTTATTTGATTAAAATGGTAACTAAAATTAACAAAAATCTGAGAATATGTGGTTCATGTAAATATGCTAAAGCCTACCTATGTGTTTTGTATCAGTCACCAAACAAACAGTAAATAGACATCATGTGGATGGAATGATTCACCAAACCTTCAAGCATTATAAACCATTTCTAAGCGATAGGTAAATATGTGCCAGCAAGTATGTGTTAATGATAAGAAGATACTTCCTAATGGTAAACACCTTTTATCAGTATCTTGAATGAACAATCTTGAGGTGTGATGAAATGTGAAGTATATAGTGTTTTTATTTGTTGGGTATTAAAAGTTGATCAGGTAGAGTTAACACTCCTATTGGCATGTGGGTAGGCTTTTCCAGGAAAATTAGTTATACGTTTTTGTAGAAGAAATATACACTTTAATAACATTCTAGTCGCTATTATTATGCTGTACCAGTCACATATTGAAATTGTATAGTAAAGATAATATTGTTATGCTAAATAATGTTTAACCTTTATAGGTATGATGTATGTATAGATATTTTTAAAAAACAATGCCAGTGACTCAGGTTTCCCTTACTATATTGAGCAATATATGATAATATATACATTTAGGTCAAAACTAATTGAGAACTTTTCAAATACGGATGTGGTCAAACGCGAACCTATTAAGAATTAAATAATAGTGTCCTTAAGTACACTGGACATTGAAATTAACATAGGTAAGTACATGACATAGCAAAAAAAATCCTGAAAATTGATAAAGGTATATTAACAACTGTTATTGTAGCAACTAAGGTAAACTATCTGTACCTATAAAGAAGGCAGAATCCTTTGCGGTCGTTTTCCAGGCAGGGACAGGTCAAGGTCAAATTTAAATGGATTACGTGCTAGCATACCAACATCTGGTGAAACTCTTACGAAATTACAATGTGCAAGTTAATAATACTATAATAGGCATTGAAATATACATACTTTTACACTTTCGTGGGGAAATTTGAACCTGGTGTCTTGAAAATCGTTCTGCTCCAGCCACTTCACGTATTTTGCAGTCGATTTCTCTCTATCAATGTTTTTGATGAGCTCACCGAGTGGCGTGAATTTTTTTCCGTTTGTTTCTTTTTCATTCTGGACGAAAAGCGACGTTACTTTATACAAATCAGCTTCAGTTATATGAGGGATGCAAATGAACTGGCTGCTGCCTATTTCAATCTCGATTTCCTCTCTAATAAATGGCCAGGCATCTTCCAATTTTAATGACTTCAAATTTTCTAAGCTTACATCTTTACGGATCTCATGAGAATACAACGATTTCACAACAACTTTTAGCTTCTTCGGCATCTTGCAATATTATTTTCACAACAATAACACACGTTCGCACAGAACAGCTGTCAAATAAAGACTAACTTTTTTATCCGTCGGATTCCGTTCATTCCATTATGTTTTACTTCGATGAATGAGATAGAGCATAATCAATAGCGCTATATCACACAAGCAAGAAAGAGAGGTTACCTTTAATGTTGCCACGCTGAGCTTATATCATTTCCCGGAAAATAGGCACGGAACAGTGTCATAGTTTTACATGCGGACTGTCGCCGATTGTTCTACACCATTAATGTACGACCTCCATGAGTACGACTGCTGTTTTTAGTACAATTTCTACTAAACATACAAACTGATAATGTCTTTTTCATTACGTACAAGATTGATTTATATAAGAAAATATAGTCATAGGTACCTACTTCATTTTTAAATAGGTAAATATATTAATTATAGTTATGTACGTTCTGAACTAAGTGTATCCAACGGGGATCCTATTACTTATACTGTTCATCTCTTATTAGTTAGTATTTTTTGTCAGTTATTCCTTTAGGCGTTTCCAACAGATCATAGAGATTTCATTGTACCTGCATGTTATTGATTTTGAATAATCTCCCGACTGTAGGTACTTGTTATTCCTCTGAGGTAGGTACATACTTATTATTACAGTATAATTTTCTTTACTTGCTTGAATCTTTAATTTGGTTTGAATCACAAAAATAATGTTTTTTTAGAGTAAGCAGAATATGCATCTTTCAATTTTTATTTAAAAATACATAAAATAAGATGAACGAACCGATCTCCATGGTAAGTGATAACGCATATCCATGAACATTGTAATCATAAGCTTGTGATAATTTCTGCATATTGCTTGTTCTCTCAGATCAAACACTACCTTGTTCTATTTAAAACTTTACAACAGCAGTTGTCAAGTTAAGACAGAGGTTTTCGGGAAACAGGAACTTATGTATTTACTACTTTTAAGAAAGAGTAAGAAGATATGGTTAAATTATTTAGAGTACATAATTTTTCAAAAAGTTAATAATATAAATACACTGTTGTTGTTTACTTATAAACGCTGCTTCACTTTAATCAAAGCTTTAATTACTATGTCAACTTTTTGCTAAAGTACAACGTGTGAAAACGAAATAGGCTACTTTAAAAATAGATTAATTTTAATGATCGTTTATAAGTATACCTAACCCATAATGATTATGGCAGCTAAAAGTGACAAACAAGTAACTAGTATGTCATCTGCTAGCAGTGGTGGTCATTACTGCGTCGAAATCTATGGACCTGTAATACAAGAAACGTTACCTACCTACCCATTATATTACTGAGAAAATAAATCTTTAAAAAAAGTTGACGTTTGCGGCACAAGTAAGTAATAAATCTGGTTTTGCGAGTGTAATCAGTAATATTTATTGGCCATATATAACTAATAAATATATAGTACCTGGTTGACCGAGCATTGCTCGGCTGAAAACATGGATAAAACGACGTTTTCTCAAAATGAAACCTAGCTAGATCAATTTTTCGCCCCCGAAACCCCCTGGATACAAAATTTCATGAAAATCGTTGGAGCCGTTTCCGAGATCCAGAATATATATATATATATATATATACAAGAATTGCTCGTTTAAAGATATAGAGATATATATAAAGAAAAGTCATCATCATCATCATCAGCCGCATGACGTCCACTGCTGGACATAGGCCTCCCCCATTGACTTCCATAAAGACCGGTTGGAAGCGGCTCGCATCTAGCGCGTTCCTGCGGTCTTTATTAGGTCGTCTGTCCACCTTGTGGGTGGACGTCCTACGCTGCGCTTGCCGGTCCGTGGTCTCCACTCTAGAACTTTGCAGCCCCATCGGCCATCGGTTCTGCGTGCTATGTGCCGTGCCCTGCCCACTGCCACTTCAACTTGCTAAGCCGCTGGGCTATGTCGGCTACTTTAGTTCGCCTACGGATCTCCTCATTTCTGATTCGATCTCGTAGGGAAACTCCGAGCATAGCCCTCTCCATAGCTCGTTGTGCTACTTTGAGCTTACTTAGAAGGCACATAGTCAGAGACCACGTTTCGGCGCCATAAGTCATCACTGGTAACACACACTGGTCGAAGACTTTCGACTTGAGGCATTGAGGTAATTCGGACGAGAAAACGCTGCGCAGTTTTCCGAACGCTGCCCAGCCGAGTTGGATTCGACGATTGACCTCTTTCTCGAAGTTGGACCTACCTAGTTGGACTGCTTGTCCTAGGTAAATGTACTTGTCAACAACTTCAAGAACCGAGCTCCCAACTGATATTGGGGTGGGCACAACATGGGTATTCGACATCACCTTTGTCTTATCCATGTTCATTTTAAGGCCCACCCGTTGGGAAACTCGTTTGAGGTCTTCGAGCATCGTGCCGAGATCTTCCATCGACTCTGCCATGACCACGATATCGTCGGCAAATCGAAGGTGAGTGATGTATTCGCCGTTTATATTGATGCCGAATCCTTTCTATTCCAGGAGCTTGAAGGCATCTTCCATTGTGGCAGTAAACAGTTTCGGAGATATGACGTCTCCCTGTCTTACGCCTCTTTTCAATGGAATCGCCTTCGAAGTCTGCTCCTGTACTCGGACTGACATTGTGGCGTTATTATACAAACACTTCAACACTTCGATATACCGATAGTCAATATGGCATCGTTGGAGAGACTCAACCACCGCCCATGTCTCGATCGAATCAAAGGCTTTCTCATAGTCCACAAACGCTAAACATAGTGGTAAATTATACTCTTCGGTCTTCTGTATAATTTGCCGTAGCGTGTGGATGTGGTCTATGGTACTGTAACCTTTTCGGAAACCGGCTTGTTCGGAAGGCTGAAAGTCATCGAACCTGCGACTGAGACGGTTCGTAATGACCCTTGAGAACAGCTTATAAACATGGCTCAGAAGCGAGATGGGTCTATAATTCTTCAATAAGGTATTGTCACCTTTTTTAAAGAACAGCACCACCACGCCTCTGTTCTATGCCTCTGGCGTGACTCCTTCGAGTACGACGGAATTAAAGAGCCTCTGAAGGACTCTAAGTACCGGTGTTCCACCCGCTTTCAGAAGCTCCGATGTGATTCCGTCATCACCCGGCGCCTTGTTGTTCTTAAGCTGTTTCAGGGCCATTCTAATCTCGTACAGGCTGACGTCCGGAATATCTTCGGTAAAGAAAAGTCACTCCTTGCAAAAAAAACCTCACAATTACAATATAAGTAAATCAATCAAACTACTTAATTAATTAGGCTTACCTACTATTGTTGAACATAATCTATTGCAATGTAAACTCCATTTGTGTTACACGAAAATGAATATTTCGAGAACTTAATTTCTTGTCAATTCATTTAAAATGTAAAATGGATAACTTTCAAAAAAAAGATTGAACTTTTTTAATGTTTATATTCTGTAGGTACGAATTAATATTGTATTATTTATTTATTTAATCCAATTAGAACCGCATACATTGCGAATTAAACTAATGATAAAATTGAATATAAAATTTAATTATGAACTAACAAACTAATTACAGCTATGTAGGTAATTTACGAGTATAGTACCTACATTATTATATTGACGTACGGCTTTCTTTCTCAACTTTACCTATTCCAGTCCATGGCACGAGTAGCTTTTCATAAGCTATACTAATGCTTATTCCTTGGATGTTATGATCTAAGTTTAATACAGCACAATTTTGGCAAAATTTACGTCAATCCAGGAATTTCATGTTATTATTTCATCGGGATTCCGTCAAAGTTAGCATGATAATGACACACATGTCCATTCGTACATCACGGATTTGCGCGTCGACTTCACGCTGTAGTCACGCGATTCCCACGCAGTTGCTGAGTCAGGTTACGTGAAATCGCATTACCATCGCATGCACGTTGCACGAGTCTATCTCGTCTAATCAATCAGACGGCTAGTGCATCAGGAATATCATGTTATTATTTCATGGGGTTTCCGTCAAAGTTAGGATGATGATGACACATTATGTTCATACGTAGATCACGGCTTTGCCGCGTCGACGTCACGCTGTGGTCACGCGATTCCCACGCGGTTGCTGAGTCAGGTTACGTGAAATCGCATTACCATCACATGCACGTTGCACGAGCCTATCTCGTCTAAGCGATCAGACGAGTAGTGCATGAACTGCTGTTAAATATGTTTACATGATAGTCTTTGTAGAATCATAGCTCATTTGACAATTGTGACTTATTTGAAGATGGCATTGATATGTAGATTGATATTTACCTATATAAATATCAATATCACACTCGACAAAACAAAAGTTTGTTAAAATAATACAATACCGCCACATTATTTTTTTCGTCTTTCCACCAATAATCGACGATGGTTTTCGATGTCTATGGATACGAAAAAAAATTAAAATTTATAGAATTTTAAATAATACTATAACTTAGCTATTCTAATTTCCAACTCGAGTTCTAGACTAGTTCAAAGACTACGCTATTATTTTAGCTAGACTGCCTAATTATGGATTATGGTACCAAAATATGATTATACCTTATTGGTATCAAAGAAGGTTAGAATGAAACAGACGGCCGCCTACATACTACGCCAATCTTAAGACTGTAGAGCCGCTACTTGATTTCCAACTTACATAAAATATAGATAGGAAATCCCACTATTACCAGTTGCTTGAGGAACGTGAAATTAGTTCTTAGCACTAACATTTTGTAAAATCCATAAAGATCTCTTTATTTTTTTTAGTTTAATGTTCAAAAAAGTGATGTTGAAGGTGGTGGCGGAATAATTTATCTTTTTATTTATTATTAATTTTTTTCAAGTAGATTCCAAAACTCCAACGAAGCTTGTAGTAAAAACACCGCAAGGGGCAAGACTGCACAAGTGTTGCGCATAGTAATTTATAGTATGAAAACAAAAAAATATTTTACAAAGACACTTGGAAAAACACAAGTTTTGGAAAATAATAGAATGGGATTTTTTGGCATATCTACCAAAAGTTCCCACTACAACAATTTAAGACATTTAGGTATAAAAACAGATCAGACCGTCACGCTCCAAAGAGCAAAGAATTTCCTTATTAAAAAAATAATTGCTATAAAAAGTTCCGTTGAGCTGTTTTTGTATCGTTATGAAGTTTTTCAAGGGCTCCTATACTAAGAAAGCTCTGCCAATTTTTTTACCGGTAGGTACCTACTATTGACGTCATTTAGCTAATGATGCGAAACGTAGCACATATTAAACGTCTGCGACTTCCCAGCGTTATCTCGTGATAAAACGATGTCTGGTACGCTGAAATATCTCGTCATCATAGTTTAGCTATAATACAGGGCTTTTAGCTATAAGGACAGTTTAGCTATAAACTATCCAAAAGTGGGTCTTAAACCAAAAGAGGGTCATACTCGACTTTTTGTAGCGATGATAGGCCAGTGGTTAACGCGATCGGTTTACACGCCGAAGGGTGTAGGTTCATACCCCAACAATGAGCTTAAGCTGCCGGTGAAGCAAAACATCGTGAGGAAACCATAGCATGGTTAAGTTAGTTAGTTATTTATTATTATTTATAGGGTACTTTATTAGTACTCGATTGGTGTAGCTATCACCATCAAGTTGGAAAATCTGCCGCACCTAATAATGTGTTCCGGCAGCCTCTCTTGAGATTCAGTTTCATTCCAGATTAGGTGTGTTTACCATCTTCGACCACACAGTCACTTAACATCAGATGAGCTGTGGTCAAACCCAGTCATCAGTCTGACAATCATAAATAAAATCTATGGTTCAAAATGTACCTACAATGTACCTAACTACCTACACCTCCCTTTGGCTTAATACACCTCAAGCTTATAACCCTGTATATAATAACGAGAGTCTGCTAAGGAAGAGAGTGGACTTGGGATTTGAAGGCGCCACTGTGTTAAATTACCTTTTTTGTGTAGCAACACAATAGCGCGCTTGATCCATTTTGATCTTTTTACCATTTTTATTCCTGGTCGAGACTGACTGAAAAAACCAACTCTCGATTATAGTACCTACCAATAATAGGTATGCTAATATTATATTCTGTTCAGGTTATGACTAGGTAAATCAAAATTAAAAATTAGACATTTTTTGCTATCATTATATATATTTAATTTATTATTTATATATTTATTTATAAAATTGTTTTTGTTGTTGTAAAATTGTAAAATTGTTTTTAAACAACTAAGCATAATTATAATTAGTCTCATACGTAACCAAAATGTAAACCAAAATACGTCTGTGTTGTAACCAAAATCTGATTCTACATAGAATGTCGAAAAGTTAAAATATTATTTTCCTTAAAAAAACTTTTTCTCAGGTTTTGTATTTTTTCAAACAAATCTATATATTTAAACGAGCAACTCTTGTATATATATATATATATATATATATTCTGAATCTCGGAAACGGCTCCAACGATTTTCATGAAATTTTGTATCCAGGGGGTTTCGGGGGCGAAAAATCGATCTAGCTAGGTTTCATTTTCAGAAAACATCGTTTTATCCATGTTTTCAGCCGAGCAATGCTTGGTCAACCAGGTACTCTATATCTTTAAACGAGCAATTCTTGTATATATATATATATTTTGAATCTCGGAAACGGCTCCAACGATTTTCATGAAATTTTGTATCCAGAGGGTTTCGGGGGCGAAAAATCGATCTAGCTAGGTTTCATTTTCAGAAAGCGTCGTTTTATCCATGTTTTCAGCCGAGCAATGCTCGGTCAACCAGGTACTATCTTATTAAATAACACGCAAATCTACTCAACAAAACAACACGATGATATGACGGCTCATGATAGCTGAGTTTGACATTTTTCAGAAGGCAGGGGCGGATTGCAATTTAAAATTCGTAATGTTAGTTCTCCTTTTGAACAAACCCACTCTCTATTTGAACAGACTTTACCTACACGATGTCTTTATTTGGTAACTGTCTGGGTCTGCTAAGCAATCTTACGTAATATGACTACATATTTTTCGTAATTTTATTCATAGACAGGTCTACAAATTCGTTTTATTTCGAACATCCATTTCAAATTTAGAAGCTGGGTAACTAATATTTATTTGCAGGTAATATTTTTTACTGACCTCTGTACATATTTTTGATATTTTGTCACCGGATTTGACACACTGCCATCTAGCGACAAACTAAGCAAAGCCAACTACTAACTATGTTGAGATTCAGACAACAAAAAAGTATTTTCAATATTACATCGATAATACTTTAAAACGTTTTTCGTTATAAAATCGTGGCAAATTTTTGTCCTGAATAGAAATCGAACCTACGCCCTACAGCTCGTGAAGCAAAGCTACAAACGTACCAGCTAATAGGGTGGTCAATGCAGGGCAAAATATTCAGGAGACAGCCTACATTAAAAAGTTAATCAATCAAGCAACGATAGTGGTATTTTACATAATAATATATCTAATATTCTTGCCCACAGACTAAGGTCTGACATTAATTTGTGTTATTGCACTAAGTCCACCATAGAGATGTTTAAAAAATTCAAATGTGTTGGACTGTTGGTATCTAAATACTGTCTTGAGCAGAATTTATGATTTCATAACACGTTGTGCCATGGATGGCACCTGTTTTAAATGTAGTAGAATCACACTTAATATTATGAAGGCGAAAGTTTGAGTGTGTTTATTTTTTCTTCATGCTCAAACGGCTAGAACAATTTTGATGAAATTTGGTGTGGAGGTAGCCAGCCTGGATTAACACATATCCAAAATACTTGAAGAACATCTTCCTTATATTCCTAGATATTTTTTTGTTCGTAGCTTTGCTATCATCAAATCTATAAGACACACGTAAATGTGACCTTTTAATACATTTTTATTAAAAAGTCACTAACCTATTAAATTTTAACATGAACACCTAACCTAGTCATGTCGGCTGCACAAGCCAGTCGCACCCTGTTCATACCACCTAACATAGCCATTACGTAGAAGCGCCCACGCATTATAGGCCGGGCCCAGGTGTGCCGACTGCTGACCTAGCGTATGGCTCTTCGTCGCCCTATAAGTCATAGATTTAAGGCATTCAGAATTAAGAGATTCTTTGTAACAGTCGTCTTATTACTTACTTTGACATAGGCTACTTTTATCACGAAAAAATGTAGTGTTAATGTAATGGGAACCTCGGGGCGCAGCTAGATTATAATAAAAAGTTATGTTTGGTTATTGTGAAACTGAAATATATTATAGAAATAATAGGGCAAACATAATATTTTATAATTCGAGAAAAACAGTAGGAGCTAAGCGCTTAAATAAACAGTGATTGTTGTCTATGGTACAGTGATTGTCTATTAAAAGAAAAAAAAAAAATTATGTGTATCAATGAATCTCTGTTGTCTCTCAACTCTGAAACCAATAAAAAAGCAGCTGCTCTCTTACACTTAATCAATCAACAAACTGTTTCGATAGAGCAGCTGCTGTGTTTTACACAATTTCGGAATTGTACACATAATAAAAAATATTTAAAAAGGCTTAGTACATCCCAATACTTGTAATGTTATATTAATAACATCATAATAAATATCAAAAAATGTTTAAATCTATTTTCTTAAATAACAAGTGGTTTTATAGAAGAAACCTCTGACCGCAATGACAAAAAAATGGCTGATCACTGTAAAGTTGTCAGCTGTTACCCTACCTAATTGATACGGAATGTACAAAATTATTTTAGAAAAAAAAAAATAAGTTAAAAACATAATATTAGTTGTAATTTATATTTGTATGTTAAGGAAATTATAATTAGCAATGCCGTAAATATAGCTATATTATTTAGTCACTGTTATATTACTTACATTCAAGTATAAATTTTAACCAAAGATAAACAGACTTCAAACAGAAAATTAAAAAGTATAAGGTTCCCCTCGATTTCTCTAGGATGCCATCATCAGATTCTGGTTTCCTTATCATGGTACCACCCTTAGGATATCTCCTTTCCAACAAAAAAAGAATCATCACATTCGGTTCACAAGCAACATGAACCCTCTTTCATAAAGCTTATAATTATGTCTTTAGCTTTTAGTCAATCTTTTTTATGCTCTATTGAGACTTAAAGCTCTATATGTGTATGATTTTGAGTACACTATCTATTAACAAAAAAATCTTCTAAATATCTTGAGTGAACATTTCATTTTCATGGTGTAAAGTAATTAGATAAACAAAGCGCTCTCTTGATTAGAAGATATAACACCTATATTTCTTGCAGCCATAACTAGCACTTTGAGAAAAGAAAGAATATCCAAGGCATCACCACTTTTACTTTTTCTATTTTGATACATAATAATAATTGTTTTACATATTCGACTGATCTTATAATAATAATTTAAACATAATTTTACTGTATAAATATCTTGCAGCCGAAATATTATACAAATTCTATCTATTTTAATACTTGAATATTAAAGTAGGTATGTGTTAAGAAAAGTACTTGTTAACTAATATTTTACATTGCTTTCAAAGCTAAGCCTCTGTGTTATAAGCATAATAGGTTATGTTACACATTTTTTTGGAATATTAACATTTCATATATTAAGAGTACCTACATAAGCAGTTTATCAAGTAGCAATTTTTTTGTGAGATTCTCATACAAGCACTTTTAAGACATATTGTTTTAATACAGAATTCAAATTTGTATGTCACTTGCAATGAAAGTATTAAGATTTTTGATAGATTGAGCAGGTACTTGATTTTTGAAATACAGTAGAATTTAGTCACAAACTAAATTTTACTTTACTTTAGATAAAAACATCAATTGCTTACCTATCCAGTATGTACCTGTCATATAAATTAGGCATTTGATCTATAATTATTTTAAGCACTGGTCCTTTGTGATGATCAGGGAATCATCGATTGTCATACCTAAATTCTACTGTAATTTTTTTTCTTGTGATTTATGCTATTGTAATATAATGTGTTTATATACAAAACATACCTATATGAAGTGTGTTTGGACTTGATATCAAAGCTTTTTTAAACAATTATAAAATGCTATGCTGATAAGTTTTCACACTTTTTGTCTTTATTTCTTATGGACACTTGGTGTGGTTGATTGAAAAACAGAGGATGCCGACATGAGATTCTCAATGTATTGACCTAAAACTTGGTTTTCAGAGCGCAGTTTCAAATTCTCCTCCTTCACCGAGTCTACCCTTTGTGATAAATCTGGAAAATAAAAATTGTAAATAAACTAAAAGTCTTTAAGATGCTATACAGTGGAATGTGTTTATAATGACATCAAAGGGAAATGTCCAACAGTTATATTAAGCGGATGTCATACAAAGCATTTTGTAGAAAATAAATAGCCTCTTGTTTGACTTTGTTATAAAGAATTTTATATGAAAACCAAATTTCACTGAGTAATTACTTCATATGAAGTAGTTGGACAATATAGGCGGAGTCATAATAAACTGATTCTACTGTATTTTCATTATAAAAATCAATTCAAGAGTGCCAATGTTTAACATATATTTTTAAATACTGTCCTTATTACCTGACATTTTATATAAAAAAAGCAACATTGCAAATTTCATTTGAGACTGCTGAGACTAATTGTTGTATAGGGGTAGATATACATTTTCTTTATTATTATGTATTACTTTTTTTTTTGTCAGAAAAAGAGAGAGTCCATAAAAAAGCTAGAGTAAATCAACTTTTAGAGAACAAACTTAAAAGTATTGTAATATAAAAGAGCTCAACCTTTCTTAAGTTTGAATAGCCATTGTTAGCGCTTTCTTTCACTCTTTCACAGTTACGTATATTCAACAAAGAAAAATAGTTAAGCAAGGACTCACCATCTAATGTGTTCTGCAGTTCCAGAACCTGTGATATAAGGCGGGCCTTTTCTTCTTGTTCATCAATACCAGAGTCCGGCTCGAAGCTCGGAGGTCCATTTAGCCCTGGGCTTGACGAACCGCCTGTATACGAACTTGGTAAAGAATCCATGGAACGTCCGTGGTCCAATCGGTTATTGTCGAGTTCATCGTTGATTATCACCTGTGGGTCGTCATCAGCTAAAGGAATGTTATCGTCACTGCACTTCTGCATCATTGAAGACATACTTAAACTTAATATTTTCTGAACAACGAAAAAATAGGGCAGTAGATCAATAGAGATTGCAAAGTTTATTGTTGACAACTTGACACAGACAGATTACTAAGGAAACATAGTTGAAGTTGACTTGATATAAGTGTTGTCAACTTCACTACTACAAAATTAGCTACCTTTTTGTTTTTGGTGTTACGTTTTGTGCATGTGCCAACATCAGGTGTACTGATATTTTCAAGTACTTTATGAAATATCAAGTTAAATAAGTCGAGATCATAGAAAGTAAGTTATAGTTGAGTCAATATATTTCACCATATTATGTAATTTTCCTACACTCGCGTACAATTCAGCACTTTATGTATATAACTATTATTTAAATGTAAAAAAAACTTTAAAAAAAAGTACAATACAGCGACACGATTTTCCCGTATTCCGTCAAAACTAATGAAATTTACTCAACGTAAATATTTATTTCATACTACGAAAATATACACCCTCGAAAAAATCTAGTTTTAAAATCACACAGCTACATAATTTTTTTACATTCTACAATAGGAGAATATAAAAGTTTGATGTCAAACATGTAAAAAAAATCTTTCATTTGCCAATGACATTGACAATAAAAAGAGTAATAACAACTTAAAACTTCCCTGAATTTTTTAATAGAATTTGTGTAGAATGCGTTGGGTTTTTGCTATTAATTTTCTTAAATAAACTTGGAAACTTCGTTAAAAACCACATATTGAAATGGCTTTAGCGATAAGAAAATCCTCTACCGATATATTGGTTGCGGCTAAATGGGTCTTACGAAGAGGTTATAACAATGTTTTTTATTAATTGGTTTTTTGATTTCAATACCCAAACTAATATATTTATGTTTTTAGACTGCCGTGGTTTGTCTTCATTGCCAGAAAAGGTTGAAATTGTTAAAGAAATTCCTGCCAAGGAACAACTTAAGTCTTCTAGGCGTAGACATCAAGCTAACCATCTATTGGCGTACAGACATGCTTACCCTGAATTCCTTCCTGACCCAAATCCGAAATGGAGGAACAGTCTCCGCGAGAAACTAGAGAGAGCTGATATGCTGAAGAGAAGAAGTCAAATTGATGTTGCAGAGTTTTATGTTGGTATGTTATGTTAATTTATATAAGCTTGTTGGTGTCAAAGGTACCTAAATCATATTTAACAGATATAAAAAAATAACTTTTTTTATTAATTTGAACATTGGCCCTATAATGGCTAAAGCCCTAAATGGTGTTCTAATAGGAAATATTAATATTTAATAGACTACAACTAAGTAATGAACAGTGAATAAAGTCTACTAGAGAATTTATGACTTTAAACTTGCATTAATTTTAAGTCATAAATTTTATGTATATAACATAGTACAACATTTAGTCAGTTTAAAAAGAAAGTGTTACTGATTTCATTGCGAAATAATTCAGACATAGAAGAGTTTGATGCAAGTTTTTAACAGGGTATGAAAACAATAAACGCATATAGATGCAAGAAATATTTTATCGAGTTCTGTAAAGTAACAGACCAAAGGCAAACATGCAGCTTGATTTCCTGCCAATCTAAACGCCTATTGTGTGTAGGCATTCAATAAGAGTTTGATGTAGTTTGAAGAAATAAGCTTTTAAAGTTTGAACTGTATGATTGCTATTTGGTCATAGATCATCTATATCCCACTTACAACAGTTCTAAATGAAATACTGATATTTGTCATAAATTACAGGATCCATTCTAGCAGTGACAATAGCAGACCCCCATGCTCAGGGCAAGACTAACAAGTTTGTGGGGATCTGCATTGAGAGGAAAGGTTGCGGCTTGCGAGCTGAGTTTACACTCAGAAATGTCATTGATCATCAAGGCATTGAGGTAAGTGTTATGTATAATATTTTACAGAATTAGCAGGTTTCACTTGTTATTCTATAATTTCTGTTAATTTTTTGGCTAAAGCAATGTTAATGTTTATGATAGAAAATTAAGCTGCCTCTATAACAAAAAATTGTTCTTCTCATTATAAAGTGATTTAAGTGATAAGAAATGTAAAGTATGCTGTGTAGTTTGATGTTACCCGACGGAGGACGGAGAGTCCTACATAACCACCCAAGAGCCGGTGATTTGCACAATGGATTTTCCCTGGATAAACAAAAAGCTTCACACTTACTACTCTGTTTTTTTACTATAACTTTATTTACTCTAGACATGTTGTTTCATTTAAAATCTGGCATGATGTGATGAAATGCTGGACTTGTTATTAAAACAAGAAGTAGGTAGTATTTAGACATTCTATAGAGTATTCATTAGACCCCTAAGTGTGTGGGACCATCCTGTGCAAGTTACGGGCTATTTTGGTGATACATTGGCTATACTTTGTAGTAGTATATCATCAAAACTATAGATGGCGCTTGTATTGAGTGAATTTTGTTTTTTTCTGAGATGAAACACCATTGCCTTGTTTTACAATGACCAATTATTATTTAAAATTACAGATCAGATACGATCTTTATGATCCGACCATACAGAAGATACAGGTGCTCCGACTGGAGAAGCGACTTGATGATAAGTTGTTTTACCTCAGGGATGCTCTGCCAGAGTACAGCACCTTCCCACTTGATATGGATCCGGAGATTTTACCTGAGGGTACTGAGGTGCCCATCAACCCTGTTCAGGTAATAATCTAAAATAAACAAATATAAAATACGATATTTTTATTATTATGCAACTAGTGCATGCAGATTCAGCTATACTCAAATTAAACTTAGGATAGACTAGAATATTAATAATTGCATATGTTATGCTAGATATGTAAATTCTTTATTGTTCACACCAAAGACAATTATCAAATATGATAGTTAATATCATAGTTCTTATGTTTAACTTAAAATAATAGACATGATATATCTATATGCACTGCAATTTCTTCATGATATTCGTCAATCTGAAATGATTGACTGTATAAGCAATCAATCAAGCAATCAAATAAATATTGTAGGACACATTACACACAGCGCCATCTGACCCCAAACTAAGCAGAGCTTGTGTCCTACAATATTTATTTATTTTAATCAAGCAATCAAGCAATCTCCACTGTATAAGCACCTATTTGTTCTAAACAAACTTATTTTTGGTAGTTTTTATTCATCTAAGTTTCTGTTTTTTCAGGTGAAATTGAAACCTAGGCCATGGTTGGAACGTTGGGAGAGACAAGAGTTGAAAGGTGTCGCCAATATTGAGGAATATTTGAAAGAAAAGGACAGAGTGCGGCGCAAACTGAGAGCCACACCCTGGGAAAAATATGACTTGATGAAGGAGTACAGGTAAGATTATAGTTTAATTGAAACATAAGCACTGTATAAGAGATAAATGCCAATAATTAAAAAAAAAACTAATTAACTTTATTTAATTTTTTATTGGTGTATTGTGTTGGCAGGATTATTAAATAAATAAATCCCTCAATTGATTTTGATAAATACATGATGTCAATGAAAAAACATTTTCCTGCCATATCATATTCGTTTTACAACTTTAAATCATTTATTTGGCTGAATATATGTAGATACACAATACAAGTTATAACTTGTGTTTAGTATACATAAATTTGTTAGTATGGAATAATGTTTATTATGAGTCTGATGGATTATGTGCACAAGCAGTAAGCAAGTGATATATTCAGTATAATATGATCTTTTAACTTCACACTGGCAAAAACAATATGCGAAAGAATAATTCTCATCATCCTCTCAAGAAAAAATAAACACTAATCTCTAAAATGTCTCTTTTTTTTCAGGAAAACAATTCCGATTGAAGACCAAACCGGTATTTGGGCGGAGGTTAATCAGCAGCTCCAACAATTACAGATGTCGCGTAAGAAGATGTCCAGGAAACGCACATTTACCGCACCCAAACCGCAACTCGGTTGATTGTTTAGTTTAAGTTTAGTGTGAATATAGCTTTATAGTGATAAAATACCTAGAGTTTAATTTTCACCTGCCTGCTCAAAAAAAGAGTATTGTATTATAAGTTTATATATTATGTACTAGTATGTAAATTTCATATATCCACCATGAACCCCACAACCCAAATTATTAGATAATTTTAATATCTCCGAAATAGTAACTGGTCTTTTTTTGAATTTATTTACGTATTGTTAAGACTGTTCAATTATATCTTAGAGAACCCTTGTGTCATATCCAATTGCCGCCGATTTTGTCTTCCAATAACAAAATCGAGGAATACAGTTGCATACCTATCATCTACTTCCAAAGGATCAAAAAATTCGCTACGTTGAGTGAGAATGAAATGACTGGAAACATTGAAATCCGAAGGACTTATTGTTCAAAAAAATTACGTATTTACGTACATACGGTCGTCTCACGGCACAGTTACACGTTTTTTTTCTGTATTGTGCATTTTGCCAGTCGCAAATATTTCGATATTATCCTCTTATTGGGGACCATTCAAGTATTACGTAAGCAGAATTTTAGTAATTATTAACCAATTACAGTAAATATTTAAAAAAATGCGTTACGTAATACTTGAACGCTCCCTTGGATGAAAAATCAAAGTTAGGTATAAAAAACATAAAGTAAGTGAAGGACAATAAAATTCTGTTTATTCTCTACTAAAGCTACATTAAACCTTCGGTAGAGTTTTAAAAGCAACACAAAAATTTTTTTTTTTCGCCGCAATAGATGACTTTTCTACACTCGTGCACATAATACGTCACTTTGTGGTAAAACATACTGTTATCTATATCTTTAAACGAGCAATTCTTGTATATATATATATATATATATATATATATTCTGAATCTCGGAAACGGCTCCAACGATTTTCAGGAAATTTAGTAGGTATGCAGGGGGTTTCGAGGGAGATAAATCGATCTAGCTAGGTTTCATTTTTAGAAAACGTCGTTTTATCCGTGTTTTCAGCCGAGCAAAGCTCGGTCATCCAGGTACTTATTATTAAACTTAAACACTCGAAAAAAACATATGCTTTATGGCGGCATGATTTTACCGCACTCCCGCTAAAACGATTCGATTGTTATTCAATTCGGTCGACTCATTCCCGTTCGTTACTTACTTTATTTTCACTCGTTTCGTTCATTCGAGTTTGTTGTTTGCTTTACGTGCATGTTGATTGACTTTTTGTTTTTGCTAATAAACTTCAGTTGGTTAACAAAGATACGAACTTTAGAGATGTTTCAGTTACAGTGAAAACTAAGATTATTGTATGAAAGTAGTGATTGTGTTAGTTTAGTTAATTCTGCAATATTGGAACTCCATAGTGGTAACTGATAATTGCATTCCACCTGTTACCCGGTAAGCGATTATTTTTATAGCACTGCTTTTTCGCGAACATACAAACTTTAATAAGACAAAAAGTAGCGAAACAATCGCTACATAATTATCATTAAATTGCTGAAACCGTTACAAAGAGTTACGGTATTTTGTTACGAAGTTCTTTAGTTTCTTATAAAATATGTAAGAGTGCATTGTAGTGCATGTGCAACCTTGAATTAATTGATTTTGTGTGTAAGCTGTACGTCACTACTAATACTAACTGCTGGTAGGCTCGATTCGATATTTAAATCTAAGGAATGAGGAAGACTCAATTATATGTAATACTGTAGTAAACGGGAAAATTTTGTACCTTGTGTGTTTTTGAACAAATGAAAGATAAAATATTTAACGTTGTTTTGTGCAAGTTAAATAGACGGCTACTGAGTCAAAGAAAATCTATTTTATGTTCATCTGCCATGTGAACCAACCTTTGTTATAAAATTACATATTACCTACTGTACTTTTTCATATTTTTCTACAATGCTGGTTGTATTAACCTATTTAGGTTGATGATTATTTTTTCCCAGAGATATTAACTGGTAGGATGGACATTTGTATCTATATTTTTATAAGTTTCAGTCAAATCTTGCAAGCTGAATTAGAACAACTTCCTCATATCCTACGGAGTTGACATGTGGCACGTTGGTTCAGTTACGGTAGAAATGACTTGATTTTACAAAGGCTTGACTCCAGACAAAGGATTTCTCAACGATCAACCTTATAGAAATGAAATTTTGTATACAAATTAAATTTTGATTACCCATTTTAAATTGCACCATTACCTAGCTCCAATTTATGTGCTACATATACAAACTTGTTTTTAAAAATATCATCTAATTTATTACAACCATAACTTTGTAGGTACTGCATTGCACTCATCTGCGGATTAAGATGACTGTCATATTTGATAAGTCAGCTAAGTTATAAATTTTTGTCATTCAACAAAAATACAACTATTTTTCAGTGTCCCGTTGTGACTTATTGAAATTTGGAGTGATAAGTCTTGCACTGATGTCTCAATGGGGTATGGGAAGTTGTACCTTAGCATAAAATTAAACATACTTCTTTAATAGTTTTACAGAATGGTTGTGAAATTTTATAAAAATACCTAATAATACCAGCTCTTATGTAGACTTCTCCCTTTAATCCAGGGCTCCTGGAATTTCTAAACCCTTTTGAGTCTCAAGAAACTTTCCTCCTTTTATTATTAGTACCTGGATGACCAAGCTTTGCTCGGTTTTTCATTGCCTGAAAACACGGATAAAATGACGTTTTCTATAAATGAAACCTAGCTAGATCGATTTATCGCCCCCGGAACCCCCTGCATACTAAATTTCATAAAAATCATTGGAGCCGTTTCTGAGATTCAGATAATATATATACAAGAATTGCTCGTTTAAAGGTATTAGATAGCTTTGCAAGATTGTAAATTGAAGTACATTGTAGACATTGAGAAATTCTCTAGATCTGTAGCGACAATTTTTTTAACAAAGTGGTTAATATGTCAATATTATCATATAAAAGATTCATCCCATATTTTCACTTGCTATCCTACTGAAAGACCATCTTGCAATGACCTATTTAGTCTTGACAGACGGACATGGATATCATAGTGATCTATAAGGAGAATCCTAAAATACAACTAAAACTGCTTGTGTAACTGTATCAACTCCATGATGATTTAATTCTTTATTCTTTACATTACTCATATATTTCTATACATTACTTTTATATTTATTGACTGCTCTGTTAGTTCATATCTGCTTCGAGAGCTGTAGGGTGTGGGTTTGATTCCCACCAAGACAAACATTTTGTGGTATAATCAAATGTATGTTCGGTATGTATTTACAAAAAAAAAAAGTATTCTATAAGTTATCTGATTCCTCTAGCACAAGTTTTGCTTAGTTGCGGTCAGATGGCGCTGTGTGATCCTATGATAAAATATTTATTATTATTATATGCATTGAGATATGTGTATATGTAGATTATCTTTGGCTGTGTGATTTAGTATCCTCAAATAAGATAATGTTTAAATTAAAATTACACTATAATTATAGTCCTAAATATTCATATGCCTACGATAGCAAGTCCTAACAGTAAAAACTGAATATGTACCTTCTAGCAAAGCTTGTGCTGTGGGAATCAGATAACTGATAGAATACTTAATTTTTTTTTGTAAATGCGTGCCGAATATATATTTGATTATACCACAAAATGTTTGTCTTGGGTGGGAATCGAACCCACAGCTCTCAAAACAGATATACTACCTGCCAACAGGGCTGTCAATGACTTAACTAGGTACATTTCTCTTCTCTATATATTATAAAACAGTCGCTGTCCGCGTCTGTATGTTGCTCCACTTATTTCTAAACCACGCAAAGGATTTTGATACAATTTCCAATATAATTTACATATTTTTTCCAGAGAGTTTTTATGTCCGTGCAAAGTCAGCTCGCTAATGACAGATAAAACATTTTATTTTCAACATAGGTCCATATACGGTACAACTTGCCTAAATGCCTACTCAAAACCACATGGATACCTATTACCATTGATTGATAGCTAAACGCAGATTAAGGTCAGCCTGTCTCTATTTTGGTGTAGCATTGCACCTCCCACGTGTTCATACGGTTCAAAGTTCGACGACCGATAATCCAATCGCGAGTAAACTCTTCAATTACGGTATGAATACAAACAAACAAGCCTTGGTAATAGAATTAGATTAGCTTACACATCATTGGAGTAGTTGGTTTAATTTGATATTATTGAAGATGGAAACAGATTTGGAGTTGAATTCGAGCATCACCATTTAATGTGTAGTAACTTTAAGGTCTACTTTTCATCGATATCGATTCATAAAATCTTTTTCGATAATTATTACTATATAATATATAAACCGTGCCGCGGTGGTGCCGGCGTAAGAATAGTACCCCACCCTCTCTACCCGTGGTTGCCGTAAGAGATGTAATCCGGAAGAAGGGCAGCAGCGTCTTCCTTGAACAATCACACCTAACTGCGCTCGCCAACCCGCTTGCCAAGCAAGGCGAGTATTGGCAAAACCCCCCAGGAGGAGGCCTGTGTCCAGCAGTGGACGTCCTATGGCTGATGATGTGTGATAATCCCAGAAAATGCGGGCGAATCCATGGGGCGTAGCTAGTGAATAATAGATCTCATTCGCAGCGCATGTTTTAAATAACAGAAAGTAGTTTGTTATTCTAGTAATTTTCAAAAAGGAAAAATAATGTAAGATTGTAGATCATTGAGGAAAAACCGCGTATATGTAAAAAATGCTTTACATAAAATGATACAACTGAACTCGCTCCACACTTTGCGGCTTTATCGTAAACCCTTCCCAGAAATAGGCGCGCTTGTCTGTTTGTCATTTATTTTGATGTAACACGTGCTTACGACACCGGAAGATGACAATAAAAACAACATGGCGTCGTATGCGTTTGAGCACAGCACCTGAATGAAGAGTAAAGGTGTTGTGTAATTTATAGAGATTATGTTTGCCCTGGTGTTTAGAAAACGTTATCCTGAATCAGGGAGATGTAATAAGAGTAACAGACAGTCACAGACAAGGCCTTGAATAAATTTTAATTTATTATTATTTGTTTGATTTAGTTAATTGTTAAGATAATAACGGCTTCATTTATCGCATCTTTTCAAATCGCATGATATTTTACTCAGCGCCATCTAGCCCCAAACTAAGCAAAGGTTGTATATGGGACCCAGATAACTGATAGAATACTAATATACTTTTTTTTTGTAAATATATACCTACGTATAATACAGACACAATAAATATTTATAATCATATAAATGTTTGTCCTGTTGGGAATCGAACCCACGCCGTACACAACCAAATGAGCTAAAAGGGGAGTTAAAAAAAAGTAAACGAATAGTGATAAAGATTTAAAGCAAAAATCTATTATCTTTACATCAGCTATTCCTAGTCCAATCCTGGATAACTATATCTGCAATTTTAGATATAATCTATGGATAAAATAGAATATAGGTACCTATATAGGTAATACATAGAAGAAATATACATATAATATAGAAAGTATATGTATATATAATAATACATATCCATATGATTCTGCCACTCAGGCTGTCATCGTCTCGCTCTCAGCACCATATTTGAATGTTTCTAAACCTATGACTAGATGAAAAAGCCCTTCTGTTTTGTTTTTGTTAGTTAACTTTGCTTACCGCTTCAGTTAGCACGACTCACAAGGTGGTAAATCTTTTTAGGAGGTCGTCTGTTAGCACTACCGCGGTATCAGTTATTTTCCCGCCAAGTAATACCGTGTAGACTGTGTTCTGGTTTGAAATGTAACACAGCTAAATTACAGCGCTGTCGAGACTAACTATCGAATGACTCAAAGTAATGAACGCCAAAGCAGCGATGCCCTGGACTTTGATCGGTCTCTTTGGGTAAAGCTGCAATTAAAATAAAAAAAATAAAAAAGTTCGCGTCTCTCCGGAATCGCTCTCTCCGCTATCAGTGTTATTCCTCAAAGAGGGTATAGTAAACTCATTGCTTAAAGAATAATAAAAATACCTTACGCTGTACCCACTATCAGATAATAGCAGCAAGCACTGCTCAGGTTAGGTATTTAGGTCGCTTCCTACGAGATTCAGTATCGTTCAATATCAGCAGGTCAGCGACCCTCCTTTACAGCCCATTTAGAAATTATCCGATGCAGTGCTCCTACTATACTGTACTACTTTCTAAGTTTAATTACTCCTTTTCTAATGTTCTCAACTTAACATTGTTAGGGTTCTTCCGTGTCATTATCTAGATTTACGCTATTACACTAAACGGAACAGAAGTATATTATAGGATAGTTGCAAATTAGGGCCAGATAGTGCTCTTTTAAAAAAACTATTTACTAATAGAATATTTGTAAACACATATCTACTTAAAATTATAATTAAAAAGTTAACATAACAAAACTCACTGTTTCCGCCCGGGATCGAACCGGGGGCCTTGTGCGTGTGAAGCACACGTGATAACCACTACACTACGGAAACTACATCAATTGTACTGAAATAAGCGTACATACTGATTTGATCAGACTGCACAGTGGCATTGTTCTAGTGAAGGCTGAAAATACAGATGCTTCCTTTTTTTTCGACTTGACCCTACCTACACTTGGCCAGGGTATATGGTATAATAACTATGGCTTTACCCTCTCAAAATGATGGGACATTGCTCATCTATGGAACAGTTCATAAAAACAGGACTGATCCAAATATTGTGGGGCCGTTACTTATACGTTGCTTAAAGTTAACCAATACTGACTTGACTGCCCTGTTTGCTTATTTGGTAGAATATCTGCTTCAAGAGCTGTAGGGCGTGGGTTCGATCCCACCCGAAGAATTATTTATGTGACGATACATGTTTATTTTGTGTCTGTGTGTTATGTATTTTTTTTTAATGTAATGAGATGAACGAGACGCTCTCCTGATGGTAAGAGATAACGCCTGCCGGACAGAACTTGACAAAATCCAGGGCATCGCTGCTTTGACGCTAACTACTTAGAGACTTGATGGTTAGTCCAGTAAATCGCTAGCTGCAGGACCCTTCAAACCGGAACACAGTAATGTTAACACACTACTGCTTGGCGGCAGAATATCTCGTATTATAGTGGTACCTACCTAAACGACCTCCTGCTAAGGAGATACCAAGTTAATGATTAGTATGAATATAAGTTATCTGGTTCCCATAGTACAGCTTTTACTTAGTTTGGGGCTAGATGGCGCTGTGTGAAATGTCCAAAGTTATTTATTTCTTAATTTTTTTTCTTAAAATGCTCTGTCGATAATTATAATTGGCGATGTGAAATGTCACGCGTGGAAATAAGATAGAATACTTTAAGAAATCTTTATAAGTAAAGCTTTAATAGATTTTGCTCATTCAGGTAATGTTCAAATATGTCGGTAATCAACACGAGTCGCATGTTATTGAACAATAACAAAACAACAAACCGAATAAACAGATAACATATCTCAAGCCCCATGTACAACCAAACAACAGAACAGCTAATTGCAACAAAGGTTGTCCGCAAACAAAAGACCGATCAAGCCTCGATCTTGTGAAGCTGAAGTGTTGACTCATGCTTAAAGGGCAGCACGCGATGTCATGCAGGTGCATGCTGCTTGCAAAGAAAAATCACAGATAAAATATATTAACTAAGACTGTCGAATTTGATTTCGATTTTTAGTATCGGTTATTTAAAGGAAAATTTATGTTAACAATTTTTTCGATTGCAGCTTTCTTACGAGTATTATTGGCAGTTTTGGCCTGAACACGACTGTTTTCGAGTGTGAATAAATAAAATAAATAAATATTATAGGACATTACACACAGTGTCATATGACCCTAAACTAAGGAAAGCTTGTACTATAAAAGTCAGATAACTTATAGACTAAATACTCATAAAAAGCAAAATTACGCGCGTGAATGTGCAAAGGTGATATACCTAATGTGCTAAATGACATGACTTTTCGTGTTGCTTTCAAAACTCTATCGAAGCTTTTAAAGTCATCACTACTTTGACGGAATTCCTCTCCCAAGTGGGTCATCAATCTTTATTCTCCTTCCGTCTCCTAGATATAGCGACCTTGTTGCCTTAGAGTATTGAAACATGATAATGTTTTCTGGTACTCGGCTGGCTAGCTACCACCTTTAAGTTGAAAATCTACCGCCAAGCATCTAACGGTGTGTTCCGGCAGCCTCACTTGAGAGCTAGTTCTATTCCAGTCTAGGTGTGCTTTACCATCTTTGACAACACTGTCACTTAACATCAGGTGATCTGTGGTCAAACACCTAGCTTGTCAACCATAAAGAATGCTTGAGTCATTGTTATGGAGCGCTGAATCTTGCGGCTTCCTGACAGAACGAGAGATGTCAGGCGTGAAATATTTTGTGTTTGCCACCATCCTCCAGCAAGGGTAACCGCTTGTAAAAGTTATCCAACTTTAGTCAGGGTTAATCGAAAACTAAATGACCGTACTTGACTAAATTCTACAAACATCTTAAGCTGCATCAGATAATTGAATGGTACATTGTACAATGCCGTATAATGATGGTTGAATGTGATCCGTTAAAGGTTGCAACCTCACCTGTTAATTAACATGCATTTACTAACCTGGATGGTTAATAAATTAATCATTATCTAAATTGTACAAATTATTATTGAAAAAATTGTACAGAAAAAGTCTTCATACATGTTACAACATATCTGTACTACTTTTATAATCTGTGCTGTTTGTGATTTAATCAATAGTGATTTATACTCGATGGCTTGATACTAAATTATTTGCTTATAAACATTGCTTAAAGTTAACCAATGCTTAAAATGCTCGGTCAGGTTCTTACTGACATGAAATGTTAAAAATATATAGTTTTTTTTACGTTTTTATTTGTGAAAATATAGAAATATTGGAATATAAAAACTTTTAATTGCAACTTTCGGCACATTCGCTTTGCGACTTGCGAACAATTATATTCTAACGAATATACGCGGCAATAATTGTAAAGTAGATATTTAAAAAATTGCCGTGGTGGTGCCGGCGTAAGAATAGTACCCCTCCCTCTCTACCCGTGGTTGCCGTAAGACTCGGCTAAGGGATGTAATCCGGGAGATGGGCAGCAGCGTCTTCCTTGAACAATCACACCTAACTGCGCTCGCCAACCCGCCTGCCAAGCGTGGCAAGTATTGGCAAAACCCCCGTAGGAGGAGGCCTATGTCCAGCAGTGGACGTTCTATGGCTGATGATGATGTAGGTATTAAATTAAATAATGGAATACAAAAAATAAGTTTTTTTGTTGGCAAAGTGGGCGCAGGCTGAGTTTTCACACTTCGGCGCTCAACACAGCCTTGTTTTTATGCATAAACGAATGAAACAACACAAGTTCTTTAATATAATACAATTGTGCGACATAATGTTTCCCCGCCAAAACTAAATTGTTGCTTTCATTTTTATTTTTTCTTTTCTTCTTGGCTTCGCATTCTGTGCATTCTGCCAGTTTCAATGTGTCTATATTTTGTGTGCAGTCTTCAGTTTCCAGCTTCTTTATACTCAAAGTCCAGTCTTGGTCAAGTCCAGTCAAATCTAGTCATGCTTTAGTAAGATAGTGGTGACTTTATTATAAGCTTCGATGGAGTTTTGGAAGCAACACGAAAAGTCATGTTTCACCACAATATATATCACTTTCCCACACTCGCGATTGTAATCCGGCACTTTATGAATAAAATACCACTATTTTTTTTACATAAACACTCGAAAAAACACTAGTTTTGGAAAAAAATACAATGGGGCGACACGACTCTTTCCGCGTTCCCGCCAAAACTCGTTACTTTCATTAATTACGTCTTTTGTTTCTTCAAATGAGGTATCACTCATTTTGTTAACTAGTACATAATTTTAGAATAAGGTAAGGTTTATTTTAATGAATAGATACTTCTTTGTTATGATTTCAGTAATCGGACGCACGTGTGAGCCCTTGCATGTTTCGTGGCCGTAAATATTACGACTTTAGGGATTATAATCTTTAGGGGTAGTTTTCATTAGGGGTGTACGGTTTCATTGACCTTTTAGGCGTATCCTTGTTCTAAAGCATCCAATTAGATGTAATGCATAGAAATAATATAAGCTATATAGTGTACTAAGTTTATGGACTGTGATTTGAGTGCCGTGCTTCGTTATGTTACACGGCTCGGCTATTTTATTTTATTTGGAAAAAATACAGTAATAACTAACAGTAACTAACTAGTCATAACTATTATATATTAATAATTAATTTTTCAATTTAATTTTGTACATTTAATGTAATAAATTTTTGACTTGGATTTAATTTTTGATTGATTGATTAATTGAATTGTATTTATTTAACGATCGTGACTTATTGGTTATCAATAAATGAGTATGAGTAGTATGTAATTATTAATTAACTGATCAATATTACTATCATAACACTATTTATCAGTTTTCGCATATTGACTAAGCTTGTTTACTATTAGAGATGAGAAAAGTATGTAGTATAGCTTTTGTGTTATGAAGTAAAAGTCAAAAAACAGACTGGGGGACACACCAAAACATTTTGTAGTCATAGTAATTAAATAAGTCAAATTCAGGAAAGTCTTTTAGTTTATTTACGAAGTTAGATGATTTTATGAAAAATGAATTTCGCCTGTTAGTTGCACTATAAGGGATATGTAAGTAGGTATTGAGGATTTCTTGCGCTTCTTCTATAGTATTTTATTTTATTAATAACTAGCTGTGCCCCGCGGTTTCACCCGCGCTAGATACCTACGTCATAGTAGCTTCCGATCGGTTTAAAATTGACAAAGTTTCATACAAACTTTCATCCCCTATTTTATCCCCTTGGGGGTAGAATTAATCAAAATCCTTTCTTAGCGGATGCCTACGTCATAACATCTACCTGCATGCCAAATTTCAGCCCGATCCGTCCGGTGGTTTGGGCTGTACGTTGATAGATCACTATGTCAGTCAGCCAGTCAGTCAGTCATCTTTGAGTTATATATATTTTAGCATATTGATACGGTTACATATACGGTTATATATACGGTCCGAATCCCACTGCACACACCTCTGTCTTTTCTAAGTTATGTGCGTATTGCGACAACTTCAAACGGTGAAGTAAAACAACGTGAGTACACAAAAGAGTTAACTTTTCCTTTTAAGCTTAATTTAGCTTTAATTTTGATTTTACAAATCAAAATTAAAGCTAACACATATTTACAATAAAATGGCATTATCAAAACATATGCTATGTTAAATCAATGTCGGTTTTAAGTATATAATATTACGAAATTCTTAATTTTAATTTTAAAAAAAATTGTAGGGTGCTCTGCAACGTGTATACACTTATCTAGTACGCAATATACCTATTTATATAACTTGTTTTAAATGCTAAATTTCCGAAGTACTAGTTAAAAATATTTTTTTTTTAAACCCACGTCCCCATCAGCGCCCCCTGGTGAGTTGTTACCGTAACACTTATCTAAGAACATGCACCAATCAAACCCGAACCCATAACTGAAAACTGCATCACAATCGGACTAGTGGTTTTGAAGAAAAATGGCAACATGGATTTGCACAAACATCCTCTCACCCCAAACGTCCCACCCGTCTCCGTTCCGTCGTGGGTAAAAAAAAGATAGTATGTAAAACTTTTTGTGTTGCTTAAAACCACATAAGAATGTCTGCGATTCATTTTAACATGCTTTTTTCGTGATGTCGGCAAGCCTATTTTCTCCCTTTTCCGTCGAGCTGGCCTGTCAAGTGATGTAATATCATACTAAATTAGGTAACAAGTTTCCCTTATTCAGCTGTACCGCTAAACTAACAGCCCTATCTTGGAGATCTTAGTTTGTCCTTCACTTAAAGCTTTATTAAACCACGCGCTACGGCTGCGGCGTAATTTGAGTTACGGTTAAACATAAGATATCAAAGACTTGATAAAGTTATATACTTTGAAAGATTACCAGGTTCAAACCCTTGAAACTCTTGTATACTAAGTTTAAGGTGTATTAGTAGTCTATCAGTTATATGACTTCTGTCATACAAGCTTTGCTGAGTTTGGGGTCAGATGGAGCTGTATGTAATGTCATACGATATTTATTTTATTTGTTAACCTGAAAGATTTACATTATATTCATTATTATAACAAATTTTAATTATCGGTTGCTGCTACTGCGTTAATTTGGCCAAGGATCTAACAGCTGTAATTTTTCGTGATTTCAGAGTTGTCATAAGAAAGTTGCCGAAGTTGTTATGTTGTAGCGATGATAGCTTAGTGGTTAGCGCGGTCGGTTCGCATGCCGAAGGGCCTGGGTTCAAACCCCAACAATGAACTAGAGCTGCCGGTGAAGGAAAACATCGTGAGAAAACCATAGCGTGGTGGTAGGGTACTTTCTAGTACTCGACTGGCTGGTTAAGCCTAACCTAGCGTGTCACCCATAAAAATAATTAAAAATAAATAATGAGAACAATGTTCATTTCAGTTTAGTACAAACTTATCTCTGTAACTTGCGTTGTGTATAGCAAAATAAAGCATATTGGCACCGTCGTCGTCGTCATCGAAGTAGTTTGATTTTACGCGGGAATTTTTTTTGGCGTCCGCGGCCGTTTCATCAGTGAATCATGTAGCCAGGTCTTTACATTCACGCAGTTTATATCAAAACCTTCGAACCTTAGGTAGATAGTAGGCCTCCTTATCCAAAAGCTAGGTATCAGAGAGCAACCTATTTCCCAAGCTGTCCATCATAGATAATATCGTTTTGCATACAATTTCATTTTGATGCCAATTTTGCCTTTTGCTATACAGTCTATAGCCCGTATGGGAACTCTAAAGAACACTAAGTTATTGTAAATAAATATGCCTCAAGATAAAATTGATAATTATTTATCAGACACATCTACGTTAGATTAGAAGAAAGTAGTAGAACACACATTTTAACAATGCACGTCTAACATATAGCTATAGTTTCGCGGGTTAACCTAAATAGTCATTAAACGCATCGCTTAACACAAGCACGTTTTTGTCTAATGAAATCCTTACGTGATAAAAAGAGTAACAATTTAAATATTTTTTTGTTCTTTATAAACGGATTCAAAAACAATCCTCGAAGAAGAAGGTTTTTAAGTCGACCCTTAAAATACTTACATGTATATATTTAGTGTTTAAAAAAAATGGTTGACAAGTTAGGTGTTTGACCACAGCCTGATGTTAAGTGACAGTGTGATCGAAAATGTTGGCCGTATTGCACACACTTCTTAGTTTTGAAGTTCTTTTCTAGGTACATAGAATTTATTGTATTATTTTGTATGTATATGGAATTAACACATGAATTACTCCGTAATTTGTAATACGCAATATACCTACATAATTATATAAAGAAAATTCTTGGGATCTTGTCATTGAAATGGTTTTTGTTTTAAACCCTAATAGTAGTACATGCTGATATGTCATCGGTATCAAATCGTATCGTCCTTACTGTAGTCGGCACCAACTTACCAAAGATCTTTAAGTCACGACTTCCCTGCTTTCTACGTTCCTTTAAAGGGCGGCCCTTTCCTAGGGCGGAGTTATCACATGTGCTAGAGTGTCTGCTTGTTTGTTTTGAGCTTGTTTAACGATTTCCTACGTTTTGCGTAACAAACAATTAGTTTTCGGCCTGATGTCATGATTTCCAGTTATTTCTGGCTGTATGTATGCCAGTGCTGCACTAAGTATGACCAGCATTATGCTGAGGTGAGCCCCTATTTTTTAACTGTCCCTTATTTGTCTGTTTGTTTTTTTTTCTTTCTTTCATTTTCTAATGGGCATTATACATTGAGATGTTCAAATCAACAATATGTAAGGTTTCTCTATAACACCTACGTAGACAATTCCTCAGGAATCAAGGAAAAAATCGTAAGAAAACAATAGTACAAAAAAACGAAATACTTTACTAATAGACCATACTTACTTAGAGCATAGAGAATGTGAACTGGACTCTTTTGTTACTTATATTTGTTTTTTGACTCAAATCTGTGTTAGAAAATTTACTTAAAACTAATAAGTAATTTATCTAAGATTAGATTAGTTTTAAAAAAATCTTAATCTAGGAAGGTGAGTAAAGTTACGTATAGAAAGGTGATGATAATTTTCTAACTTTCGTCAAATGTTTGATACTAAAATGTATGTTTTACTCGGTGGTAAATCTCCATAGCAGGAGGTACCAGATATTCTGTTGCTAAGCAGTAATGTGTAAATATTACTGTATTCCGGTTTGAAGGGTACTGCAGCTAGCGAAATTACAGGGCTGTTGAACTATCGAAAGTCTCAAAATGATGAGCGCCAAAGCAGCGGTGCCCTGGACTTTGTTTTACTACTCAAAGTTCTGTGTGTCGTTGCAATGATCATGGACAGTTACCGTCAGGAGAGCGTCTCCTTCGTCTTATTACATTTACATAAAAATAATGAATAAATTACATCACTTGACGTTACTTTAAATTTCTCTTTACGGCCGCCAGGCGCGCAGGTCCATTTTTCGGTTTTTTTTTCGGTATTGCCATGTTAGGTTCCTCTATTGTTACTAACTTGAATATTTTGTATTATAAATTAATTGTTCATCTTTTAATAGGCTATAAAGTTAACCTTATAAGTAGGTATGTATACGAGTACAGTTTAGTAGCTATATGTTACAACCTGAGTTGTAAATAAATACATATAAGTGGCTCTTCAAGGTATAATAACATTTTTAAATCAAAAGTAAACACTTCGTCTTATTTGCACTTGTTTTCCACCGCAACACAATCGATTGGTAGTGCCATTCATCCATGCCATTCGATGCTTATCAGTGTACTTAGTTCTTATTACGCTTTTACACTAAGGCCGTTTTGAGAATCGATAGGATTTGTTACGTAATGTTCTCGCAATAAAAGTTTTTTTTTAAATTTTAAATATGCGCTCTATAGACACTGGCGTCATTGACCTTTGTCAACTTTGAATTACAATATTATATAAAAGTTTATAAACAAATGTAATTTTCAAACTTTCCCAATTTGAACACATAATTATGTCGAATAGTTTGTGTCCACGGCAATAGTATCATGGCATGTTAATGTTGCCGGTTTTTTTTTTGTTTTTGGAGAATGAATCAAACCAATAAAACAATGTGTTTCGGTAACATCATATTAGAGTAAGTTCCCATTGTAGGCTTTTTTAAATGTATTTCGGTAACATCATATTAGAGTAAGTTCCCATTGTAGGCTTTTTTAAATGTATTTCGGTAACATCATATTAGAGTAAGTTCCCATTGTAGGCTTTTTTAAATGTATTTCGGTAACATCATATTAGAGTAAGTTCCCATTGTAGGGTATTTTTAAATGTATTTACCATCTTCGACCACAGCGTCACTTGACATCAGCGGGACTAGCATATATGGAGGTACATCAATTTACGAGATTTACGTATTAACGATAGAAAAAGTAAGACAGCATCCCTGGTGCGAGTAAACAGAAATTGTGTTTTTATTTCTCGCAAATTAATATGCTAGAGCCACAGGTAAGTTGTGGTCAAACACCTAGCTTGACACCTATAAAACATAGGTGGAATGGGTGTTCCCTGATAGATACAATCTGGATGCCTTCAAGTCATAGTTAAGCAAGTGAATCCGTTTCTTCTAGGTGAGCGTGCTCCACCGTATTTTCGCTTAACATCAGGCGAGTTGGTGGTCAAACGCAAGCCTATTCGTAATATAAAAAAAAAACATTTATAATATTGGTAGGGATTTGTGACGCTTCGCCGAGCTATGAACACAGCAAAAGTACAGCGCTACGGGGCAGTAGAATTCGGATGAAAACTTGAAAGTCCCTGTTGGTGGTCATCCGTTCACGCTTTCACTGATTAGTCTCATTGAGGTTTTATGAAAATTGACAGCCATTACTTATTGCTATTGATAGTAATTAGAAGATTACTATGGAAACTGACGTGGCTCTGACGAATTTTTGTTTTTGTCGAGGCCGCGCGCGCGTTGTACTCTGTATTGTCTCCATGAAGAAGGCCAAAACTAAAATCAAAGTATCTGATATAATTAAACTTTTATATAAAGCAAGCTTTGTTTCAGTTTGAGCTAGACGACGCTGTGTGAAATGTCCTCGAATATTTATTTATTTTATTGTCCATGATTATTAGAACTAAGCGCAATTCCTTAAATACTATTACCAATTTCGTAGACTCGTTCAATTGGAACCATAGTTCTCACGATGAGTCTGCAATAATCGACCAATCTAATAAGACCTTTCTTGATCTTTTATAAGCAAAAAAAGTCATTGATTGCACCAGTAATTGCAGTTTAATAGCGTCATAACTTTTAGTTGATAATATACATAAAGTTAAAGGCATGTTACACAGGGTTCTAAGTTTGGGGTGAACAAAGCGACAGGGGGTCATTTTGCTCATTATTATGAACAACGTGTAGTTAAAAGATGTCACTGTTGACGTCATCTAAGAGATTAATTGACAACCCCAAACAAACTGTGTTTTCTTCTAACTGTCGTGTGTGGTAGATGATGAAACTATATTTCTAGTAATCACCATTTATATTTATTCACAATACTACGTGCAGGTTACATTGTTAAAAGCGAGTGCACTCTAGCGCGGCTGTGGGTCTACTGACGAGTGGCGATCAAGCTATGGAATGCGCCACTCTCAGCAAAGACACTGTTCCTACACTATGGGTTCACCTCTCAAATAGCGTAAAAAAGTTCCATCGAGGGTCAAACAACTTTTTATATGAAACAGTTGATTATTTTTTTGTGATTTCAGAGTTGTGCTTATAATAAAAGTCGGCCCTTTTGGCTTAGTCCTCAAGCTCATAACCCTGTGTTATCAGAGCAGATATTTCAACTTGTTTCAGATTTGTGAGTCAAGATAAATAAACAACATTTTTAATGTTTTGTGCGTGATTAAGTCTCGGTTATCATAATTTAGTTTTGATTGACCATTGATTGCGGAGAAAAGTTCGTACTTATCTTTAAAAAAAAACTTGAAGGTAATGGTAACTTTAGAGGTACGGTGGGAAGTTAAAAATATCATATTACCGCATGGAATTATTTTTCAAGTGTTTAGACACATTGTGTTTCATTCTAAAGTGCCAAATTACGTTCGTGATATAATGTTGTGAAAAATTTTTTCGTGTTGCTTCCAAACTCCGTCGAAGCTTATAGTAAAGTCACCACTACTTTACTAGGGTATGACCGGACTCAGTTTTGACTTATTTTGTGTGTCTGAATGTCAATTATTTCATCATAAAAGCTTGAAAACGTATCGAACATTAAATGCATTTTTTTTAATGATAAATGTTTTGCGTTTGATTGTCTTCTCACCTGATGTTAAGTGAAGATGCGATCTACGATGGAACACGTATGCCTAGATACCGATTTATTCTCGACTTGGACACCCAGATTGTGTCTATCAGGGAACACCCACTTGAGTAACGTATTCTACGCTTTAGCCGTTCGAACAGTGAAAGTGGAATCAAATCGTTTCATACTCGACGGGTTTTTGGAACTTCAACAATTTAAAGGAAGTTGCTTTTTGTGCCTAGGTACCGATTCACTCTCAATTTGCAGACACCCAGATTGTATCTATACGGGAACACCCACTCCAGTAACGTATTCCACAGTTTATCCGTTCGAACAGTGAAAGTGGAATCAAATCGTTTCATACTCGACGGGTTTTTGGAACTTCAACAATTTAAAGGAAGTTGCTTTTTGTGCCTAGGTACCGATTCACTCTCAATTTGCAGACACCCAGATTGTATCTATACGGGAACACCCACTCCAGTAACGTATTCCACAGTTTATCCGTTCGAACAGTGAAAGTGGAATCAAATCGTTTTTGGAACGTCAACCAAGAAACGATGTTGCTTTTTGTTACTTATTATAACATAAATTCACATATATACGAAAACAGCTTGTTAGGAAGTGCCAACTCTTAAAGCGTAGCGACATTTTTACGTATTTTTCAACATGTGAAAGTGTTCGGTGTAATATACAATATTTTACAATTCTGTGTGTATAGTAACAACTAACAAGAGTTCAACATAAATTGGACGCTCACTTCTTTGATCAGTCGAGCTTGACGTGGCTCTACGGGAGTCCTCAGCTGTTTACAGATAAATTACGAGCGTTTAAAAATAATACTTCGTAAACTTTACAAATGATAGGACTAGTGTTTCGATGGAGAAATGTTTGGATTACTCGCTGTATTGTAAATATTTTGACTTTTAAAAACTTTTACTTTAGTTTGAGGGACTCCCACGTTGTACAATAAATGAGTTCCTGACTAAAGTGTGGCCAATTCGCCAGCGTCGGTGATGTACAGCCGGCATTAGAGTTGAATTCGATTTGTCATAAAAATTTTTTAATTTGATTATCATTTTAACCATATAAATTTGTTGTTTTTAATCGACTTCGGAAAAGGAGGAAGTTCTTAATTCAGTTGTATTTTTTTAAATGTTTGTTACTTCAGAATTCCGTGATTTATGAACCGATTTGAAAACATATATTTTTTATTAGACAGGCTATAGATACTGTATATAATACATACACATACAACACATAAAAACACAATACATATATAATTATATGGAATAACAGATTGTTCCCATTGATATGTCATAAAAATTGGCTCAGTAGTTTAATTTTTAACAAAATACTTAAAACCTAGCCGTGTTTGGGCTTAGGGGCATGGAGGAAATGCAAATAATAAACGTGTTGTAAAATACTTGTTTATGTTTAATGTTATTGGACTTTTGGCGGGAGTGCTGAAAAAATATGTCGCCGCATTGTGTATATATTTCAAACAATTTATTTTATTTTACTTTAGTGCTGAATTACGTGCGTGTGTGTGGGACAGTGATGTAATGCCGTAGTTAATTTTCGTGTTGCTTCCAAAATTACAACGAAGCTTGTGGTAAATTTAACACCACTAGGACATGACCGGACTCGTTTGAGATTTACTTTGTTTGGCTTTGACTGTGCCAATACTCGCCACGCTAGGCAAGCGGGTTGGTGAGGGAAGACGCTGCTGCCCATCTTCCGGATTACATCCCTTAGCCGACTCTTACGGCAACCACAGGTAGAGAGGGTGGGGTACTATTCTTACGCCGGCACCACCAGGGCACCTAGGCTTGGTTATTTTATCTATATTTATTGTTATTCATGTTTGTGTAATGTCTAATAGTCACATATAAAGTGTCTATTGTTTAATTGCTATATCGATACAGCTAAATGGGATATAGTTTTTAGTGTAGAAGTTCTGGACTGTATAAGAAATGTCCAGAAGTGGCAATATTGTTACCAATTAACTTTAACGATGCTAACCCATAGAGATTGACATAAGAAAGCAACCGGTCACGGCGAGGGAAAGTGGAGTCGTTAGTTTTGAATAAATCAAGAATTGGCAACGTAAATATTGTAATTTGTGATAGAGCTATTTGCGTGTTAGTTCCGCCGTTTTTATATTTTGAACCCATAAATTTTCGTAATAAAAGAAAATAAATAGAATACAAAAGAAATGCCTTATATTTATACCTTTGCCTCAAGCTTTTGCCTGACTGCCCGGTTAGCTTATTTGGTAGAATAACTGCTTGATGAGCTGTAGGGCGTGGGTTCGATTCCCACAAGGACAAACATTTATGGCGATAAATGTTTGTTTTGTGCCTGGGTGTTTGATTATAAGTATGTTTTTTTTTATGGTAGTCTAGATGTTTGACCACAGCTTAACTGATGTTAAGTGACAGTGCGGTCGAAGATGGTGAACACACCTGGAAGAAACTGGTCGAAGATGGTGAACAACAATGAAACTGGATCTCAAGTGGGGCTGCCGGAACACAGTGAAGTGCTTGGCGGCA
This sequence comes from Biston stratarius, assembly GCA_950106695.1. Lineage (NCBI taxonomy): Eukaryota > Metazoa > Arthropoda > Insecta > Lepidoptera > Geometridae > Biston > Biston stratarius. Next base: position 8,349,336 of record OX467112.1, read on the forward strand.
GATTTTCAAATTAAGGGTGATAGCTAGCCAGTCGAATACTAGCAAAAATACCCTACCACCACGCTATGGTTTCCTCACGATGTTTTCCTTCATCGGCAGCTCAAGCTCATTGTTGGAGTTCGAACCCATGCCCTGCGGCGCGTGAAGCGACCGCGGTTACCACTGAGCTATCATCGCTACAAAAAAAAGTATATAAGTATTCTATCAGTTATCTGGTTCCCATAGTAAAAGCTTTGCTTTGTTTGGGGCTAGATGGCACTGTGTGTAATATTTATTTATTTTATATATGAAAATGGTAAGCGTCGTAATTGTCGTGAAATAGCTCGACAAGCAATAAGTCGCAAAGGCATTCATATAAGGTCCTATTCGTATATAGTAAGATAATATTTTTCAAAATGAAATCAAAGACTATGAATTTGAAGAATCTCAGAAGGTAATGTAGTCGTTACATGTCATTATTATACATTACTGTAAAAAAATCGGTTAAGCATGTTTTGATCCATTCAAAGCGTGGTGTTCAGTAGGTACCTATAAAAATCACTGAGTTGTATCACCTTTTACTATTAATACCTGGTTGACCGAGCATTGCTCGGCTGAAAACATAGATAAAACGACGTTTTCTGAAAATGAAACCTAGCTAGATCGATTTTCCCTGGATACAAAATTTCATGAAAATCGTTGGAGCCGTTTCCGAGATTCAGAATATATATATATATATATATATATACAAGAATTGCTCGTTTAAAGATATAGATAGATAGATAAATAATCTTTTTATGCTGTGTTCAACTATCTAGTCTGTTTTCTTATGATCCTTTTTAGTAAATAATCTTGATAGGACATTTTTTTTAAAATAAGAATCCGTTTCTAAAATATATTTATTAATTTATGTAAGGGTTGGGTGAACAAGTTAATCACATTGTAAAGCAGTTATTATGATATAATAATTTTATTTCATGAAATTGATTTATAATAATGTCGCACAACTTTATTTTAGGGACAAAATATGCATTAAAGTACACTGACGTTTTTTGTACAAAGTGGACAAGTAAGAAATAAAAAGTAATTTTGTGATGTGTACCATACCTGTAATACACAAACATTACTAACCTGGATGAAATAAGGTCAATTAGGGAAGTACATTATATTTACGTTTTGAGACAAGAATAAATTAAAAAAAAACTTATGTCAAAAGTTGCACTGTATTTAACGTACGCTGAATAGTATTCACCGATAAAAAAAAACAATTTGATCAAATTAGTGTAAAATTACAAAAGAACAAAGGAGAGATGAGATTTTGGCGGTAACGTGGAAAAAACATGTCGCCGCATTGTGTATTATTTTTCAAACCATGATTTATTGTACTTCTTAATGGGAAACATACAGCTAAATATACAAAGTAGGTATACCTAATAGGAATGTCAATTACTAACAAATGATGATGGATATAAAATGTTACGGCGAGTAGACGAAAATTAAATCATTAAAGAAATTATTCAATAAATACTTGAAATACTCGACACTGGCATATGCACAAAGTGCGACGCCAATAAAGGAATAAAAATAAAAAAAATGCTTCGATGAGATTGACAGAACATAATAATTATAAGGCTTCGTTTTAGATAATGAAGCACGGAACTCTAAAATTACTTATTCTCGTTCCCAAGCTCACCGAAATCGTGACTTGATAAAAAATGAAGGATAATTAGGTTAGTTTGAAGAATTTGATGCATTCTTTGTTCGAGTCCATCATTAGGTAGATAGGTTAAGGGCGTTGGCTTCCTTTACAATAGGAAATACGTGCACGATTTTGATGGTAGCTTATTGCTATGGCGTGAACTCAGAACTACTGTGAATTAAGAATTAATAGTCAATGACATGGCGTGGGTTCAAACCCCAACAATGAGCTTCAGCTGCCGGTGAAGGAAAAACATCGTGAGGAAACCATAGCGTGGTGGTAGGGTACTTTCTAGTACTCGGCTGGCTAGCTACCACCCTCAAGTTGAAAATCTGCCGCCAAGCATCTAACGTGTTCCGGCAGCCTCACCTGAGAGCCAGTTCCATTCCAGGCTAGATGTGCTTTACCATCTTCGACCACACCGTCATTTAACATCAAGTGAGTTGTGGTCAAACACCTAGCCTGTCAGCCATAAAAAAAAAACTAAGTTGGCGTTAGTGGGGCTAATGAATGACAGTTATGTGGCTTTAATCCACCGCCACTCCCACCCATGAAGTTATCAGTGTCTAAGATCTGAAGGGTCCAGGCCCCTATACGTAGCGGCGTGATTATAATGTGTTGTTTTGGTGAGTGTGTGGTCGGATGAATGTTAGATTTGTTTGTTTAATACATTAGTGGACTTGATGAACTGAGATATATACGTTACATATTTTAGAGGTGCTGTCCTATACTTAAGAGTATTTTTTTCAGTACATTGCTCAATTGTTCGTATATTTACTGTACACCTGTAAATTGTGGAATGAAAATCCTTCCTCCGGATTAGCGCGGAGTTACGATTTTGGGTTATGTTTTTGTGTATAAATAAAAATATTATTATTATAACCATTGGCGACGGTAATTGGTTGACATCAACTCGCCTCCTTGTTTGCCACCTGTGGCGTAAAAAACCTAGTAAATTATCTAAGGTAGTAGGTAAGTAATAAGAACAAATAAAGGTATGTGTAGGTACGGACTACGGCATGTCTGATTTGACCGTGACTTAGGTGTGACTGTGTATTATTTAAATTGATATCATCCAAATCATACACAGGTACAATTATAAAGGCAAGATTCTAAAAAAGTGTTATACCCCATAAATAAATTAAAAATAAAATAATCGGGATGTGGTTATGTCGTGGACACGGCTGGCGTGTGCGTTTACATTTTTTTAACGCAAATGAATTAACTCGAATCTACATGTTCAAAGTCCTTACTCAAAGTAATTCTTTAATTATTTAGCTATCGAGTGGTGTAATTAATTTTTTACTATGGATAATAGATATTATGGTAGCTTCAACACCAAACTTTATCCCCTGAATTTATTATCGTAACTTTTCTGAATTGCCTCCCACTATAGAAGCAAATTCAAAGACGTATTCACGTCAAAAAGGAAATAGATAAATAAGAATATTTTTATAACGGGGTTAGGTCCACATTACCACCACCACCACCACCATCACCATCAGCCATAGGACGTCCACTGCTGGACATAGGCCTCCTCTGGACATAGGGGTTTTGCCAATACTCGTCACGCTTGGCAGGCGGGTTGGCGAGCGCAGTTAGGTGTGATTTTTCAAGGAAGACGCTGCTGCCCATCTTCCGGATTACATTCCTTAGCCGACTCTTACGGCAACCACGGATAGAGAGGGTGGGGTACTATTCTTACGTCGGCACCACCACGGCAACCAACCACGGCAATGGTCCACGTTACATACAGTTATACACTAAAGGTCTAAATTTTGACCTTCTTCAATGAATTTTTTGAATGTTTGCCTCGTGAATTTAACCGGCGTTCGGCGTCGTCAGAAATTTATGTGTCAAACAAAATAATTCACATTCTTGTTAGTAGGTATGTAGATCCAAATATTGGGAACAAAGGTGAATATCCTCTGCAGAATTTAACCAAATCAAATAAGAACATAATTTAGAATAAACACAATGAAAAGAGAAATACGCACGAAATAGCAAACCCCAATAGGTAACTACTGTTTACTGTAAGCACAGATGTTAATTTACCAACTTATCTTTATGAGCCGGCAAAGTATCGAATTAAAATTTTAAGGTGATCAATTTTGGTAAAAAAATATTGTGGTGGCGCCCTCACATGAGGTTACAGATAAGATGTTCGCGCTATAGTTTCGTTTTCAGCCTGAATACAATGGTTTCATTTGAAGTTGCCCTCTTTAGATGTTGGCTAAACATGTTGGACAGTTGGATAAACAACATCATTCGTTTGTTCCACAATTGAGAAAAGTAGTGTGCTAAAAAGGTTTTTACTATTTAAGTATTCGTTTCAAAGAAAAGTAAGTAGATTACCTTTGCCACAATTCTGGTAAGTCACTAATACCTTACAAATAAACTTATGAAGTTTTTGTGGGAACACCAAAAAAATATGTATCTGTACATGTTGTATATTTTCCAATACTTGTAGTTTTTCGAGTATTTTTATCCATTAAGTGCTAAACATGTACGAAAGTGGAAAAGTGATATAATATGTAGCGAAACTTTTTCGTGTTGCTACCAAAACTCTGACGAAACTTCTAGTAAAGTTGCCGGTATTTTGTGTGACTTTGACTATAATTCAGATAATTATCATTACATACTTGAGAATATTGAAATACTCTGGCATAATGGTCAAAGTACGATACCAAAAATATAAAAGGAAACAAAATAAATTTATCATTATTTGTTTTTGGCGTCGCACTTTGTGCATTTGCCTGTGTCAAGTGTTTAGATATTTTAAAATAATTGTGAAAACCAAGTTAAATGAGTAATAAGTCACAGTTAAAGTCACACAAGTCATGGTCGAGTGATCATACCTTAGTGTTAGTGGTGATCATATAGTAAAATTACTACAAGCTTCGATTGAGTGTTGGGCGCTACACGGAAAGTCACACACACACGTGCGTAATTCGGAACTTAATCAGTAAAACTACGCTTTTTTAATACACGTAAACATACGAAAAACACACATTGTAAAATAACACAATGCGGCGACATATTTTCTTGGTGTTCTTGCTGAAACTCTCAACATTACCCGTAAGTAAGTTGCAAATCGAAGAAATTGCTGACTTATATTTTTGGCTAGGATAAAATATCAAGATATTTTACTAAAAACGAATACCTACTTACAATGCAGTCCTAAATATTTTAATCTACTGAAATGCAACTTTTTTTTTCTTCTTATTCCTGCTAGGAGGAATTGGCGTCGCACTTTTTGTGCATTTGCCAGTGTCAAGTTTTCGAAATGCAACTTTGATCTGAGTGAATACATTTTTTTTTATGGCACACATGCTAGTACGCGTTTACATTTAGTTCTAGTTTTTACCGTAACTTCTCGGGTAGAGCTTCAAAAGTATTAATAAATTCATTCTGTATTAAGATAATCAACATTTCAAAATAATTTTCCCGTTTAAAATCACTTCGAGAACCTCTAAAGTCGCAGACATTTAATTTTATTGTTTAGCTTTCTCAACATTGGTGTTACTAGGGTATTCTATTTCGCTTACAGTCGCCATTTGTCGACGAAACTATCCGATCATCGTATGGAGTTTATGGTTTGTGAGGTCTTCGCTTCACCTACTTTCTACCATCATGCTGGTGCCAATGTCTTTTGCTTCGTTTCTAGTTATTGTTAAATAGAACCCAAGTTCTAAGCCACTAAGTTTTGTAGAACTGCTGCAACATTCGAAGTAAACAGATATCTTTTAAGTAAGTGTGCTCCATCCTAGATCGTATCACTGCTGAACATCAGGCAGGATGTGGTCAAATGCGAAATAATTTTAATAGGGTTGGCGTATATGAAGTACGACCTTTAATGTCTTCTCTTGACATGTGCAGGTTTCCTCATTCTGAAAGTTCAGTAATGATTTTTTAGTCTGTACGCAAATTCTGGAAAACTTATAATAATTCACTACAGGGTTAGCATATGCAAATAAAAATGCAAATCCAATATGGCCGCTAACAAAATGGCGGATTACATATTTTTTCACAACCCCCTAAATATGGGTATCAAATGAAAGGGCTTGACCAGTAGAATATTAAATAGAATGAGATATATTAAATAACGAAATAAAAAATAAAAACGTGAAAATGAAATAAGTAATTTTTTAGCGTATCAAAGACAAAGTCAAAGTCAAAGTATTTTATACATAAATTGTCAAATTTACATACACCGTAAATCAGCGGTCGGCAACACGCGGCCCGCGGATGTGCTACTCCGTAATTGTTTTGTAAATTAATCATAAATATATAAAATAACATAGATTTGTATTTGTATTTGATTCTAGATGGAAAATATTTTGATTATGAACATAAGAATTAAATTGCCTATATAATTTTGACAATTTTAATTGCATTTTTGTTTTCTCTTATCTATTCTATGGGATATGACTAATTATACGTACATTACGCTTCTAGGGCTAAAATTACAAGTGAGGCCCGCCTTTACTTTATTTTGCCACCTTGTGGCCCCTGCCTGTCAAAAGGTTGCCGACCGCTGCCGTAAAGGATAGAAAAATGTATGTAAAGTGGCATATCGCCCTTAAGGGGAGTAAATTTATTACCGAATTTAATTTTAAAACATTTAAACAGACACTAAAACATTTTTTTGAAAGCAATCCATTTTTACTTTTTAAATGAATATATGCCAATGAATGTCTCGGAAAACACATTTTTGTATATGGAAACAGTGAATTACCTACTACTTATTTTCAATTTCATATAGTGAAAATTTCACACAGCGCCATCTAGTCCTAAACTAAGCAAAGCTTTACTATTGGAACCAGATAGCTGACAGAATATACATACAATGCTTTTTATTGTAAATACATATAGAATACCCAGACACTGAACAAACATTTTTTCGTCACATAAATGTTTGTCCCGGCAGGAATCGAATCTACACCCTCCAGCTCTCGAAGCAGAACTTTACCAAATGAGCTGACAGGATAGTAGAATATTATTACAATTTGGTTTGATAATTACTTGACTTTGGTTTGACTAGCCGAAATTTAGTATTAATTTTAAGACCCATTTTATTGTTATATTGACTTATCTATAACAAACATTATATATGGCTAATAAATTATTCTGGTTCTGAAATGGAAACTGTTTTTTTTCCATATAGTTTATTACGTCATTAACGCAAATTAATACAATAATAATCACGCAGATTGCTTAGATACATATATATAGTTCGATTATTATTTCAAAGTAATGAAGACACAATAATTGGCTGCACGTACATTCTTCATTCATGCAGTGCATTCGTCTCGCTCCACGAGGCTTGTAACCTCTCATTCAGCTCACAATCACCGGCGTACCTGATTGTGTACGGCTCACGTAACTAACGTCACTACACCGTTGGTTACCAGGTAGATGACAAGTTAACGGGACGTGACACCTGCACTTTACATTACACTAATATTGTAAATGCGAAATTTTGTCTGTATATTTGTTACTGCTTCACGCTGAAACGACTCATTTGCATGTTTGGAATGCAGATAACTAATTGATACTCTGGCTTAGCATATACCTACATAGGTATTTTAACTCGAAAAAGTCTGACGAAACCGAGGACCGTAGCTAATATTACTGTAGAACAGATACAAATATTTTATTAATAACACCAAAATTACAGGTCATTTTTCCATTCATATTTAAAAATAACATTAAAAATGTCAACATCATAACACATGTCAATAAAATGGAATGTCAATATAATATATCACAATGAATAAATGTTAATATAAAAATATAAACGGCAGTCTTGGAGTGAGAGACGTAGCGGACAAGCTGCAGGAAAGCCGATTGAGGTGGATGGGCCATGTACTCCGCAGCCCGGCAGAGTGTGTCGGTAATCAGGTACAGTAGTACTGTACTTGTAGTCCCTGGAGCAAGACCTCGTGGCCGGCCAAATCGGCGATGGTTTGATCTCGCAAGAAATGGCATGAGGGCCAACCAACTCACCATGCAGGATGCTCAGAACCGTGCGAAGCGATTAAATAAATAATAAACCATTATAAATTATACCTATAAATATATTTCAATAAATAAATCGGTAAACATATATTTTAGTATATTCAGAAGTTTAACGGTTATGAATGCACATACTTAAAAATTACTTAAAGTACAACTATCTACTTACCGAACACTGCATTATGCATTCATTCTGACAGTTAAGTTATGCTAATGATTAACTTGTATTCTTGACAAAATATTTCTATTAGAATTTATAGTAACACAAATCTTGAATTTATTGATTATCTACGACATCGTTTTACAGATTTTTACCAGTTCTTTTAACGGTTAAACGCCCTTTGGTTTATGAGAATCGCACCTGAACGTGAAATATTGGATATTAATTTTTCATGCCATTCATGTATCAAGTTTGAAATTTATGATTATACGACTTCTGTGGGACACGCATCTTAAAAATGGTGCTATACCGTTATGGGACTTTCAGACTTAGCTATAAAAGAAAATTCATATCATTACACGTGTTCCATTATATTATATCACGATGTACAACGAGAAATGTTATATTTCGTTAAGATGTACTAGGTGTGTTCCGCGGTTTCCCGCGTGTTGATGGATGATGATGTTAATAATGAAAAGTATCCTATGTCTTATTCCAGGGCCTAAAGTACCTACATGTAAAATTTCACCCAGATCCGTCGAGTAGTTTACGCGAAGGCGTAACAAACTCACATACACATCACCAGCCATAGTACGTCCACTGCTGGAAATGGGCCTCCTTCTGGGGGGGTTTTGCCAATACTCGCCACGCTTGGCAGGCGGGTTGGCGAGCGCAGTTAGGTGTGATTGTTCAAGGAAGACGCTGCTGCCCATCTTCCGGATTACATCCCTTAGCCGACTCTTACGGCAACCACGGGTAGTGGGGTACTATTCTTACGCCGGCACCACCACGGCAATGAAGTATCCATACAGTCTAAACTACGGTAGCCCAGTTGGGAGATCGCTTGACAACCAAAAAGGTTCTAGGTTCTAATCCCACGGCTTACACCGTCTTTTCTAAGTTATGTCTATGAAGCGCCAAAGCGCTAAAACGGTTTAAACGGTTTAGGAAAACATCATGAGGAATCATGCATCTCTGAGGATTCTTAATGTTCTCAATGTACTTATGTGAAATCTGCCAACCTACACTTTGCTTGAGTGGTGGACTCGTCCTTCTTACAATAAGAAGAGCCCTCGCTAAGCTGTGGGACCATCCAAAACTATTTAACTATTCAATAAACCTCGTTCCAAAGAACGAGGTTACTTCTAGGTGGTTAGGTTCTTTACTTTCAGGTTTAAAAACCTGAAAGTAAAGTACTTCTAAATTCTAAGGCATTCTGAACTTTATCTTCATAGTTGAAGGGCCGGAATGAGAAAGGGGGAAGGTTAAACTATAAGGTACCCACAATGTGTGAACGAAGTGGTATCCTTACTTGGTGGTAGATCTCCTTAGCAAGAGGTCGTCTAGGTAGGCACCATCGCAGTACCAGATATTCTGCCGCTAAGCAGTAGTGTGTAAATAATACTGTGTTCCGGTTTGAAGGATTTTGTAGCTAGCGAAATTACAGGGCTTTTGAGACTCGACAGTAATGAGGTCCAAAGCATCGATGCCCTGCACTTTGTTTTGCTACTCAAAATTCTGTTTCGCTGCAATGGTCATGGACATCAGGAGAGCGCCTCGTTCGTGTCATTACCTATACATAAAAAAAAACCCTAATAGGCTGGATTAACTTTTTGTATCTTTGTCTATCCCATGTATAATAGTAACGTAGTTTGAAAGCTCCGTTATAGTAAACTATCTGGTAAATTGCATTTAAAGGGCGTGACACCATGACACAGTTTTTTTTACTATCGAGTATTGAGGGCTATCGCTATGATATGGAAATTAATATACTTAGGACTGGCCTAAAGATGGGAACCTCAATGGAGTTAAGTTGTTTTACATATAGGAGGTCAACCTCATTTAGTATTCACATTAATATACACAACAATACAAACTTTTTGCTTGGTGGTAAAGTTCCTTAGCGGTAGGTTATCTAGGTAGGTACCACCACATTACCAGATATTCTGCCGCCAAGCAGTTGTGTGTTCCGATTCCGGTTTAAACGGTGGGTAATGCAGCTAGCGAAATTACAGGGCTGTTGAGATTAACAATCTAAAGTCTCAAAGTAATCAGTGCCAAAGCAGCGATGCTTTGTTTTGTTGATCAAATTTCTGTGTATCGCTGTAATTTTCACGGACAGGCGTTATTTCTTACTATAAGGGCCAATCGTTTGTCTTAAAAAAAAAAAAAAAAAAAAAAATACTGAAGTCTAATAAGGAATTTCCTACTCTTGCTACTAAAATAATTGAATTGCCTATGGACAATTGATAGTTTAAAGACATTAAAATGGTTAGAACATTATTTTCATTGTAAAATACGCATATAAAGCGCGATATACTTATCGTTGACAGCAATATTTTAAAAAATACAGAATATTTTTATTGTGTAACAAATTCTATTTCCTCAGGGATTTTTGCCGACTCGCGAGTCAATTGTTTTTACAACTCCCTGTATCGTTGGGTCCGGAGCAGCCCCGATAGCATCCTAGATGTGTTTGCTAATAAGTTTGAATGTCAGTATATGAATCATTGCTGTATGCTCTAATGTATTGAAATGTGTCATGCAATTATAATTATGTATACTTTTTTTTATCAATTAATAATCTGACAGTTTTATGCTAATTGTACCTGTTTTATGTAAAAGTAATGAGTCGGAAGGAGACGCTCTCCTGATGGTAAGAGATAACACCTGTCCATGACCATTGCAGCGATACACAGAACTTTGAGTAACAAAACAAAGTCCAGCGCGCTGCTTTGGCGCTCATTACCTTGAGACTCGATAATATAATTAGTCTCAACAGCCCTGTAATTTCTCTAGCTGCAGTACCTACTCTTCAAAGTGGAATACAGTAATGTTAACACACTACAGCTTGGCGGCAGAATATCTGGTACTGCGGTGGTACCTATCTAGGCGACCTCCTGCTAAGGAGATCTACCACCAAGTAAGTACCTATAGTTGAAAACTGCTATTGAAACCGTGGTGCCAGCATATAATAATTTCACAAAGTGCAATCGTTTCTGATGACATTCTCACGAATTTGTAATACCCCATAAATAACTTTCGAGCAGCGAAACTTTTGCCGTAATCGTAATTAAGATCTAAAAGCCAGTCCTATCTTAATCCCTAGCGTTCAAGATAAAGACCTAAAGTATCTTTAGTTTGTATCGTAAAGGTTTGTTATGGTCTCGTGAACAGCGGGCTAGTGTTGTACTTGATACGGCAATGCAAAATGTATTATTACCTCTTCCAAGGCTCTATGTAAATGCATTTTTATCTCGCGTATAACTTCCGAGATTTACCTAGTAAATAAAAGACCAGGCAGTCTGGAAGGAGAAAAGGGAGGCCTTTGCCCAACAATGATATAATAGAGGCAGAAATAAAATTAAAAAAAAAATCTTAACGCTGGCAGAATAAAGAAAGTACGATACCAAAAAAAAAAAACTCTGAACAACAACAACATGCAACATGAGTTAGTGAGGCTTTTAAAATTCAGAAACATAAAATTCATAAGAAAATTACTAAAATACTTTACTACTCAATAAAAGTTAATAGATTTTATCTAATCTAAAAAAGGAATTAACTACTTACCTGCGGCGAATAAAGATACAATGCTTACCCGTTGATTTTTTTTTAAATTTAATTTGCCCTTTTGGGGAGGCTATAGCTTTTAAGCCATACTGCCTTGTCTTCCGTTTTTGCAATTCATGTCTTAAATCTAGTCATGCTTTAGTAAAGTAGTGGCGTCTTTACAATAAGCCTCGATGGAGTATTGGAAGCAACACGAAAAGTCATGTTTCACCGCATTATATCACTTTCCCACACTCGTGCTTGTAATTCGGCAATTTATGAATAAAACACCACTATTTTTATATATAAACACTCGAAAAAACACTAGTTTTGGAAAAATACGATGGGGCGACACGACGCTTACCGCGTTCCCGCCAAAACTCCCCTGTTGATTTAACATAAGTCGTACACATAAAACAGCACAATTTTTTTCGATAGCAAACTGAACCAACCTGTGGTTACCGGCCATTTGAATTTTGCCATAATCTACGGCAGTTACGTAGCTCCGGCAACCTGTCTCACAATACTTGGAATTATTATTAAGTGTGGATACTACACAGTACCCATGCCCGACTCCAACCAAGCCTTTATTAAAGGTTATGGTCGACAACAGTACAGTTATGTGAAATTGAACTGCTTGTGAGTTAGAACCCTTTACCGAACGGCACGGTCGAGCTAATTGGCAGTATTTAGTGACAATTGCCGTAATTGACTGTTGGATATCTTGAGAAAATAAAACGGGAATGGCATTTTAAGATGAATGAATTCCGGTTGTCTTACTAACTAGTAACTACCTTGAATACATACACGGCTAGTTAGATGTTAAAGAAGAATAAGTGTTTAGTTTTTTTTTTAAATATTATACGGGTATTCTATATTGTATTTAAATAGTCTAACAAATAACGCCTGTCATGGCGTACTTGCCAATTTTTTGGCATCTGTGACTGTCGGTAACTTGCAAAGTAAATCTAGTTTTTAGTAGACAAGACAATACAGAAAAGAGAAAGAAATGGTTAATATGTAGTGGAACAACTTGTTCTTTATTGTTATAAACAAAATATAGTTTATGATCTTGTTATAGAGAAATAGAAGTCAAGATGTGTAATGTAAGAATAGACCCATAATGTGAATCGTAGACATAATGCCAAAAGCTGTCGTAATACAATGTTCACTTCAGAATTTAACGTCCTTTTTTTCCCGATTACGGCAAAGCCAAAAGGAAGGGTAATGTTTTTAGCACTTTATGTATATTTGTATATATTTGTGTGTTCCACCGTAGCGCCAAAATGAGTCATCTGATTTTAATGAATGAGATTCGTTATTATGCTCCAGGTGACATAGTTATATTTTCTGTTGTTGCCATATAGATTTATTTTTTTAATTCGTGTGGACTGATGTAGCATTGGATTAATAGACTATAAACTAAGCGAATAGATCTCATCATCGTCATCCTATCGAAGTCCACTGCTGGATATAGACCTCTCCCAAGACACGCCACTCAGCCCGATCTTCGGCATTTCGTTTCCATCCATCGCTAACTGTCCTACGTATATCGTCACTCCATAGTCTCAGGGCGTCCTACGGTACGTTTTCCAATTCATGATCTCCAGCTCCACTCTAGAACACATCTACTTTAGCGGTTATCGATTCTACGACAGATATGTCCATTGTCCAGCCCACTGCCACTTCAGTTCGCTGAGCTGTCTGTGACTTTAGTTCTTTTTCAAATAGATATATACGTTTGTAATGTGTGCTAATAATATGAAGCACTTAGGTCTTAGAGAAACAAAGACCCATAGAAAGCTGATTTTATTCAAATTATAACAGCGCACAGCCTGAGGAGCCATCGTGACCATTCTCTGGCCGATTTGCGAGATTTCACACTGACCGACTGCTTGAGGGCTCAGCAAATATGTCAAGTATCATTGGCGGACTTCAGCGGGACAATGAAATAAGTAGAAGGCAGAGTGATAGCTTTTAATAAAAGCTGTCAACATTAACAAAAGCTTTTAGATCATTGATTTTTATATTGACTATAATTTTTATCATACATATTGGAGAGTGTGCCCTAGATTTACACAATTTGATACCACCTTTTATCACCGGATGACTAGACGAAAACATAGGGGATATATCTCGCGAATGTTTCGATTTTAGGTTCTTTATTCGAACAGCACAGCTCTGCCGGAGTCTGTGTTCCCCAAAAATCAAAATAGATGTCTTCAAATCCAAGGTAAGTTCCTTTCATGAAAGCGTACTCCATCCTAGACCGCACTACTGTTAAACATCAGAAAGGGCATGGTCAAACGCTACTCTATTCAGAGTTAAAACAAGTAATTCATTAACTTATAACAACACTTTTTGCGTCGAGGGTTAAAAAAAATTGGTAATTATTATTTTAGACATATATGATTAGACTTAGTTTTGCTAGTCAAAAAGTTATGGGTACAGTTGCTCATTATGGTCATGGACATGTGTTATTAACAACCATCAGGCGAGAGTTTCACTCGGCTCATAAGAATATATATATTTACAATTAAAATTAAAAACCGACTGCATGATCCATATAGTCCAAAGAACCGATTTTCGTGAAATTCTCATGGGACCAAGTTAAAAGTATCTATCCTTTTAAAAGAAAAATTGTTTTTCAAATCGGATAAATGACGGAGTACGGAGCCAGAAAAAAAAAAACCACCTAATTGAAAACGTCCTCCTTTCGACTTCAAAAATTGAAATCGTTTAAAAATGAACCCAAAACAAGGTACTGAACAGACCACTACTGTTTTTCTAATAAAGATAAACGATCGTTTACAACTGAAAGCTTGAAGCGGTCGCAGGACCACCGGTAATTATGGTAATAGCATGATGGATGGTAACTGTATGCAACCGAAATGGTGACTATGATTGTTCGAAAGCTGGAAAATACTTTCTGTTGTCATGTTTTGCAATTTACTCGAGTCGCCACCGCGAGCCATTTGGCTCAATCTTTGAATCGTCAAATGAGTTTTGAAGCATACAATGAAAACAGAGATCAATGTGTTTTTTTCTTTATTGTTGGCATCGTACTTTGTGCGATCTGCCACTGTCAAGTGTTAGGATATTTTTAAGTATAATTATGATGAAAAATCAAGCGAAATAAAATTAAGTCATATAAAGTAAGTCAGGGTTAAATACTAGAAAAATAGTGCTAACTATATTAGAGGATTTAGACCGAATTTTAGAAGCAAATTCTTACAATTGTGCACGTAATCTACTACTTTTATACATAAACAGAAAAAACAAATGTTTTTTGGCAAATAATACAATGCACTGACATTATTTTTCCAAAACTCTTAAGACCTGTCTGGTAACCAGACTCTTTATTATTTCTATTTCGATTTAAGATTAATTTTATTTAATTGAGACGTAAGATGTCGCCACTATAGAAATTCATTGCCTGATAGGTACGATAAAACTAGTATCTAGAAAATCTATGTCTATAACAGGAATGAGGTTGCATGCTGTTTCCATCCAACCATACTATGTTAATTAGTTACTCCATTCAGGCCTGTGATTTAGTGCAGAGGACACAAATTGGCGCTTGCCAACGGTAATCAAATGCCAATGTGGGGTAAATGCTGGTCTAAGTTAAGTCTACCACATTTAGAAAATATACAAAGGCAGAGGCTTAAGTCATTGAATCGAATTCGCTTACAAAAAATCGTCAATAAAGATTATAGCAGTTTAAAAGCAACTATTGCGAGTAGTGGATGTACTGTGATCCCAGTCAGCGTACTATTGACTTATTTGTAATTTACGTCACTATACAGTTTAGGAACGATTGGCCGCGTTTCCTCACCGTGAGGCACGTGAAATTAGGTTGTCGCTCGTCGCTCCGCTCGCAGGCTTGCGCGTCGTGCGCATGTATATAAACATCTGGCGCGGATTTGTTGCAATTAAAAAATAATTACTATTAAACAATTTAATCCTTGTAATTAGAAAAATAATCATAGTAATATATAGAATATACAATTTATAACTTTATTGTAATCCTTGTGTCGGCGAGTTGCAACCCTGCGGGCACGCAAACAAAAACGAAGTTTTGAGACAGCGGTGCCCATCTGAATATCGACTCTTGTTCCACACGATACGTTTCAATTTCGCGTGCAAACATGTGAAGAGTTACCTGTGCAAAATGTACCGTACATTTTGTACCTAAACTTGACTTTTGTTCCGAGTGAATTTTCTTTAGTACTATTATTTATTCTGTGACATTCTGCAACTACTGAAAATATTCGAATCACTCAGTGTTTTTTTATTGTCTCTCATCTGGACCCATTTCCACTATAATAGCTGCTACAGACGACATAATGTTAATATTCTGATGAAGTAAATATCTTCCTGTGTAGTAGTTCGAAAATATTTATGGGATATTATTTCAACACAGTTAAAAGCTTGTCACCTGACGCTTCCTGTTAGTGAACATTCAAATTGTTTCTTAATATTTCATCTCGAGTTTCGATCACAAAATCTAATGGAGGTTCCAATCAATGCGTTTGTGTTGATAGCGGAAATGAGTCTTAAGAGGAAACAAGTCGTCATTTTCTTCATACAAACGCTTTCCCCATTTTCCTTCCAGGATTTTAATAATAATAATAAACATTTATTTCAGGTTACTATGACCCATATGTAACTAAATACAAAAATTAAAATACAGAAAAATTAAATTAAAATTAAAAATAATTAAATTCTTAACATAATAATAATTAAAAACGTGCGATTGAATGTCAAGAAAAATTAAATAATAAAAATAAAATAAAATTTTGAATTCATCATAATGTCAATATAAATAAGTGCCGTAACACATGTGAAGTTGCGTGGCATGCGTGATGATGGGGCAGTCGAGTCGGGCAGCCACAGCACACAGGATGCCATTAGTGCTGCCTCGGACGCGGGAGAGCATCGAGGCGGCCCGTTTGCGGAGTATGGCGTGGAAACCATCCACATGACTGTCCGCAAACATCCCCAATGCACTGCAGCGCCAAGGCAGCCCTAACAGCATCCTGAGCGTATTGTTGTACTGTACTCGCAAGGCGTTAACTGTCTTCAGAGTATAGTCGGTCCACAAACTGCAGGCATAAAAAGACTGGCAGAATGCTTTAAATAAACTTATTTTCACTGGAGTAGTGTTAATACTAGAGCAATAATTTTTAGATAGGAAGTAGATACTTGCTAGTTTCATGCCCCTCTGTTTTGATTTTTTGATATATTTTTTTTTTATAAGAGCTAGGAACCTTCAAAAATCTTAAAATTTACCTAGTTTCAACGCTGTGTTTCAACGTCCAAATTCCCAATCTCATAGACATAATCTTAAAAAAATAAAACGCACAGGCAAAGAACACATCCTTCTTATTTACTTGTTAAAAGAAATACTAAAATCGGTCTAAATTTGGAGAAGGAAACAGAGGAATACGAAACCTCGATTTTGCTCATTTTATTTCGGGTTAATGAGCCCGAGGTGCAGTTGTCCCTTTCGCTCAGTATGTACGCGGATGCTGCGTGCGGCGCGACAGAAATAGTTTGGTGAAATTCCTAATTTTCAAATGTCTCAGTTGACTGCTTTCCTCTTAACAGAATTGATACTAAGTAAACTACTACTAAATGTTATCGTAAATAAATGAAACTGTCAAATGACTAGAATGAAATGTTACACGAAAGTCGCCGTGAATTCGTGTTTAAATTAAGAAAATTCGAGTGTAATTTTAATACTGATAAAAAATTGCATGCTGGCTTAGATTAAAAATAGGTTAAAAATAGTTAGGTACGCTGTAAGATCAAAATCCTATGGACGAACATGTTAACGACCAAATCGCTTAACAATAAAGCCGCTCATGTAGTACCGGATACTTATTAATTAATAACCATGTTTTATTGTATTTTAGTACAATAAAATTGTATTGTATATGTCATAATTTTAAAAAGAAACAAATCCGCTGTCGCATTCAAAGAAAGATGTAAATGATCGTCATAAAAGTACTTTGACATGTGACATAAAGTTTAATATACTACAAAACTACTTCCGTCTCTCTAAAGCTGATAAGCTTTCCAATTACTCTAGTCAAAACGTCCATGTAGACGATAGTTCATAAGGAATGCTCTCATGTTTATTATAGTAGATTAGTTAGAGAAATAACTTAGCGGGAAATTAATAAAACACATAAAAGGAGATACTAAAATAGCCACAGCTGGCGTGGAGCCAATTTCTGTTGACGCTTTGGAACGTGGAACTAGAGACCTTAAGTGAACGGCTGTAAAAACTTAAAAATATGTCTGTTTGAAATGAACAGGTTTCAGAACAGTTTCTTCTATTATTTTTGTACAAATAAAGAATATTGGATATGGGCAATGGCGTGCGGAACACTTGGCATTTTATGGGTAATCTAGAATTAGATCTCTAGTGTATTTCCGCTTATATGCGGAATTTGGAATACCTAACCGTTTCACCTTCTATTTATTTCTTGAAAACTAATCTGCACATCTTTAAGGTAATAAATAACAAGAATCTTAAATCACTACGTGCTGCTTTCGCCATAAGGTCGCTTCACATCAAGAGCAAAAAAAATAATCACAGCCGTTCGATAAATTAACTGAATGACGACGAACTTCCAATAATGTTAGAATTTTGGTTTTAACGAATTCGTAAATTTCTGAACAAAGAAATGTGTGCAAAACGGACCGAATGCACTTAATCAATTTCTTACTGTGCCATGTTACGAAATTCTTAATTTGTTCACTAGTTAAATTAATATTTAGTGTAAAGTATTGAATTCAACTCAACTGCAGAGCAGTGTATACACAGTGAATGAATTGAGTGTTTGGATCACGTCATTTAGTAACTACCTAGCAGTCTAGCATCTAGTATATACGACTATACGTATACGTATGTATGTCACTGGTTTTCGACTAGAAACATAGTTGTAACACTTGTACATGTAATTATTTATAAAGTGCCAAATTACAAATGCTAGTGTGGGCAAGTGATATATGACTTTTCGTGTTGCTGCCAAAACTCCATCGAAACTTGTAGTAAAGTCGCCACTACTTAACAAAGGAATGACTGGACTCGACTGTGTATTACGAGTATTTTGTGTGTCTTTGGCTTGATTTTTTAATTTACGTGTGAAAAAATTAAAATACTTGACACTGGAAAATGCACAAACTGCGACGTTCAAAATTAGAAAGAGGGCATTCGTACATCTGGGTCTTCCGTGCAACAAAATGTTTTAGGCGCGAAATGAACGGATATCCATCGTTTGACGCAGCCGTTTGAACACCACGCTTACCAACTAGTGTTTATTCTGTCTTCTGACAGAACTCTTGATATATTTTAGATCATTATAAATAGAATAAGCTATGCTTTTCCGACACCTGAGAGTTATGCGACCGTTTGTTCTTTCTAAGGTGTGGCATTGACAGAGAAAATGTATTGAGAGCAATTAATTTTATTTAAGATCTAGTTTTCCGGTGTTAATGACCATTTAGAACAAGCACAATGTTGATGTGCTATTAAATACTTTTTACCACCAGTAAGCCCAAGGTTGACCTTTAACTGGACAAATGAAAGCGACGATGTGGTCAAAGGTAGGCATGTAGATTTACATGATAAAGTGCTAGATTATGTCTCTGAGGAAGCAGAAAATCTGCCAGCTTATTTCATTACTTCGTTGTACAAATTATTACGACATATTTTTTTTTTTATTCAACTTCGACAAAGGTCACTGACCCCAGTGTCTGTGGAGCGTAATTTTAAATAATAAAAAAAAAAACTTTTATATTCATGCAGTATTTAATTTATCTCTTATAAATGTTGTACATTATGTTATCGTTAACCTTAGTTTACTTCCAATGCATGAACTTAGGCTGTTCATAAATTTCGCTTCCAGTTACTACACACTACGTAACAGGGGATATACAAGAGGTCCTGTTTTGCCAATTGTAATGAAAACAATGTTTTAAATGTCTTTAATATTTCTTAACCTTTGTTTCAGGTATAACAAGCCCGGGTGTAAACGGGACCAGAAATCAAAAACGGACACCCAGAAGGATAAGATTGTGCATAATAATGGAAGAAAAATCTAGGTATGTCGTTATAACTATTTAGTGTACATGTTAGTCCCTTCAATGAATAGGGAAATGAATATGTTTATAGGCTTTATGAAATTATTTCTCATTTATTATTAAGCAACCTCAACTAAAGACAGTGGCCTTTACTCTAACTACCGGGTCTTGAAAATCATGCAGCGTTGGTATTAAAGATCATTAAGGGCCATCCACAAATTACGTCACACGAATTTCATGATTTTGTCCCCTCCCCCGTCAGCTGATCACATTTGTGAGACCTCCCTGGTGTGATGTCACATATTTTGCAATTATAGATCAGGAAATTGCTAAATCAGCAGTTCCGAAATCTGGTTTATTTCCATTTGAATTATTTTTTTTAAGAAATTAACTAAAGTAAAAAAGATATTTTAATAAATCAAATAAACTAATCGACAAAACAATTTAAAACATTATTTTTATGTTCATTTAGATAGGGTTGAAAATATTTTGAAGATTTTCGTTAATTGTTTAAATTTAGTCTTTTCACCAGCGCTTGGCCAGCGTTGTGGACTATTCACAATTCACAACCGAAATTCACAACAGCCTTCTCACAATGGGAAGAGATATGCGCCCAGCAGTGGGCCAGTTTATAAAACAGGATTAAAACAGGCTGATTCGGAAAGAAATTATCAATATCATTGACACATAACTTTCTCCCGTCAAATGATACTACAATCCACTGAACCGTGCCTGAAGAGTGCAGACGGTTTCCATGGTTCAGTAGGTAAGCGACGGCCTCAGTACGCTGCTATCAAATCAACAGAACTGGCTAACGCTGTAACTAAAATAAATGAGCGGGAACTTGTCAATTTGGTTCAGAAAATGCGATGTAGGCTCCCTGTTCATGTGTACCTATAGCTCAGTCGGTCTTTCTGTTCTAACATTCATTTAACGCACGGCGGGCTTGAAATTATTAGAATTACTTTTTAGCTTTGTTGAGTGTCAAGTTTAATATTAATAGGGATTGAGTAGGTATGTTAAATAAGTTTAAAGAGCCTTAAATGTATAAAAGAGATTCCATTCAGGACCATTATCACAAAATGGAATGTATAGGTTTAGCAAGTAAATGTTAAGTTATCTCAGTCGAAAGAGGGTCAATGTACTTATTATTATGTACAACTTTTACTATGGGCTCAACTCTGAAATAGAGAAAGAAAAATCAGCTGCTCCAAACATTTCATCTGGGGTTAATGAACTTTTTCTATTGAATAGCACTTTTTTTTTCACAATATCAGAGTACTCGTAGTTACTCGTATACTTTAGTTAGTTGTTCATAATGATGGGCAAAATTACACATTTTTGGCTAACTACATCAAAAGCTTTTTGTAGCGCGATCGGAACACACACCAAAGGACGTAGGTTGAAATCTTGGACAGCCCTGTTGGCTCATTTGTAGTATATCTGGTTTAAGAGCTATATGGGGTGGGTTTTAAAAGTGAGGCTGCCGGAACACACCGTTAGATGCTTGACGGCAGATTTTCAACTTGAGGGTGGTAGCAATCACTAGAAAGTACCCTACCACCACGCTATGGTTTACTCACGATGTTTTCCTTCACCGGCAGCTCAAGCTCATTGTTGGAGTGTGAACCCACGTCCTTCGGTATGCGAACCGACCGCGCTAACCACTGAGCTATGATCGCTACAAGCTCCCGCTGCAGGCTAGGTTGTTGACAACCACAAAGTTACTAAATATTAGATGAACTGTGAATCGCAAAATTTTAAATTTACCTGAGTAACAAGACGAACAAACTAGACTGTTAAACTATATACCTTATTGAACAAACCTTAGACTATAAATATCATAAGGAACAAATAAACTCTACATCAAATACCATCTTGAGTCACTCGTACCGCAGGCAATGCTGACGTAACGAGCTGAAAATACCGCCTTGCCCTTTACATAAAGCACTACTTACTTGCAATAGGCTAGATATTTTCATTGCTGCAGCTGTACAAGCAAGATTGATGCTTTTGTGCCATGAAAACTGCATTGTGAAGACTAAATTGTCGGGTATCAAAATTTTGTAATGAAGCTAATTTTTTTTTTAAATTTTATACTAGGTATATATAAAAAATAACATTAAAAAGTAAATTACAAAATGTCAATCAGCCTGAACTTCAGCGACATTTAGTTTTAAAAAAAACCCGCTCCTGGCCGTACCTACCTGCAAAGGAACCAATGAGGCTGGCAGCATTTCTGCAAATACAAATACAAATATTTTATTGATAACACCAATGTTACAAGTTAATTCCGTAATATCTGCGTTGGATAGCAATGACCAGCCTTTGCATCAGGAACGAACCTGAGCAAGAGTCACCAAACTGATTCTCTTAACTTTCATTCAAATGTTTTAATCAAATTATAATGTACTAGCTTTTACCTACTTTGCTCGCGTGGCCAATCCGGAAGGATTATTTAAGAAAAAAATAACTTCGATTTTTTTTAAAGACTTATTTATGTAGATTAAAATATGGCAAAGAAACTTGCATAATGTTCGCGGTAGGAATTCTATGGTATATTTAAAAATCTCTGATTCTAAAGTTTTGAAATACGGAAAACTACGGTACCTCGATGGGCATCTAACGGTTGTTCTAATTCTCAAAACAATCCAGAACATGTATGTCAATGACATCGACTGACAACAATAGTCATCGCCTACTTCAGTTGCAGTCTGCAGCGATGCCCACGCGCATGTCATGTGAACTCATGTGTCATGCGCTCTGTACAGTGTGCTGGAACCAAGAAGACAAGTAAAGATAGGACAGAGATCCTCTGTTACAGGCTAGCCACCGATCACGTTTTATTAATTGCAATCAGATAACACTAGTAGTTTAGTAACGTAGTTTGATTAGGTGTTAGATAAGCAACGTTAAAAGGCAAATATATGTATAAGCGGATCTCACGGTGGAAAGAAGGACGCACGGGACCCAACAAAAAAAAAAATTCCAACAACTAACAATCGCGTAAGATTTCAAATACATTGAGATAGAATTTTGTGTCCTGACGTCTAGTTAACGAATGTACTTCAATAGTAAACGTAAAAACTTTCTTTTGGCTTTGCCTTAGTTCAAGTTCAAGTGTTTTATTCGCTAAAGATGTGGTTACATTTTAGATCTTAAATATATATTAGTACAGCACATCTTACCTTAATTTTCATGCGAATTATATATAAATATTATAAATATTGTAGGACACATTACACACAGCGCCATCTGACCCCAAACTAAGCAGCGCTTGTGTGATGGAAGTCAGATAACTGATAGGATACATAAATACTTTTTTTTTTGTAAATACATACTTATAATACATACAGAACACCCAGACACAGAACAAACATTTGTTTATACCAAACAAACATTTGTCCTTGGCGGGAATCGAACCCACGCCCTACAGCTCAGGCAGACATACTCCCAATGAGCCAACAGGGCTGTCTGAATTTACAATATAATAGCTTAAACTAAATTATTTTTATTATTATACTTCTCACAATAATGTATAATAATAATGTATGTACAATTATAACAAGAATCGTCACGAAAAATATTAACCGATATCAAAATAATAACTACTTAATTATACAAAAAGAAATAATAAAAACATAAGACATTTCTATCATGAGATCAATAATAAATATTGAGTAAAAATAATATAAAAATGGAGTAATAAAATGTCGAGTAAACAAAAATAAATATTGGTGGGCATTACACGCCGCGCAATTTAACCCCCAAATTAAGAAAAGTTTGTACTATTGTAATTAGAAAACGAATATAATACTTACATACTTTCTTTTTTGTAAACAAATACCTCACCAGGTTTGCTTTCTTCGACCACACCATCATTTTAAATCAGGTGAGCTGTGGTCAGACATCTAGCTTGTCAATTAAGCAAAATCTTTGAGAAAATTATACTAAATCAATTATTAACTCATTTTGTCAATAATCAGATTTTACATGATCACCAGTTTGGATTTACGAAAGGCCGGTCAACGTCAGACGCTGGTGCTAAACTTTTAAAGCATATTTTCGAGGCCTGGGAGAATTCACAGGATGCGGTTGGCGTATTTTGTGATCTCTCCAAGGCGTTCGATTGCGTGGATCATCACACCCTAGTTCTAAAACTTCAGCACTATGGAGTTCGTGGAGTGGCACTTGATCTTATATCATCTTATCTATCGAGTCGCCAACAAAAAGTAGGTTTTAGCGGTATTACGTCCCTAGGGTCCTTAGTAAAAACGGGCGTACCTCAAGGATCAATCTTAGGCCCTTTCTTGTTCTTGGCATATATTAATGATTTGCCCTATATGGTAAATGAATTGTCCGATATAGTTTTATTTGCTGATGACACCTCGTTAATTTTTAAAGTCAATAGAAAAGATACAGACCTTACACAGCTCAATAACACCTTATCAGCTGTATCAAAATGGTTTGCCGCCAATAATCTTATGCTTAATTCATGTAAAACAAAATGTATAAGGTTTTCTCTCCCCAATTGTGCTAAGAGGGACACTCATATCTTAGTCGATGGTAAAAGACTTGATCTAGTGGATAAAACAGTCTTTCTCGGCGTAACATTAGATAGTAAAATACAATGGGGTCCTCATATAGAAAAGTTAGCTAGTAAATTGAGTTCCGCTGCCTTCGCGATTAGAAAAATTAGACAAATAACAGATGTGGCTACAGCCAGGTTGGTTTACTTTGCTTATTTCCATAGTTTAATGTCCTACAGTCTACTGCTGTGGGGCTCAGCTGCAGACTTTGAAACTATTTTTATTCTGCAAAAAAGTGCAATTCGCGCAATCTATTGTTTGGGTCGTCGCGAATCACTACGAAACCGATTTAAAGATTTTAAGATATTAACGTTACCGTCACAGTACATTTATGAAAACATTATGTTTGTCCGGAAAAATTTAAACTCATTTGAAATTAATAGTAGTCGCCATAACTTAAATACAAGAAATAAAGATAAAATTGTGACACCTAGATTCAGGTTATCTAAAGCTAATAAGTCTTTTCTCGGGAATTGCGTTAGATTCTATAATAAAATCCCACTTGAGGTAACTAAAATGTCCTATAATAAATTCAAAGATTTTATAAAGCAGAGGTTAATTGACAAAGCCTACTATAAGGTGGCTCATTACGTGGAAGACAGGAATATATGGTTGTTGTAGCTTCTCTCTGCACTTGCATCCCCCTGGCTAAGTGACAATTGTAGTAAGCATAATGTATGTATTAATATTTATTACTGTAAATTGTAACCTAATATGAAAAGAAAGATCCACAAAAAAAATGCCTTGCTGAGTTTCTTGCCGGAGTCTTCTCAGTTGAAGTGTAATTACGAGCCGGTGGTAGATTCAAACATGTAACTTAACGTTCATAAGTGCCTTACCAGGGCCTAAACTGAATAAATGACTTTTGATTGATTGATTTTGAATTCCATTCAAAAAATATCTCTCAATACGTAAACACTCAGAAACAGTACAAATATCACATAGATCGTTCTTAGAAGTCGAGATGGAATCGGTATCTTCTAGGCGAGCGTGCTCCATCGTAGATTGCATCTTCACTTAACATCAGGTGAGATGGCGATCAAACGCAAGCCTATTTCATAAAAAAAATATGAAAAAAATGTCTTGTGGGAATTAAATTCACACGTTCAAGCTTCAAGTCAAAAATGGCATTAAAAAATCCTAACGCTACAACGAAGCTGTATAAACGCAAAAGACGCCAGGCGATCGAAATGGACATGCTCTGACGAAATTACCTTCTCATTCATTATATGTAATAGAGACATAAGAATACCATATCCACCACCTACATCACCGTTGGCCTGATCCGCTTTAGTTACATCATAATCTGGCTCCTACGAGTACCTACTTAGGAAGCACTGCATTCATATTTATACGTTCTTGTTTAGGCAGAGAGCATAATTACGCTTTGTTAAGATTTCGGTATAGCATTGTTGTTTTTGTTCAAATGACGTTGGAAAAATAGGTGTTCGTTAGGAGGCAGCTGTTTAGCGTTTTGTACTCATGTTGGAGGATTTTTACCGTTACGAGTGCGACATGGTCTTGTTTTTTTATTTTGTTTTTAGTATTTGTTGTTATAGCGGCAACAGAACACACATAATTGTGAAAATTTCAACTGTCTAGCTATCGCGGTTCTTGAGATACAGCTTGGTGATAGACAGACGGACAGATAGACAGACAGCAAAGTCTTAGTAATAGGGTCCCGTTTTTACCCTTTGGGTACGAAAACCCAAAAAACATTACTTTTTTGATTCCGTCCAATAAGCTTGGCCGGTATGTTTAATATATTATTTCTATGTCTTTTATTAAAAGCAACATTGAAAGCTCTAGTTCACGTTATTTGGTGTTATAAAGTACTAGCTACCCGCCCCGGCTTCGCACGGGCGCAATGTAGATACTAACGTAAAACATTATTTTGATTTGTCTCGTAAGATTTAGCCAGCGTTTGCAATGTAAGCGCAAAAAAACATGTTTTTTTACGACATCACATTACAAATCTTAAAAATTCTCGGTTTTTCTCTACTATTATATGCATGTGTTGTACATATAAAACTTCGTCTTGAATCACTCTGTCTATTGATGGAAACCGCATTAAAATCCGTTGTGTAGTTTAAAAGGTCTAACGGTATAGACGGCGGGAAGCGACTTTGTTTTATACTATTTAGAGATGTATTATCTTCTTCCGACATTTCGTCTCTGACTTCGACTGTCCTAAGATTCACAGAATCGCTTAAATACAACTCATCAAACAGGATTAGGATTTTATCTTATTTCAGTCCAAGAGCAACGAACTCTCTATATTTATAACTGCAAGGACACTAGTTTTATCTTCGCGATAAATTGATGACCACTACATTGTTTAATTCCTTAATTCTGACTCGAAAGTTAACTGTAAGCTATATGTCTTCGTCAGCACCATTGGCCCGTAGAGTCAGATTCTTTAGAAGTGGAGTCATTCGGTAAACGTCTTAATCATTCAATTGAAGTTGAAATGGTGATTTGATATGGGACTTTGTTTTGTCCATTTTTTATCTAAGAAACGTTGTTTGCATCAAATATTTATCTTATGCGGAATATTCATGTTTTCAATATTTTTTTTATATTTTCATATATGTTACGAGTAAAATTTTCCAACTCACATGATGTTAAGCGAAGATGCGGTCTATGGAGCACGCTATACCTAAAAAACGATTTACTCGCGACTTGAAGGCACCCAGATTGTATCGGGGATACCAAATTGAACAGCAAATTTCGCTGTGTCTACTGTAATTAGTTTGTGTGTTCATGAAAGATAGCCATTTTTGCGGCATTAAATACTTTCTGATCCATCTATGATCGAACACTAAATAAAAATAAACATAAAACGTTTAACGTGAGCTCATTGATAGTTATTGCACGAATTACTTATTTATGTATTTCATAAGAGTTCTAAGAAGCACGAATAAATCTAGCCATTACACGAGTCATTGGGCTCCTTGCACACGGGAAATTGAACCAGATATTAGATACTAGTTGATCACCAGGCAGTGAGTTGGTTTGAACTGATCCACAGACTAAGGGGTATTTATATACATTACCATTATTATTATTTTAGCGATGATAGCTTAGTGCTTACCGCGGTCGGTTTATATGCCGAAGGGCGTAGATTCAAACCCCAACAATGAGCTTGAGCTGCCGGTGAAAAAAACAGCGTGCGAAAACCATGGTGGTTTTTTCTAGTACTCGGCTGGCTAGCTACTACCCTCAAGTTGAAAACCTGTCGCCAAGCATCTTACGGTGTGTTGTGGCAGCCTCACTTGAGAGCCAGTTCCATTCTTTTTATATTCCATTTTTTACATTTTTTATATTCTATACAAAAGACATGATTTTTTTGCCGTTTTTACCGATGATGGTACGGAACCCCTCGTGCGCGAATCCGACTCGCACTTGGCCGGTTTTTTAAACTAACCACAGTGAAATTAGCTGTCCTAGAAATACAGTCCCTGTGGCTTCAAGTGCATAGGTATTTTTTGTGGACGTGTGTTCCATCGTATACCGCATCTTTGCTCAACCATCAGTTACGATGATGGTCAAACACAATCCTATGTGTTAATAAAAAGTTGAGGTATAACCAGTATGATCCACGAAAGAATGGGCAAAATGCTATCGTAAATAAAATGGTGATGATGACACCTGATGACACCATCATATACCTATTATGTCAAAATAATAATATGTTAATAAGAATGAGTAATTAATAATAACTTTATAATCTCGTAGATTTAAATTAAAAAAATATATATTTTAAATTTTTCTGATTAAGATTTTTATTTCGGTAGATAAAAACGCAATCTAGAATTTATAAAAGTATTATAACATAATCTGACAAAAATTAATAACAAAATATCTTTAATCAATATAATAGTATTTATATATTTATAAAAATAACCTAATCTAAAACTCAATCAGAGTTAATCTAAAAGACTGATTAAGAAAAGTTCTGGTGTGCAATGAGTTATATAATAATCTATGAATTTTAATATAATTATACATTTTTATCCTAGTATTAGGTTTTAGTAGATAAAAAACGCAAGTTAAAATTGCTAAAAATTAAGACAATATCGCTTAAATGATAAATTGATTAATGCGTAGCTATATATGCATAGTAAGATCATAAAACTTTAGCAATTATTTTTTCTGGTTATTAATATATAATCGTAATTTCGTTACTAGTCATCCTGTCCTTTATAATATTCTTATACATTACTGGGATAGAAAATGACTTGACGACGAACAAAAACTCCATAAGTGGTCAGTCAAGTTGTACACAGCATCACAAGTATAAAAAGGGTGGACGGACCGTCATGATACCGCCTACAAAAAGTAGATTATGGCGACAGATTTATCTATACGTTGAAATAAGTGAAGTAACCATCATACAGGCTGTTTCGAGATGTATGGTGAAATTGAAGGGCGCTCATCTACCCGACAATGTAAACAACTTTTACTATGAACCGATACTGAAATCCCTAAAAAAAAATTTGTTTCCAACGAGTTACGTATTTTTACGTAAGTTCATATATTTTCTTGAAGGTCAATGACGTTTTTTATGAAACGCAGGTTTTTTACCGATGTCAGAACCAGCTTCATCGTAAAATTTGTTCACATTGATAGAGTACACTTTATACGAAACACACTGTATATTTTTCTTAAAAGAAAAAATAACAGACTTAGAATAGAAAATTACTAGTTTCATAATTTGACCACTACAGAAAGGTTTAATGCACTGTTACTCCTTCTTCCCATAAATCAGGCAATGGGATTAAAAATCGAAAGCAACAATGGATATGTCGCAGTAAAATCGTAGAATTCGTAGTATTAGGTACTTGACGGCTAGCTATTTAAAAAAATAGTAGTTTTTCATATTATCACGTAGAATGCGCGTAGCGATTCCGCAGTGCGACGGAAGATGGGGCCACGCCCGTGTCTTGTTTCGCTTTGACTCCTTGAAAAAGGTAATCGTATGTGGTGGAAACTATATTCAGAGTATTTGACTTAATCAAAAGTCTAGTTATAAAACCAAAATGTGCCAAAACGATATTGGTTCTAAAGTAAAAAGCCGTTTTGTATTACGGCGGATCAAAGTTTAGCCGGATTGTATTACAGCTGAAGAATATCCGCTGCATTCT
Source organism: Biston stratarius (assembly GCA_950106695.1). Taxonomy (NCBI): domain Eukaryota; kingdom Metazoa; phylum Arthropoda; class Insecta; order Lepidoptera; family Geometridae; genus Biston; species Biston stratarius. Next base: position 8,378,574 of record OX467112.1, read on the forward strand.
GTTCGAGCTTCGTATTCTTCAATGTGACTAGCCATTATGTAATAGAACAGGGCGTAAAATGATATTTCGTTTAAATTTCCAACACTTTGATAACCTAACTTTTTTAATACATAGACTTACTAGTTACTTAAACAATAACTGTTTAATATTAGGTTTTATTTATTACGTTGCATTGTTTTATTTTGTTCGTATCTTTACAGCATCAATCTTCTAATTACATTTTAGAAATTAAAGATTACAATTAGCCTAAACGTGGGATTTCGATTCAATTTTAAAATATCTTTATTTGTCCGAAATTATCTATAAATTACAATTACTAGTGAGTAATTAAATCCTAGTAGTACAAAAAAATAACATAATTACTTGTTTGTCGAACACATAAACTCTTATAAAACTTAAGATAATATAAATAATAAAAAATATTGAGGCTGGAAAAATAATAATAAATGTTTCCTACGTAGGCTTTAGAATTTAGCATTTCATTTGATGAAATGACATTATTTATGGTTGATCTGCCATAATCCGCCGGATTTTACAATATGGCTGCGACCGACACTCCGTGACATTAGATGGGAATTCTCTCGTTGTTATTAGTGCAGCGATGCAGAAACCAGAAAGTAAAGGTTAGAAATGTAACTCAGTTCAGACAGTTTGTTAATAGAATGGTTAAAAAGAAATACAGCTATCAGACCTGCATGACTCATGTACATAAATCATTTTACATTAAACTTATCTTATATTTTTTATAACTATTCATTTGTTAAACTTGTCTTATACCGTACTGTATTTGTCCTATGAAAACTTATTCTCATCCCATGATGCTTAAGGGCTCAAGGTTTTTTTATGTAATGAGACGAACTAAACTCTCTCCTGATGGTAAGAGATAACGCATGCCCATGATCATTGCAGCAATACACAGAACATTAAGCAGCAAAACAAAGTCCTGGGAATCGCTGCTTTAGCGCTCATTAATTTCAGAATTTCGATGGTTAGTCTTAACAGCCCTGTAATTTCGCAAGCTGCAGTACCCTTCAAACCGGAACACAGTAATGTTTACACACTACTGTTCGGTAAAATATCTAATACTGCTGTGGTACCTACCTAGACAACCCTTTGCTAAGGAAATCAATCATCAAGTTTATTTAAGTTCTATGTTCATTGTTTAGGTTTGAACACAGACCCTTCGACGTGTGATGCGACAGAGCTAACCACTAAGCGATCGCTAAAAGCTCTACTGGGATCATTTTCTTAACGATAAACCACCATAAGATGTTAATTATAGATTGGGCACATATGAAATTGGATGCTTAAGTGAGGTCTCAAGTAATTAAATCTATGAACAAAATTAATTTGTTTCATAGCAATAAATTTTGAATTCAATTAATACGATTTATTGAAAATGAAGTAAAATTTTTAGGTCAGGTAGACAATTTATGAGTCCACGGAAAATATGCGTGAATATAAATGTAATAAAATCTTATTTACCATTACTATGAGACATCTCATAGTACAATCAAACCGTTTAGTACGACTCTTAGAATTTTTTTTGACCACAGCTGACGTGATGTTAAGTGACGGTCTGGTCGAAAATGGTGAATACATCTAGCCTGGAGTAAAACTTTCTCTCAAGTGAGGCTGCCAGAACACACCGTTAAGTGCTTGGCGACAGATTTTCAACTTGAGGAGGTAGCCAGTCGAGTATAAGAAAATACCCGTTTTTTCATGGAAAATCCTTTGTGGATACCACCGGCCACGGGGTGGCAAGGTGCTTATGTGGTACTCTTTGTCAGAATGACGGCCTACTCACTAAAAACCCTGGGGTGTTTCGTCCCAGCGCCTAAAGCCGAAGTAGCGGGCACGCTTGGGTATTCATCCGCTACCACAAGAAATTACCCTACGGTGGTAGATTATACGCTATAGATTCCTCACGATGTTTTCCATCACCGGCAGATCAAGCTTACATATTGTTGGAACTCACGCCCTATGGCATGTGAACCGACTGCGCCTTTAAAACTCTTGGCGTCCGATAGTAGGTACCAAATAGTAGTAGATTGTCGATGGTAGTTTTGTTCTGTCTCCATCGGTTTTTGTCTCGTTCAATCTAACTTAGAGTGACTGGTAGGTACCACGGATTCTGGAATATCCCCACAGTTTGATAAATAGAGTTTGGACATAATATTTAACTGAGTCCAAAGCTCCATACCACGCATAAATTTAGTTGCAATTTTATGCAAATGAGCTTGTATCCAAGATCGAGTTGCATTCCAGGCAAGTCTAGGCTTAAACCCAGCTTGAACTGCTCCAAGCAAACTGGCCTTAAGTGGCCTATTAAGTTGCTAATAGATATGAATGGAATGTAAGCAAGTTGGTTGTACTCGTTGTGTTCATTTAATAAAATCACACACCGTGCCTGGGGATGGGACTTGTTTTTTCAATATTTAGAATCCAAGCAAGTGAACTAGGAATCCGTTTTACCTAAACTCGTTCTGATAACTGTATCAAAAGACCTGTTGTATAATTTCAATGATCGATCTATTTGAATATTTATATCATTAAAGCGTGTTTTTATTGATTACTAGCTGCGCCCCGCGGTGTTACCCGCTACATTTATCGGAATAAAAAGTAGCCTATGTTAGTCTAGGGTGTCAATTACCTCCATACCAAATTTCATTAAAGATGGTCCAGCTCTTTGAAATCTATGACCGGATACAGGCATTTGAGATGTGGATTCTACGGAAGATGTTCAAAATTCCATGGGCCAGTTTCACTTCAAATGCCAAGGTTCTGGAAAATGCTAACCGCAAAAGAGAGCTGATGTCAATAGTAATTAGACGGAAGGTCGCTTTCCTCGAGCACTTACAAAGAGGATCCCTGTATGACTTTCCAAGGTTGATCCTCGTAGGTAAAATCCCGGGGAAGCGAAGCCCAGGACGCCCCAGACGGAAGTGGCTAGATGACATCAAGGAGTGGAATGGACTGAACCATCAGCAACTAAAATTCGCAGCATGGGGTCGCAAAAAATTTTGCCTACTTTCCTCCAAACTTCAATATGAAGATGGCACTTGATGATGATGAGCCCTTTGAGCTTAGTAATACTAATTAACAAAACAAAAAAAAAATATTTACGTGGGAACAGTGGGTAGCACCGCGGGGCGCAGTTAGTATTACTATTAATTAGTTTTGTTTAACTCGATGTTTCGACTGTAGCCAATAGCATGTATTCTCTTTTATAATTGAAAAAGATAAACTATCTCTAACTTATCGAAATATTACTGAATCATCAAAATATCTTACCTATATGCTCACATCATGAACCGCAGTTGCATTAACTCTAATATACCATCCATTGAGCTTTAAATACGATAATCGGTGTTCGGTCGCATAAATTGTATATGTTATCGTTTAGCATACCATAAATATAGATTTACATAATACAGGGTCGTGTTTTGATACGAATTTCACTGGAGAAAGCCGGCGGTGGGTACTGCAAGAAAACTATACTTACATGTATTGTATATTGTATTTTATCTAATACCTATGCTTACGGTATATGATAAAACACGGCTTCTATGTGTAATGTAATACCCTTTGCCTACTAAACACTGGCTGTGTTATTTCTTGTTGACTAAGAACTAAATAAAATAAGTAAAGAAAACGGGTTTATTGAAAATAAAGAAAATAATGATGTACTAAATGCTAAAAAAAATACTTCGGTAGGTCTTTAGTCATCAACCATGTTAGTCGAAATCAATCAAGAAATCAAACTGTGATCAGATTTGACGGGTACTGCACCTAGCGCGATTATAGGGCTGTTGAGAATAACCATCGAAAGCGCCAAAGCAGCAATGCCCTGGACTTTGTTTTGCTACTCATAGTCCTGTGTATCGCTGCAATGGTCATCATCATCATCATCATCAGCCATAGGACGTCCACTGCTGGACATAGGCCTCCTGGGGAGAGGTTTTGCCAATACTCGCCACGCTTGGCAGGCGGGTTGGCGAGCGCAGTTAGGTGTGATTGTTCAAGGAAGACGCTGCTGCCCATCTTCCGGATTACATCCCTTAGCCGACTCTTACGGCAACCACGGGTAGAGAGGGTGGGGTACTATTCTTACGCCGGCACCACCACGGCAATGGTCATGGACAGGCGTTATCTCTTACAATCAGGAAAGCGTCTCGTTAGTCTCATTACTTTTACATTTAAAAAAAGTAGGTATACATATTACATCAATTGATTAGGTACCTTACAACGTAATAACTACCGCGTACAACGCTAAAATTTCTAATACTAAATCCGAACCAATCTAGGTATTGACAGTTTTGAACATAATCCGATTTAACTTCCGTGTAAGGATTTACTGATAGATATTCTAGACCCCCGACTGGAATACGCAAATGCATTATTTGTGCCCATTCTCTCGGTAAGTAATGTACCTTTCAAGGAGGTTATTGACGATATGACAGAACTTAACTTATTGCACAGAAGCTGTGATTTGTTATTAGAACACCTAACAAAGATGACGTTTCATGACAAAGGTTAGGCTAGCAGTTAGTGAAATTTGAAAGCGAGTAAAAGCTCTAGTAATAAAATTTGTGTAACGATTAAACTAGCTGATTGGTCTGGTCAGTTTTATTATGCCGTTATTAGAAGACAGAGCAGATAGAAATTACTTTACTGAAAAAGGTCTTTTGCTGTTTTCAAAATTTTGTCAATACCAGGTTTCGCCCGCGGCTTCGACCGCGTTGACTTAAGAATTGGGAAATGAAACATTTGTAAGTAACAAAAGAGATTACATCAAGAAGGTTTCATTTATCATGAAACTTGTGCAATTTTTTTTAAATAGGTACATAAAATACAAATAATCTTTATTCATGAATTACTTAGTTTACATGGGTTTGGCCTGTCCTGTTAAGTTTGAACAAACCTGTATTAGGAGAGACCGCTTCTTCAAGTACCTACACATTTTTTTTTTACGTAATATAAAACACATATATTATTATCGTATAATACAAAACATTACTACACGATAAACACAATTATACATCATTATAAATATAAACATACATTAATGTAAAGGATACCGTTTATTCCGGAATAATGTTCCATAAGACACATCTATACCAAATTTTTAGGATACGTTCTGTAGTTAGTTTTGATAATTCCACAGGAACATCTTAAGGTTGCCTGGAAGCTTTTATCGATAAGGTCGCTAAAGGTGGTAAGGTCGGATAAGTTTTTAGTTTTAAATAATCAACTCCATATATCTTACCTAGGTACATAAGAGGTACCTACGGTAAAATATAAATCATCATCATCATGATGATTTATCTCGAAGCGTCCATTCAAAATGTGTGAATCAATTTAACAAATTAATTTAAATATGTTTCATACAATAGCAGTTAGCAGTAGCAGCGTCCCAAGCAGCGCAACCTTTTGTCTCAATATGGAAAGTAAATGTCTCCATATAAGGCGCGAGAAATGCAGATTAGAGATAAAAGCATAGGAAGTGCTGGAGCATAGTCGCATAATAATCAAATATTCACTTTCGAACTACCCACGTTCATTGTCCAAGACATGCTTTAAGACTTATTAGTACTAACTGCGGGCACTTTCTCGAGTTGCACTGCTAAATGACCAAATGAACAGCAAAACGTTGATTAACTAGTATTTGATTTAACGCTGTCACTATAAGTAATAAATTAAGTCACTATAGTGGAGATTATATGAAAACACTACACGCGTTCATAAAATTTGTGCTATGTGCTGGATAGAAAAAGTTATTTTTCTTGAGTTCAGCGTAATTTCGAACAATAGTGTTTTTTTTTTCGGATTCCGATAACTGATTGTTTCAGGAGCGACTTTTTTTTATGTTACTGTAATGAGATGAACGAGATGTTTTCCTGATGTTAAGAGATAATGCCTGTCCATGACCATTGCAGATACACAGAACTTTGAGTAGTAAAACAAAGTCCAGGACATCGCTGCCTTGGCGCTCATTACTTTGAGACTAGATGGTTAGTCTCAACAGCCCTGTAATTTCGCTAGCTACAGGTACCCTTCAAACCGGAACACAGTTCCGACCTCCTGCTAATTTTGAATTTGTTAAGGAAATCTACCACCAAGTAAACCACTTTGCGGAAGATCGCTTATTATTATATACTAGCGACCCGCCCCGGCTTTGCACGGGTAGTAGAGTATATTATGCCTACATGTTTTGTCTGTCTAGGGCTGATCTGTTTGATAGATGTTCGTGCGTGTTATCTTTCGGCTTTTATAGAAACAGTGGGTGACAGCGAGAGGTGCGGCGCGGGGGTGAATGCATCAAGCGAGTCCCATCATCGGTGTGAGAAATGCGCTTAAATTATCTGCTGTAAAAGATTATAAAAATGTGTATGAAATGCTTGACGTATTTAAGTTGATAAGGATTAATACGGTATCCGTCTCAATAGCTTTCTAGCTTTCCAATTAACGCATTGTACGTGACAATTATTTGAGAAGAACATAGAAGATAGATGTACATTAATCATTCTATCTATTGGTGAAACTCGCATGATAATCCGTTCAGTAGTTTTTAAGCGTCGCTAACAGACAGACAGACGCGGCGATAATATGTAGTGATATATGTATATTTAAAAAAAACTATGTATCCACTGCAAAATATTCAACTTGTTCTTGTGTTTTGATTGCCCAATAACATATAACCATAATCTATGTAGGAGTGAATAATTTGACACTGCATCATCAATTGTTCAGCCTCCAGCTTCTTCAATGGTGTTTCATAATAAGTAAAAATCATCTGGCCAAGGGCAGTCAATGATGTAGGAAGGCGAAGTAGTTAGTTATTGAAATTGAACTTTATGATTTACACGTAATTAAGAAGTTTTAGCTTAAGGCGCTACGACTACTAGGACGTTGGTACGCAAGGACAACCTACGAATACATTATGAACAAAAAAAAAAATGCGAAACCATTTGTTAAAATGAATCCGTTTTGACGCAGCGTAAAAATATGTACTAATTTTGATGATATTTTCAAAAAGATCAAATATAATGTAGGCCCTTTAGGGGAACTGTTGTTTTCGAAACACGATCCTGAATACATTTTTAAGATAGAAAAAAAATCATCATAAGAAAATAAAGTTCAAGTGAAGATGCGATCTAAGATGGAGCACGCTTGCCTATTCACCAATTCACTCTTGACTTGAAGACACCCAGCAAAATCACGCAAAAGTAATTAATTGTTTTCCAATAAATGTATCGTCCGAATTACAACGCTGAGGCATAACTGCCATATTTTTGTTCCGTTAAGTGTGATTCTGTGCATTATTTGATAAGCTAATTAATCGTAGTACCAAAACACGCTTGCATTAGCTACTGGAAGCGCTTTTAGTTATAGCCTTAATTAAGAGCCAGTTCCATTCCAGGCTAGGTGTGCTTTACTATCTTCGACCACACCGTGACTGAACATCAGGTAAGCTGTGGTCAAACACATAGCAATTAAAAAAATCGACGTATTTTAAGCTACACATGTTCTGTTGTTTATCTACTTATCTTTTTTGTTACCGTGGAGTAGCTTAAGTGTTCTTAAACGATCACCGATGTTAAGCAATGTACGATCAAGTCGATCTTCGGATGGGTGATCGTGAGTGGCATTTCTTTGTTGGTCCCAGTTGTTTGTTTCATATTTCTATAACAAAAGCCGTTAAGCCCGGAGGCCACACATCGGGCGGCATATTAACCCTGACTAGAAACTCGAACTTTATTGATGGAACAAAATTTTATATTTTTTGTCTTTGTTTTATTTCATGACGGTATACATATTATCTTACGCCACGTATCTCACGTTCCTTATGATAGTCATCATTTTAAAGTTCAGCTTTTGTATTGCTAATTCATAATTTATTAGATCTTATGTACATAACACATAGAGCACAAGAACTGTGATATGAAGACTTTCGATTCGTATTGCGAAAGTAACACGTGATTTCATCTTGAATTTTGACAGCATATTAACTTGATAAACCCCCGAGTGTGACCTATGGCTATAGGAGCTTATCTATCTAATCGTGGCAGACTCATAACCACATTGTACGTAAAGAGAAACTTGTAGCTCGAGTATTTGGCGGGAATGCGAAAAAGGTTGTGTCGCCCCATTGTGTTTTTTTAAAAACTAGTGTTTTTTCGAATATTCCAAAACTCCATCGAAGCTTATAGTAAAGTCGCCACTACTTTACTAAAGCATGACTGGATTTGACTGATACACTGTCTTGACCAAGACTGGGCTTTGACTGTAAAGATAAAGAAGGTGAAAAATTAAGACTGCACACAAAATACAAAAACATGCAGAAACTGACAGAATGCACAGAGTGCGATGCCAAGAATAAAGAGGAAAAAAAACTTGTAGCTCACATTAAGATATCTTTCTACATTGCTTTTGGTATCGAACTTTGCATTTTGCCTTTGGTCAAGTATTTTATAATTTTATGATAAACTAGCAGACACGGCCACGTGTTGCTGTGGCCAAATTGAACACACGTGTAACGTGCAATAAATTGTAGCGCATATGAAACGTTTGTACTTTTAACGTAGCGCCATCTATTAGATAATTACTCAATCCAGTTAAAAATTACCTTACACCGCCATCTATTAGAATTTTATGGAACTCACAGATAATTATGTAAGCATTACTTTGAGAAGGTAGAAATGGAACGTAACCATTTGACGTTTTAGTGATAAGAAAGAGTAAGCAATAGTTTTAAGAACAAATGTAAAAGAGAAAATAAAGATGAATTGAATTGTGCACGTCAAGCCTTTACTTTTCCCTACATGGCGCTGCGGACAGGGTTCTGGTTCAGTAATAACAATTGTTGATAAAAATATATTACCAATGGACACTCAAGTTTATCCATGGCAGAAAAGAAATTATAAAGTAGCAGGAAATGATTTAATACCCATTTGGACAAACACAAAGTTAATATGAATTTAAAAATAAAGTGTCGCTTTTTGATTGATTGATTAATTCCTTATTGCCTACACCAAAGATTGCATAAAGAAGAAAATAAACTTAGGTAGTAGATTTTTTAGATTATTTGCTTTAACCGTAATACAATTAACTATTCAAAATAAGAAAAACATTTATAGACTATCACCGCTACTTTGTAGAGATTATATCTTCATTATGTAACGATAAATTGTTCGCTTTAAACACGTATTATGTTAATCGACATAGCAATTTCACATTCATGTTCCCATCGTGTTGATATCACATATCACCGCGAATCAGTACTTGAAAACAAGAATTTAAAAGTTGTTGATATAATTACGAGTCACAATTATGACCTTTATGACTAACGAATATAGAAACTACAATCATGCGGTGTCCGGTGGATAAAAGAAAGGCTGAAGATGGTAAAACAGAAGCTGTCACATTTACTCGAGCAAACTGTCACTTTCGTGTTGTGTACCTGTCAAAAATGAAAATGATCGCAGTTATTCGAAAGTGGTAGGTAGGTCTCGAAGAACAATCTGTAATGCAAATCTATTTACAATATCTTAAGCATGTAGCGGTTATATCAGTAGAATTGCGGAAGCTGTCAATATCCAATCGCATCCAATCTATATTATTAATAAAGGATGCCTTCGTCTGCATATATTTCATCATCTTCATTATCATCAGATAAATTGCATACCACCGCTTTGCTTGTGAGCTGTTCACCTCAGCTCCTTGCAAGTTACCTTAATATGCAGCCTGTGGCACAATTCTGATATCTGGCTCGCTTATACAATCGATATGATAAATAATGGTTAAATTTAAGTTCTTGAAATCTTAAGCACTGTAAAGCTCACTCTTAGCATATATTAATGTGTATCAGTACCATGTATTAATTATAATTTGAATGACACCTTATTTTTGGTTGACCTTTTCAATTTAATTACAAATTGTTACTGACATTTTATTTGCAATCTATCTATATGTCAATTGGACTTTGACAGCATCCGCGATCCTACCGCGTGGTCACATATATTCTTCACTGCTTCCTGGCTTCGCAAGTGTGCAAAGTAGATAATGATGTGTGTAATGCATGTATTACACATATAAACCTTCTTCTTGAATTACTCTGTATATTGATGAAAACCGCATTAAAATCCTTTGCGTAGTTTAAAAGATCTAAGCGTACAGACGGCGGGAAGCGACTTTGTTATATACTACGTAGAGAAGTCCAAACTCTGTCGTAATTAGTCTAATTTTTCAGTTTCAGTGACTGGAATTGATGATTCCAGTCGCCGAATCTATTTCCTTTGGTTTGTCAATCTGACGCGTCGTTAGCGCCTAACTTGCCTTTCGTCGCGGTTATTTCTGGAAGAATTTCCAAGTGAGTGCCAGTCACGGCATGTAAGGAATGTGTTGTGACTTGGTTGAGTTCATTTTGGTTCACAGCTTACTTTCTTTAATCACGATTTAAGAAACGTTTTTAATCACTCACTAATATTGTGAGTCATAGAATGTCTGTGGATTTCGGTAACTATAACTTTTGTCTCTTTTTTTCATCTCCGGATCAACCCTTTTTATAAACCCACTGCTGGGCGCTAGTTAATCTTTGTAAGAAGGGTAAAGTAAGAATCAGATTTTTAATACGTAAGGATTTATTGAAAATTTAGTAAATAAAGGATGTTAGTGAATAAATTCTCCTAGGTCACTACGCCAAGTGCGAGTTGGTAAACTTCACACAACTTTGAGAACTCATTGACCTGCAGGTTTCCTTGTAAATAAATATATAAATATCGAAGCACACATTACACACAGTGCCATCTGACCCCAAACAAAGCAGAGCTTGTGTGGTGGAAGTCAGATAACTGATAGAATACATAAATACTTTTTTTTTGTAAATACATACTTATAATACATACAGAATACCCAGACACAGAACAAACATTTGTTTATACCATAAAATGTTTGTCCTGGGCAGGAATCGAACCCACGACCTACAGCTCTTAAGGAAGAAATATTACCATTGAGCCAACAGGGCTGTCGATTCTAGATTGGCAGTCAAAGGGTCTCCCAAGTAGAGTGCCGTAGCTGTCGTGCTGTGTGGCTTTTCATGCTTAGGATATATCATAGTTGTTTAGTGATATAAAAAAGTAATAATTTTTTATATATTTTTTGGTATCGATGGACTGTTTATCGTATCGTAATTAGTGATTAAGGTAACGACATAGACAATGTTTTACGCTTTGAAGAAACTTTCGAGAAAACTTAATATTTGTGGATGATATTGCAGGGCCTTTTCAATCGACAGTAAAAACCTAATTTAGTAAAATTTTAAGTTGCGTTTTCTAATAGTGATGATTATAGTATCTTTTTTTTTAATGTGATCCTAAGGAGACGTACGAAACGTTCTTCTGATGGCAAAAGCTAACACATGTTCATGACCATTGCAGCGATGTACTTTGAGTAACAAAACGGCATCGCTGAATTGAAACTAATATTTTGAGACTTTCGATGGTTAGTCTCAACAAACCTGCAAATTCTCTAGCTGCAGTACCTTTAAAATCGGAACACAGTAATGTTTACACACTACTGCTTGGCGGCAGAATAGCTGATACTGCGATGGTACCAGACGATCTCCTGTTAGAGATCTACCAACAAGTGAAAATAGTCTAACATTGAAGTAGTATTTTTATTGACCTATTTAATTCAAACACACTTCAAAAACACCACAATTACTGACACCTGATAAAAAAGAGCCGCGTCGAGTCACTATATGGTGCAATTAAAGAAAGCATACTATTAAATAAATCAACAAAAATTCTTAACGATGTTTTTTCAATTCCCGCCGAAAAGACGGAAAGCTGGTGCAACTTTTTAAACTTTGTTTTTTCTATTTTACTTTTTTGACACGTTTGGCTTCGGACGCGGAAGCCACTGATCCAACCGCTAATTGGCGAAGATAAATTCTTAGGAAACGTCGGCGGTTTTAAAATCTCTCACAATGATTGATTAAGTTTCGACTGTAATTTTAGTTAATGCATTCTGTTCGCATTAATATTTCACGTGGATATGAATGTTTATTTTAACGGCAGTTAATTATAATTTTTCTTAGCATTAATAATGTCCAATTAATTGAAATAAACTAATGTTAAGTGTATTAATCGGAAATTAGCTTCTATTTTGTTTAGTACACTCTCAATCAATTTTAATTAAAACTTAAAGAGAAATGTAATTCTTGTCTTCAATTGTTACGATCTAAAAATTACTTGCCATTTTTTCTGTCATATTTAAAAACACGGAATACGATATAATCTATATTTATATATCTATAAAAGAAGAAACTGACAGTCTGATTCACTGACTTATCGCTCAACGCACAGCTGAAACCGCTGGGTTAAGTTCCTAAAATGACGTAAGTGTGCACTAATAAGGGACTCTTGGAAATCCCCTAAGGGGTTGAAGTAAGGGGTTGAAAGTTTGTATGAAACTTGCCGATCAAATTTATAGTTAGAAATCTAAAAAATTATATATGTGCTCATGGTTCGAAACAAAAGTTTACTGTAAAGGGGGAAACATGGGGGATGAAAGTTCTGAACATAATTCCAAAGTCAACGAGGACGAAGACACGGGCGAAAGCTAGTTGTTTATATTTGTGTATACCGCTTCGTCTAAAACGTTTGCGATTTCTTCTTTCGTAACTATACATCTAAACATCGAGTCGTAATAATAAATTATACAAACAAAAGGAATGATTATATCATGATTGTAATAGGTTAATCGAGTTTCACAGTTTGACCCCTCGAAGGGATAGGCGAAGCTAAATTATTATACCTACTAAATGCAAACGTCAATCATTCAATACACATGAGTAATACAACTTCATTTCTTTAATGGCATTTTTGGAAAGACCGTTTGATGGCTACGAATAGATAGGAAACGTTACCACAGTACAGTAAGAACAGTAGGTCATCTTCATGGAAATTGGCGCTGCCGGTTTTAAATGTGTGGGTGCGTACCGGGCGCCGTGTACGTGCACACTGCCACGCACACATTACCGGCCATTTCATTTAGCACAGTTTTATAGTACTGCTCATAATACGCAAATAATATTTATCCAAAAATAAAAATGATATTGGATAACGTAGAAAATGGGAACTAAACAAATATTTTGTATCAAGAATACGACAGAAATATAAACATATCAACGTTCATCTGATACATTTATGTAGCCTAATGTAATCATTCTAACGATTCCGGAATTGTATTTTTGGACGCGGAAATCTGCATCCGTTGGATGGATTTGTAAAATAAGTTCGGCTGAAAGTTTTTCCTGTAGGCGCAAGCAGAAGGTATAATAATAAATCATATATCATCTGCGCTGTCAACGGATGTCTCTATTTTTGATGTAGATATTTAACTGTATTAGGTATAAAATTTACTGTATTATTTTTAAATATTCAACAATTATTGTATTTCAATTGATTCAGAGTGTGCTAAAATCCTGTATCTGAAGGATTAGGCTATCATGTGTAAAACTAATAGGTACACTACATAATTATAAGCATAAATTAAAATGGAATAATAATAAATAAATATCGTAGGACATTAAACACAACGCCATCTGATACCAAACTAAGTAGTGTATTATAGAAGTCAGTTAACTGATAGAAAACTTTTTTCCTTCTAATGATGTGTCTGTTTTTGTTAGATACCTCATTGTTATTACAATCTAACCTAGTTGAGACTAATAAGTAATTTTAATATAATTTAAATTGCTTAGTTGAGTAAATCGAAGAATGCGTCCACACAAAACTAAATCAACACTTTTCTTACTGTCTCTATTAAGGGGAAGACACGTTGTTCATGTGTTCTATAATATAACACTTAATTATTATTTTTTTGGTTTGGTTTTTGGTACATGTGAATCATACAGAACATCCAGACACAGAACAAACATTCGTTTATACCACAAAATGTTTGTCCGGTATGGAAATCGAACCCACGCCCTACAGCTTTAAAAATAGATATACTACCAATGAGAAAACAGGGTTGCCTATCTTGAAGCTAAAGTTAGCGAATAGCACCTCAATTATATCACAAAACAATAATCAGTTAACAATAACATACTATGAGGTATCAAATGGTGTTATACTTTGTAACAATAATATCAAGATATAAAAAAAAAAAAAATAAGTGATGACAGGCAACAGAGTGGTGGCCTAGGCAAGGTAAGCAGAGCTTTGGTCTTAAGATGGGTCGACGATATTGTCACCGTCGCGGGTCGAACCTGGACCAGATTGGCAGAGGACCGAGGCAGATGGCATAACAAGAGAGAGAGGCCTATACCCAGCAGTGGGAAAAAGAAGATTGTGGATAATGATAATGATGAAATGAATATGTTTTACTCGTAAATTCAATCAAACAATTTTTTATCAAACTATCTCGCAGATGTAATTCTACCAATTCACGGCATTATTTTAGGTTAGAATAGCTACTAAAGCTTGATTATTACACATCTAACATAATTCTCAAAACTTGTCCAGAAGCTGGTTTAAAAGTGCAAATAGATTTATGCCTCTCGCGATGACTTAAAAGAGGCGCCACTCTGAGTTATATAACTCCAGGCTTCACGCCAAACTCCTGTTCTGTTTTATATCTTCCGCATTCTTTAATTGATTCTATTTTAGTATAAATTCTCTTTTATGGCATAGTTACGATTATGTATATTACAATAAACACATTTCTTTACGGCTTCCCGTGATCAACTTGAATACTTTGACCCGATTCTTGAGACGGATGAAGATTTGATACGGTTTTTTAGTACTTACACTTTTATCAGTAAACTTTTTGTTACGTTTTATTATGCTCATGAAATTTATTACACGGTTAAATCTTTCCCCTTTATTATGTCCTTAGTTTTGAGTTCTGTAGATAGTTTATTGACTTCCTACGATTTTTTTTGTTGTAGCTTGTTAAAATGGATTTTTAGGGTTCCGTACCTAAAAAGGAAAAAAACGGAACACTTTGTTTTCTGTCTGTCAAATCCTATCTCGGAAACGCGTGGAGGTATCGAGTTGAAATTGAAATCATATACGCAAATATACAGTCCCTTGCAGCTGCGAAAAGTAACAAACTTCTCAGTTATCGTCAAAAATAGTTACAGCCGTTTATGTCGTTAAAAACTGCATATTTCGACACTCACAATGGAATCAAAACCTATAGGGTACTTCCCAATGACTTAGAACTATGAAATTTGGAAAGAAGCATTGTCTTATAGTACACAAAAGGAAAAATCCGAAAACAGTACATTTTAATTTATACACAAAAAATAGGGTCTTTATGCGAGGAATAAAAAGAACAATTTATCATACCTACTAGTTTGTATGGAACCCTCGATGGGCGAGTCTGACTCGCACTTATCCGTGTTTTTAATTACTTAACTCTCCATGGATGATTTATTTTTTAGATTTACGGCGTTACTTATAAAGATTACTTAAATTTAATCTATGATTAAAGTAGCCAGTCTCGTTTTCATGCCTGAGATTTCACGTGAGAGATAAGATTGCCTTTAAACAACGTTTATTAGTAAGGCACGGTAGATGTAAATGCAAACAAGGGTATGCATATTATTTTAAAGATTAGACTTGAAATAGAATGTAAAACTAATAAGATTTATTTATTATACATGCATTAAGATCAGTATGACGGATTTATTATGTGTACGTAACTATTTTTAAATATAATAAAAGTTATTTTACTGTTGGTTTACTTTTAAAGTTGTCCAAGCTATCACATAGACCATAAATAACTATGAACTGCTAGAGAACTTGTGATATATCTCTATTTAAAAGGATTTATGTCATAAATCATGCTCAATTTAGAATGCATATGGATAAAGACAAACAGTTTTAAACGTTTAGATTCTGATCTAACTTATTACACCTTATACCTACTTACGGCCTTTTTTTATTTGGCATTAACGGCCTTAGCTGTTTCAGGATAGCATTTTTTTTTCTATCAGTGACCGTTTTATTTTTAAGTGGTTCCTGATTGCCCTTGCACAAGTTGCACCAGACAAATGTCCTATAGGTCAGTTGATAGCTCAACAAAAGGTGGTGGGGCGCCAAAGCAGCTATGCCCTGGACTTTGTTTTGTTACACAAAGTTCTATGTTTTCCTGCAATGAACGTGGACAGGCGTTATTTCTTACCATCAGGAGAACGTCTGGTTCGTCTCGTTAAAAAAAGGTTGATTCTGAACCAGGACAGACATTTATGTGGCCGTTTGGCGCTAACAAAGTGGACAACACTTTAAAGATTGAGTTTAAAGGAGCTTATGTACGTATTTTGTGCCAACATTCAGACAAAAAAGTAATGTGCAACGAACACTCACTTGGTCCGTCTCAACTGCAGACCAGTACATCCAGATACACCTGGATCATTAAATTGATAAACTGAGAATTTCGGGAAATAATAATACGACAATAATTTAGTGAATAAATAATATATAATAGAGTAAATAGGTATATCCTAAATCTGCATGCTTCTTCTTTGGCCACATCGTCGCTTTCCATCAGGCGAGTTTACCAGCTTGTGTACCCCTTGGTATACTCTAAGTAATAATAAAAAATTGTCTCAGCATGCTCCGTCCATTTTGACATACAATAATATCTAAATACGCAAGCTGAAGTTTCAAAAATCTATAACCTGACTGCGATCAAAATAGCTATAATAAAAGGAATTTTTCTTTAAAAAAATTAGCTATTCCTTATTAAATTTAAACGTATAACTTGTATATATGTATATTTGTAATCCTCTTTTAATTGCCTTTAGATAGATACTCTACTTGATAGTTTTTTTTTTTAAATTATCGTTTGACTATTTCGCGCCAAAATCCACCATCTTGATTTTTTAAATCCAAGGGCACTTGGGTTGTTGATACGAATCTAACGATACCTTAATTGTCGTAATCCATTTGGCCGTTTTGAAGAGACGATGTAATAAAGAAATTTACATACATACAAGATACCCGCGAAAAACATAACCCTTCCTTGTCAGTCGGGTAAAAAAGTCCTTAATGTCTTTAAATTACGATGATAATTTATTATATAAAAAAGATGTATTCGTTACAAAAAACATAGGTAGGCACTACCAAATCAAAAAGCATTGTATAGTGCATCCATGTAGTTTGCAATTTTTATTGTAATGCGACGAAAGTAAATTTATTACTTTCGAAAACGGCTTGTTAGGAAGTGCCGACTCCTAAAACGTAGTGTTTATTTCTTTTTTGGTGCTGACTGTAAGCTCATAAATAGCGAATATTACAGATTTTCTTGTTAATTAATTACATGTTATATACTCTACCGTTCTATGCAATAATTGTCTACCATATAGAATATAGATATAACTAAGAAAATGTCATAATTATCCTAAAATGTTAAAATGGGGCAATGTTTTAGTGTCGCCTAGTTATATTTTATGTAGATTTGCACTTTAATATTGCAATCTTATGAAATCATCGACTTAAAATAGGCGTTATAAGTGCTTATATGGTTTGTAATATCCAAAATTGTATATTTAATGCAAAAACCAGTTCAGTAACGTTTAATAACTTATGTAGGTGTGGCATGTCTACAATATGTTAACTCTTGGTATAATTTAAATTAGTTTTTATTAAATGACGGAACAAAGCGAAGTTTTTTATGCCTGTATGTTGACAATACGTACCATTGATTAGATTTGAAACGTTTTATAAGCGTTGTAAGTTTTTGTAGCGATGATAGCTCAATGGTTAGCGCGGGCGGTTAGCACACCGAAGGGCGTGGGTTCAATCCCTAACAATGAGCTTGAGCTGCCGGTGAAGAAAAACATCGTGAAAACTATAGCATGGTGGTAGGGTATTCTAGTACTCGGCTGGTTAGTTACCACCCTCAAGTTAAAAATCAGCCGTCAAACATTTAACGGTGTGTCCCGCCATGCTTTACTATCTTCGACCACACCGTCACGTAACATCAGGTGAGTTGTGGTCAAACACCTAGCTTGTTAATCGTATAAAAAAAGTAGGTCAAGTAAATGCATTTTTTTTAATTTCAGTATGACCCAAATCTTCCGAAGGCTTTTGAGGAATTCTGAATATAGAGGTCGTAAGTTGGTATCTGGATTTAGTTTCGCAACTAGTTAGAACTACGACAATCTTATCTCATTATCTTTTTTATATTACATTTGTACATTCATCAATATCTAAGTTGCTTAAAGCGTTTCAAGTAGGCAAACCTGTAAAATCGAACGTAAGTAGAATAATTATCGGTTACTGGCGATCGGTTGTAAAATCGCGAAGTAGTACAATCATAAAAATTAACATATTCCCCAGAGCCAAGTGATAGTAACGATAATTTTAACGTTATTTTTGTTTATTTATGCGGGATTACTCACGTTTGATTACGTCGCATACTGTGACAATAGTTTTGTTTTACTTATGCGAGATAACTCACGTTTAAATGTGCGAGGCAAGACGAGGCCGCGCGCGTGTTGTACTCAGCTTCGTCTCCATGATGAGGGCCACCGGACGTGGCTGAAACTATAGTCGAAGTTTCACAAATGCTTTGTGTGTATGTATGTACATGAAAAATATTCACCATGTACTGATGATGTTTATGGTCGCGTTTGTCTGGTCGTCCGGTAGTAAAAAAGACGTAGGTGGAATCAAACTGCGCAGTTCTAGGGCACACTTTCCGAAATGTATCCGGCCAAGTATACAGGTTTATAGATCAGGCCGTCAGACAGATATCATTGACTTTGTATGAGGAAAGCGATTACATCTCAGGTACCACGTAAAGACACAGAATTCTCACTTAACAGCACAAGGATAAATGGGGGTAACCTCATCGTATCTTAAACCTTTTGGAATCGCCCATGCCATGTTTGTAGCGATGAACGAATACCTCGCAAAAATACCCCACGATATTGAGTAATAAAACAAAGTCTAAGGCATGTATTACTTACAGTGATGCCCTGGACTTTGTTACATATGTCATGGTATATACCTTATGATGTTTAGCACTTGCACTTTGCACTTGTGGTTGTTTTGCATTAGGTGAGCGACATCGTTTTGTAGCGATGATAGTTCAGTGGTTAGCGCGGTCGGTTCGCATGCCGAAGGGCGTGGGTTCAAACCCTAACAATGAGCTTGAGCTGCCGGTGAAGGAAAACATCGCGATACAATTACATACTTTTTAATACATACTTATAATAAATACAGAACATCCAAACACAGAACAAATACACAGAACAGGTAGGCAATGATAACCTAATCACCCCGAAATATTATATATTTTTTTATGTATTAAAGTTTTGAATATAATTACGAGGAAAATAACAAAAATAATCAAATTAGTTTCTTAATTTTCTCTATATTTTCATAATCTAAAATAAAAATGGAGGGTAAGATTTTTTGGATATTCCCCATTGCATTGCATTTTCTTCGGGTGCAGATCTCTATAGTTAACTTATCGTCTCCAAATATCCTAAGTAATGTTTAAGTATTACTTCCTGCTTCTTATCAGGTGGACACCTTTAGCAGGGCACTGACCTCTACTTTTCACCTGCTCACATTAAACCGTTCTTTCACCGATAATGTCTCTTATTATCCGATAATGCTCTAGAATGACTTACTTTTGTAGTTAGCGCGCTCATCCTTTGTAGCTTCGGGACAACTTTCGATTTCTAGTCACTTGATTAATAACGTATTATGTACTTTCAAAGCGTTCTTACTTTCTTTGCTATGTAACATGGTATCAGTTTGGCATCGTTTTTTTTCGTAGACGCTTGGTGTTTGACCACAGCTCACCTGGTGTTAAGTTACGGTAAACACAGCTAGCCTGGTATGGAACTAGGTCTCAAGTGAACACAATTTTAGGTGTTTCGCGGCAAATCGTCAATTTGAGGGTGATAGCTAGCCAGCCGATTACTAGTTTTTTTTTATGGCTGACAGGCTATGTGTTTGACCACAGCTCACCTGATGTTAAGTGACGGTATGGTCAAAGATGGTAAAGCACACCTTGCCTGGAATGGAACTGGCTCTCAAGTGAGACTGCCGCAACACACCGTTAGATGCTTGGCGGCAGATTTTCAACTTGAGGGTGGTAGCTAGCCAGCCGAGTACTATAAAGTACCCTACCACCACGCTATGATTTCCTCACGATGTTTTCCTACACCAGCAGCTCAAACTCATTGTTGGGGTTTGAACCCATGCCCTTCGGTGTGTGAATCGACCGCGCTAACCACTGAGCTATCATTGTTACGATATTTGTTCTGGAAGTTATGTTTAAATTTAATTAGGAATTATAAATTTGTTTAAAAAGTTTTATTTTTAATTATAGTTATTTTAATTGCAGTCAGGTTATATATTTTTAAGCTCTTCAACCTGAAAAAATACCAATACTATACCACACATTTTAAGTAACGACTAAAAAGACAGAACAAATAGATATTGGTTACATCATACGCACACACTTAAGATCGTTACACCGAAAATCAGTCGCCTTGAGCAATCTTTTATTTAATTGTATCACAAAAGAATATCACTTAGCACGAGTTACTTCAAAGTAACCTGCAAAAACGCATTACCGTGAATTCTTACCGCGACTAATTTTACGAGGTATCTATGTTGTCTGGGGGAACTTTAGAAACGTAACGTTATGGTAAAAGGCTGTGGAACTAATCTCTTGAAACGTTAAATAAGCGGATTCTAGTACTTTTATGTAACCACTTTCTAAGGTTTAAAATATGCTCACCACATGTTTGAATTAGGATTCTGGAATATGGCAATGTAAGTATAAATTCAAATTCAAAATGTTTTTATTTCGGATAACTTTGTCCAGTCTTACTTATAAAAACTACATATCTTAAAAAAAAAACCAAAACAACATCAAGACTTATTTAATATGTATTTGTATATGTGTACACTTACCTGTGTTCACTTTCACTATATACCATTTATTCAAGATACAAATCACAACTAAAAAAAAATATCTTAAAATTAATACTAGGTACCAACACTATGTTCAAATTTATAAAAAACATTTAAACGAATATGTAAATGTTATGACGTATTTTACTGATTAAAGGGTTCGTTGGTGTACGAAATAAGCAGATCTATTTTTTGAATCGTGTGTTTGAATTTTGCATACGAATATCTGAAATCGAATTCGAGCAATCCTTATTCCGTATTTTTAAACCAAAGCTGGATCACTACTCTTCATAAAACAGTGAAAAACACTAGCTCAGGGGAGAAGCAATGTGGTTACGTAAGACTCTCTGACAAACTGATGGCTAACCAGTAACCAACCCGCGGTGTGAACCAAAAAATAAATAATCAAAAAGTCATTTATTCAATTTAGGCCCTGATAAGGCTCTTATGAACATTAAGTTATATTTTTGAATCTATCACCGGCTCGTAATTACACTCATGCACTTTCGCACTTATGGCCCCGGTGGCGTTACTGCCCTGAGAGCCTTCTCTGCTGCAAAAGGAGCTGAAGACCACCCTCTACCTTGGAGGCGAGCAAAAACACTGGATATAGATTATACATACACTCCTTCAACGTCCTGACTTTCATCACAATGAACCGGGTGTTTTGAATTGCCTAATTCACCGTTTGTTAAAACATTCAATACGATGCATAAACCATTCATGCAGTGTCACAATTCAAGTAACATTCAGGGTCTACCTGTCTCTTATGTCATCAATCCATCACGCAAGCATACGCCATAAGACGTCAAACTTGTCATGTGCGATATGTTGTCCCCAATAAGATTGTATCCGATATGTTTGGATTAGCATATCGGTGTAATGAGTGCCACGATTGAATTAATAAAATAACAATCATTAGCTGCGACGAGTTTTGTCACAGTTCGGCTCAGGCTTAGCTTAATCTGTATTAATTTTGGTTATACATTGAATGCGTTGAAAAATTCATGCTAAGGGATTGCACAAGGTACCTTTTTTATTGCCATGCGCGGCGTTTTAACTAAAAAAAAACTGACACAGCAGATTTATGAACCCCTAATCGCTTATAAAGTAATGGACTCATGCCTGATCTCATGTCCGACATACGCTTGTCAAACATGGAAACTTACAAACAAACCAAAAAATAAATTACATGGCAAAGAGGAATGGAGCGAAATTAAGAAGCAACACAAAATAAGTCACGCATAAGAGAGAAGACGAAAGCAATTCATGTCCTAAGCCATGCATTAAGACTGAAGTGGAAGTGGGCGGGCCATGTAGCGCGCCTCACAGATCACAGATGGACCAAAACAGTAACCACATCGAGTGTCCCACCAGGCAAACGCTACAAAGAAACACGCTCACATAGAAACACGCGCGCGCGTGCTCGCAAACACACACTCACAAACGTACGTTATTTTTTACTATAATGTAGGTAGGTGTGTTTATAATCTTTAACACACCGTCTTATTACATCAGGTGAGCTGTGGTGTGATCAAAACACCTAACCAGCTAACCATTAAAAATACTGTTATTTGATCTTTACAACCATAATAAACTACTACAAGGGTACTCGAAAAAAGTTTTCAACACGGTTGAACAAAATGTTATAACATAAGGCAAGGTTGCGGTTGCAATTAATTATGTTCTTTATACGGTTAATTACTATCGATTCTGATAAGTTAGCAACGTAGCGGACTATAAATAGGTAATTACACGCCCAAGGTGGATGTGATTATTTGAGGCTAAATCTAGAAAATATGCATAGTTATACACAAATTAAAAATTTAAAAAACCTCCTACGCAATTAACCAAACATAGCTAAGAACCACCGCAAGGAAACTGGCTTCCAAATGAAAAAAAAAAACCGCATCGAAATCGGTCCATTCGTTTGAGAGCTACGATGCCACAGACACAGACACACACAGACAGACAGACAGACATCGACGTCAAACTTATAACACCCCTCTTTTTGCGTCGGGGGTTATAAATAGTTCTATTAATTGGTCAAAATTAATAAGTTTTGTTTTTATGTGACGTCTAAAATACGACGTATATCTTCTTTGGTTTTTTCATGGCATCACATTTTGTGCATTATGGGCAAGTATGGTCTGTAAAACTTGTTATATCGTGTGGTTTCCAAAACTACATAGAAGTTTCTAGTAAAGTTACTGCTTTACTAGGACATGGATTACAATTTATTGCAACTTACTTTGTATGACTTTAATTGTGATTTATTTTACTTGGTTTCATCTTTAAATACTTTAATCTGCCGGAATGCACAAACTGTTATGCCAAATAAAAAATAAAAACAATTATAAACACTTCGACGGGATGTCATAGCCAATTTTTTTAGTATTATTGTCATTTTTGTTTTACTTATGTGGGATTACTCATGTTTAATTATATCGGATTAAACGTGAGTAATCGTAAAACAAAAATGTTAGAAAACCATGTCAGTTTTCATAGTAAAATAATGACATGTTCATTGATAAGATATCCCTATCTTATGATGTTGGGCTCCCAACTTTCAATAAATCATATAACATTTGTAGTGAATCGAAACAATATGTAAGTAAGGCATTGTAATCAGACGACAAACAATGAAGTAATAAACTCGATCCGGCCCGCTTTGCGACACATTTTACGATTGTGAAACCGTTTGCTCAGGTAGTGTGAGAGGTGACGGTGATGTTACAACCAAGCTATTTGACCAATCTAACTTATTAGAAATAAAAACGCCATGTTTTGGCGGGAACGCGAAAAATTGCGCATCTTTGTAAAACTTGTTTTTTTTTTTTGGATTGTCTTTATTTATACATTCCGCCAACACAGTGTACACCAATGCATAAAAAATAAGAGGCGAAGACGGCATACATTATTATCAAATAGTACGGTTTTTAACCGACTTCAAAAAAGGAGGTTTCTCAATTCGACCGTATATATTTCTTTTTTTTATGTGTGTTCGTCGTTTATGAACCGATTTTGAAGATGATTTAATGTTGGAAAGGAGATATACCAAGGGTGGACCATGATAAGGAAAGCAGGATCTGATGATGGCATCCCAGAGAAATCGAGGGGAACCTTTCACTTTTTAGTTTCTTGTTTGTTCTCTTTTTGTTAAAAAATACACTTGTTTTACTTACGTTAAGGTTACTTTTTTCTTTATTTACTTAAAAAAACTATATACAAATTACATCCTAACATACAAACTACAGTGTTTCTAATACTACAGAGGAACTAATATATAAATTAATGTAAAATAAACTAATCTAAAAAGCCGCTATCAATTGGAATTCACTGTGCGGTTTAGAGTAATCAGTAAGGGAGTATCGGTTGTAAAATAAAAAAAGACAGGAAATAAATCGACTATTGAGAAAAAATAATTAAATCTATGTCCGTTATTAAGAAACATCCTATAACTATTGTAATTTTCATTAACATCAATTTTGTCGTGAAAAGCGATCAGGCAGAAAAACAGAGACAAAGTTACGTTCGCTTACATAATATTAGTTAAGATGAAAGTTCAGTAATGCGGACAAGCTCTCCTTCTAAGATACAGAATCACAAACATACGCACATATTACATTTGTTTGATGTAGTTAAAAACTGGGAACGTTGAAATGTGATATGAAGTAAAAGGGATATTCTATGTCGCAATGTAACATTCTAATGTAGGGCGTCCTAAAAACTACCATGCGATGTTTCTAGAACTCCATTCCTTGATAGTGGGTGGTATATAATCTCTTCTTTCAAAGCTAGCTTTGAGTGCAAATAGCGGAATATGTCAGGGTTGCCAGATTGATAAAGAGCCACTGCATTGAATTTTTTTCTCTTGAAAACCTTTTTTGTAGAAATTGTAGATAAATAGGGTTATATTAGTAAGATTTTTAGTAACAATAATCTTGTTAATAACTAAGAAATCTCAAACATTACCTTAATTTTTGAGCAGTTGCGCTAAAGTTGAATAATATTTTTTAATCGACTTCATAAAAGGAGGTTCGACTTTATTCGACTGTATGTTTTTGTTTTGTATGTATATTACGCGATCATTCCGCCAATTATAAATCGATTTTGAAGATACTTTTTAGGGTCCCGTACCTCAAAAGGAAAAAACGGAACCCATATAGGATCACTTTGTTGTCCGTCTGTCTGTCTGTCAAGACCCTTTTTCTCAGGAGCGCGTGGATTTATTAAACTGTTATTCATATCAAATACTCAGGTTTACTGTCCCATGGAGCTGTGAAAAAAATCAAACTTCTAAGCCAATACAATCAAAAGATACAGCCGCTTATGCTGCAAACGTTTCGACACCCGCAAGGGAAACAAAACCTACAGGGTACTTCCCGTGAACTCAGAATCTTGAAATTTGGTACGAAGCAACGTCTTATAGCACAGATAAAGGGAAAATTGCGAAAAGCATAAATTACAATAAAAAATACCATAACTTTTACTTATATACCTACAGGTTTGTACGGAACCCTCGGTGCGCGAGTTCGACTAGCACTTGGCCGGTTTTTTTAGTGGTATTTATTTGGTACCTTAATTTACAAATCACCTAGAATCTAGGTCCTTGGTACTCAGAGAGACGAGCTAACTGAAGAACTAATTACAGAAAAGGTAGATTTAGTTAAAATTATTTAACTCCGACATTACTATTTCCATTTTATTTTCTACAAATCTTTCCAAAATAGCAAAAAAAGGCTGTTAATTCAGGCATCACTGAACCAGTTGACTGAATGTGTAGGAAATGATCGTGTGTATATCGGTTTGAATTATGATGTGACAGTTATTACTGGGTTAAGAGGCCAGATGGATTTGTTTATAGCCCTTTTTAGAAAGGTCATACAGATAAGTGTTTTGTCTTATTTTTGTTAAAAGTATAAGAAAGAACTTTCGTGGTCACTATGTCTACCAAACCATTTGTCCGCATATTACAGAAAATCTTTTAAGCTTGGGGTGAACGAATTCGGTTTTTTTTTTGCTATTTCAAAGTATAATATACAGTACCTGGATGACAGAGCTTTGCTCGGCTGAAAACGCGGATAAAACGACGTTTTCTAAAAATTAAACCTAGCTAGATCGATTTATCGCCCCCGAAACCCCCTGCATACTAAATTTCATGAAAATCGTTGGAGCCGTTTCCGAGATTCAGATTATATATATTTTTATATATACATATATACAAGAATTACTCGTTTAAAGGTATTAGATTATATCGATTATTTTCAGCTTCTAGTGTCCCACTGCTGGGCAAAAGCCTCCTTTACCTCTTTCCAGACTGCCCGGTCTCCGGCTTTGGTGGTCCAGTAACTGACTAGACGATTTAGTTCGTCACACAACCATCGTCTGGATCGACCCCAAGGTCACTTAAATTTTGAGGTCCAAACTGTGGTGACTTTTGTCTTTCGACATGCGACAAACATCAGTCGTCCACCTTCGTGGTTGACATCAGTGATTTTGGGTTTGTTTTAATTAAAGTCAAAGTACATAAATGAAATAATATAAATAATCCCACTAATATTATAAATGTGAAAGTTTGGATGGATGGATGAATGGATGTTTGTTACTTATCACGCCAGAGCGGCTGAACGGATCTGGATGAAATTTTGCATGTAGATACTTTAGGCCCCGGAATAAAACATAGGATACTTTTCATAATCATCATCCATTACCACGCGGGTAAAATCGATGGGCGCAGCTAGTATAGTATAATATACACCGGGACCTTTGTCTACTACGCCGACGATATTGAAGACGATGCTATCAGTCGATTCGTGCGTGGAGCGTCGAAGCAATGTCGTCGAATACCATCGAGGAGTACAACCTGCAGATGTTCATCAAAGGTCGGAACACGGCAGTGAAGGAGGCCCTGGACCAGGAAGAGGCGATTGAAATATAAACTGAAAAATAATGATAGTGGGCATGCCTCGAACATTCATGCTCATCATCGAAGGCTCCTTGCGGCGGCGTCGTGTCGGATCGCTCTCTTCCCTCAGATATGGTTGAGGATGGCTGGCACATGCGTAATACTGTAATCGGTAAATCGGTTGCTGGTCTGCTCGCGGTATACATACAAACTAGTACTTTAAACCTTCACATCATCAGCCATAGGACGTCCACTGCTGGACATAGGCCTCATCCTGGGGGGGCTTTGCCAATACTCGCCACGCTTGGCAGGCGGGTTGGCGAACGTTGTCAGGTGTGATTGTTCAAGGAAGACGCTGCTGCCCATCTTCCGGATTACATCCCTTAGCCGACTCTTACGGCAATCACGGGTAGAGAGGGTGGGGTACAATTCTTACGCCGGCACCACCACGACACACACACTTTAACCTTAGATTAGGAATAATTAAAAAAATGGGTAGTTAAAAAGTTGACAAAGGTCACAGACCCCGGTGTCTGTGGAGCGTAAATAATAAATAAAAAAATAAAGAATAATATAGTATCATAAAATGTCTGATCGAGTCATCACAGATGGCTATTTCTATAAAAACCTAGACTGGACTTGATAGCCTTGCCGGACGTGGTGTAAGGCCACATATGCATAGTTATACATATATTATTTGAAATGTTTCATCGTCAAACATCCTCTGGAACTGGTAGAATTTCTGAAACCGGTCGGCGTATATATAGTATAAACTAGATGCCTTGACCGTTTGAATATTCATGACGGAGGCCTACAGGTCTTTGTTGTCAATTCATTTCAATCATACAAATGAGACAAATATACTTTTTGACTTTTTTTTTTTTTTCATTTTTTGCGTAGCATATAGGTACCCCAAAATAAGCTTAACGCTACATCCACATTTTTTATCGCACGACAAGAATGTGGAACTTTTTACCGGAATCAGTTTCTCCAGAAGTACAATTAGGGTGTTTTCAAGTCCAGTGCAAAGTAGTTTCTTCCAGGTAAGCGTGCTTCATCCTAGACCACATCGTATCTCAACATCAGGCAGGATGCGACAATAAGCACATTTACAAAAACAAAAATTGGTACCTACTATAGCAATCAAACTAAATTACTAAACTTAAATGCTTTATTTTTGAAAATACATGTACATCTTTATACTGTTTATAAATGTTTGTCCTAGATGGAAATCGAACCCAGGACTTACAGCGACAGGGTTACTATCACGGTGCGGAATAAGCTACTCAAGTAGTTTTAATAGATCTGTGGATTTGATTCGCTCAATACCAAATCTCATTCGAATTCGTTCAGCCGTTTGAAAGATAAATGGGAACAAACACATCTGAGCAAATACTTTCTCTTTTTTAAGTACTGAAACTTGTTGCGGTTTTTGGAGCATTGATTAAATCTAAAAAATGTAATGCATTACTTTTAAAGACCACGGACCTTTGAGGACACCACGGACCGGCAAGCGCAGCGAAGGACGTCCACCTACAAGGTGGACAGACGACCTAATAAAGACCGCAGGAACGCGCTGGATGCGAGCCGCTTCCAACCGGTTTTTATGGAAGTCATTGGGAGAGGCCCATGTCCAACACGTCCTACAGCTGAGATGATAATGATGGTGACTTTTAGAAGAACGAGCAAAGCAGATGACCGATATGACCATACGCGTATATATTAACAATGTGTGGGTGTCAGTAAAAAAAGGAAGAGTTATAGGTACTTATTTTAGAGACAGATAAAACAAAACAAGTGTTACAAGTTGATATATTCCAGCAGATGCTATTAAAAGGGCACGTGACAAAAAATATATTGACGGGAATAATTTGATGAATTGTTTTTTTTTTTTCGTATAACCAAGAATATCTATTTTTATGTAGCTAATTGATAGCACATGCCTTTGTAGCGACGATAGCCTAGTGGTTAGCGTGGTCGGATCACACGCTGAAAGTTGTGGGTTCAAGAATTTGAGCTGCTGGTTAAGGAAATCATCGGTACTTTCTAGTACTCGGCTGGCTAGCTACCACCTTCAATTAGAAAATCTACCAACAAACTCTGGTGTGTTCCGGCAGTCACACTTTAGAGCCAGTTCCAGTCTATGTGTGTTTATTATCTTCGACCACACTGTTATTTAACATCAGCTGAGCAGTGGTCAAACACCAAGCTTGTCATCAGTAAAAAATTAATTCAAACTTGGCGTAGCCAATAATACTAATTTTATTTAATCTTTCCGTAACCTTGGTCAATATTACCCCTAACCCTATTACGCCAAACATGGCGATCAGCTGCTAAATTCACCTGCTCTATAACATGTGGCTTGTGAAACTGTTAAAGTCGCCAAGCAGATGGCACCCAATGGTGGTATTTCTAGTGAATACTGGCATTTAGTTTTTGTCATGAATGAGCAATGAATTATATATATGATGCTGTATAGTTTGTAACTATGAAGGTCGATCCTCATTTGTGTCAATTCTTTGTCATCGTCATTATCAGTCCACTGCTGTACATAGGCGTTTCCTAATGCGCACCACCTAGCTATACGGATTTTGCTTCCAGTCCCTGTCCACTCGTATAGCAGAGAATTGAAAAGATGGAAATCGAGCTGAGTGACGTATATTAACAGAGAAGCTTATGTCTTGCAGTGGACTACGATAGCCTGATGATAAAAATATCTGTAAGTTATAAAAATTTAAGAGTGTCGCGCTTAAATACCCTTATTTTAAAGTTACAAGATAATTACTGTAATTAACAATCTATAACTACGGGGATATTGCTGTAACATCCGGGTGGAACGACCATAAAAGTCTCGTGAAAGTAAAAACTAATGATAAAGATCGTCTCAATTCGAGCGAATCAAAGAATTTGTACCGAATGCAAAAGTACCAGAATCAAGATGTTACCAATTTCAGTGAATTTCTTTCGGTCGATGGTGAATTAGGACAGCCGTGTGAATGATGATGGCCTGGATTGGAGCTCTCTTTGTTCATTTGTATGCGTCATTGATGGTGTGGAAAGCATGTATACAGAATCAGAACAAGCTAAAGTTTGAAAAAACTATAACCCGACTACGGAAAAATGACACATATACAATTAAAAAAAAAATGTAGCCTATGTCATTTGGAGCATAATAACGAATCCATTGACAACTCATCCATCATAATCGGATAAGTAGTTTCGGCACCACGAACACACATACATCATCATCATCAGCCTTTTATAGTCTACTGCTAGACATATGTCTATCCCAAGACACGCCATTCAGACTGATCCTCGGCTTTTCGCTTCCATCCGCCGACAGCTGTCCTACGTATATCGTCACTCCATCAGTCTCAGGGGATCCTACGCTACGTTTGCCAATTCACATATAATAAACACATACATATAGTCTGCTAAAACGTAACCCTTCCTATTGGCCATGTTGGTAGTCAGGTAAAAAGTAGTGCATGTATAATAAACGGAATTAAATAGTATTTTAATTTCTTAATTTGTTCTAAATATCTTCTAAATTTTGTTTGCCATTTTGAGAATAAAGTTTCTAGAATGACCAATGTGAGATTGGGGCATTTTGTAGAATTTACCATTTGCGGAATTAGTCCTTTTAAGGCTCATATGCCATATTGAAAATTAGTCATTGGTGCGCAAAACCGGAAAAATTGATAAATACTCCTTGGTCATAAAATTTCGCTTGACGTACAAAAACTAATGGAGAGAACAACTTCTGAACTGTTTTGTTAATTTGAACAAATATAGACTGATTCTGTTTGTTTTTCAACAAAAGTGCTTAATATACACACGGGCAATGTTTAAGTCGACCTTTATCTAACCTACTGAGAAATTAATGGTTCTCTATCGACATCGGCACCGTTACAAGTAATCAAACAATGAACTATTACTGTAATTGAGTCACGGTTCAATTATTTTCAATACATTTTATGGAACAATAGAATGACCTAAGTGATGCTAATGCAGCTATATGTTTTTTTGAAGTCTGCAGTTCATCTTTTTCCTTATTAAGAGGCAAAACGGTCTCTACTGACTGAGCGTTATATAAATCTAACCGACAGAATAATTTGACCATTAGTTCGTGTAATCCTTGATTTGATTGAATGACAAATAAAGTAATCTCTTTTAATGTAATGTTACTTTATTGCTTCGTTGTTGACGACGTTTTATGGGCCGTAAAATACTTTTTCTACGTTATATCGTAAATTTCGTGCCCTCATTTCTTTTCTTTACGTGTTTTATAAAAAAGCGCTTTGGTCATATCCTTCAACTTTACCTTAACCTTAATCCTTCAACTTAACCTTTCATGGACTTAATCAAGTCGAGTTTCAATATAGAAAGAAAATTATATCTATATCTTTAAACGAGCAATTCTTGTATATATATATAATATATATATTTTGAATCTCGGAAACGGCTCCAACGATTTTCATGAAATTTTGTATCCAGGGGGTTTCGGGGGCGAAAAATCGATCTAGCTAGGTTTAATTTTCAGAAAACGTCGATTTATCCATGTTTTCAGCCGAGCAATGCTCGGTCAACCACGTACTGTATTTAAAGACAGCAATATCTAATCCTTTAACCCTAGATCATTGATTCCCAAAGTGTTCCAGGTGGAGCCCTAGGGGTCCACGGGAGACTCGACGGGGGCTTACGTTGGAGTGACAAAAAAATGGGGGTTTTTTTTCAGCAAAATTTTGAAAGTGGTCCATGAGAAAAAAAAGTTTGGGAACCCCTGCCCTAGATCAATAACCGTATGCCAAAATAATGACGCGTAACTCGCCTTTTCATGTTTCGACAAGTTCCTTTTTACATTATTAGTGATTCTTACTCGTTGTGGTTATTCACTGGTCAAAAAAGAAGATATTAGTAGTGATAGCTGGTTAACGCGGTCGAATCACTCGCTGGAGGGTGTGGATTCAAATCTCAACTATGATATTGCCTCACTCGAGATTTCAGTTCCATTCTAGTTTAAATGTGTTTACCATCTTTGAATCAGATGAACTGTGGTCAAACAACAAACCTTAAAAAAAGTTCAACTATAATTAAAATCTACAAATTTTTTTAATGGTTGACAATCTAGGTGTTTGATCACAGCTCACTACTTGTTAAGTGACGGCGTGGTCGAAGATGGTAAAGCACACCTAGCCTGGAATGGAACTAGCTCTCAAGTGAGGCTGCCGGAACACACCGTTAGATGCTTGGCGGCAGATTTTCAACTTGAGGGTGGTAGTTAGCCAGCCGAGTACTAGAAAGTCTACCACCACGCTATAGTTTCCTCACGATGTTTTCCTTCACTGGCAGGTCAAGCTCATTGTTGGGGCTTCAACCCACGTCCCTCGGCAAACCGATCGTGCTAACCGCTGAGCAAATATCGCTACAAAATTACTAAAATGTATAAGTATGTTATGTATATTATAATCTGTCGTATAATTTACGAATCGTTAGTGATTCACAACATCATCATCATCATCAGCCATCACTTAAGACGTCCACTACTGGACATAGGCCTCCTCCTGGGAGGGTTTTGTCAATACTCGCCACGCTTGGCAGTCGGGTTGGCGAGCGCAGTTAGGTGTGATTATTCAAGGAAGACGCTGCTGCCCATCTTTTGGATTACATCCCTTAGCCGACTCTTACGGCAACCACGGGTAGAGAGGGTGGGGTATTATTCTTACGCCGGCACCACCACGGCAATTACTTAGGTTAGTGATTACTTAGCTCGAAATTAGGGTTAGTTAGCTAGGATTAAACTTGATGATGGACTAATTTCCGGCTTTTCAGACTCATTACTGTATAAATATAGGCCACAAGGAAGAAAGCTGATTACCGTACACGTTAAACAGTACTGTTATTTACCGCTCAGTCATCCCACTTAGTTGCCGGCGTGATAATAACGTGGTATCTCTTTTGTAAGTGAAGTAGTAAATTGAGGTCTTTACTTACGAGGAAACTGCGATCAATAGTCTCATTGAACGCTTGGTCTGGAAGATTTCTTTAACCGATGCTGTAACCTTTTTTTATTAATGAATAGCCTTAGGTTTGACCGCCATATCGCTTAACATTACTAACTTTCATGCTAGTTAGGGAAGCACCGTAAGAAGAATCGGTTTTGTAATTTTGTTTTTCGGCGTTTTTTTTTAAATTTTAATTACGGATAAGTCCGCGTTTGACTGACCATCAACTCGCCTGATGGTAAGCGATGATGTGGTCGAAAATGCAGCACGTAGACTTAGAAGATACCTATTGCAATACCTTGAAAAGATCTAGATTATATCTCGCAGGAAACAAGGAAGCCGGCAGCTTGTTCCATTCCTTACCCGTACGAATGAGAAACGTAGAGTCAAAACGTTTCTTTGGTACTTCTTTTGTTTTTATGTAGGCGACAGCCCTGTTGGCTCATTGGTAGTAGGTATATCTGCTTCAAGAGCTGTAGGACGTGAGTTCGATTCCTACCAGAATAAAGATTTTGTGGTATAAACATGTGTTTGTTATGTCTTGGTGTTCTATTAGAAGTATGTATTTACAAAAAAAAAAACTATGTATTCTATCAGTTATTTGACTTCTATAATACAAGCTTTGCTTAGTTTGGGGTCAGATGACGCTGTGTATAATGTCCTACGATATTTATTTATGTACAAGTAAGGATATGAACGAGACGATCTCTTGGTGGTTAGACATAACACATGCATATAACCATTGCATTCATACACATTACTTTGAGTAACAAAACAAAGCCTAAGGCATCGCTGCTTTGGCGCTCATTACTTTGAGCCCCGTATTTTCACTAGCTGTAATACCCTTCAAACTGGAACACAGTAATGTTTACACATTATTGTTTGGGGGCAGAATACCTGGCGCTGCGGTGGTACCTACCTAAACGACCTGTCAAGGAAACAGCAATAGCTAATAGCAACTGTAACTTGCGACAATGCCGGATGAAAGCACAATCAAATCTGACCGCAAGCATTTGCAGTTGAATTTTGGCCGCAACTGTATTCAAGCTGGCTCAACTCTGCGCATCAAGAAGGCCGCTCGCGACTGCATCGCATATATTTTTTAATATATCAATGATCGCACCTAAACATCACCCGAGATGGCGGTCAAACTAAATCCTATTGTTTAATAAAAAGTACCTGGTTGACCGAGCATTGCTCGGCTGAAAACATGGATAAAACGACGTTTTCTGAAAATGAAACCTAGCTAGATCGATTTTTCGCCCCCGAAACCCCCTGGATACAAAATTTCATGAAAATGGTTGGAGCTGTTTCCGAGATTTCATAATATATATATATATATATACAAGAATTGCTCGTTTAAAGATATAGATATTCGTACAAGTGAACATGGACTAGTGCAGCAGTTCTCAAACTCTTTTTGGCGACGGAGCTTTTCCTGAAAGTGAAATATTTGATGGAGCCTTAAAGTAATCAAAAACTGTTGTATGTGTATTTCTTATTGTCAATTGAATCAGTGTTGAACTGTTGAATACGCTCCTGTCTGAAATGCCGCACTTTCATATTACGCATTCCGCTACTCTTCTACATGTTTAGTTACTTTTTTAACTTTTTGTTGGAATATTTGTATGTATAGTATTAGTACTCTTTAGTTTTTTTTTCATTATGACCAGTATTTTCGCGGAACCCTAGTGGTCCCTCTGGGGTTCCGTGGAGCACATTTTGAGTATGGTGGAGCTAGTGGGTCCAGTTGGACTTATCAACCCAATCAAATTTAATATTGGAGCTGCATTCATCATAGTCTAACTAAAGCCTTTCTTATTCCACTTTTGGTATAAAGCTCTCTCTTGTGCTGACCGCCCGTACAAAATTATATAAACATAATTTACTGTTATTAATAGTAAAAATAATTTATTAATCAATTGAATTACAATGTCGTACCTCATCGTCATGTAAATCAGTAATGTAATATTATTACGGTAATAAATTACTAGCGATGCGTAACCTTGACCTCGACTGATGCGTGGGCGCAGTTTCTCACAGGATGGAACCGTAATCTATGGTTTGTTAGTAAACATAAATTATACAGATCTTACGAGTTAGTTTGGAAAATATCATAGAGACTTAGAAAAAGAGAAAGAGATAGAAGTTGGCGTTCCTTGAAAGTCTGCCAATGTATCTATTGTAAATTTTTGTCGGTGCGAATTTGCGTGGTGGTACTCGGCTGGCTAGCTACCACCCTCAAGTTGAAAATCTGCCGCCAAGAATGTAATGGTGTATTCCGGCAGCCTCATTTGAGAGCCAGTTCTATTCCAGGCTATGTATGGTTTACTATCTTCGACCACACTGTCACTCAACATCAGGCGAGCTGTGGTCAAACACCTAGCTAATCAACCAATAAAAAGGTTAAAACAACTGTGAAATTGAATTGATTTCCCCAAAAAGTGAGCGGATGTCCCTATAATTTGTATATTTTTTCTAACCTAACACGTAAAGATTTTTAAGGTTGCATGGCGCTTTGTTCTTTTCTTACAAGATTTTTTTACTTAAACTAATGATATTTCGACTTATCGTTCAAGTCCTTTTTGTCTCGGTGACTCTGGTGAACCCTTGTCATAACTCAGATTTCTTGTAAATTCGTTTTTAACTATTCATTTGCTGTTGTCAACTTTTTTTGGCTAAAACTCGTAACGTGACTAATGTCAGTATCAATTACGTAGAAGGTTTTACCAGATCCTTCCTCAAAATTAAAATTTGTAACTGGAAGTGTTTTAAAGATTTTTTTAGTAATTAGTATCTGTAGTAACTAGTTGTACATATATGTTGCTACAAACGAAGAAGACATACAATCATACACTTATATATTGGCGTTTGCCAATACTCGCCACGCTTGGCAGGCGGGATGGCGAGCGCAGTTAGGAGTGATGTTCAAGGAAGACGCTGCAGGGATCCGGAAGATGTGCCCATCTTCCGGATTACATTTTTTTTTTTTTTTTAGCTGACATGCTTGGTGTTTGGCCTGGAATGGAACTGGCTCTCAAGTGAGGCTGCCGGAACGCACTGTTAGATGCTTGGCGGCAGATTTTCAACTTGAGGGTGGTAGCTAGCCAGCCGAGCACTAGAAAATACTCTACCACCACGCAAAAACACAACAAAATCATCCCTTAGCCGAATCTTACGGCAACCACGGGTAGAGAGGGTGGGGTACTATTCTTTCGCCGGCACCACATAAAAACCGGCCGGGAAAATACATGTCGGAGAATTCTAAAAAAAAAAAGTTCTCGAAGATGTTTGAAGTCTGCCAACCCGCACAAAAGTAAAATTTTAACAAAAAATCCGACTTCATATGGTTTTCTCTTGGACGCCATTGTCAGAACTGGACTAAATTAATTGGGACTACACGGGAAGCACCAGCTTTCAAACAAAAACGAACATCAAAATCGGTTCACCCAGTAGAAAGTTCTGAGGCAACAAAATTAAAAAAAAAAAAACTGTTGAGAACCGCATCCTTATTTGAAGTCGGTTAAAAACTGGGCTGATTGGTAAAACTATCATCCCTATCAAATAGCTGTTTTATTGTACTATCTATAATGTATGGTACGTCGTATTCATTTACTTAATTATGAACAGAGGAAGTCTATACTCCTCAGTAACCTAATAAATAATTAAAAACTTCATCTACTTTTACGTCAACCCATTAATTAACCTGCTAGTGCGGTATTAAATCAAATGGACCATCTAAATGTCCGTGTTTAAAAACCTTTTCAAATATTTACACACATGATATGTTTGCTTTAGATTCCTGTTAGTTTATAGTGGTCTTGTCTTTGCAATGGTTTGTTTACTCAAAGTTTATTTGTAGAGGACTTTTCAGGACGTATTATAGGAGGAGAATAAGAGGTTTTTAGTTACGTGCCTTTTATTGAATTTTTTGTGGCATTAAATTTTTCTTTACAGAACTAAATTTAGTAAAAATTTGCACGCCTTGTCTCCTAACAGAATGAAAATGAACGAAACATTATTATCCGACTACCAAGACAGGGTTATGTTTTTCGCGCGTATCTTGTAAGTACCTATGTAAATTTCTTTATTACCTCGTATCTTCCAAGCGGCCGAATGGATTACGACAATTAAGGTATCGTTAGATTCGTCTCAATAACCCAAGTGTCCATAGAGGGTGGTTTAAAAAAAAATAAGTGATCGATTTTTGGCGCGAAATAGTAATACGTTAATAAAAAAAAATAACCTAACCCTATCAAGTAGTATTATCCAAATAAAGAAAATTAAAAAGGGATTACAAAAATTTATTGAAGTTATATAATTCAATTTAATTATTTATATTTAATTAGGAATAATAAATTGATTTAAAAAGTTTTTCCTTTAATTTAATTTATTTGCAGTCTGGTTATAGATTTTTTAAACTCTTCAGCTTGTTAATAAGTTTAGTTCTGACTAAATCCTCCAAAATTGGTCTCAACATTGATTTGAATGAAAAATCATTGAAATATTGAATGACAATGATCGAAATTGGATCGAAAATTAATAATTGATTTCGTAATGCAATACTATTTTTATGTAGAATGTATTCACGTTTTGCCATGCCTCACCGAAGTAGACAGACTAAGGAGGAACATGGTTGCCCAGAAGATAGCTATCTTAAATTACATTGCGTCAGCCACAACTTATTCGATTTTACTGTACGCCGATGGTGTAATTATAAAAAAAAAAAAAAAAGTTTTACTAGAAGATGGATTCTATACTAAACTTTTTGTCATACTTATAATGGGTAGCATAAGTTATATGCTTGAGTTATTATTTCAAAACTGTTTTGCATTTACCTATCTATGTACATAGTGCACTTCATTATACTTGAAAATGTACCTACTGCAAATTACCTTCATTATTTTATTTTGTTGCTTCTGCATGTGAAACTCCGTTCTCGTATTAATGATCTTTTTACTACAACTGTAATTACCAGCTAGCCCAGTCAAGAAATGACATGGGTTTCTTTTTATATTTTAATCGATAGTTATCTTTCTCGTTTTCTTTGAATTCTTGGCTTGTTTGTGTCGACCACACACAATTTATATCTCGACGTTTACTATGTTTATTTTAGGATAAATAACTTGGCTGATATTATATCGTAAGGAAAAAACGAATTGTGTGAAATGCAATACAAAATGAATACACAATAATATAGTATGACGTTTTTTTGGAAGCTTTAAGTTATCGTATCCGCCTCACATCAAAATTGGGGTCAAATATACATATACGCTGTAGAAGATAATGTAATGTGTTAGTTTATAGCGAGAATCTTTCCGTGAACAGTTTTGTATGCATGATCTTATGTTACACACCTTAACATTGATATGTTTTCTAGAAACTGTCGTAATATAGATCGATCAAGCGTTTTATCGGGCTTCAGTGTATTAATTTAGTTATCTGTTGGCAGTTGTATCCATATCGGTGACCACGTTCACCGCGTAATCGTTGCGTGCATACGTTAATGTCATATCTTGAGATCCTTGCCCAGGTGTCTTGCCATGTATGTAACCCGCAAGTTTATTTGCAACTTTGCAAACCTTCTAAATTAAAAGTTAACTTCTATTAAGGCTTTGTGTTAAGTTAGCGGCTGTCTCGACTCGGTTGGGTAAAAGTTTGAAGTCCACCGGAGTCGGCGGGCCGCGGCGCGAGACGCCGCCTCAGTTTGCTGGCGCTGCCTGCGCAGCTCACTCGTGTTTATACCCCCTCGACGCTTCTCGAAACGAATTTGGAACAGTTCCGACCGGTAAAGTCGGCTTGACTGTCGCTTTTGAACTGTAGACATTTCTGCGACCGTCAAATTTCGCATTGCGATTCGGACGTGCTATTGCCTCACCCTGTTACGTTGAAATCTTAACAGATAACTGTGAAGGAACGTGTGCTCTATGTGCTACGGAGTCAGCAGTGCTTTCAGTGTTGTGGAAACGAGCGTATGTGTTTAGTGAAAAGTGCTAATATCGACGTATGGTTCAAGACTTGTGTTACGTTTCACTGAACGCGAGACAAAAAGTTGTTTTGTGATCGAGTTTATGTGAATGCCGCAGTATTGATGCGCTGTGCTTTCCCCCTGTCCACTTGATTTATGGTAAGTCATTCACTCCTGTTAGAATCGGAAGGTTTCCAGAACACCATTAAAAATTAATATCCTAAGTGATTAATACATCTGCATCAGTTCTAGAAAACAACGTACTATGAAATCATTCTCCGACGTGTACGAGTAAAGGCATTCGACACGTATCCTTTGAACATAATTAATTCAATGACAACTCGCGCCGTGGAATTCCGTAAAAGGTTACACAAGGCATAATCGTTGCCACTCGATCCCGCGTACAAGCGAAAACTTCGAGTTTCAACACTGACATTGAATCCGACGATATAGAAGAAAGTGACATTAATAACATTATTAACTAACTGGCACGCATATTCATCGCAGTAAAACTCTAGACCGTAAAGCTTGCGATTTAAAATTAATTAATGGAAGTGGCAGAGTGAATCGGCAATTTCAATCGATAGTGGGTCGAGTTTATTAATTGCAAATCAGTGCGAACAAGTGGGCTCGCCATTGTGTGCGAAACAAACTGGAACTTGAGAATTCCGTTCACTTTTTTTCGAGTAAGACGAACAAAGTTTGCTTACTGAATGATCGGTATCCGCTTATGAAACATCGTCAAAATAAATTAAACGGAGAAAGTTCTGATAGGTTAAGCTAGGTCATTTAAAACTATTCTGAATATTCAAGCATCTATCTCCACGAGTACAAAAATATCGTCTTTTGTTTTACGCCACTAGACTGTATACAGCTCTGTTGCTTTAGGATTTACGACTAAAAACAGTGCAATAGTGCCCTAGAGAGTTTGACCTAGGCTTAGATTGAATTTCCAAGCTTAACCAGTCACATCGGTAACCATTTGTGCTCCCACCGTAACCTTTCCGTCACGAACTAAGTAAAATATTGAGAATCGTGAGTTTCGATTGTTGATTTAATGATATATTTGTTGCTTTACCTAATGCTGGTATAGGTAACTCACACAGAATTCACTTTCTTCGATATAACTTTGCTGAGTACTTAATCTGTCAAGGCTCTTTGAAATATTGCAGTAAATTTTATTCCAAATAAAGATATCAAATCGTTATTGTTTGGTTGGTTGTAAAACATCGTTCGTTATCTTTCACATCTCCTGGTTTCTTACAAAAACCGTTGATAAGTAAGGCGTACCGTATTATAATGCATTACGTATTCTACAGTTTGAACGTTGGTCACGATCGCTTTTGATCTATATCCGACTCGTTGCAGCATGTTATCAGTTGTCTTTTATTTTGTATTAAAGTCGTATGCTTTTTATATTACCATCTTTTCGTTTAATCAAATTATATTGCTAAAGTCGTTCAAGTTTTTTGTTCATCAAATTTGACCACTACCATTTACAAAAGCATGCATCTATTAGTTTAATTTAATGTCAAAGAAATAATATTATATTCTTTATAAGTTTGTGACTTTTCCTACTCGTTAGAATTTTAATATTTTTTTCACTATTTCAGAGTTTTTCTCACCGTACGAAATATTGTTCATAATAGTAGTCAATCATAAAATTTTAGTAGTCTTAGTAAACACTAAACTTATAACTGTCCGGTAACGTTATAAAGATTCTAAAGTCATTTGCTATTTAATATTTGCAATTAAAAGGTAGTCGAATTATTAATACTTCCTTTATATGTCGCATTACACTAACACTATAAATGTGAAAATGTGTTCTATTTTGTTACAAAAATTTACCCCCCAACGGTTAGACCGAATATAATGTAATGGAGTGTGGTGCTAGTTCACATCATGAGGACGGACTTAGGACGTTTTGCCTCCGGAAAAAACGCGAGTAAGATAAAAACAAGCTAATACACCATCATTTTTATACATGAAAATAAAATTATATTGCTTTAATATCATTACGTCTATGAGTCTAAGAGTACTTACATGATACATATGACAATCAATGCTTACATTAACTGCGAACAATTTCAAAACCATGTTTTCAGATAGTGGTATGTTTTTAGAAATCTTAACTGTTCTCATTACACACCATTGGAGAATTTATGTATAGTAATGGATTAACAATTGTTTAATAACTGTTGTTTGTTTTATAATATTAATTTGTATCGGTTTATTACTAGAAACATTCAAACCGATTATCGCTTTAGCAGTCTGTACCTAATAAATAAATTTATTACCGCCTGCCACACTTGTTTTAACATTGCAAACAATTATTATAATACGATTAATACGAAAAGGAATTGTCTGACTTTAATGTTTTTTTATTTGATTAATAACAAATGCTTTTTAAACACGGACACGGAGCTAATGACTAACAGTCGTACTCAATTGTAATTATATCAACATTATGCTGTAATAAATTAAACCCTATAAAATTAATATGACCATAAACATAATGACAGTGTTATTGATATTTAGACTAAAGCGGTGCATCACTAAATATTATTTCACTTCATTCGATTAGCTATTTTCCCCAGCCAAATCTGGTTGGTGTGCGGAAACTGTCAAATGTGACCTTATAAATCTGAATATGTATTACACACATAGAAATAAACATAACGATAACCAGATACATAATAAGTTCCGCTGTAGATTCAGTGATAAATATTATATCACTTCATAACTAGTAAGTTAATTATTACTAGTAATAATTAATTCTAACGGAGGTATCATTGTACCCGTGTAGATCTTTCAAGAACCCTATTTTTCTGACACTGGCCTTCTAGCTATTATAATTTGTATCCAAAATGTGCAAAAAAATAAATTCTATCAGTATATTGTTGCTTATTAATTTCAAAAGGACTCCTTCACTAACTAAAAGTTACGAAAATAATGATAAGTACTTTGTATTATCAAGTAACTTATTTACAAACTATTAATAAAATGTTTTATACATAATAATAAAATAATTCATTAAGTAGACCTACCAAACATATTATTATTGCAATTTGATGCCTTATGTTCCTATTATTCGTCCTTGCGGGACCCCGATATTTACCCCCATTCCCATCATATCATAAAGCCGCTCCCCGTCGTATATCCTGGGCACCACCCTCACACACTTGCTTTTATTGTAATTCTAGTGACTCCAGTTACACATTGATAAAAATATGTTTTATATGGCTTGTTAATTTAGTATCTAAAGCTTTTTTGAAATTCGTTGTTTCAAAAACAAGTTCTAGTGAAAATTATCATGTTGAAAATCATATCTCCTTTGTTTTTTTATCAGTATACAATTTTATGTGATGTGCCGTAAAATATTATAGGTACTTATAAAACAAAAATCCGTCAAGTGCAGGTTCAATTATGATTTGTACAATCTCATGTAAAAAAACTATGCCATCGGTATGTTTCTTGTATTATTTGGTACAAAACCTACACAATATCGCATAACATATTCTATTGGCTACTTTTCAAGGTTCAAAAGATATAAATATACAATGAAATTCGAAACATCATAAAACTATTAGATACTATAATGAAAAGTCACGTAATTAGGAAAAAAATATAATACTATCACCAAAATATTCTCTAATATACGTAATATTAGAAATATACTTAATATTAGAAATATACTTAATATTAGAGAATGTTTTAGTGATCAAAATTTTTTATAAAATGGTTTTAATTTCGCTCACTCGATTTAAGCTCTTGTTAAATTTAAATTTTACACTACGGCATCCATGACTATCTTTATAATAGAGTCAGTGATGAATTTAAATGGCAACTAATCTCGAGACAAAAACTATTAGAGAACGGAATCCAGTTACTCAACACAATCGTAATATTCCCTAGAGCGAGACCAAAGATTTTCATACTAATTGCTTCGGTCATTGCGCAATAGAGGATGCCTCTACAAGATCTACTTCCCTCATTTCTGTGATTTTTTTACCATACTTTTGATGTAATTAACTTAGTGACTTTGAATTTGTATCGCGTTTTGGCTGTTGACTATGCAAATTGCTACGCAGTGTTAACTATCTTGCATATTAATATAACGTGCTACTTATTATTTTATGATTACTATCTATCTAGGTTCTTTGTTCACGAATTTGGTATTGTATTTGAGGTTTATTGCAAGTCTCATCCCTCTTACCTTTAATCTTTATTACTGTCTCATGTCCTCGACATCCTGTGCTCGAGTCACGCACGTCCGTTCTCGAT
The DNA here is from genome assembly GCA_950106695.1 of Biston stratarius. NCBI lineage: Eukaryota > Metazoa > Arthropoda > Insecta > Lepidoptera > Geometridae > Biston > Biston stratarius. Next base: position 8,421,693 of record OX467112.1, read on the forward strand.
AGTATCATCGATGCGAATGCATTGCGTCTGTCCGCGACACCGGCCGAAACCAAAGTTCAACAGTCGCGCCCTTTTCCGGTGCGTGTGCGCCACCGTATAGTTGCAGCTTTAGTTTTTATTCTCGCAAATTTTGAAATTGGATTTAACTTAACCAAAATATACTGTATATTTTAGTCTTTGTTTTACTTCGCCTCCTTTGTTTCCGTTGTTATGTGTTCAATGATTTAATGTGATGATTTGTTTTGCCATACTTTTGATTAGTAAATAAAAACGTCAATTTTTATCCCGTGGAGGTCGTTGATTGAATACTTACTACATAGAAATTACTTTTCCCATAGGTATACATCAACGGATATCCGTTCAAAGAATTGCATGCCATAGATTCATTAAACCATTTACGAGAATGAATCATTGCTCCCGTCAGTCTTATAAGGAAGCTTGTTACGTTCTGCTGCTGTATTTTAAATGGCCACATGAACTTCTAATTACAAATGCAAATGTTGATGATCTAATTTTTGCTTCTTCAGTTGCTTTAATTCCTGTAGCTAGCTTGTTGCACTGTTACTCAAGTTATTACAATCTGGATGTTAGATGAAATCGAGTTTCAATCTAACATACTCGTAGGGTAGTAAAATGTTATTAACCTAATCTTGTCTCAATCTGTTCGCAGTCATGAATATCAATGCGAAACTAGAAAATATCAATTCGATTATTTTACAGATTAGAGTTGATGTCCTCTTGGCCGGTTTCTAGGCGCCGATGGTGATTAAATCGTTCGTAATTATGTACAATTAGTTACAGTGGTTTGCGTGGATAACAATAAAATGTAGGAGCGTGAGAGTTTTTGTAGTCAGAGTTATATCATAGTTGCTTTTATTTAGGGCTTCGTGGCGATGACCCCTCTTCTATGCATGTTTATAATAGTTCTAAATACCTAGTATTTTTGTGTAAACGTTATAAACAGTTTTTTACTTTGAGTAGAATCGCGTTTGACCATACATCATCAGGAAGGCCTTATGCTAAGTAGTAATGAGGTCTAGGGTTGAGCATGCTTATCTAGAAAGAACTTATTTACTATTGGTTTGAAGGTATAATAGATAGAAACTCTTTATTGTGCACCCCAAAAATAGAAAAAAGTACAGAAAACAAAATAATCTTATGAGCTAGTGCTACAAGTGGCAGTATTATACCTTTCGGGGAATATAGAACTCGGCAGGTTCTTCAAACTCGTTGTGCAAACAGTGAATACAATTTATTATACCTTATATTTTTCTGTTCAAAAAAGTATTTTTAAAATATTTTGACAACATCACGTAATTTCTACAATGTCTCAAAAATGTCTCTCTAATTATAAACATTTACACCGTAAAATCCAAGGGAAAATTAAAGGGAAAGCGCTTGGTGTAGATACCTTGACAATGACCGACTACAGTTTGATTTCTTGTCTATCTCAAGTCACAACTTCATAAAACTTTCTGGCTATTCAACTCGCCTTTCATTCATTAGCAGAACAACTTAGTCATTATATAAAATTGTGTTTCTTTCTGTTTAATCTCACCGATTAAATCAATCTAAAGCCCTTGGGGGTCAATTGGTAAGAGCGAACTAAGTTCACTTTCATTCAAGATTAATGTAGGCTCAGCTGAATTATCGTCGCTATGCATTATGTATCATGTGCGAGTTAATGACTTCGAATTAACTCTATGACATTTGGTTTTAGAAATTCTTTGGACGCATACTTTTGTATTAAGAATATATCAGCGTTTTGTTTCGTGAACATTTCAACAACACTCCCAAGATATTTATAGACAATAACACTTGCAAATTGTTTCCGAACTGTTTCTCAATCTGCCAATACAAACACCTAGACGTATCATGTTAGAAAGCAGACCTAGATTTGTGTTTAATGACTACATACAAGAATATAGTTGAGACTTCTTGCACTTAGTATTTGACTTTTACCTATAGCTTCGTTTACGAAGATATTCTTCGTCATTTGATGACTCATAAACATAATTCTGTATTTTTTTTTACTTCATCGTCATCTTCCACAGCCTTCCTTATCTCACTGCTGGGTAATTGTTTCACTCTTTTTATGCCATTTGCCTCGGTCCTGTGCCAATCTGGTTCAGGACGATTGTTATTTACTAGTTTTTATTTTGATTCACCGTTTTAGCTGTAATTTTAGCCTCGATACATCGGTATTGAAATTAACAAACAGGATATTTGCTGTTTAAATTCAAACCTAGTTTGTTATTGTTCTGTGTTAAAGAAAAACAATGTTTGTACAAATATTCATAATTTATAATCATTATATACCATTAAGTTAATTTTAGTTACAAGGCTATTTAAATATTCATTTTATTACCTTGTGACATAAAACTAAAGTTGATTGGATTCAAACTTGTTTGAAAACAGTAGCAATTACCCTTTCCCTTTAATTACTTGCCGTCGCATGCGCAGGTGTGGTAGCTATCTTAACATCTGCTTGATTGTCTCATTTACGTAACATGAGCACTGTAATGTGAACGTTACCGTGTTTTGTTTTTTACGTCTGTTTCTTGTTTTATAGATATTTTACTGTTAACTAGGCCTGGTTCTTCCTCAGATCAACATTACTTTGTCTTGTTTACTGTGATCTATCAATTGTTCTTTATATGGCTTTATTCACAAGTTTTATTTCATAATTTTTATTAGACAGTCCTGTTGGCTCATTGGTAGTGTATCTGCTTTAAGTGCTATTAATATATATATAAGGCGTGGGTACGATTTTCACCCAGGACAAACATTTAGTGGCATAAACAAATGTTTGTTCTGTGTCTGGGTGTTCTGTATTATATTATAAGTACCTATGTATTTACAAAAAAAAAAGTATTGAAGTATTCTATCAGTTATATGACTTCCATAGCACAAGCTTTGCATATTTTGGGGTCAGATGGCGCTGTGTGTAATGTCCTACGATATGAATTTATTTATCATAAAAAAATTTTTGATAAATCAGTTGACTGTTTGTTAAAATCTATTCTGATTTCATTATTACAAAAAATTTCAATGAACATTTCAAGTAAGATCAGTTACAATTCTTCTAGTATAGTTCATTATATATTTTATATCTCTTTCGTTTATTTTAATCATGTGATATTTGATAAATACTAACAAATTGGCTATGTTTTGCATTATTACGTAGATACATTTGACTATCATATAGATAAGTTTGTTTGAAAGAATTTACAAAATGTTATCGATCAAGGTCGCTTTTATATAAATCAAAGCGATAAACGATCCAACAAATTAGTAAGTTTGGAGTTATGGACATATGCTTTTTATTTTTGTGATAGTAATGAGACGAATGAGACGTTCTCTTGATGGTTAGAGATAACGCCTATCAATGACCATTAGAACATAGAACTTTAAGTAACAAAACAAAGTCTAGGGCATCGCTGCTTTGGCGCTCATTTCTTTGAGATTCTCGATGGTTAGTCTCAACAGCCCGTAATTTCGCTAGCTGCAGTATCCTTCAAACCGAAATACAGCAATATTTACACACTACTGTTTGGCGGCAGTGGTACATAGAGATCTACCACCATAGAATTGTATATGGAGTTGAAGAGTACTAAGCCATAAATGAGTCATTGGAGTTATCATTATGTACAACTTGTACTACGGGTACAAGTCTGAAATCGTAAAAAAACATCAGCTGATTTATAGAAAAAGTTTGTTAACCCTGGCTCGAATGTATGAACCAGCTGAGTACGCGATAACTAAGTCTCATTAAAGTATAGACTATATGAGTTTCTTTCTTCTTTCTCTTTTCTGACTATATGAGTCATAAAAAAAAAAACATTGTTAATCTTTGAATCTGCAATTTCAACATTGTATTACCAAAGAGCTAAAAACTAATGAATTAGTGCTTGATTGCCAAACACTGACAAAAAATATTAAAATAAATAAACATTGTAGGACATTACAAATAGCGCCATCTGACCCCAAACTAAGAAAGCTTCTATAATAGAAGTCAGATAACTGATAGAATACTTAAATACTTTTTTGTAAATATATACAAAACACCCAAACACAGAACAAACATTTGTTTATACCACAAAATGATTGTTCTCGGTGGGTATCGAACCTAGGCCTTACAGCACTTAAAGCAGATATACTACCAATGAGCCAACAGGACTGTCCGAAGAAACTATAAACCAAATGAACAAGAAACATCTAAAGAAGAGAATCCACACGTCCACAATCCACATCCACAGATGTCTGGGTGGCAGTTCCAAAGGATTACGTACTCGTTGATACCGTTAAAGAACAAACAGCCCATATCCGCTCTTTGTATAGATAATAAGCTTTCCCCTTTTTTAAAGACACCATCGAGGAAGTCCTTATTCATAAGGTTATTGCGTAATTTCGTGTACTTACTAAAATATTTTAAAATTTAAGTTTTTTTTTTTTTTTTCAAAAACTTCAATATGAACATAAATTACATTTTTAATTCATGTATAGGTATATGTATAATAAAAAAAAAACTAATTTGGTGTTCCTTAACTTTATATTGACTTTAGTTCTTTAAGTTTCTGTGATTCTTCTGTATAATAAAATAAATATATTTTTATTATTATAAAAACCTCGCGGTGGGACATTACTTATAAGTCAAACATTTCATGATACCAGTCAAAATGCGTGTCAAACGCAAGCCTTTGATTTTTATCTAAAAGACTTCTGTTTTTAACTACACGTTGGATGTTACGAACTTATCCTTAAATGTTCGAAGCGTCGTTGCTAAAAGCAATACAGTCATCAAGTCCAGTTATGTTTATATTTCCTTAAACGCTGTTAGCCATTAAGCTGAGCATCAAATGTTTGCCCTTTATCTAACTGTTGCCTTAGCTAATTATTACGTTCTGGTAAACAATCGTAGCAGACGAACTAAAGTAGCCGACATAGCCTAGCGGATTAGCAAGTTGAAATGGCAGTGGGCAGGGCACATAGCACGCAGAACTGATGGCCGATGGAGCTGCAAAGTTCTGGAGTGGAGACCACGGACCGGCAAGCACAGCGTAGGACGTCCACCCACAAGGTGGACAGACGACCTCAATGATCAGTATAATACGATTAGTACCTCTTTTGAACTTTGTTTTCACCGTAAAGTATTTTATAGAGAAATGCTACGCGCCTGCTAGAAAGAGATGCATCGATATTACCTTCCTTTTGGTTCCGTGCTGTTACTTAATAAGCAAATACATCATTATAAATGTAGTAAAGATAGTTTATTCAAAAAAGGATAATTTAAAAGCATAAACATTAAAATATCAATGATAAAAAAGATCTCGCAATGATTGTCTCTCAAAAAAGTTCAAGGTTCATAATCGTTTCATTTTACGCAGTAAGGGACTAAAATATAATCATTTTCTTGATTATTCTCAGTTATAATTTTATCTTGCTTATACATATACATATACACACTTACACACTTACAAACTTTCGCCTTTATAATATTAAGGGTCATAGTTTGATTCATTAATCAAACTTTGAACTGTTTATAGGTCGTGAGTCTATGGTATATATAAAAAAAAAAATTGTAGGACACATCACACACAGCGCCATCGGACCCCAAACTTACCAGAGCTTGTGTGATGGAAGTCAGATAACTGATAGAATACATAAATACTTTTTTATATATAAATACATACTTATAATACATACAGAACACCCAGACACAGAACAAACATTTGTTTATACCGTACAAACATTTGTCCGTGGCGGGAATCGAGCCCACGCCCAGCTCAGGCAGACATACTCCCAATGAGCCAACAGGGCTGTCAGTATGTATAGTTCTACAAATGTGCGTTCGTTCGTTTTGCGTTACGTTCTATAGTTCTGTTTTATATCAATAAAAACCGCGCTTGCGACTGCCATATGCCGTAATGATTTTATGTCCCTTTATAACGTTTCTGGTACTATTGACTAGTATCTTGTCGAATATCACAGCTTTAATTGCCAGGCGTTTACGAGAAATGGTACTGTACTCCCTTTAGCGGAGGTGGTAAAATGAAGGAACTAAACGTATCAAACGGGTGACTGTTCGTGGTGTTCAAAGAATACATTTGTGGCTCCCTCATTTAACTTTGCAAGTAATTCGGTGCTTGTGTTAGCAGTATTGTAATATTTGATTACTTGTTGGTTTGCGTTAACGTGTCAACGTCGGATGTTAGTGGCGGTACTGGCGGTGTACGTTTGTTGTTGAAAGATCTAATTGGCTTAACTTGTACGTGTTAGTTAATTTTACTAGCAAAGTTTATTGATCCATGTCGAGATTTATTTCTTATTTTTATTTTTTAACCGACTTCAAAAAAAGAGGTTCTTAATTCGTCGGAATCCTTTTTTTAATTTATGTTTACCGATTACTCGAAGACGCCTGAACCGATTTGGAAAATTCTATTTTTGTATTAAACAGTATATATACGTATACTTCCGAAGGTGGTCTCAGTTATACGTTTAGCCCAAAATCGAAATCGGTTAACTCAACAAAACTCTGAAAATCGTATCATCACGATACAATCATGATATACATCGATGATATTTTGGTTTATTCCCAAACCTCGCCGTTTCATTGGGGCATTGCGTTTAGTTAGCTTAAGGGTCATGGAGTGAGCTTTTTTAATTGTAAAGCTATACTTGTTTATGAGATGCGGTTTCTGTGCGGACACAGATAGATATTATATACTACACTAGAAATTATTAAAAAAAGAACCTTAAGAGCTAGTGCCACAAGTGGCGGCCTTGTCGCTAAAACCGATCTCTTTCTGGCAACCGAAGCATAAGAGACTAAACTAAGACGCGAAACATCAATAATGTGCTCCAAAAAAGCTTTGACCTGGACTTTGTTTTTTTAAATTCTGGGTTCCTGGGTACGCTTTATGGACAGATATTCTTACTATCAAGATAGCGCATCGTACGATCAATACTTCAGTCAGGTTAAGGCTGGAGCGGCTGCAGAATTTGCAGAAGACATCAAAAGGCATGAGTATTATATCCTGGACCGTGGGTACATATTTGAGTACGTAAATATTCAAAGAATTATCATCTCGTCTGGTCGATACCACACGTGAACATTACGCTGGCCTTTATTTTGTCCAACGTTTGAGTATTGCCATACAGCGCGGCAATGGAGCCAGCGTTTTAGGAACTGTATTCCTATTGATAGCGACCATTAGCGTTAATTCCTCCATAGTATTAGAAACACTGTAGTATGTATATTAGGACATAATTTGTAGACAGTTTTATTATGTAAATAAATAAATGTACTCTATGTAAATATGTCAACACTTTTACATTTAAATTATTATATTACTTTTTTACGCTGTACAAAACAGGGGATGCTTTTGTTAATGTGCAAATTAGATTGACATATCTAATTCTGGGCTGTATTTGTACCTGAAAAAAATTATGAATCATGTTAAATATTTAAAGTGAGACATCTTATAAGCACTAACTCTTTTTGCATACTTGATTCACATTGACACAGTGAAGTACCGGTTAATCTGTCCGTGTGAAATCACTAATTAATGTCTATTAACTTGTATCAACAGATAGGGTTGTCATTCTAACAAAACTATCGATATAATTTTTATCGAATTATTTCGTTTTATTTGTGATTTCTTATTAGCGGACATTACATTTATAATAATTTACGTATACTTCTTTTAATTTTATTTGTCACTTTCATCACGTGGATTGATTGTCCTCTCTGCCAGAATATGTCTTCGTGAAACAACAAACACCCTAAAATCAAATTTAAAGTTGACAAAGGTCACGAACCTCGGAGTCAGTAGAGCGTATATTTTAAATTAAAAAAAAAACACACTCTGAAGTCTTCAAATGGTAATGAAATACCTTGTAGGATACATATAGATGTATTTGTATACACGCATATGTAAAAAGTTGCGAGAAATCGGGGAAACAGCTATTACAATCGATGTATTAAGATATATTATTATTGGAATGTAGATATATTTTTTTATATTATAGTTATGTATTCCCCTATACGTATATCCTCGTTATTGACACACATTGTCTTTTTCTTTGTCTGATCCTTTCCATCTTTAGATTGCCTGGAAGAGATCGATTTAATTTAGCGATAAGGTTGCCAGTTGTTACACCTGTTAATTAAATTTATTTTCTTTTTTTCTGTATTGAATAATTTTTTGTGTGTTAATCAGTTAATCAATCCATCAATCACAATACATAAAAACATAGTGCAAAATCAAAGTAGGTGTGTTGTCAATAGTAAATATGTTGACATACAAAGAAGTAAACACAGATAGTTTAAACTTTTATTTCAAATAAAAACTGTCCAAAAATTATACCATAAGGATATTTATTTATTATCAATCTAGGAAATTACTTGAACTATGAAAATTTACTTACGTTACCAACTTATCAAATATGGACTTAGTTCAAATTTTTATGGATATTAATTAAAAAGCACAGATTATTCGACCGCATCCCTAGTGACAGTCAATTTATAGATGTACAAGACGCGCTTGTCGGCGATTTGACGGAGCACACAATTTAAAACAAATACAACAAAATAATGTACAATGTTTCGTGATATCAAACAATTTTGTTCGCGATAAATATAGGCTGTGCTGCGTGTCGATTCGAATAAACCGTTTACCGCTCTCAACGATTTATATTTTGTCAATTTTATGTTCTTTATAAGTGTTATCGTTTGAATGATTTCCGGGAATGAGAAAAGTAATGTGCGATAATTAAGTGGATATGGAATTACAAAACCCTTACAAAATTATGTAAATTTTTTTTTAAACCCTATGCTTAATGTAAATATTGGTGATGCGGCACAGTATTCTGGCCTCTTCCGATAAGGGATATGACGCTTAGTACTAACTTAAGCTACCTTCGTATTAAACTACGGTTCCCAGTTCACACTTTCTGTATCTAGCGGTCCCTGTCCTAATTGAAGATTTGTGTGGTCATCCGAACTGGTTTGTCGAGTCAGGTGCTTCTAGGAAACACAAGCCTTGTTTGTTTATCTACATATAGATATAAGGATGTATTGGTCGGTTGCCCAGTGGTGTATTTGGTAATATTAAAGACAGTGTTTTGAGTAAAGGTCCTCTATTCTTAATCCGTTTGTCTCTAATTTGTTTTTATTTAGTACTCGCAATTTTTCACGTTGTGATTGTTAGAATATTGTAGGCAACATGTTGTATTATACTTTTCAAATACAACATGTTTCAAATACACTTACGTATTATATTTGCTTTGACGTTTCAAATAAACTTACGTATTATATTTATTTTGACGTTTCAAATACAACATGTTTCAAACACACTTACGTATTATTTACGTAAAATAGTGAGCTATATTTATAGATGTAGATATAGTAGTAGATGTAGTGTCGAGCTAAGAAAAAAAATTAAGTCTTGTTTATGCCATTACTATAGACAGTATTCACACAATGATGATAATCAAATAATAAGCATCTTTGTCATACGATTTATTGTTGATTGTTTATTGTTGTTTTTATTATTGTTTATTGTTGATAATGTTGTTTATTTATGATTAAAATTTTAAAATTTTATGAATTAAAATTTTATGATTAAAATTTTATGGTTGACATGCTAGGTGTTTGACCACAGCTCACCTGATGTTAAGTGGCGGTGTGGTCGTAAATGTTAAACACACCTAGCCTGGAATGAAACTGGCTGTCAAGTGAGGCTGTCGGAACACATTGTTAGGTGCTTGGCGGCAGATTTTCAACTTGAGGATGGTAGCTAGCCAGCCGAGTACTAGATCGTACCCTACCACCTTGCTATGGTTTCCTCACGATGTTTTGCTTCACCGGGAGCTCTAGCTCATTCAGTCTTAAGTATTTCAATAGCTACGAATTTCTATAGCTGATGTGTACAGGACCAAGATAAATGGCATACAAGAAAAAAGACGTTTCAGACTGAAAATAATGATCATGATGTATTCTTGATATTTGCTTTTAAAATATTGGTGGACATTTCGCACAGCACCACCTTAGTCACAAATTAAGCAAAACTTATATTTTGGTAACCAAATCACTGTTAGAATACTTATATAATTTCCCTGTCTTAATTTTTTAATACACAAAAAAAGAAAGTCTTTGTTGTAAATATTGTTTGTAATAGATAAACTTAGAACAACTAGACACAGAACAAGCAACTACATTAATGTTGGTTCTGGTTGGAAATCGAATCCATGTCAGTCAATGTGTATGGTAAAGTCTTCCTGAACTGTAACCTTCAAGAATTCCTGTCCATTTACTTAATCTAGAGTGATGCCAGTATCTGGTTCCATGTCGATTGGATGCTTGTCATCGAATGCCATAATGAGAGTGAACAACATTCTTGCCATTTAAAATCTGAGTTGCCATTTCTCAATTAAAAACCAGTCTCACGGGAAAGCCTGGGAAATTTAACGGGAAATAGGGAAAAGTGAGTACTTATTAACAACTCAATTGATACATCATGAAATTTACAACGCAACGTCCAATTAAATCGACGTGTGGTAAAGCTTGTTTAGCTGGCTTGCTATTTTAATTAACAACTTTTTTTAAAATAAAATTAACCTGTTGCTGTTATTGCAGATAGGGAACAGTGTTGCAAGTTTATAACTCTCCCTTTTAAATGCTAAGAAACTGATTGCCTCATGTTGATTATTATGAAGGTTTATTTGATTTACAACTCGCTATTTCTTCACGTTTGTTTTCAATCATTGCCAATTAGCTATATCTTTATTTGCCAGCTGAGTTTTTATGGTGAGAAGTCACAAGTCTAATGAAGAGATTACGTCCATCACTGGACACACTTTGAAGAGTGTAACCACTAAACAATAGAATTTGCAGCCCAGTTGAGTGTTCCCTAATAGAACCTGGATGCTTTCAAGGCGCTTGTGAATCGGTTTTTTCTAGGCGAGCGTATTTCATCGTAGACTGCGTCTTCGTTTAAATCAGGCGAGATGGCGGTCAAACTCTAACGTTGAAAGGGTAATTTGTTTGACTATAAAACGGTACTCATTATTTTGTGTAATGAAACGAACACCTCGCAAAAATACCCCACGATATTGAGTAATAAAACAAAGTCTAAGTATTATTTACAGTGATGCCCTGGACTTTGTTACATATGTCATGGTATATACCTTATGATGTTTAGCACTTGCACTTTGCACTTGTGGTTGTTTTGCATTAGGTGAGCGACATCGTTTTGTAGCAACGATAGTTCAGTGGTTAGCGCGGTTGGTTCGCATGCCGAAGGGCGTGGGTCAAACCCCAACAATGAGCTTGAGCTGCCGGTGAAGGAAAACATCGTGAGCAAACCATGGCTGGGGGTAGGGTGCGTTCTAGGACTCGGCTGGCTAGCTACCACCCTCAAGTTGAAAATCTGCCGCCAAACATCTAACGGTGCGTTCCGGCAGCCTCACTTGAGAGCCAGTTCCATTCCAGGCAAGGTGTGCTTTACCATCTTCGACCACACCGTCACTTAACATCAGGTGAGCTGTGGTAAAAACACCTAGCCAGGCAGCCATAAAAAAAAAAAAAACTGTTCCAGATTTTAAGTGGATACGTCCTGTAGTAAATTTTTTGATAATTCCACAGGAATCTAACATTTTTCTGGGATAAAAATATTTTGTATGTTAATCCAGGCAATAAACTAAATGTGCGCCAAATTTCATCCAAATCCGTTTAGCCGTTTTTGCGTGAATAAGTAACAAACATCTAAACATACAAACTTTTACATTTATAATATTATAATAGTATTATCTTATATAGGTACATATATGTATAATATCTTATATATACACATATGTATATTAAATATATTAATGCCTTTTGTTAAATGCTGTAAGAATATAATATAATTATTAATAAACATTTTGCATAGAGCAAATAAATTCTTATCATTCTTGTTTTTAATACAATCACAATATAAATAGAGACAACTCATATGATAAAGGTGAAAAATGATAAATGTCTAAGATAAAGTCACCACGCCAGAGAGAGTTTTTCTTCTCTTGAGATTAGATAATGCGAACTTGAAAAATCGAACAGATTATGTAAATGATAAAACTCTTCTCGAAATCGATCGATTTCGTCCATGTCAATTTGAAAAATGATTTGATCAGATTAGAATTGGTTTTGGAGTTTTTTTTTCTATATTTGAGAAATGATGCAATGTTTATTATGAGATTGTAAAACTTGTTGCGACAAGAGTATATTATATTTTCTTAGAAACTAGTAGTAAGCTGATGTATTTAGGGTGTTTGTTGTCTAGGGTCGGCTAAGGGATGTAATCCGGAAGATGAGCAGCAGCGTCTTCCTTGAACAATCACACCTAACTGCTCTCGCCAACCCGCCTGCCAAGCGAGGCGAGTATTGGCAAAACCCCACCAGGAGGAGGCCTACGTCCAGCAGTGGACGTCCTATGGCTGCTGATGTGTGATGTGATGTGATTCAGGGTACTGTCGTACAACTTGATTGGTACAATGATGATTTTCTTTTGACATTTTGCCAATGTTCCACGTACCTAAATAAAAAGAAAAATACCTCGTACGCAAAAAAAAGTAGGTATTCGTTAATATTAGTCTTTTTTTCTTTCTTTTTTCATGGTTGACAAGCTAGGTGTTTGACCACAGCTCACCTGATTTTAAGTGACGGTGTGGTCAAAGATGGTAAAGCTCACATAGCCCGGAATAAAACTGGCTTTCAAGTGAGGATGCCGGAACACACCGTTAGGTGCTTGCGGGCAGATTTTCAACTTGAGGGTGGTAGCCAGCCGAGTACCAGAGACACTCTGCCACCACGATGACCATTCCTTACGATGTTTTCCTTCACCAGCAGCTCAAGCTCATTGTTTGGGCTTGAACCCTCGCCCTTCGGCGTGTGAACCAACCGCGCTAACCACTGAGCTATAGCGACTTTATTTTGTAATATGTAGTGATACATGCATATTCACTACATTAGTATCTACATTGCATCCGTGCGAAGCTGGTGCGGGTCGCTAGTAATAAATAAAAAGGCAACCGAAAGTGAAGAAATAAACATGAAATATGCATCTAGTTTATTCCTCAATAGATCGCAAACTTTCAGTTTGATAAATTTTAAATGACGTAAATGAGAACAATCCAGTATTTTGCTTGATTCAACCAACATTACTAAAATTATTAAAACGTCATTATTTAAGTGCAACTAACTTTATTCTCGTAATAGCATCTGAGAGTAATCTCGAATTAGAGCTTTAGTGCAAGTGATTATAGTCTATAATTCTTTGTATCCATTAAGTATTGAGGTGGTCGTAAAATCTAGGTTATAAGGACTTACATCATAATTTCGTCTCAACTGCTGATCGATCAAGCTTGTAGCTTGAAAGGAAGTAAATACTATAATTAATCAAATATTATTTAACAACATACCAACTTAACTGGAAATACAAAGAGGTTTTTTATTTCCAATTATGCTATAAAATAATCTTCACAAAACCTTATTGTGTAAGAACAATAGGTGACTTAATGATATCAAGAATTCGCTTGTTCAATGTTACATAGAACAAAAACTCACTATTAAAACGTAATAGAACACAAGAAAAATAAGTGCTAGGCTTATATTACGATACTTAATGAAATCTAATACATGCCTACTACGCATATTGTTCGTGACACTACTTAATTTAATGTCGGCAAAATACTAAACGCTTATATGAATTGAAACGCTTATAGTAGAGTTACCATTTTCATTTTAACAAAACAATATATAACGGCTTTGCGCGGGTGCAGTTGTAAGTTGGTGAATAGAAAGATGTCGTTCCTTCTAATTCCTTTAATGTCCTTCTCTTTCACACATATCTAAAACTATTTATACTATCCCTTTCAGACGTTATCTAAATTAACTTTCTCTTTCATACTTACAATTATCTCGCATCTAGGTATCTCTTTCATATTGACGTTACGTTTCATTCATATCTTCATATCCTTTCGTTCTTTCAAACATATTAATTGCTCTTTAATTCTTTCTCTTTCTCGCTACTTTACGCTACCATTTCACGCAGTGTCTAAAAGTACAGTTTACACAATGTAGATACTAATGTGGTGTGATTATACATATGCATGTATTATACATATAAACTTTCCTCTTGAATCACTGGGGTTGTTCGAGTATTACGTAAGCACCAAAGGGGTGCGGGGGAAGTCTCTGCTTTGCTTATTTTTGATACAATGGTGATGTGGCGATTTGAATGGGGAACGTCATCAAAGTCATAAAAATTATGCTGATTGTTTATTATTCTTGTTATCGGCACACCTTGCTTTTAGCGACATGGCTGCTAATTAAACCAATGTTTACTTAAGCATAGGGGAAGGAAGTGAAAGCTTTGCTTACTTTTGCTGACTTGAGCGAGGGGTTAATAATTACTAAAATTCAGCTTACGTAAGATTTGAACGGTCCCTCTGAATGTATGAATGTATTTTCCTCGTTACTAATGTGGTGCATATAAATGTTTTATACATATAAACCTTCTTCTTGAATCACTTTGTCTATTGATGGAAATCGCAACCAAAAAATCGTTGAAGGAAAACATCGTGAGGAAGGCATAATATTGTGGCAGGGTACTTTCTAGTACTCGACTGGCTAGTTACCACCCTAAAGTCGAAAATCTACTGCCAAGCACCTAACAGTGTATTCCGTTTCATACGTATTTATAGTTCCATTCCAGGTTATGAGTGTTTTATCATTTTTGACGACACGGTTTTAAACATCAGGTGAGCTGTGGGTCAAACCGTAGCCTGTCAACCATAAAAAAGTTAATTCATATTAAATGAATAATAAATAATCTAAATGTATGAAGTACGCATAAGATACATTGTCCAAGAAAGACCGTCCGCTTTTCTCAGTGAATCTTAACGGAATGTTAAACAATGAGATTTTCCCCTGTCATTGTCAATGTAACAGGTACTACTATACTTGTGTAGTGTGTACCGTTTCTGCACAAAGAGTCAATGACATCACTATGATACACAAAGAAGATGATTCTACGGTGTTCTGTACACTTAATTAATTGCTTGACACTGGTTTAAAGTTCTCGCAATTTTTTATTATATAACCATAAGTAAATAACAGAAGAATAAAATAAATTAAGATGCGAAAGTTTCAAATGTTAAAGAAATAACTAATAATTACCTCCCTAAAACTTTCACAAGTATATTTTTTTATTTGAAAGTAATAAGACGAACGAGACGTTCTCCTGATGGTAAGAGATAACGCCTGTCCATGACCATTGCAGAGATACACAGAACTTTGAGTTGTTAAACAAAGTCCAGGCCATCGCTGCTTTGGCGCTCATTACTTTGAGACTTTCTATGCTTAGTCTCCACAGCCCTGTAATTTCGCTAGCTACAATAACCTTGAAACCGGAGCTCAGAAATATTTACACACTACTGTTTGGCGGCAGAATATCTAGTACTGCGGTGGTACCTTCCTAGATGACCTCCTGCTAAGGGGATCTACCACCAAATAAAACTAATAACTATCTAGTAACTAATTATTATTTAGATAAGAAGTGCAGGGTCAGAAATGACACAGATGTTTTAGTACTTATCAAAAGGTCCCAACCTATTTCATGGAATGTGAAACCAGAAATAAAACCTCTTATTTTCAAATGGGATTTGTTTGATAGATAATTTTAAAAACAATTCAGTCTTCTATTCTGATGTGTAGTTAATGTAAATATACATTTTATTTTAGATAGAATATGAACAAAATCGGTCAAGAAGTTTTAGACACTGATTGCTATACATTCTGTCAAACGTTACAAATACTATCAGAATATAGAAAAAATTGGATTTTAACTAAAAGATAAATGGCTTTATTCAATCAGCAGCTTGCCCTCAGGAAGTCGGTTATCTCGATTTATGAACAGAATTTCAAGTTTTTTAAAACATTTATTTATGACTTTTAGGCGTTAATCAAACCTTGTATAGTTTCCACCCAATAAAGCACGGTAGTTTTTCAACCAAAACACCTCATCAAATCTAGAGTCTGAAATCAATCAATTTCACTTTCCTAACAAGCGGATCTTTAACATTAATCTTCGCTCTGCTAATTGCTAAAGCGAAACTTAATAGAAAATTAACATCTACAAAATTACATACATCAACTAAACAAACAATTCTAACTTAGCCGCACATACGATTCAAATACATGCATAGCTAAACCAACCTATCGTAGTGGTGGCCAAATGAAAAAACTAAACTATCCTATAGGAATTTATCAGCTTTGTTTAGAGATTGCAGTGGTGGCTCTGTCATTCAACTCCACTGATGATTTGGTATCATTGTAACGATACTTTGAGTCGTCTACAGCTGTTCGTTTGAATGAAAACTTCGAGCACGGCCACACGGGAAAAAAAAACTAGCGGCCATTCATGCAAGAACAAGTTTAGAGTCTATTTATGGTCAAGTTGAGGTCAAGTCGCTACCAAGCGAAACAATAGGATCGACTATAGGTTGATACTTACACCTTTCTCTTTGATATGTAAGATATTCAACTTGATATTTTCGAAAAAAATGTTTACAGTTTATAAAAAATTGTATAGATGTAATGCTGCGCGTAAAATAGGCGAAAACTTCTTGGAATACAATTGAGGCTTGTTATACGTGAATTATACGCACACAAATACGTTAAAGCTGTATGTCGCACAAATACATAAATGTATTTGGGTGCGTCTAGTTCGCGAATAATAAACGAATATTTTTAGAACCAAGGCTGTATCCAGTTTTAGTGCAATATTACTACACTTATTTATTCCAATCTGTGTGTGTACTATCACTATAAAAATACAGTCTAGTTTTGAAACTTTAATTTGAAAATGAGATATATACATATATTATTGTTTCCACATTTTGATCAAGGATTTTTTAGGTATACATTGCTAATTTTGACAGCCCTGTTGGCTCATTGGTATATTCTGCCTGAGCTGTAGTGCGTGAGTTCGATTCCCGCCAAGGACAAATATTTTACGGTATAAACAAATATTTGTTCTGTGTCTGGGTGTTCTATATGTATTATAAGTATGTATTTACAAAAAATAATTATGTATGTATTCTATAAGTTATCAGACTTTCATCACACAAGCTCTGCTTAGTTTGGGGTCAGATGGCGCTGTGTGTAACGTCCTATGATGATATTGATATTAATTTTGACTGACTTCAGCTAGACCATCCCTCAATAGCTTGCTGAGCTACCCTTTTCACCATGCTGAGTTGAAATACTTCAGTGACTTGGGTCTCAAATTTTTCTTAATACATTAGTACCCACTATTGTTGGCCTAGCTTCAAGTTAGCTTTGCCGCTGTAAAGTAAAACAGCGCAACTTTTTTGAGTGGTGTCGTACCAGCAACCTCATCGGAGAGCTGGTTTTTAATGTTGGTCTGTTTGCCATTTTCGACCGTTCCACATTTATCATACAAACCGCTAAGCTGTGGAATTTGCTGCCCGTGTAGGCGTTCCACAATAGATACAATCAGGATGCCTTCAAGTCGCGAGTGAATCGATTTCTTCTAGGCAAGCATGTTTGACATGAAGCGAGAAGGCGGTCAAACACAAGCTAATAATAAAAAAATACCATACGCAATTGACGTCGAGTAAGCTGTGATTAAACACCTAGCCTGTCAACGTGAGAAATAAGGATATTCAACCGCTGAAAAGTTGTTTTTATTTACTATCATGACTTAGTATATCTATATCTTTAAACGAGCAATTCTTGTATATATATATATATATAAGATATTCTTATATTCTTGTATATATATGACAAATTACCGATTGTTTTCTATTTTGAGATAGGCTAAGTATATTATTCTCCCCTTGCGTTTTTATGTAAATTGACACGTATCAAATTATTGTTATTTTTATTGTTTAACGATGTCTAGTCTCTCGCGTGCTCCTTGCCCACACTGCTCTGACTCCAGGAAACTGTATTCTGTGCCTCATGGCCTTCGTGTACACATTGGACGCAAACACAAGGATGTCGTGTTGCGTAGCCTGGCCTCCGTCCCGCTTGTCAACTGTCTTGATACCCCTGTCAGCGCAGAACTGAATCCGAGGGATCAGTCAACTGTTTCGTTGCAGGATTTATTTACACTCAAAAGCAGCATTCGTGTTTTAAGGCATATACCTAAGGGAGCAAGATGTCTAGCGGCAGGCAAACTGGTGACTGTTATTGAGCGGTGCCTTCAGTCTAATAGCACGGAAGATTGGTTCTGCTTATTGTCTTTTGCTTTCACAGCCTTTAAATTGCCTGATCAAGGGGACAAGAAGTCCCTCACAGCTAAGGTGAAGGCAAATGTTGAAGAGTTTCAGCTAGACGTGCCATCAGAGAGTACGTTGCGGAAGCCACTCTCAATCTATAGGGTCGTGCAGGCGAAGGTCTTTGACGGGGACCTTAGAGGTGCTGTGCGTTTGCTTACGTCGGATTGCTCCTTTGCTCCCGCCAATGATGATACGCTAAACGCCCTTAAAGAAAAGCATCCTGCTTCTTCCCGTCCATTTTATGTCCCCCCAGACCCCAGATCTTGCGCCCTGCCTCACAGTCAGAATTGAAGACGTTACTGCTGCCCTTCAATCTTTTTGTCGGGGCTCAGCATCTGGTTTAGACGGTTTGCGACCGGAGCACCTACAAGAAATGATTTCTCCTTCAGCGGGGGACAATGGTCCTAGACTGCTAGAAACTTTGACTCGTTTGTGCAATTTCCTCCTAAGCGGAAAGCTGAATCCAGATATTTGCCCTTTTTTATACGGTGCCTCTTTATGCGCCCTTAAGAAAAAAGACGGGGGTATTAGACCCATTGCGGTAGGTAATACTTTACGCCGTCTCGTCGCAAAGCTATGCTGTCGCGCGGTCAAAAGCCCCATGGCATCATACTTGCAGCCACACCAAGTAGGTTTCGGTACACCACTTGGCTGCGAAGCAGCAATCCACGCGACCCGGGCTTTTGTTTTGCGTGAGAAGAGTGGCAGTGTAATTTTGAAGCTAGACATCCGAAATGCATTTAATAGCTTGGAGAGGAGTTTTATATTGGAGGAGGTAAAAGTGTTAGCCCCTTCTATTTTTCCTTTCTTGTGCCAGTGTTACTCAGCTCCGAGCCACCTGTCCTATAACAACGCGTGCGTCGTTTCCCAGGTGGGCGCTCAGCAGGGAGACCCACTTGGCCCCCTAATATTTAGCTTAGCGATCCACAAAGTTGTTTCCTCTCTAAAGTCCTCACTGAATATCTGGTACTTGGACGATGGCATTATCGGAGGCAGTCCGGAAGTGGTGGAAAGGGACGTGATGACACTTTTTCCGGCACTTGCGGAGCTGGGCTTGGAAGTCAACACTGCTAAGTGTGAATTATTACCCTGTAGTCCAGAAGCCGAAAGATCTTGTGATATGTTCATGTTACTCATCCCAGGGCTTAAGATTATGGACCGAGAATCCCTGTGTCTTTTGGGGGCCCCTGTTTTCTCCGAGGGCGTGCTCGAGGCAATGCAATCGAAAACGAAAACTCTGACCACGTTTGCAAACCACTTTAAACACCTACCCGCTCACGTTTCCTTTACACTGCTGAGGAACTGTTTTGCAATGCCAAAAATGACTTATGTAGTGAGAACGGCTCCAACATGGGAGTTCTCTGAAGAAGTTACGCGTTTCGACAACTCTTTGAAACGGATCCTTGAAGAGACTCTCAACGTAAGCCTAAGCGAGTCGCAGTGGCGCCAGGCTAGTTTACCAGTTAGGAATGGTGGTTTAGGCGTTCGTCGGCTGCGGGAGACTGGTCCGATTGCCTTTCTTGCTTCTGCGTGTGGGGTCGTGGAGCTTGTCACTCACATTCTTCCGAGCAATGGTGACACGGTCCAGATCCCATACGCCGAGGAGGCTCGGCGTGTTTGGTCGATCTTCTGCTCAAATGCTAACCCACCAGAGAAACCCTGGTGTCAAAGGAGCTGGGACGATATTTGTGCTAAAACCGTCCTCTCTCAGTTGCACGATGAAAGCACGGGTGCCGATTTGGCTCGTTTGAACGCTGCCACTAAATCGGAGTCGGGCGCCTGGTTGCATGCCTTGCCATCCCCTTATATGGGCACGCTTCTAGATGACGACTCCCTTAGAGTGGCTACAGGGCTCCGACTTGGCTGTGCAGTTTGCGAGCCTCATGTATGTATCTGCGGTGCACGGGCCGATCCCTCTGGCCGTCACGGACTGAGTTGTGTGCGATGTGCGGGAAGGAGGCCCCGTCATCATGCAATTAATGAGGTGATCAGAAGAGCCCTCGTTTCAGCGGAAGTGCCGTGCGTTTTGGAGCCTCCAGGGTTGTCTCGGTCAGATGGTAAGCGGCCCGACGGTCTTACGTTGGTTCCGTGGCAGCGAGGACGTTGCCTCATTTGGGATGCCACGTGTGTAAGTACATTTGCATCCGGCCACCTCCCCGCTACCACCCAAAATGCTGGTGCGGGTGCTGAGGCGGCTGCCAGAGGCAAACATTCCAAATATGCCTGCCTGGAGTCGGCGTATGATTTTGTGCCGTTTGCTGTTGAGACTGCTGGACCATGGGGTCTCGAAGCCAGGAAATTTGTTCAAGACCTGGGGAGGCGGCTCAGAGAGAAAGGCCGCGACCCCAGGTCAGGTTGGTTTCTAACACAGCAAATTTCTTTGGCTATACAGCGTGGGAACGCCGCCAGTGTGTTGGGTACGTTCGGGCAAGGTTCATCTCGCCGAGGAGATACAGTGTCTTAAAGTCAGTGTTCTTTTTTTTGTTTTGTTTGTGACGTGTTTTTCTTTTTGTATAATATTTTGACATTTATTTATTTTAATTTTATTTTATTATTTTAAATTGACTTGTAATTAATTGTTAGAATATTTGAATTTGACGTTGTATTTGGATCTGACTTTTAAATAAATTGAGTTTGTCATATAAATAATTAACTATTATTTATTTATAATTAGACTAAATTTTTTACTGTCATTTAATTTAATTTATTTTTTAATATTTAATTGTTTTGCCTTGTAACTAATGTTATCAATAAAAACTATGACTATAGCGAAATAATATATATATATATATATATATATATATATTCTGAATCTCGGAAACGGCTCCAACGATTTTCATGAAATTTAGTATGCAGGGGGTTTCGAGGGAGATAAATCGATCTAGCTAGGTTTAATTTTTAGAAAACGTCGTTTTATCCGTGTTTTCAGCCGAGCAAAGCTCGGTCTTCCAGGTACTAATATTTATTGTATCAAATTATGAGAGTAATAACGTGCTCTTTTTTTAAATAATAAATAGACTTACGTTTGACCGCCATCTCGCCTGATGTTAGTTGATGATGCGGTCTAAGATGGAGCACGCTTGCCCAGAAGATACCGATTCACTCTCGACTTGATGACACCCAGATTATATCCAACGGGGAACACCCACTCATGTAGCGCAGTCCACTGTCTAGCAATCCGCACAATGAACGTGGAATTAAATTTTTGGAACGTCGACCATGAAACTATGTCGCATTTTCGGGCTTCTGGCTGTCTCCCGATGGGAAGAGATAACCTACCAATGAACATAGCGGTACCTTGAATATTAAATCAAAGTTCCTTACTTTGAGAGTTCGATTCCTTGAGATTCCTTATTCCTGTTATTTCGCTAATATTTTTCAAACTACAACACAACTATGTTTACACACTACTGCTTGGCAGAATATATATTAGTAATAGTAAATAGGTACGTACGCAGTACTAGTTGTGGTCATAGCTGTATTATCCGGTACCTTCATCTGTAATCAAGCTCGGCCATCTCTGCCGGTATTCAACAGCGAAAGTTATTCGTTCTGAATAATTTTCGCGAAGACATTGTTCACAGCTTGATACTCCTACTTTGGCAACACCTTATTGTTGTTCTTACACGCTTAAGCCGTTCCAAAATTAACCCAAAAGCCAACGTTATAAGAGTCTATGTTATTCCAGCTATGATAATTTACGATTAGCAGAACGTTATTAGAACTTTCCTATCTATATTATTCAATAAGGGTTTTTGAACTGTAACTTTCGATTTTTATTGTATCGTTTAATCGCCATAAATATGGTAATTGTTTTGGTAAACCGGTATAAATGACAGTTCAAAGAACTTTTAGGTATAAAAGTCATTAAAAACAGTTTTCTATTACATAAACGAGCGGGCATTCGATTAAATTCAATGATTATATGTATTTATGACTCTAGGACCTAATTCTCTACATATATGAGTACAGATGGAAAATAATAAGAAGCAACATAGCGAAAAATAAAACATTATAAATAGTGACTGGTGGAATGCACAAAATTGAGTAAATTGCTAAATTTAGTAAAAATTGAGTAAGTGCTTTTAAAAACCAAAATAACAACTTATTCTACATGTTTTTTGAACTGATCGTAAATCATTTCGTGGTTAATTTATATGCGACAGAAACAGGAGTGAGAGGAGCAAAATCTCTCTTTATTTTGTTGAAAGACCTGTCAAGAACAACCATAAGTTTTTTGCTTGTAAGAATTTATAAGTATTATAAGAATTAATAAGTAATATAAGTTTTGAAAGCAGCATTGGTAGGATCGTATTATTTTTAATTAGGCAGTGACGGAAATACGGGCATTGAAGGTGAGCATTGATGCGTATTAAAAGGGCCCCTTGAACTTACAATTATTGTTGGGTCCTAGGCAATATATGGGTTTCTGTCACTTAATTTCGATTTCCATTTATTTTCAAGTCAGTTTCGTAAATTTTTTTTGTGTTAAAAATGCTTCAAGAAGGCCTTCTTGATAAGCTCAAAGTCGCACAACGAGCTATGGAGAGGGCTATGCTCGGAGTTTCCCTACGAGATCGAATCAGAAATGAGATCCGTAGACGAACTAATGTAGCCGACATAGCCCAGCGGATTAGTAAGTTGAAGTGGCAGTGGGCAGGGCACATAGCACGCAGAACTGATGGCCGATGGGGCTGCAAA
This sequence comes from Biston stratarius, assembly GCA_950106695.1. Classification (NCBI taxonomy): domain Eukaryota; kingdom Metazoa; phylum Arthropoda; class Insecta; order Lepidoptera; family Geometridae; genus Biston; species Biston stratarius. The sequence continues at coordinate 8,444,742 of OX467112.1, forward strand.
GTTCTGGAGTGGACACCACGGACCGGCAAGCGCAGCGGAGGACGTCTACCCACAAGGTGGACAGACGACCTAATAAAGACCGCAGGAACGCGCTGAATGCGAGCCGCTTCCAACCGGTTTTTATGGAAGTCAATGAGGCCTATGTCCAGCAGTGGACGTCCTACGGCTGAGATGATGATGATGATGATAAAAAATGCTTCGATAAAATTAACAGTTACTTTGTTTTGCGTTGCATTGCGTCTCCTTCGGCTAGCTGGTTGCCATTGTCCGCTGGGTTTGCTGTCTATAATCTCATCAACAACAGGAGATTCCGCCGGTGTTATGGCTCGAGCATATTGTTTCATACCGGTCGTTCCGGGTCGAGTTGCTTCGGGGTTAGTCGTAGCAGCGATGTTGGTTCGCGGGCAAATTTTATTACTTTTACGGGTGGATGTGTTACTCGCCGTAGCGGTTGTGGTCACTAATTTGTTTAGCCGTGCTTGTCGAATTGGCCGTGTTGCTGCTGACGCCGATTTTCCGCTGTCTGTGATCGGTTTTGATGCCTCACGGTGAATGACTGGTCAAATTTTGCAAAGAGTTTTGCTCTAAAACAAGCTTCTTAGTGATGCCACTTCATTCTGTAGGGCGCGCACAGTGTTGGTTAACTGGCCCACAGCACTTTCTGAACTATCTTGCGACATATCTAATTATTTCAATTTAAATTACACAGAGCTTAGCAAATGATGTTTTACCGCCTCGAGATCACGTGGATTATCCTCCCGATTTTTTAATTTTTTTTATATCTGGCTTGGTGTTTTTCCACAACTTACCTGATGTTAAGTGACGGTGTGGTCGATGATGGTAAAGCACACCTAGCCTGGAATGGAAATGGCTCTCAAGTGAGGCTGCCGGAACCCACCGTTAGATGCTTGGCGGCAGATTTTCAACTTGAGGGTGGTGGCTAGCCAGCCGAGTACTAGAATGTACTCTACCACTACGCTATGATTTCCTCACGATGTCTATTCTTCACCGACAGCTCAAGCTCATTGTTGGGGTTTGAACCCACGCCCTTCGGCATGCGAACCGACCACGCTAACAACTGAGCTATCATCGCTATTAAAATATAGATATATTATGATAAACTTGGGCACACACATACACATGACATATCTTACATTAGGAAAGGGGTTTGTTTGGTCTGCGATTTACACAGCTATGACTGAAAATGATTAACAATGGTCGAACAAAAAGTTATAAAAGTTAATTAATAAGAGATGATTTTACAAATGAAAAGAAAGCCCAGTTAGTCTTATAAAAGAAAAACAAAAAGCATAAATCTCCATCTTCATATTTTTGGAACAAGATTGCCGTATAAAATTCGAGATTAACTTTATCTCAATTCAGTTAATATCTTACAAAAACTTGCTAACCCAGATTCCGCGCTGATTTAGATAAGAATTAAGGCAATCTAAACATTATTTAGAATGCAATCAAGAATCACGTAGATCGGCGTAAGTAGCCCATCTTTGTCGCGTATTAAAAGCAGCTTCGACGTATTGGGTGGTCGAATTTTTGAGAAAAAGGTAACACGTTTATTCGCATAATATTATTTGTCATAATGCTGCACCTACATATTTAGTGTTTATTATTTTAGATATATTACACGCGTATGGTCTCTAGTATTCATACTTATATGTTGCCTTATTATTTGCTTGTTATAAAGTAATGTACAATTGGTACAACTTCTATTGTTACTTGTCATACTGTTTTTAGTTTATATTTTTATAAGTAATATAGTTGTATGAATTTAGAATCAATACAAATTAGTAGGTTATAGACAAGTAATAGTAAGGCTATTGATAATAATAATAATATCGTAGGACATTTCACACAGCGCCATCTAGCACCAAACTGAGCAAAGTTTGTACTATGGGAACTAGGTAAGTGATAGCATACATACTTTTTTTTGTAAATACATACTTATAATACTCTCAGAACACCCAGACACATAACATATCCTGGCTGGGAATCGAACTCACGTTATACAGCTCTTGATCCAGATATATTACCAAATAAGCTAACAGAGCAGTCAAAATGATTATGTTATATTTATTGATTTATTTGTTACAAATAATATTAGGTTGTAAAATTATGACTTTCAAAATAGGACTAACAATATTATGCGAATGAATAGGGAACCATAAATATTTCAGTCATTTCGCAGATTTCTAACTCTGTGAGATTTCTAATACTTACACTCCTGAGATCTTATATCTAGTAACACTCGCGCAATAAAAAATTATCTATCTATATATCATATATAAAATTCGGTTCAGCCGTTTAGTAGTTATGATGGAATATACAGAAGGACATACATATAAACATAGATACAGGTCCAGCCTCCGTAACATAACCCTCCGTTTTGGCTTTACCACAGTCGTTTAAAAAACTGGGTCATAAACAATGTTGGTTCAGATTCCAGACAAAGTCCACTATTGTTTGGTACTCGCCAATTTCAAATTCGGTTCTTGTCATTCATCTCGATAGACAATGGAAACATGAAAGTTTGATTAATAACATTCTTCGGTGATAGGTTTTAATGCATAATTAATTCCTAATTACGGTTACTGTTAATTAATTATCAAAAATAGTTTCCAGGGTAATAAAGAGTAGAAAATCGTAATGAGAGTTTAGCTTGAAGTTGAATATTAGAGACTTAGATGATGCAGTACTGGAAGATATAACAGCTGATCCACATGTTAAAAATAGATCGAAGTTGGAGCCAGGAAGGGTCGTCCCAGCAATAGGTGGGATATACAAAAAGTCTAGAAGACTAATAGAATAACTTGGATCAACGTGATCTACTCTTGGCTGCACCGTCGCTTTCCATCAGGCGAATTGGTGGCTAAACGTAAATCTATTTCTTATAGAAAAAAAATATCAGTAAATATATTTTTCTATCTACGTTTCAAATCATTATCTAAATTTTCCGACATATCATATTTCAAAGCATTGTTTTCAACCATAAACGCTGATCTCACTGCCCTCTATAAGATTTATTAGCACTCAGGATATTGTAATTTATTGTTTGTGTTACCTTAATCTTTGTTGACTCCTGTACGCTTTACTAGGTTTTACTACTGGGCACTTAAGTAAGTAGTTTACTCTGATAATCACATTAGAAAGATTACCAGCCACATTTTTTACATTATTTACCTTCAAAGATTAAGTATAGGTACAGGTTTTTCAAGTACGAAAAGTAAGATTACACATATTCTTATTGGAATGTATATTTATGTTGTTATGCATTCCCCTTTATTTCCTTGTATTTTTCTTTCTTAAATCCTTTCCGCCCTAAGGTTGTCTGGAAGGGATCGCTTTTCACGATAAGGTCGCCTGTTGTTATACTTATTACTTAAGTTTTTTTTATATATTATATTTGGTGTGGACAATGAAAAGCTAATCAATCACTATTCTTCGGTATTCTGATTTCAGTCGCTGCCAATTTATTTTTGGTTGTAACTAAAAATTCAGTCATATTTAAAATAATCACTTAGTCGTATTCTACTTGAGCCGTACGTAAACTGGGCTTAACTATAATAGTAACTTATATCCTTATCTACATAGAGCGTAATGTCGCAACGTATTTGTAAATTTAACATTCTCACGAACGTTTGTGGAATCGGCTTTAGATTGGACTCGATTAGGAACGGTTTGTTTTATATAAATGTTTTTGTGGGAATGTATTTATAGAGTCAAGTTCAGAGTTCGTGGATCTCGTATTTATTGAATTTTCGGAGAAGTGTGTTTTAAAACTTGGCAGCTGCAAAAATGTAGACTAACATGTCTTATAAACTACTTTACTTTAGTTCATATTTATCCTGCATTGTAATTAACACTGAAATCTAATTAATATGCATAATTTTTAGTTAATTTGGCATAAAGGATTTGGCATAAAGTAATTTCGCATATTTATATTTGTTTGGGCATACTATTTTGTTAGTCATGACTATTAGCTGTTCCACGGTTTTGGGTATACGTGATACTATTGTTACTTATAATAGTTTTTTTCGTTTCATTTTAAATACGCATAATTGTATGGATGTGTATCTCATTTTTAGTCTTAGTTTAATTGTACTTTTCATACATATTAACTATACAAATGCAACAATTTATGAGTTCCGTACATGTATAATTAAAAACATAGCATTATAGCATTAGTATTTGAGTATATTTAGGCCCAAAAGTATGGCATTAGGTTACGATGCGACGGAGTGGCCTTTGAGCCACCCGTAGGCTACGAACATGTTTAATATTAAATTCTTTTTTTTCGGGCTTTACATATTGTATGCAAATGACCATTATGCTTAGATATCATTATATGTGTCATATTTTTTGAAGGCCTCATCGTTGTAATGCTAATTTTATATAGGAAAATATTATGCCTACGAAGTTCAGTGCATTATTATGCATAAATAAATTATTATTTTGTGTTAGCACCCGAACAAGAAAGTCTGAATCCTAACTCCTTCTCGCGGTTGGTACTTTATATAGGTAAATACAACGGGTAACAATAGTATGACGATACCCAACAGATAAACAAATAAACAAAACATTTTAAGTATTTAAAAAGAGACCTGTTACAATAAAAATTACACTAATTGCAGACACTACCCATGAACAACACTTTATATTAGTTATAAATTAGTAGCGATAAATTTTATGCTAGCCAATAATGAACCTTAAAAACGGCATACAACATTTCCTTATAATTACGATAGACATCACGACCTGAATAATGCTTCCCAGCCTAGAATCTTCCACTTGTACAGAAGCTTATGTTTATGTTACCTTTTGCAACGTGTTCTTGGCCCTTAATTAGGAGCTCTATGCGCATTAATAACCGCGTTGGGCGTTTCTCCTTTGTTTTTCATCACCTTCAATAACAACCTGTTAAAATTAACCAACTTGTTAGCAATCACAACGTTGTTTTGTAATAAACTGATTAGAAAGGGGCAGGAGCTAATCTAACTATGAAAGAGTTTAGTGTTACCGCGAAGGCAGTAAAAAGATTTAGCAACATTAACTGTCTTCTATCGAATAATTGTTGTTGATAAGTATGTACGAAAACGCTTATTGAAGTACTTAGAAGAAACGAAAAATGTGTGCCAGAATCGTAGCAAGTGGGAAGATATAGTGTCTGCCTACCCTAATGAGAAAAATGCGTAAATGGATGTATTTAAATAATAATAATAATAAATAAAAAACATTGAAATACATTTCGCACAGCGCCATCTAGTTGTGTGCGTAGTGTGCGTTCTTTCTTTACTCAGAAATATTTTAAGGCATCCATTGATGTTGTATTTGCCAATTCATGTTCTGCACTCGTCTACTGTTAATCATCACCTAATACAGTGTTGCAATTATATCCTCCAGGTAAAAACTAAGTCGCGTGTGTTGAACCCATACTTTAGAAACTGGTAAGACAACACAACTGCCAGTAAACGAGTTTGATCCGGTTGCTGAGAAACCAAAATCGGTGATAACTGATAACGAGGTGTTGGCCCAAGGTATAAAAGATATTGTGATGGCTACTCCTTTGCTACTTTTACTGTGTAATGCTCTTACTGAAATTAACTGCAGCGATGATAAGTCAATTGTTAACTCCGTCACATGGCACGCCGAAGGAAGTGGGTTCACATGTCAAAAATTAGTTTAAAAGATAATAGAAGCTATAGCATTGTCGTTGGGTACTCTATTACTTGACTGGTTAGTTGCCATCCTCAAGCTTAATATCTACCACTAAGCACCTAACAGTTCATTCCGTCAGCCTCACTTAAAAGCCAGTTCCAACACCAGGTTAGATGTAATCAACCTGGAATGGAACTGGCTCACAAATTAGGCTGCCGAAACACACCGTTAGATGCTTGGCGGCAGATCTTTAATTTGAGGGTGTTAGCTACCCAGCCGAGTCTTAGAAAGTATCCTACTACAATGCTTTGGTTTCCTCACGATGTTTTCCTTCACCGTCCACATTCATTGTTGGGGTTGGTGTTTTCGGTGTGTAAAGCTGTGGACAACCATAAAAAACAGACGTTTGTATTAGGGATGGGTAGCAGATTCTGCAATTTATTAATTTAGCTATTAATATAATGCACCATCTGCTACCATAATCTCTACCAACTTATAACATGAACCCGAATCAAACAGCACCAAAAATGGCCATGTAAGGTTTAGTATTTGCCGCGCCCTGTGTTTGTTCTACAAATATTACTCATAATACTGGGAAAGAAAACTGTATCGTTAGAAACCATTATGGACCTTAGTGTCTTGGACCTGCCGGCGACGCAGCGTTTGGTGTTGGGAAAGTGGATAACGATGTATTGTAGGCTTTCTTATGAGGTACGATGGTAAATCCTTTCTCTTGTGTATAAAATATTGAGTTATTTACAGCATTGGTAAGCTGAAATTGCCGAGTAAGTTTACTAGATGTCAGACCTACTTAATAGGAAATCGTCTAAGTAGGTACCACCGCTGTATCGGTTATTCTGCCACCAAGCAGTTCTGTGGAAATATTTCGTATTATGAAATTTGGCACACATATAGTTTATTACCTGGATTAACATATAGGATACTTTTTATATCAGAAAAATGTTAGGTTCTTGTGAGATTATCAAAAACCGGTCTTTATGGAAGTCAATGGGAGGCCTATGTCCAGCAGTGGTCGTCCTACGGGTAAGATGATGATGATGATGATGATGATGATGATATCAAAAACGAACTACTGGACGTACTTGAAATTTGGAATAGATCTGTCTTATGGAACATTGTCTTATGGATAAAAGGTATTCCATATCTTAAGCTAATAATAAAATTCATGACTATTTCTTATTTGATACTTATACGTATAAACCTAATTCTAAAGTTGACGCGAACGAAGTCGCGGGCGTAAGCTAGTATATTATACGAGCTGACAGTTTGAACATGAGCAATATTCAAAGACTTGTTAGTCAGTGGTCATATGAAATGTATAAAGAAATAAAATCGAAACAAATACAAAATAAAACTAAGAAAACCTTGGTTAAAGTTTTTCCCAAGACTCCAGAATGTATGGACAGTGCGCAGCCTTACGCACCGAGCTAGCGCAAGACAACTACTATATGAAGACTAAGTAGTAACTGTTATCTAATCTAGGACTGCGCACGACTACCATGCCATTTTCGGTGCGCGTGATTTGGGTGTCCATATTTTTGTGTTTGCTCAGGATAATTAGGTTAAATGTTAACCAACTATTTTCATTATTTGGAACGTCAATCGAGTACTAAACCACAGGAGGTTTGCAATATTGCTGATGTTCAAAATTTTACTGTATAATACCATAAGTTCTACCTATGAGCAAAGAAAAGAAAAACTAAACCTTATCTTGATTTGTTCCTTTACGTTTCTCACGTCAATTTTTCTTTATCTAGGTGCGAATGATTTACAATCATTCGATTTTCCTCAGTTGAATCGATTTAATTGTACAAGTATATCGTTTCTTACGACTTTCTTTTTGTTGGTTTATAATCTTTTGACTGCTTTGCGTAGGTTTTACTATCGGTACCGGGTAATACGTTTTTTACCAACTTTTACTTTGCATTTATGGCTTCCTCGTTCTATAAACAAAATGAGTAGGTAGCTTTCTTTGTTTTAGACTATTTCCATCCTTCTACTGGCTGATTACATCATAGAGTTGTTTCTCTAGTAGTTTTGCGTTAAAGATATGAAATTTCATATCGCACTAGCGACCCGCCCCGGCTTCACACGCATATAAACCTTCCAGAATAAATTATCTTAACATTAGAACCGTATCTTAATCCGTTGTAGTAAATAACTAACAAAGAGCAAAAAACAGTTAAAAACAATTTTATAGTTAATAAATGATGATTCTTTTCTGTAATCTAAAATGCAATGGCGTTAGAGTTTTGCGAGAATAACGAAATACCTTAACGATAGTCTAATATATGACATTGCAGTTACCATTTACTCCCGCCAGGGGCGCCGTTTGTTATTATATCGTTTGTACCTCAATCTAGCAAATTGATACACTCGCTGTTTGAGATCATTGGGCGATACTCCACTATGCTTGCTGGCCCACTGTGCGGATCTGGGAATTAAAATATTTACACATTTTCTTACAATCTTCCTATAATGATATGTTGCGACATACCTAATTTATTACTACCCGGTTAGTTCATTTAGTAGAATATTTGATTTAAGAGCTTAGGGCGTGAGTTCGATTCCTATGTGTTATGTCCTCGACCATGACTTACTTTGATTTAGTGATTCAGATTTTAAATAATTCTTGATTATTGATAAAATATTAAAACAAGTGTCAAGTGACATTGACAAATGTAAAAAGTACGATGCCAAAAACAAAAAAAAAAACATAATTCGAATTTCACTGACGTAGATAATATCTCGCGTATAAATAAAAAGAATAATTTTTATCATTAGCATAAACATATAAATTCACATAAGTCCATAATTCTCCTCATCAGAACAGAAGCGTAGGTTTAATGCGAAGCGAAAATGTTTGATGTCCGTTTTCCCAGTTATTATGGACATTATAAAATGTTTATTATGTTGGTAAGTGTTACATAATTTCCCTGTATTGCAAGTTCTCGTAGGCTCTTCTACACACTTGCGTGGTACGATGTGAAACTTTTCACTTTTCTTGTTGGCCGAGTTTTGCAAGGTTAATTGTTTTTTGATTTATGAATTGTATACATACATACGCTGGGTTGCGGTTTTATATCTTAGGTGGTTTTTATATTATGCTAATTAATTAAAATGCTCAGTATAAACATAGATAGATAACTCCTTATTAAAAATAAAATAAACTACTACTATACTACTTATACTTCTACTATACTATTACTACTTCTACTATACTACTACTACTTCTTCTACTATAGAACTACTACTATACTACTACTACTTCTACTATATTACTACTTCTTCCACTACTCCACTACTACTTCTTCCACTACTCTTCTACTACTTATGTTACTTTATTACTACTACTTCTTCTATTATTCTACTACTATTACGTCTACTACTCTATTACTACTACTATTATGTGAACTTTTATTTTTACAGTGCCTATACACAATGTAAACGCCACATATTACCCAAAATCATGCAAACAACATATAAAAAGTCATACACCAAATTTTGGGCAGTCGTGTAATAAATCATAGTAAGCAATAACTACTTCACTACATTATTTAATAATTATTCATTTAAATTAAAGACAGAAAAAGGGAAATGCATCAGAATTATAAAATTAAATATAGACAATATAGACCGTGGTCGCCGAGGATATGAGCCAGCTGGTCTGTACTGTGTATAAATTAATACTGTCTATGTATAACTTATTCATCAAGTCAGCTTATAGGGCAAGGTTTCATTTACTCAGTGTTTGCCGCATACAAGCAAATTTTCTTGGCCAATAGCCAGGCGCCTTTCTTCGTCATAGTAGTTTGTGAATAAAGTAAACTTCCTTATTCGTTGGTAGTTTAACCTTTGTGAAACTTGACATTTGCCTTCTACTTAAGGGTCTATATTCCGATGTTTTGGAAATTATTTTTCCTGCAGTCAATCATCAGACACGCTGTGTGAGATAGGGTCACATTAGTGTGTCTAGTGTGTCACTAGTGTGTAATCGAACTTCGATTTTTTGAGGTCTTTCTCATGTCACTCGAAACTTCATTTGGTAGTAGATCCTTAGCCAAGCAGTAGTATACAAACATTACTGTGTGCCGATTTGAAAGGTATTGCAGCTAGCAAAACAATATAATTGTTGAGTCTAACCATCTAATGTCTCAAAGTAATGCATCTAGGTAGGTAGGTCCCATCGCTGTACCAGATATTCTGCCGGCAAGCAGTAGTGTTTAAACATTACTATGTTCCGGTTTAAAGGGTACTGCAGCTAGCAAAATAACAGGATTATTGAGTCTAACCATCTGATGTCTCAAAGTAATGAGCGCCAAAGCAGCGATATACATTTTCAGTCCATCTTTGATTTCAATTTATTTCAACTCAGTCCGCCTAAATTACATTTCCACACTAAGTTCTTAAATATGTGATAATTTTTGTTAAATAAGACTTTTATGTTCAAATTCATGTAAAAAAAACTAAAAATTGCTAAAACTCAGAGAATATCACCTTAATAAGGAAGTGCCTTCTTATGATACCCTACCCTTCCCTTATAGATTTCATCAAATACATAATTATATCAGAGATTGGTGCAGGTTTTCAAACAGGTGTAATGCGCTGCCCGAATGGATGTTTTCGGAGAGATACAACCTGAGTGTCTTCAAGTTGCGAGTGAATCTGTTTCTTGCTAGATAAGCAGGCTCCATTGTACCCAGCATTTCGCTTAACACCAAACGAGATGGCGATCAAACTGAAGCTTATTATATAATGAAAAAATATGAATCAATCCGGTCAAAGCTGATTGTGCTGAGCTGAGGTGCTCTATTCATTGTCTTTTTGAATAGAAAACTATGTAGATGTTCCGCCCCCGTACTGTGAATTTATTGCGATTTTTTTAGGTATTCACGAAGAAACTATGAGACCTCTTATCTACCTACTGTTATTTAAAATTTGTTGTGTATATGTACTCGTGTATGTAGTTTATGTCTTTTTACTTGTGTGTTGTTTGTAGTCCGTTTCTAGTTTTATTCGTTGTAATATCTAGTGTCTTTTAAAAAATAAATGTTTTCTTTCTTTTTATCCGTATTGCGCAGTTATTCATTTGTGAGCGTCTAAATGAAATCGCAATAAGAAGCTCACAGTACGGGGCTTACAGCAGATCAAGTATAATTTCGTGTTATCTTCTGGCTATCGGTATATTATTGCTAAAACAGTATTCATGTGAAACAATAAAGCTTGTACCCTGTCACCTGAGTTACACCACGGCCGACGTAAAGTTCACGTCGTTCCCGAGCTAGCTTGCAAAACCAAGCAAAACTAGAATGGCAGCGATAATACTACTAATGTTTCTAACATTAGTTTAGGTTGGGTAAGATATAGTCCGGGAAGAAGGTTTCGTTAGTTTGGAAAAACTGCAAAAATCCTAGTCATTACTTTTTGATGTGTTGTTTAGTATCAAATAGGCTAGGTGTTTGACTACAGCTCACCTGTCAAATGATGGTGTGGTCGGAGATGGTAAATACACGTAGCCTGGAATGGAACTGGCTCTCAAGTGAGGCTGACGGAACACATCATTAGATGCTTTGCGTCAGATTTTCAACAGAGTGAAGACATCGCCAAAAAAGATCGAAAAAAATTCTACGGCGATCAAAAAATAGTGAAAAAAATTGCGGTATGGGGTTTGGTAAGCACTAAATATACTGTACGAAATCAAAACTATGAATTAATGTGAATTTTGAGAGTGAAGCTAAAAGGGGCAGTATTCGGAAAACTACATCTTCTCGTCAATCATCCAGCAAAGTCTCAAAACAAAAGTGTTTAACCATTGCTTTCTAGCTTTTATGACCTAGTGTGTCGAAACGTGGACAATCACAACGGGAATAGTCCACAAGTTCAAAGACACTCAGCTGATCAGTCAAGAGACATGAAAAGAGTTATGCTTGACATTTCTCAAAGGCAACGTATCCGGAACGAAGTAATTGGCCAGAGAACTAAAGTCACAGACATAACTCAACGTATTAACAAGCTGAAGTTGCAGTAGGCTGGATAAATCTATCGCAAAACCGATAACCATTTGGGTAGATGTGTTCTAAAGAAGAAATCGGCAAACGTAGCGTAGGACGCTCCGAAATTCGACGGAGTGACGATAGTATTTGGCAGTAGCTGAAACCGAAAACCCGAAGAAGTGGTGTGTTCAGAGAGACCTGTGTCTTGCAGTGAACAACGATTAGCTGATATGATGTGCTAGAATTAACTGAACTAGGCAATTTTGATGGGGTTAAATCCTAGCTTTGCCGTGGTGGTGCCGGCGTAAGAATTGTACCCCACCCTCTCTACCCGTGGTTGCCATAAGAGTCGGCTAAGGGGTGTAGTACGGAAGATGGGCAGCGGCATCTTCCTTGAACAATCATACCTAACTGCGCTCGCCAACCCGCCTGCCAAGCGTGGCGAGTATTGGCAAAACCCCTGCCCAGGAGAAGGCCTATGTGCAGCAGTGGACGTCCTATGGCTGATAATGTGATATCCTAGCTAGCTATCATGGTTCTTGCAATGGTGATTGCCCGCGGGTTTCCATAGTGTTTTGCGGCAAAGAACTTACATTATTCTTCTTTGTATTTCTCCCTTTTTTGAATTCGTTAGTTGGTCGTGGTCTGTCGTATTTTGTATGTGGTTATTGCAAATGAATGCTCTTCTTCTTGAGGACGTAATTAAAGTTTAAAGTCAGCCTGTTATCAGCTTAAGTAAAAACTAAGACAGCTCAGCTGTTTTCTAATCGACATAAACAGGCTGGCTGAGGATTCAGTTGCCCCTGTCTCCATTAATGGACCATTACAGCGGAATGCAATAACGCACTGACATAAGCCTGTTGGTAAACGATGAAATGATAAGTGAAATATACTCACACTGGACCTTATAAAGCCAATTATAATAAATTTCAATAATGTTTATTAAAAACCGAAGTTCTCAAGAACAATGAAAATAACAGGAAATTCAATACAAAAGGAAGTACGCATCAAAAACTTCCAGCTGAATCTGCAGCCTACAAGTTTAAAATGTGCAAATCTACCTCGCTTCAAATCAAACAAAGGCTGAACAGGGGTTTTTGTACACAAAAACACAGGAACTTAAAGAACTAAACTAAATTTAAAGTTAAAGAACACCAAATTAGTTTTTTTTTTTAAATATACGTATATTTGCAACGTTAATTAAATTTTATCATAAAATATGTAAATATTTCGTCACTAGTCATCGGCGTAGGATTCCATGTGTTACAATGTACTCTTCTAGTTTCTTTTCTTCTTCTGTGTACTCTTCTATTACGACCTATTGAAATGAAGTCTTATAACCTATAAGACTTCACACTCTATATTAGTATTCCTCAAAGGTAGGCGACGCAGTGTTCTAAATCTCAATGTAATGATATTACGGAATTGACTTGTAACATTGGTGTTATCAATAAAATATTTGTATTTATTTGTATTTGTATTTGCATTGACAATGTGCCGGGTAGTGTAGTTGTCCATAAGCGGCGGTGACTACTTACCATCAAGAGGCACGTCGCTTGTTTGCCACTTAATTAAAAAAAAAACTGAATTAATGTTTAGCTAACCAGCTTCTAAAATGGCATGACCATAATTCAATTACTTATATGTAAACATGCCTAACAGCACGAGGAAAAGGCGTAACCGGCTAAATTAAATTGATTGCGCTAAGATCGGTGCCCTAGGACATTCGTATCTTAAAGCAGGTGATAACGGAGCTTTCACTTATACGTTATAGATTAATCGGGAATGCAGTGTTATTAGTGTTAGTTTATTGCAATTGCAGGTTTTATTGGAATCGCGATAATTTGGTATGTAAAGTGTTGTTTTGTATTTGTTTTATATATATATTTATTTATTTTTATTTATGTTTTGAATCTATTTAAAATATATATATTTTTTATGGCTTACAGGCTTGTTATTTCACCATAATTCACCTGATGTTAAGTGACGGTGTGGTCGAAGATGGTAAAGCACACCTAGCCTGGAATGGAACTGGCTCTTAAGTGAGGCTGCCGGAACACACCGTTAGATGCTTGGCGGCAGATTTTCAACTTGAGGGTGGTAGCTAGCCAGCCGAGTACTAGAAAGTACCCTACCACCATGCAAATTTTAACACAATTTTCTATCCGGTAGTTGATTTTTAATACGTTTTGAAACTTTTTATAGCGATGACGTCATAAAGTAGACTGAATATGTATGCCACTGCCATGTAAAACAAAAGAATATATACAGCTGAGCAGGCACTGAAAGTAGCCCTATACAGCCTAGTATATGCCGTCATTAGAGGTCAAATGAAAGTGAAGTTTATTTTATTAAAGTAAACCCCATCTCATAGCTTAAAGAGTTTTAAACGTAAAAATAATGTACCGGAACATAATATTTTGAAATAGTTTTGGAATCAGTATCATATTTTTTTCTTTACACACCGAATTGGTTTGAAATTGATTGGGAAAGGAATAAGTAAGTGAATTGTTTAAAAGAGTTAGTTTATACTTATTTTATGATTATTTCCACGATAGGTTTTATAAAAAAAAATATATCCATTTATTACAAATACAGTTTATTATAAGGTTCAAATTGACAATCATTTCACGTTTCAATTCAGCGACACCGCTTCATGGTTGATATAACAAAGACTCGAACTAAACGGTTGGATTCCACTTTCATCGTACGAACGGCTAAACAATGGAATTAGCCGCCTGGGTGGGTGTTTCCTGATAAATACAATCTGGGTGCCATCAAGTCTCAAGTGAATCGGATTTTCTAGGCAAGCGTGCTCTATCGTATACCGCATCTTCGCATTAGGCGAGATGACGGTTAAACGCAAGCCAATTTATAATAATAATAATAAAAAAAGGCTTTTTGTTGCAATATTGCTTTCTCTTACATAATTTTCGTTTAAAATCTGCTTCCATATTACATACAATATTTTTTATTGGAAATCATTATTGCGTAACTATTTATTGGAATTGCAATTATTGCATTTTATTATTCGGTAAGTGGTGTTCACCCGTTTGGGTATTTTTGTAGTATCATAATTTTAAATTTTATTACTTCTGATATTTGTATTTGAAACTCTTGTAACTGAACATATGAATAAAGTCGGAAATTTATTAAATAAACAAAATAATCTACCTAATTAAATAAACACACAAAATATATACGAAGCAACTTTTTTTTTGTATCTAACCTCCACGTTTTATTCAATATGCTCGAAGGGTTCATTCTCAGAAGTATTTGTAGGGTTTCATTGCATACGTTACGTTTAGAGCTAAAACTGTATCAACAATGTGCCATATGTACGCAATTTTAGTTGCCATAGTGGTCAGAGTTAATGTGCCATCCTAAGTCCTCTGTCATGGATTGACAGGTTTTGTTATAGAAGTGTAGAACAAAGAACCCCAGTCATTAATACATTATTCTAATGAAAAAATTCTGCGATTTCAACGGAATTGAATCAAATAAAATGTATTTATTTTCATGCTATTTATTTTGTTAATAGTTGACCAAGTTTTTAAGTCGATATTCTCCGACTTATCGAAATTTTTGGTTACGTTTTTAATCTACAAACATATGATTTCTGAATTAAAAAAATCTCATTTGTAAAATAGATCGTCAAGAATTTCGTAAAAAGGCTTACGAGTACTTACATAACTTAGAATTAATGATTTCAAATGAAATTAGACACTAAAGTTACATTTTGAGACCTGCTAAAGAGATTTTATCGTAATATA
This sequence comes from Biston stratarius, assembly GCA_950106695.1. Lineage (NCBI taxonomy): Eukaryota > Metazoa > Arthropoda > Insecta > Lepidoptera > Geometridae > Biston > Biston stratarius. Next base: position 8,460,199 of record OX467112.1, read on the forward strand.
TGTTTGTTTTAACAATGGATAAATCTTATTGCATTTTAAGATTTCCAAAGGACAAAACTAAGTTCAGTTTTTTCTTAATATGGAAGTTTGGCTTGCTCAGACTGCTATACTTTTGCTCCGATAATCGACACCCTATCTAACACAGCATAAGACTGCAATAAAAAAAATACTTGAAAAGGGGAATATACTGACGGTTTGGTAGAAGGTTGCACAAATTTCTAGTTTGTGTTACGGAACCCTCAATGCATGATTACAACTCGCACTCGGCCAGTTTTTTCTTTCCGCCTGGAAGTCTGGCCAAGCATTAATTATTCCAACTACTACAAGATTTTATTTACATAACCGTGTAATTCTGATTCTCAACACATGACCGGTTCTTATCGATATAGCACGTGTAAATTACGTAATACGTCATAAAAAAATTGCACCAATTCGCCAGGAACTAAAGTTTTAATTTGATATAAAAATATACCTACGTATATTTACATTTTAAAATGGTTTGGACTTCCGTTTATTACAAAACTATGCTCTTAGTATAGTGATTAAATTTTGATTCATATTTAATTAATACTTCATTAGAAGTTTTGTTGCAATGTGAAAAAAAGTTCTTTTTTTATCTCCTAACAATAACAATTATTTCTGAACTTTGCCTATAGCAGATTCTAATATGTCCGCTATGTCAAATGTTTTATAGCTGGTAAATAGCGAAAGTCAAAAACAGTGATTTTTATAATTGTATGTTCACCAGGGGCTCTCAAACTTTTTTGGCGACAGACTTTTTCACGGAATTTTTATTGAAATTTAGTTTTATGTGTTTTTTTATTGTCAGTTAAGTCAGTGTTGAACTGTTGACTATGCTCCTGGTTGAAATTTCGCGCTCTCATATTACGCATTCCACTACTACTCTTTTAGTAACTTTTTTTACTTGATATTCGAAATATTTATGTGTACAGTAAAGTTACTCTTTCGTTTTTAACCGACTTCAAAAAGGAGGAGGTTGATTGTTTTTTTTATTTATTATTTCCAGTCTTTTCGTTGAGCCTTCTCAGAATCTTTGCCTAGGGTTCCACGGGGCACAAATTGAGTATAGACAATCGATCGTTGTATGTGCGACAAAAAACTATTTAAAAAAAAACAGTAATTTTTCCTTAAAAACCGAACTAAGAAATATAACTTATTTCGAACTGCATTACCTTCACATGTTTAAAGATCACCAGGCATCAAGGTAGCGGAAATATGAATCACATAAGGAAGAGGTGTAGTTTGCATGCGGTGGAACGTCGAACGCGACCGGTTAGCAAAACTGTATATTGCCTTTTCACTGAACAAAGTTGGGTTTTAAAGTCTAGGAGAACAAATTGGTACGGGTTAGTTTCAAAAGAGAGAAATGGAAGAAGAAGCCATTCCAAAATATGCATTTTACGGTTGGTGCACTTCCCAAAATGTGCTATTATCTTAGAGTACTACTCCAATAACGAAACATTTTTACAATGAACACGATGCCAAATGGGAAAAAAATAATTAAAGATGAGCCTAAGTTTTATTTGCATTTTTTTTTAACACTTATTATACCTTGTTTGACCACCAATTCGCCTGATGGTAAGCAATTATGTGGTCGAAGATAAAGCACGCAGACTTAGGAGATACCTATTCACTCTAATCTTAAAAATATCTAGATTATACCCCACGGGAAACAAGTAAGCCAACTTGTTCCATTCCTTGGCTGTACGAATGAGAAACGTAGAGTCAAAACACTTGGTATATACCCAAGAAAATTCCACTATGTATAAGTGGTAGTGGGCCGTATTTCTACTAGTCCTATAGTAAAAAGGGGATAAAAGTACAAGGCCATACAGCTTAGTAGCACATTCTCCAAAATGAACCCTATACAAAATTGACACACTTGCTATCTTCCGGCGGTGAACAAGCCCTAAAAGTATTTTTTTTTTCTAACTTTTCATCAGCAATAAGTGGAACAGCACGCTGCTCTTAAAATAAAGTTACACATCTGAATTTATGTATAGTAAATGTTACAAATTACAATTATTTAGAAATAACTATAATAGCTACATACATATTGTTTGATTAATAAGTTTTACAATATTTTGATTCTATAAAATATGTCAATTTAAACATAATCTAGCGTGTAAAGGATACAGTGTGATTGAACTTCAATAACGTACATTGTGTCATATATTGTATAGGAAGAGTCTTAATGATAGGGTAAATCACGTCCAACATGATCTTAATCTTTAACCAAGAAACGCAATCGATTAGCTTCATCAAGTCATTACTGACACACATAATAAAACTTTTATTTATACCAAAGGTCGTTAGAGATAATGAATCCGTGATGAATTACCGTATAGTTTTATAGATGTCCATTTAGAAAGCAAACCGGAAGTAACCAAATGCCACCATGGTTAGATCCGACTCTGACGCCTGATCAATCAAAACGTTGCATTTGATGATTATTTAATTTTTATGACACTACTTAAGTCTTTAAATTTGCTACTTTATATTATGCAATTTAAAATGTTATGTTGTCATTATATGGTTCTTTAATACCTTCTTTTGTTGCAGGTAAATGTCACACAGTCATCAAAGTCTCTGTAACAGGTAATTTTTGGTAAGTTAACGTCAATCCCAAAGAATTAAAATAAACTGGTTAAGTTGCATCCGGGCTCGCTTAGACCCTATGCGTTCACTTTTTAACTTAACTCCTATTTGTTAGGTTTTTCTCAATAACACCATAGCTGCCTATTACCACCCATACCTATTACTAGCTTTTCATTGTAAAAGCAATTTTTTTTTGTTGAATGTAGCCTACAGGATTTGGGCTATAATTAGTATCGTTTCAGTTATCAAAATCGGATGAGGAGGCGCTACGGTGGAACACACATAGACTATTAAAAACAACACTAATTATCGCCGTCATCTTGAAGTAATATGTTTTTTTAAACTAAGACTAACAGACGGACAAACGTGCGAATGGTGTAAATAAAGCAACACTACAGGGTCTCGCTGTCATCATAGTCTTAGCTACGCCTAAATGCAACGCTGTTCGAATATTCGAGGCATCCGAAATTCTTAATAATATTATACACCTTTTATACATACTGATGAATTATTGACTTGCGGCGATCTCAATGTATTTATTGTTCCTTAATTGTTTCTCATAGACTGTAAAATAATCTTACGTTTACTATCTTTGCGATGACTTAAAATCAGGCCAATTTCATAACATTGTTCTTTTAGATAATTTGATAACTTATCTAAGTAATTCAACACTTCCATACGAAATCTAAAGCAAATAACCGATAGACAAAAGAACGTCACTTTGCGCGCAACAACGACCTTCATTGCGCAGGCGTCGATGAGGTAATATTGAGTCGGATCAAAGCGTCTACGAGATTCGACAACGCTGTAAACCTACGACAATGTTATAAGCCAGTCTTGACATAAGACTAAAAGTGTTTGCTCCAAGGGTTGATATTTACTGTAAGGCAATTTATGCGACAGAACAAAATAGTAAAACATTATTTAGGAGACCAAGACCCACAAAGGGTTGTAGCGCTAAAAGAAGGAAATAAGTAAGACAATAAATTAAATCCTTTGTGAACCCCCTTTCTTGTAAGAGACTCGTATTTTTTAAATGATCAACAAGAAAAGTAAGATTTGGCTGGATATCTTCTTTCCAAATCGGCTTTTGTAATAAATTAACACCCTCGTAAAACTAATAAAGATTAACTCGATTACCTATTTTGGACAAAAAGTTAAATCACAATGACGGTCTAATTGATTACGATCCCAGTTTTGTAGAATTGTGTTTAGGATGTATATATTGTACATGGGCTCAATGATGGCAGATCTCTTAGGATATAACATTTCAAGAAGAAGTAAAAGAAATATCAATATATTTTAGACCATGAATAAAAATCATAATAGCTTGTTTTAATTATAAGGATATATACGAAGCTGAAATTCTATCTAAGTAGTTATGTGATCAATGGCCTTGACGGGTCAAACAAGTTGACTATAAAGTTAGGTAAGAGAATCGCAATTGAGATCTAGATGAGAACCAATTTACTAGTTAATTAAACTATAAATGTGACTCGTTATATGATACCGATATTGAGAAAGAAAAAGTCTGAGATGATGCAAAATATACTTCACGATGTTGCTAAAATAGTGATAGCGTACTGCATATCTGAATAAAATCTAGTTCATAAAGATACCAGTTTAATTAAATAGCGTACAAAAATATTGAGGCCACGTCTATAAAGAGACAATCTGATATGAGGTGCCCCAGTAGAATGGCAACAGCCTTTTCATCACGTGTGGGAGTATAGTGCCGAAAAGATGCTTTGCGACTTGTGCGAATATGTGTAAAGATATACTGACATCGATAGTATTATCGACAGATAGACATTAAATTATACAGGCTTTAGTTGCGAGATCTAAACATCCTAATAAAACTGTTTTGTCTTTTGCTACAGAGTCCTTGTCTACGATTATTATGTAGACTGTAATGACAAAAACTTCTATAATAATTGTAGTTAGTTTTATTAGTAACGCAAAACCAAAGTTAATTAAGTACAATTTTACTTGGTAGCAATCACCTTAGCAAAAGGTCGTCTAGTAATAGAAGAATATCTGATACTGCAGTGGTATTCTGCCACCAAACAGTAGTGTGTAAACATTACCCAGTTTGATTTGAAGAATACTGCAGCTAGCGAAATTACAAGGCTATTGAGATTAACCATCGAATGTCTCAAAGTAATGAGCGCCAAAGCAATAATGCTCTGGACTTAACGTTATATGCTTTTAAAGTTTAATTTGATAGGTCAAAACGAGCTCACAACAAACCTGATCGCTTTTATTAATTTGGCATCGGCATTATTCCACGGGATTTTAACTTTAATTCTGCCATGTTACGTAATGTACTCATAGCGAATGAGGGCTTTCTTTGTTACTCATAGTTTTGGATACCACTGTCAAATATAACGTCTGTCAAGTTATCTTTTATCATCAAGAGAATGTATCGTTCATCTCATTACTTTGAATGAGGATCATCTTCGAGGTCGACGTCCCACCTCCCCCACGTACGGAGGAGGAAGAACCCTCAGTCAGTCATTACTTTGACAAAAAAATCTTTTAATACTCAATCCTTGTATATTTTATTGGCTTTGTAAATAATTCTTAATTATATACGCGGATTTTGCTTGCGATTTGTCGACACCGATCGTTGTCCCATCACCGGATCCATAGCTAAATATCTCATTTTACGAATCACGTTTTGTTCACGAACTTCCCATCAGAATAAGTTGAAAGAACATTATTGCTTTCTCATCGTGTGTTCTCCGCCACAAATACCTAATTTTATTCAGAGTTTCTCGGAACTGCATAGAATTGTGAATGACATTGAGAAATTAGATCGAGTATGTCGAACACATCTTTGGCATTGTTTCAATACTTCCGCTTCACACCTTCCACTTTATATTTCACATTTTTTTTTATCTCCATTGTAGCGCGTAGTTATTACAATCTGTACATTATTGACCTTGTAGTATTATCTAGTTTCACACAATATTTTTCTTTGAGATTCTTCTTTAATATCATCATTAAATTCTATAACATAAAATCTTATTTCAGAAGGCTTCCTCAAATTGACTTTCAATAAATTCGATACTCCATAACGCTAATAGGAAAGTCTAAAAATATACAGGATTGAAATAAGCGGCCCACGTGAGTTATCGACAGCTTATACCAATACCGTACATTTTTACGTTTCTAATAGCGTTATCTGTAGTTTTTTCTTTGCTTTAAGGTTTGTCTTAGTTTACACTATCATCCAGAAGGTTAATATGTATGTTCATAAATCTCTTATAGACAATAAATATATATTTTGATTGATTTAAAAACATAACTTCTCGTTTTCTTTACTTTGCATTTGTAACGGTTTCGATGCGCATTTTTTCCGTGGGAATACAAAATAGCGTTTGTAATGTCCCGTTTCGCGGTGTTGTAGCGCCTTCGTGAATTTTTAATGCTCATGAGCTATGCATTCCTTGTCTCGAGTCGGCAACGGCATACCACTGGATCAATACATTCCTAGGCAATGCCAAATAACAATAGGTATGAGTTCCGGGAAGCAATAACTGTCTAAAATAGGTACTTGGACTATATCTATTGTCTATGGTGGGTTTATTTTGACTCCACTATTAGCACATTCGGTGGTCTGCTTCAAGAGCAGGGGCCACACTGTGAACTTTTATTGCCATTTAATTTTGGCTGGCTCTCACGCGGCTGCGAATCGTACGTTTGTCGTGAGCGCTTATTTTTATTGACAATATGAACTCATGGTACTGTTAGTGTAGGGCGTGGGATCGATTCCCACTCAGAACATTTACATAAAATAAATAAAATAATATAACGAACGTAGATGTCTGTAACTGTATTTGAGTATCACTAAATATTATAAAACAAAGTCGTTCGCCGCGTCTGTTCGTCTGTCTGTTCGCGATAAACTTAACAACTACTGAACGGATTATCATGCGAGTTTCACCAATACATTTCATGAGGAAGGTTTAGGTATGTAATTTGTTTACACTCGTGCGAAGCCAGGGCGGGTCGCTAGTATATTATAAGTATGTACTGACAAAAAAAGTAAATCAATATTTTGCCAGACCAGTGGTGAATACCTGTATTCATAATACAAGCTTGGCTAGATGGTCCAGTATGAAATGTTCTCCGATATAATTCCTGGACATCACTGCTTTGACATTACTTTGAGACAGTGGATGGCTAGTGTCAACAGCCCAGTAATAAAATATCATAATGTGATAAAATCATTCTTTTCGTGTTACTTCCAAAACTCTGTCGAAGCGTCTAGTAAAGTTGCCACGACTTTATTGGGACACGATTAGACTTGACCCCAACTTACTACTTTGACTATGACTTAAACTTACTCGAATTGTTATAAAATACCTAAAGATATCGTAATGCTTGACAAATGCACAAAGTACGATGTCAAAAGCAAAAAGAATAAAAAAGGAAAACCTCGTATGTATTTTTTTTTGTGGTTCTGTTTAATCGATGAAGCAAAATATCACGGTACGTATCACATCATCACATCATCAGCCTTAGGACGTCCACTGCTGGACATAGGCCTCTACCAGGGGGGGTTTTGCCAATACTCGCCACGCTTGGCAGGCGGGTTGGCAAGCGCAGTTAAGTGTGATTGTTCAAGAAAGACGCTGCTGCCCATCTTCCGGATTTACATCCCTTAGCAGACTCTTACGGCAACCACGGGTAGAGAGGGTGGGGTACTATTCTTACGCCGGCACCACCACGGTACGTATATATTTCAGTAATTAAATGCAAACAGTGAGAAATTTAAACACAGAGACAGTGTTAATGTACATGCATTTATGCAGTTACCGCTACTCGCTCTAAAAACTCTTTTCAAATAGAATTTAATGTTTCCCGGCGATTGTGCGCCGGCGCAGTCAGTGGGCGAGCGCAGGGGTATCAAATATCTTTTGTTTCTGAACTCTTGGCTCCATAACATTTGATATCATGATCGTAGAATGTGCGTAATCTGTCACATACTAAAATCTTGTCTATTTTTACACGACTGCCCAAAATAGGAGGGTAATGTTTTCAGAGTTCATGAGAGTATGTGAGTTTCTTTATTCCACTATAAGATTGAAATACCTCAACAGATTTGGATGTATGGGGTATCTTTAGAATGCTTACATCATCTCTCCTTTACTTGGTGGTAGATTTCCTTAGCAGGTCGTCGTCTAGGTAGGTACCACCGCAGTACCAGATATTCTACCGCGAAGCAGTAGTGTGTAAACATTACTGTGTTTCGGTTTGAAGGGTACTGCAGCTAGCGAAATTACAGGGCTATTGAGACTAACCATCTAGTCCCAAAATAATGAGCGCCAAGACAGCGATGCCCTGGACTTTGTTTTACTACTCAAAGTTCTGTGTATCGCTGCAATGGTCATGGACAGGCGTTATCTCTTAACATCAGGAGAACGATTAGTTCGCCCTTTGTAATGCACACATGCAAATTTTTTTTTCCGTCAAAGCAGCGATGCGTTATGAGGCATCGCTGCTTTGATGCTCATTATTATATTAAACATTATTTTTTTACTAAAGATCTGCGTACCGTTGTAATGTTCATGGACAGGCGTTATCTCTTATCAACAGGAGGGCGTTCCGTTCGTTTCATTACTTTACATAAAAAGGGTTTAAAACGAATGTTGTACTCTGACATTTAATACTTTTTTTGCAATAATCATTGACCAGTTGTAAATAGGCCGCTTTTTGTTAGTTTTTGTTGAATTCATAAATAAACAGCGATGTTGTGCTTTAGCTAATAGTTACGACAATCATCTGTTCAACTCGCTGGTGGTCTATCAACTTATTTGCATACGTTATTTTAATCCTAACTAATACTATAAAAGCGAAAGTAACTCTGTCTTTCTGTCTGTTGGTTACCTTTTTACGTCTAATATTGAAATTTAATTGAAATATTATTTTATTGGAAAATTTCAGTTTTTTTTTTGTTTTTAACGCTTACAGTCTAGGTGTTTGACCACAACTCACCTGATATTAAGTGACGGTGTGGTCGAAGATGGTAAAGCACACCTAGCCTGGAATGGAACTGGCTCTCAAGTGAAGCTGCCGGAACACACCGTTAGATGCTTGGCGGCAGATTTTCAACTTGAGGGTGGTAGCTAGCCAGCCGAGTACTACAAAGTACTCTACCACAACGCAAATAAATTCCACGCGGGCTAATAAAAAACTATTTAAAATAGTTTAAATCAATTTTAAGTGATACAAAGTTCACGGGGTCATCAAGTTTTTTAAATAAATAATAAAGAGAATGCGCGTCGGTTGTTGTAAGCGCCATAATTTATTTATAAGGTAGAAAATTACAAAGAGCAAATATGATCGCTGATTCTGTGACAGAGAGCTGCTTCCATGACTCGAAACGCGGGAAAACACGCTCATTAGGAATAAATAATTTTGTAGAAGCATATAATATTATTACTATGACATAATGGTCACAGAATAAAGTAAAAAATCATGATAAAAAAATCAAGGCGACTTAATATAAAATGTCCATTCCGAATTAGCCACGCGGGCAAAGTCGCGGGTAGAAGCTGATTCAACTATAAATAGGTCTACTCCTTTTCAGATGTTAAGTTTAACCCACACAAGGCGTAGAGTTGTAAAGCTAAATCGGCTTACTCACTCTCTTTTGATTCGGTATGACGAGAGCAGCCTTGAATCATTGTTACATTTGAATTACGTTTCATAATTTAAAATTCTTTTACACGATTCCAAGCTAAGAATGTCTTAACACCTATAAATTGTGATAAAAATTGTATTTATATTAAACCGATTATTTATTAGTTGTACAAACCGGTTTGGAGTTAATTTTTCCTTGACATGTTCCTTCCGAGAATATGTGATGACACATACTTAAAACATGTAGCGACCATCAAATAATGACTTCATAGGACAATACCAGCAGGGTGTAGGTAATTCGTGAAAAAAATATAAATGTAGCGATGATAGCTCAGTGGTTAGCACGGTCGGTTCGCATGCCAAAGGGCGTGGGTTCAAACCCCAACAATGAGCTTGAGCTGCCAGTGAAGGAAAACATCGTGTAGAAACCATAGCATGGTGGTAGGGTATTTTCTAGTACTAGGGTGGCTAGCTACCACCCTCAAGTTGAAAATCTGTCGCCAAGCATCTAACGGTGTGTTCCGGCAGCCTCACTTGAGAGCCAGTACCATTCCAGGCTAGGTGTGCTTTACTATCTTTGACCACACCGTTACTTAACATCAGGTGAGCTGTGGTCAAACACCAAGGCTGTCAATCATAAAAAAAAAGTATAAAAATTAATGTTTGTTCGTATTTTATGCGATGCTTTACCGTTCATCTGATTGCGATGAAACTTGGTCAACTTATTGCTTGCACTTGTGTGAAGGTTATAGGCACAGTACCATTGTTTTTTTTTTTTTGCGGCAGCGACGCGCCTGGCACTTCTTGGAGGACGTTTCACACAGCGTCATTTAGTCTCAAACTAAGCAAAGTTTGTACTAATTTGTAAATATGTACGTACATACTTATAATGTGCATAGAACACCCAAACACAGCAAATATGTATGTTCGTCACACAAATGTTAGTTCTGAGTAGAAATCAAACGTACGTCCTTGCTCTCGAAGCAGAACTACTAACAAATGAGCTGATTGGAAAGTTAAATCCTTTACTGGTTTTTTATTATTACTAAATATGCTTGCGTTTGATCGCCAACTCGCTTAATGTTAAGCGAAGATGCGGTCACAAATGAATCAGCAAACTATAAGCAAGCGTGCCACCGGTCTACCATCTACAATACATGTACATAGCCGGTGGCACGCTTGCTTATTCTTTGCCGATTCATTTGTGACCTGGCGACACCCATATTGTATCAATCGGGAAACACAGTGAGATCAGATTAACTAACTACATATTTTGTAGAGTTGTAGAAATCTGAGCTTTATATAACGCATAAGAACACTGGGATAGATTAATTATTTAGCCGTGAGTAGTGAAAATGGTTACACAATAAATTTAAATTTAATTTAATATTTTAAAGCAGCGAAAAAAATATGTATTAATATTGATGATATTTCTGCATAGATGGACATCGAAATAGTTTTTATAAAAAAAAAGTAACCTTATATTAAAGTACACAAGAATCAAAACGTAACTGCCATATTTTTGCTTCGCTAAATGCGTCACTGTGTATTGCAGAATAAGTTTAGTAATCAATTGATGTTTCAGTTGATTACTCAAACACACTCACTTTAGCAACTTTTTTTTTTAATGGATGAAATAAGACCAATGAGACGCTCTCCTAATGGTGAGAGATAACGCACGCCTACGGCCATTGCAGCGATACTCAGAATTTTGAGTAACAAAATAAAGTCCATGGCGTCGCTGCTTTGGCGCTCATTACTTTGAGACTTTGGATGGTTATTTTCAACAGCTACTGGGAGCGCTCTATGAAAATTAATCTCAGGAAAATAGTATGAAGAAGAATGCTATAATTCTAATAGATTATGATGAAGGGATGATTACTTGGTGGTAGATTTCCTTAGTAGGAGGTCGTCTAGGTAGGTACCACCGCAGTACCAGATATTCTGCCGCTGAGCAGTAGTGTGTAAACATTACTGTGTTCCGGTTTGAACGGTACTGCAGCTAGCGAAATTACAGGGCTATTGAGACTAACAATCTAGTCTCAAAGTAACGAGCGCCAAGGCAGCGATGCCCTGGACTTTGTTTTACTACTCAAAGTTCTGTGTATCGCTGCAATGGTCATGGACAGGCGTTATCTCTTAACATCAGGAGAGCGTCTCGTTCGTCTCATTACTGTTAAATAAAATAAATAAAAAGGGAATTATATTCTTCGAGATGTAACAAGGTCGAAGACCGCAAGAAATTATCCAGTGCCATAAACTTTAAGTAATGAAAGTGTGTGATAAATAAAATTATAATGCCTGTAATACTGTCAATAAAATCTCGGCTCTAGCAATATGCTCTTAGCAGATCTGTAGACGATATCGTTCACAGCTCATTTACGAAACATCGTTCGGCGATGATTCATCGACGTCAGACGACCATATTGCAAATTACTGTTAGGTAAATGTTTACATTGCAAAAAATACGGTAACTTACAGAACTCTGCTATATTTAACTTATCTGTTATTTGCTTAGACAAAAATGAGGCATCCTAATCCTAACTAATATTATAAATGCCTATGTGAGTTTGTTTGTTAGGCCTTCACGCGTAAACTATAGAACAGATCTGGGTGAAATTTTGCATGTAGGCCCTGGTATAAGACAATACTTTTCATTATCATCCATCACCACGAGGTTAAAAGCGCAGCTAGTATTCAATCAAAATGGTTTTCAAAATTATCTTCAGTGTACAGCAATCAACTTCTTAAAGTTTTTATACATATAGATACATATACGTATAAGTACCACAGATATAAGTAGACATACATTTCTATTATCTTCACATGTAATTTAGTAACTAACTAAATAACAATGTTATAAAATCTTAAAGTGCATTTCAAACTACTTTTATTTATTAGTCTCAAATAGCATGTTTATATTCTTTAATCGCTTTTCTAATAACATGGAACTAACCAATAATTACTTGAGCACGGTATGTCAACACAAGTTCAATTGAGACATAACAGTCGCGTGTGATAAATAGTTCTGAAATACTGTGGATTGTTCCACAGTATAAATAGTCAACAATTATTATCACACTAATATTATAAAGGCGAAAGTTTGTCAGTTGTGTTTGTTACTTCTTCCCACTCAATGTTGATGAAATTTGGTATGGAAGTAGCTGACACCCTGGATAAACACAGGCTGCGCACGGGTTTGCACGGGGCTTTCGATCTATCTCAAAGGGATTAGGCAGCGTTTTTCATAAAAGCTCCCAGGTTTTTCGACACTTCCAACAATTATTATCATATTTAATATATAAACAAGCTGCGTTCGCGGTGTTACCCGTTATTCCCACGTGAGCATTACAAGTTTTCGGGATAAAAAGTAGCCTATATGTTAATCCAGTTTGTCAGCTACCTCCATACCAAATTTTATCAAATTTGGTTCTGCCGTTTGTGCGTGAAGAAGTAACAAATAACAAGTACAACACACTGGCAGTGGTAGTAGCCGAAAACGCAGCTTTTTTTTGTGTTCATCTGCTTTTTCGCGTTAAACTTAGAAATTACACCATATGTTATTATTTAAACATGTTCTGTGGAAACCTGATCAACATTTAGTTGTTTCAACTTTCATCGCTTTTGAGAAAGTGGAGTTATGATGAAAATAAGATATAAAATATATTACCATCTTTAAGATTAGCCCCAAAATCTATTGCCATAGAGCACGAGGTTGCACAACATTGTTTTTTTTCTTACTGAAGCTGAACATTTGTATTTAGCTTAGATTTCTTTGAATCGCAAATCACTCGACTACGCGAGAGAAGTCATGGGCTAGCTAGTTACTTAATAATATCAACCAGACATAAACTTAGCATAATTCGCACAAGGAATCGCTGAGTGTCCCGTTCCGGCCGTAGAACTCTATTACCATAAACAATCGATTTGTGATCCCAGACACAAAATGTTGTTAGTTTGCATTCGACAGGTGTGCGCGAGTTGGCGGCGTTTGACCAATTCACTGAATACGATTTGCCAATACGGATTGCTTTGAAACTAGTGAAGGATTTGATATTGTTATTTGCAATCTATTTTTGCGATTTTTTATTTTATTATTTATTCCATCAGTACATAGGTTAGCTCTAAAATAACCTATCGCTATGCTATACAGGGTTTCATGTACTAGTAGCCTAGATCATCGTCGCAAAGTTTGTCGATTTTTTATCGGATTCATTTTGGAGAGTGTGCTTATGAACTACATGGTCTGATTCCCCCATTCTTATTTTTCTATCGGACAGCCAGAAGCCTTAGCGACATCGTTTCATGGTCGATGTTCCAAATACTCGAACGGAATGATTTGATTCCACGTTCATTGTGCGGACTGCTAGACAGTGGAATGCGTTGCTTGAGTGGTTGTTCCTCGTTGGATACAATCTAGGTGTCTTCAAGTCGAGAGTGAATCGGTATCTTCTAGGCAAGCGGCCTAACTAGGTTTGGAGGCCAAACGAAGACCTATCTAATATTTAAAAAAAAAAAAAACAAACTTTGCCTTGCTAAATGTTTAAATTTGACTATAGCTGAGCTGACCATTGAGACCATAACATAAAGATTTTTTTTTAAATTCTACTCTAAACTACTCTATTCTTATTCTCTAATCAGACTTCCGAGACTAATAACATTAAATACTTGCCACTCTTGTACCCACAGCGTGGCCTACAGCAAATTATTTGCAGAGTTAGTCGAAACGTGAACACAAATTTTGTACGGTAGATTGTCATTATGCCTTAGAAAATACGATGGTGGTTCCACTATTGAAGTTTTAAGGAGAAGTTGGTTTATGTACCTAATTTGAATGCCGTTGCGTGTTTGTCGTACGCTAAACGTAGTAAAGCTGTTGCTATATTTCAACTCTACGCTGGGGGTTGCCGCCCTTTTGTGAATAAGTTTCCGTTACTTATTGGTGTTTTGGTTGACACGAACATTTTAAGTCGCTAAACTTATACAGGATGGATTAAGTCGGAAGGGGGTCATTGTACTCACTGTTATGAACAACTTTTACTATGGACTCAACTCAGAAATCATGAAAAACTTAAGATATTCTATAGAAACTGGTGACCCATGTGCAAATGTTCCATACATAAAGGTGATGTTTTTTCGATATTTTACAGTTGTGCCCGTAGTAAGAGTTGTTAATATAAGGATAAGGACCTGTTTTGGGAGGGTTCATATAGATCATATAATTTAATGAAATTACAATAATAACTTCAATGGACCAATTACTTGCATGCTATACAGCTAAAATAGAGTACCTGATATATGTATTTAAATTTAAGACCAGATTATTTGTTAATACCTATTTTGCGAGAATAAATGAATTTGAATTTTGAATTTTCAAGTATTACGTAATGCAATTTAGAGAAGGGGGAGGGGGCTTGCAAAACGTTACGAGCGTTACAGGGGCGGGAGGGGGCTTCGAACAACGCGTTACGTAATATTGTTTTTTTTTTTTAATATTACAGTAAAAGTAAAACAACAACAAAGGTATTTTAGCACAATAAAATTGTGACTTTTACGTAGAAATGGTCACTTGGATGTTATGTAACGTTTAGGGAGAGGGGGAGGGGGGTTACAGAAAACCGTTACGGCGCGTTACACGAGAGGGAAGGAGGGTCAAAAATCTTCTTAAATTACATTAATACTTGAACGCTTATAGCGGTCCTATAAAAAGTTATTTATAATAATGAATACAATGACATATGTTTTTCGCGCACAAAATTGATCGTGACCACGGCTATTGCAGCATCACAACATGGCCAAAACGTCGAAGTAATAAACAAAAGAAAATTCATAGTATTAATGCGCGATAAAGACCCGATGATAAACATAATCATGTGTTAAACACGCGAAAGCTTACAAAAAAAAAAATACAATGACTCCTTTCGGCTTATCCCACAGAAAACGTGGTTGAAACTGCATGGCGTAGCGAGAAACACGTAAAATCAACAAACGTTTATGCTTATGTGAAACTCAGACACTGGTAGGATTCAAGAATTCAAAAATTCTTGAATGAAAATCATCCCACCTTGCCTAAACATAGTTCAGTTCAGTCACGCATGTTTGATAAAAATATTTCCTCAACATCAATTCGCATTAGTGAACCATTGAAATCGATGGATATCGTGATCGACCACAAATATTACTTTCTCGTTTTTTTTTTCATTCATTCATGACCCTTGTCATAGCTAATAGAATTTCGATCGTAGACACCGAAATAATGGTAAACACTCCAAGTCACGCGTGGACTTCTTTACCACAAACAGTGTCGATCTTATACATTGGGAATAAGTTTCAAAATTGCTTGTTTTCTTTTATATTTTTATTATAGTTTTTAGCGCCCTTTAAATAATGCTCAGTGGTATTCAAACATTTTCTTTTGACACTTTCATTTCTTTATTGGCATGTGAAAGAAACGAAAAGTGATTATGAAAGTGATTCTTGTTTATTTCGTTGGTTTAATGTTAATGTTAATATAATAACTTGCGCTATTTATTTAATAATTTTAAGTCTTAATAAAAAAAAAATTACCCGACTGTCAGGGAAGGGTTGTGTTTTTCGCATGTATCTTGTATGTATGTATGTAAAATATAGTAAATCCATACTGTGGAGCTTTGGCGTAAAAAAATATGTACTTACCACGACATTGAATTATTTGACTGCTCTGTTGGTTCATTGGTAGAATGTCTGGTTGAAGAGCCGTAGGGCGTGGGTACGATTCCCACTCAGGACAAGCATTTTGTGGTATAATAAAAAATGATTGTTCTGTGTCTGGGTGTACATACTTATAATATATACAGATATATTATAAGTATGTATTTACAAAACAAAAAAGTATTTAAGTATTCTATCAGTTATCTGACTTCCATTGTACAATCTTTGCTTAGTTGGGGTCAGGTGGCGCTGTATGTCCTACGATACTTATTTAAATATTTTGTAAAAATTGGTTTTTTCGAGTGTTTGTGTATAAAAATAGTTGTGTTTTATTCATCAAGCGCCACATTACGCCACAGACAGTGAAAGTGATATAATCTGGTGAAACTTGAGTTTTTGTGTTGCTTCCAAAATTTGCCGTAGCTTGTAGTAAAGGACACGACCATGACTTACTTTGTGGGACTTAGACTTATTTAACTAGATTTTTTAGATATTTTATTTAGATCGGTGATAGCTCAGACTTTAGCGCCGTCGGATCGCACGCCAAAGGGCATGGGTTCAAACCCCAATAATAAGCTTGAGCTGCCGGTGAAGGAAAATATTGTGAGAAAACCATATCATGGTGATAGGATACTTGCTACTCGGCTGGCTAACTACCACCCTCAGATTTAAAATTTACCGCCAAGCAATAATATAACAGTGTGTTCCGGCAGCCTCAATTGAGAGCCAGTTCCATTACAGGCTAGGTGTGTTTACCATCTTCGATCTCACCTTCATTTAACATCAGTCGAACTGTGGTCAAACAACTTGCCTGTCTGATACTAAATAACACTTCAAAAAGCCATGACAAGGATCCATCTAACGAAACCTTCCCGGACTATACCTTACCCAACCTTCTAGCATTAGAAAAACTATTTAATTGTGGTCAAAGATCAAGCAATCATTTAAAAAAAACTTGAGAATATCAAAAACTTGACACTGGCAAATGCGACTTCAAAAACATAGGGGCCCCCTATGTTTTTGACATAGCATGAAGTCGCGATTGATTTAGCAAGCGTGCTCTATCGTAGACCATATTCTCGCTAAACATAGGCGAGATGGCAAACAAACGCAAGCCTACATATAAATCGAAAAAAAAACCCCCTCCAGATTAATGTCCGGTGCGTAATTGCATTTCTATTTATAACCTTTTAATTGCTTTGTAGTACATACCGTCATCATTCTAAAAGCGTTTACAGCCAAACTAACCGTAAAATGGGGTGATTAGGCCTCGGTCATAACTCCATTCCCTGACAACCACGCATTTGTGTTTTACGAACCTTATGTTCACGGAGATAATTGGTAGGGAACGGTATTAAAATTGAAAAATGTAATAAAAACATGTTCTTAGAAGTTGAGTAGTGGTGTTGATGTTGTTTTTATATGAAGAGGGGCAAACTAGGCATGTTACACCATAGATATTTTAATAATTCTTCTTTTCAATCTATATTTTGTTGTGTAGAACTAATTTTAACTCAACACACTATCGTAACTAATATTAATATTGTAGGACATCGTGGACATGGCGCTGAAACGTGGTCTCTGACTATTTGCCTTTTTAGTAAGCTTAAAGTAGCACAACGTGCTATGGAGAGGGCTATGCTCGGAGTTTCCCTACGAGATCGAATCAGAAATGAGATCCTTAGACGAACTAAAGTAGCCGACATAGCCCAGCGGATTAGCAAGTTGAAGTGGCAGTGGGCAGGGCACATAGCACGCAGAACTGATGGCCGATGGGGCTGCAAAGTTCTGGAGTGAAGACTACGGACCGGCGAGCGCAGCGTAGGACGTCCACCCACAAGGTGGACAGACGACCTAATAAAGACCGCAGGAACGCGCTGGATGCGAGCAGCTTCCGACCGGTCTTTATGGAAATCAATGGGGGAGGCCTATGTCCAGCAGTGGACGTCATACGGCTGATGATAAGGACACCGTAGGACATTTACATACAGCGCCATCTGAACCCAAACTAAGCAAAGCTTGTACAATGGAAGTCAGATAACTGATAGAATACTTAAATACTTTTTTTTGTAAATACATACTTATAATTTATATAGAACACCCAGACACAGAACAAACATTTTTGATTATACCACAAAATGCTTGTGTGGGAATCGAACCCACGCCCTACGGCTCTTGAAGCAGGACATACTATCAATGAGCCAACAGGACAGTCATAATAATAAATGCGAATGTGAGTTCGTTTATTACGCCTTCACGCGTAAACTACTCAACGGATCTGGGTGAAATTTTGTATGTAGGTACTTTAGTTCTAGAATAAGACATAGGATACTTTTCATCATCATCATCTATCACCATGAGGGTAAACTCGCGGAGCGCAGCTAGTAATGTTATAAAGGTGAAAGTTTTTGAGTGTGTTTGTTGTTTCTTCAAGCTCAAATGCTTAGAAGTGTGCTGTTAGTTTTCCATTTCAACATATTATGTGAGACAAAATATTTCTCTTATGTCACAGAGACGTTTAATCCACTCGTGTTTCCATTACTCAAAGTCAATTCCGTTTCAGTGCGATAAAATCTCATTTTCACTTTCAATACGCCGTTCGACGTATCAAAATCGCTACAAAACGTGACGAGCCTTATGTCATGTTCGAAATATTGCTTGCATACAATTTATCAACGTCATTTGTTGATACGTTTTCACTTTCCTCGTCGATGTCAGTTTATGGGACTCCGAGATATTCAGCTGCGGTTAACATGTGTTGAGATAAAATTTAACATACCATAGGTAAGCCGTGGTGGTGCCGGCGTAAGAATTGTACCCCACCCTCTCTACCCGTGGTTGCCGTAAGAGTCGGCTAAGGGATGTAATCCGGAAGATGGGCAGCAGCGTCTTCCTTGAACAATCACACCTAACTGCGCTCGCCATCCCACCTTCCAAACGTGGCGAGTATTGGCAAAACCCCTCCAGGAGGAGGCCTATGTCCAGCAGTGGACGACCTATGGCTGATGATGTGTGATGTGATACCATAGGAGTATAATTTTCCATCTCCAATTCAGATGAAAATCCGCAAGTAATCGAAAATATCTTAAGACGCAGATTTCCAATTCGCAAAACATCTAACTGTCGCAAAACATCCCAAATCGCTAAATGTTGAATTCGTGAAACGTTCAATTCGCGCAATATAAAACACATGCTCCACCCCGCGGTGTTACCCGCCACATTTCTCGGGATGAAAAGTGTTAATCCAGGGTATCAGTTACCTCCATACCAAATTTCATCAAAATTGATCTAGCCGTTTGAGCGTGAAGAAGTAACAAACATACAAACACACTTATACACTAACAAACTTTCGTCTTTATTAAAATTACAAGAGGGAAAACATTCTGTGACATCCATTTTAATAATATAAAGCCTCACACAAGGTATATTCATTCTGTCAAATCATAGTACTTATTAACAACCATATCCATCGTGGTAATAATGGTATTCCAAAATCCCCCTCTCCCCCCAACCCCATTATAATCTGGGCGTGTCATCACATTCCATCCTGTAAAAAACCTATATTTTTTTGTTTCGTCTCTGGACAGAATTCGTCTTGCTGTACAAGTGTTGCTCCCTGAGTCCTTGATTGTCTATGAATACAGTATGATGTTTTTAATAGATTTAAAATTGTACACTAATCTTGTATTACTCAGTATAGTAAATATTTTAGCTACTTGCTTTTGTATGTTCATCCTATACTTTGACGTGATTACATCCATTTAGCGATGATGGCTCAGTGGTTAGTGCGGTAGGTTCGCATGCCGAAGGGCGTGGGTTCAAACCCCAACAATGAGCTTGAGCTGCTGGTGAAGGAAAACATCGTGAGGAAACCATAACGTGGTAGGGTACTTTCTAGTACTCGGCTGGCTAGCTACCACCCTCAAGTTGAAAATCTGCCGCTAAGCATCTAACGGTGTGGTCCGGCAGCCTCACTTGAGAGCCAGTTCCATTCCAGGCTAGGTGTGCTTTACCATCTTTGACCACACCGTCACTTAACATCAGGTGAGCTGTGGTCAAACACCTAGCCTGTCAGCGATAAAAAAAACCATATAAATCTTCTGTACGTGTGTTTGTCACCTAACTCTTCCTAAATTTACCAATTTGGGTGAAATTTGGTGTGTATATTTCAATGGGTTCCTGGATGGTTAGAAAACACAACAGGACCCGGTAGGTGGCGCTGGTGTCTGTATGTCTGTTGACTGTTAGGCGATATAAAATTTGCAGAATCAGCTAGTGTATTATAAATATGTAATGCCAAAAAAAAAAGTTGCTTAGTTTGGGGCAAAATGACCCTATTTTATTGAGACGATAAGGGAAAAACTGGCCAAGTGCGAGTCGGACTCGCGAACGAAGTGTTCCGTACCATTATCCAAGAAAAAGGCAAAAAAATTGCGTTTGTTGTATGGGAGCCCCCCTTAAATATTTATTATATTTTGTTTTTAGTATTTGTTTTAGCGGCAACAGAAATACATAATTTGTGAAAATTTCAACTGTCTAGCTATCGCGGTTCTTAAGATACAGCCTGGTGACAGACGGTCGGGCAGACAGACAGCGAAGTCTTAGTATTAGGGTCCCGTTTTTGGTACGGAACCCTAAAAATCACCAAAGTAATACATTAAAACTTGTACGTAACGTCGCAAGCAAACATTCATTTAAATAAAGTCGATAGGATAAATAACAATTATTGGTACACTCATAAATCTATAGATACGCCTTAACTAGCAGTTTTGGCATGTGACATAGTTTTAAACGTTATCTAAATGCCCATCTTAATTGATTTAAAAACCTTTACGGCCTAGAATCGAAAGTTTATTGCGATATTTGAGATAACAATATACTTTATACTTTATAGCGATGATAGCTCAGTGGTTAGCGTGGTCGGTTCGCATGCCGAAGGGCGTGGGTTCAAACTCCAACAATGAGCTTGAGCTGTCGGTGAAGGAAAACATCGTGAGGAAACAATAGCGTGGTGGTAGAGTAATTTCTAGTACTCGGCTGGCTAGCTACCACCCTCAAGTTGAAAATCTGCCGCCAAGCATCTAACGGTGTGTTCCGGCAGCCTCACTTGAGAGCCAGTTCCATTCCAGGTGTGCTTTACCATCTTCGACCACACCGTCACTTAACATCAAGTGAGTTGTGGTCAAACACCAAGCCTGTCAACAATTAAAAAAAAAAAACTTATTTACCTACACTCAACTCATGTAATAACTAACTAATATTATAAATGCGAATGTGAGTTTGTTTGTTTATTACGCCTTCGCGTAAACTACTCAACGGATCTGGGTGTAGTTTTGCATGGAATAAGACATAGAATACTTTTCATCATCATCGTCATCCATCACCACGCGGGTAAAACTGCGGGGCGCAGCTAGTAAACAACAATTTCTACGCCTTTAGCTAATTTGAGATTTAATTTTAGTGAAAGTGATTGAAACGAGGTAAAGGTCATATTTAGCATCCACTTAAACAACATTCAAACTTGACTCCAATAAATATTTGCATAATGTTCTTGTAAAATGTCTAAACACGTTTAAAACACTTTTACTTTAAATAAACAGTATTAAGTGCTCCTTATAAAATTGTATCGCTCATAAATCTTTTAGCTGTTACAAAAAACTACTCGTGGATTTAGTGATTTAACCCAAGCTATTTTTATGATAAAATAGTGCTTGGGTAGCATTCCGAAAACTACGTCGGGTCTTCTCGTCATCCATTCCGCAAAGCCTCAAGACAAAAGTACTGCGGAAATGGTTCGTAAGTTTAAAGTCACTCAGCAAGCTATGCTCGGCATTTCTCTGAAGGATCGTATCCGGAACGAAGTTCTTCGCCAGAGAACTAAAGTCACAGACATAGCTCAGCGGATTAGCAAGCTGAAGTGGTAATGGGCTGGACATAACTGTCGCAGAATCGATAACCGCTGGGGTAGACGGGTTCTAGAGTGGAAACCGCGAATCGGCAAACGTAGCGTATGACGCCATGAGACTGGATGGAGTGACGATATATGTAGGACAGCTGGCGGTGGATGGAATCGAAAAGCCGAAGATCGGGCTGAGTGGCGTATCTTGGGAGAGGCCTATGTCGAGCAGTGGACTTCGATAGGCTGATGATGTTGATGTGATGAGTGCTTGGAAGGTCAGTACTAAGAAAAAAAATGTAGAATATTACAAATTAGGTGGGCTTTCCGGTTTCACCCGCGTTTTCCGGAATACAAAGTAGCGTACTTGTTAATCCAGTTAACCCTTTCGCGTTAAAAACGTACTGAGACGGTCTAGCGGAACACAAAAATGTGTTAATCCAAGTATAAGGTAAAGGTATCTCCATTCCGATCAGAATTAACATTCAAATCTGACCGTTACAGCATGAGTAACAAAATAAATACACACACACTAGGATCGTTTTCAAAGCTAGTGTTTGTTGTCTGTGACTATCAGCAGCCATGCTAAAATAAGCCCAGTCAGCACATAAAAACATTCGATTTTATAATATACATACATATATGTGTGTGATGTGATATTGATAAAATTTCAAATCTCACTCAACTAGGTTTCATATCAAAAATATTCTTCAATATAAATTTTTATTTTGTCTCATCCTGTGTATGAAACAGTATTCATAGCATCCTGCCATGAATCCTTTCGATCCGAGATAATTGCACCATTGTGGCGAGTGCGTGAGGCGACTTGATTCTATTCGACATCGATTATTCTCGATCGAGTTTCGATTCGATACGCGTAGGTCAAGTTCTCGAGTTAAGAAGGAGCAAGTTGATAAAAAATGGTTTTCTTTAGTTATGTGCCTTTCTATGGAAGGTTATTACAGCAGTTAGAAGTGGAGCTATTTTACTCTTATCATGTTTGTGTGGTGAGATCGAAGAATAGATGATGAATAGTCAAAACCAATTAGTCCGTTGCGGTGACATGGATGAAGATGCGGTATATGCAATGGCTATTCTAGTGTCTACTGTGGATTTACAACACATGCTCTAAAGTTTTGTTCTCTTGCAAGCAGCCACAGAATAGAGGACTATCCGTGGTTCCCAGTTTTTACGAAGTATAAGTCCTACGAAGAGACGAAGGTCCTGTCGTTGCAACTTCAATAGATTATATATTCAATAGATAGTAATATATCTGGTAATGATTGGAAATTGGTCTTACCATGATTACATTATACCACAGTTTTTTTTTAGGTTAGGTCTGTTAGGTCGATATTTATCTGTTTCCTTGCACCCTATTTTGTATTTTGTCCTATTTTGTCCGCGGCGTTATTACCTGAACATGTGTAGGGCAAGTTCTATGTGTAGCTAAAAAATAATAATAAAAGTCGACTGGCAACCTTCTTTTTAAATTGTGTTCTTTAAATATTGATCTATGGATTATATTATTAATATTCTTTCCGATTTAGGGACTATAATAGAATACATGATGACAAAACTATCGATTATCGATAGATGTGATAATGGACATATCGACAATTTTGATTAAAATTGTTATCGATCTAGTGTGGTCCGCTACAAGGTCAAGTTCAAGAGTCACAAAGGCTAAGCAAGTAATGACGTTACGATTGAGAATTTTATCATTAGTTATTCTCCTTGTAGTCTAAGATCCGTAGGTATATTCTCTCAACTAGTGCACGATTTGTATAAATAACCAATCTGAGAAGTAGATTAAATAAAATTAATAAAAAAAAAAATTATTTAATATAATATTATCGGCACGCAATTTAGCTAGGCAGCCTATTTGCGATGTGTCAATGTGTATCTATCATTTATCATTATAAATATATATCATTCATATATATATATATCATTAATAAATATATTTTTACACCGAATTTTGTACTATTTTCATTTCAGAGACTTTCAGATGAACTAGTTTACGTAAGCGCCCTAATTTTTACTTTGCTAAATGTGACTCTATCAAGTACACCATTAAACCAATAATCGCTTGCAGTGACACGTGTTCGAAACGTGTCTCAAGTTCGTCGCGCCATCTTCTGGGTGGTTTCATAGAAGTCTAATTAGTTTCGTATATAAGCAAAATTTAAATTAAAAGAAAGTATCATTTTTAATTGCATTTCAAAAACACAAGACAATTTTGAGCAGCAGATAGTTATCAACATTTTTTGCATTGTCAAGCCACTTGTTCCCATTGATTACAAAATGGCTAGTTCATTACTTACCTAATGTAATTTTCACTTTTAATTATTCAATACCGGTCGTATTATCTCACGTTATTATTATACTTTCTCTGATTAGTTTACCATTGTGTTTTTCGTAAAACATTCTTTTTGTAACAAGTAGCTCATTATGGTAATCTCTGGCGAGCGATCTTGACGACTAGACAGGAGATGGTAGCACAAAGTATCAAATGTACCATGTGCCGAAATACTTTGACTTGTAGTCTTTATATTGCATGCCAGTAATACGGTGTTGAAGCAGGCAGAATTCATATACAGGCTTATAACCATCGTATGTACCCTGTCGGGTACAAAATACAAATTCAAATAATTTATTGACTAAGATTTAAAAAATAGACAATATTGACCTTAATTCTTAGGACAGGAATCTGTGGGACTGGTTGGCACTTAAATTTGTAATTAAACTGTGCTAGATACGGGATTTGCGGAAAATTCGTCGAGGACACAATTCGACATCTCACCTGATGATAATTGACGGTGTGTTCGAAGATGGTCAAGCACACCTAGTCTGGAATCGAACTGGCTCTCATGTGAGGCTGCCGGAACACACCGTTGGGTGCTTGGCGGCAGATTTTCAACATGCAACAGCCTAGTACTATAAAATACACTAACACCTTGCTATGGTGTCCTCATTTCCTTTCATTCCGACAAATTGTGATTCGACAAATTGTTTTCGACGAATTTTCCGCAGACGGTGCTACGGGCCCCAGAGCCCTCTGCCATAGTACCAAGAAAGAATTCTATTGATGTAATTATGATTATATTATCTTTAAATGGTTGCCAATAACATATAATAAAATTAGCAAACAAACCAGAAAATGCATGTGAGAAAACAGTGAGTACAGATTACTAAGAAAAATGGTACCGATATAATGTTGGATAAGCGTAGGTACTCATTATGAACTACTTTTGTAGCTATGACAGCTCAGTGGTTAGCACAATGGTACCGCATACCTAGTGAGTTCATATTTCTAGATAGAGTTTGAGTTGCCGATAAAGGTAGCCTAGATTTTCAGATAAATTTTCAGGTAACCATGGATTAAATAATTTTTTTAATAAAGCAACCTTATCCGGTTTGATTGAGAATAAAATAAGCTTTCATTTGATATAATATATGACTAAGTAACAGATGAGGCTATATATTTCTTATATCGGATCTCGGACTATAAGAGATAGCATGACCAAAACCATTACAGCGATACACAGAACTTTGAGTAACAAAACAAAG
Organism: Biston stratarius; assembly: GCA_950106695.1. Lineage (NCBI taxonomy): Eukaryota > Metazoa > Arthropoda > Insecta > Lepidoptera > Geometridae > Biston > Biston stratarius. The sequence continues at coordinate 8,485,625 of OX467112.1, forward strand.
TTCAGACTATCGCTGCTTTGGCGCTCATTACTTTGAGACATTAGATGGTTAGTCTCAACTGCCCAGTAATTTCGCTAACTGCCTTCCCTTCAAGCTGGAACACAGTAACGTTTACACACTACTGCTTGATGGCAGAATATCTGGCACTGTGGTGGAACGGACCTAGACGACCTTCTGCTAAGGAGATCTATCACCACTGTCATCTATCCCAGTGATGGGGAAACTACGGCCCGCGGGCCATCTTCTGCCCACGAAGCGTTGAAATCTGGCCCACGACCATCAAACAAACAGATTGCGGCTCGTATAAAACAATCACGTATTGTTTCGCTAGCGCGGGCAGTATGAGCGAAAACCGAAATAAAGCTAGAGACGGGGCGAGCGCGGTCCATCATCATTTCAGTAAATAAAATAGCCAAAAATGCAACAACTTCGCCCGCCATATATTCCATTAGTAAATATTGGCATGCGAAGGAAAAAGTTTCGCCATCCCTGATCTATCCTATGAACATCAAGAACTGTCCTACTATTACACTGTAGCACGTCGCTGTTTAATGCAATCAAATACTGCTTAATAACACTTAATGGGAACTTGAGTAAGCACAATGTATACCGTTGTTATTTCAAGCTATCTTCGTAAAATCACGTCATATTGTTGTGAACGCCATGGGAAAGTAACTCGACGTTGACTACACAGGAGCTTTTAATTTGGCGACTTCCTAAAGTAAAATTATTACGAGATTAATTTCCGATTGCACTGTTGCATATACCTAAACGTGACATTCATGACCAGCTGTTTATTACTTTTTTTTTTAAATTGTATAAAGGCTTTGAACTCGTCGACCATATTTCCTATGCTAGTTGAAAGCGAATAGAGTTCATATCTTTAAAAAAAAATATTGATTTCTTAACTCTAACAACGACATTGACAATGTTATAAAATTAATATCCATCATCATCATCTCAGCCTTAGGGCGTCTACTGCTGGACATAGGCCTCCCCTATTGACTTCCATAAAGACCGGTTGGAAGCGGCTCGCAACCAACGCGTTCCTGCGGTTTTTATTAGGTTGTCTATCCACCTTATGGTTGGACCTTGTACGCTGCGCTTGCCGGTCAGTGTTCTTCATTAGCGAATTAATTTTTTTACACAGCAATACTTCTAACTAACAATTTTATAAAATTTCAAAAACCAAGCTAGCATACTTTGAATGCTTATAGAAATGAACAGAAAATTAATTAATTAAATGTATGAGATCATTGTTTGCTGTCGTATCAAGCCGTGTGTAGTTTGCGTACTTCTTTCTGGGTCAGTTTGATTGATGTCTACTGCAAAACTCCAATTTACAATTTGCAAATCACTTTTTATATTATCATCCATTACAAAAAATAGGTATAGGTATCCTGTCGGCTAGTAGTACATTACTTCATCATCATCATCCACAGCCTTTTTTATAACACTGTTGAGTTCAGGGCTCTTGTTATGCCATCTGCCTCGATCCTGTGCCAAACTGGTCGAGGTTCGACGTTCGGTCTATCTTGCGGCTGGACGACCAACGCTCCGCTTACCTTGCTTATGGCACCACAGATTTTCTTTTATACAGATAATTTACTAGATTTTTGTTTTATTTATGCTGCATTACCCACGTTTAATTTCATCGTCCTTTAAAATTAAACGTGAGTAATCCCGCATAAATAAAACAAAAATGTGTCAAGACCACGTCAGATTCCATAGTAAAATTTACTAGATGTTAGCAGGGTGTAGTAGGTATGCTCCACCGCAGTATCACTACATAGTATAAAACAAAGTCGCTTTCTCTGTCCCTATATCCCTATGTATGCTTAAATCTTTAAAACTACGCAACGGATTTTGATGCTGTTTTTTTTAATAGATAGAGTGATTGAATAGTAAGATTTATATGTATAATAACATCAATTAAATAGTGGAGAAATACTGTTATTTTTGAGGTTTATACCCGTCCGAAGCCGGAGCGGGTCGCTAGTCATAATATAATTTACTAGCGACCTAGTAAACTATATTCAAATATTATAAATATTGTTTTTATGTCGCGGACTTTAAAGTATCTTCTTGTATGGAAAGTATTTTGTATACAAACGTACAGGACTTTTCTGCCTAATAATAAAATTTAATTTCCCCAATCTTGGTGAAAGTTTTAAATTAGTTTAGTTTTTGCATTGTTCAACAAGTTTCACACGGTGTTATTTTGATTAATAGTGTATTTGTTTTCACTGTGTTTTAAACATAGACAACTCATTTATCTTTTATCTGACGTCTGTTCACTTTTACTTTGTTGTTGTAATTTGAGAATAAGTAGTTATTACTTATTCTGTTTGAGTAAATAGAGAAATTAGTGGAAAAATACACGCATATTTTTGTATCTTCATCCATTAATCTTGATTCTTAACTATTAAATTAAACTTAAATGTTAAATCATTACGTGTGAATAAAGTTTTTTTAAATATTATTGTTATTATTATTCAACCTGTATTGTCCCACTGCTGGGCAAAGGCCTCTCTTCCTTCTTTCCATGCCTGTCTATTTGGTGCTATTGAGGTCTAAACCTTATTATGAGCATCAAGCTCATCTCTCCACCGTCTTCTAGGCCGGCCTGGTGGCCGTTTAACCTCCGGAGCCCAGTCGGTGCTGGTTTTCGCCCACAACTCCGCTGGCAATCGGCAGACGTGTCCGATTTTTTTAATTATGATTGAAAAGTTCAATCATATAAATGTTAAAGTTTAATATTTTGCTTATGATAAAAAGCCATAAAATTAATTCTACCTTTTTCTTGTTTTCCAGGACCGGCCGGCAAAGAACAACGAGCACGGGGCAGAAGAGACAGACGACCAAAATGTGACCACCGACACAACAGCCAAAACATACCTACGAACTCATGAATCCATCAGGATAACATGATTACTATAATTTATTATTTACTTATTTATATTAACGAATCTAGTCTCAATAGCACTTTGTTATAAAACTTAAACGTAAGAAAAGGAATGCGAAACAAGGAACTGATAAACACAAGAACTGTGGGAACGAACTCAAGAATATATTGTGGATTTAAGATGATATGGATGTTATTTGAAAAAAAGTTCTTAAGATAAAAAAGAAAAGAACTGTAAAGGAGAAATATTAAAGAGAAAAGTACAAAGATAAAGAAGAAAGATCAAGCTAGTACAAACGACTGAAGGGAGCGCTAATGTTGATTTAAATTTAAATCGATTTTTTTAGAAGTTCCCAAGGAAAACTATCAATATGTCTGCAAGTGAGTATTAATTTTTTATTAATAACCCGTTACACTGTTGTATAAAAAGTAAATAAGATTAATAATGAAACGATGTAAGAAGCTTCATCATTTTTACGTTCTTTTCCTTTAAACAGTCCTAAATTTTAAGTGTGTTTACAATGAAAATTGTAAATATACAATGAATTTTCGTTCTATCTCTCTTTGAATGAGCGAGAGATATAAACACAGATATTAATTAACTCAGCGAATTAGCAAGTTGGGGTGGTTGTGGGCACGACACATAGGACGCAGAACTGATGGTGGATGGGGCTGCAAAGTTCTGGAGTGGATATCACGGACCGGCAAGCGCAGCGTAGGACGTCCACCCACAAGCTGGATAGACCTCATAAAGACCGTATGAACGCGCTGGATGCGAGCCGCTTCCAACCGGACTTTATGGAAGTCAATTGGGGAGGCCTGGATGTCCTAAGGCTGAGATGATGCTGATTAGTCATATCATTAAGCTGCCTAGATCGCGGCATGTAGCATTATAGTCACATACTCCTACAGGAAAAAGCCGTGATTGGATGATTTTGTAAAACCACACTAAACTTTCAGTTGGTGGTAAATCTCCATAGCAAGAGGTCGTCTAGGTGTAAATATTACTGTGTTCCGATTTGAATTGTACTGCAGCTAGCGAAACATTGAGACTAACTGTAGAATGTCTCTAAGTAACGACCGCCAAAGAAGTGAAGCGCTGGATTTTTTTGTCCTGGACTTTGGTTGTTTTGTAGCGTAAATATAAATAAATAAATAAATAAAGGTAATATAAATAAATAAATAATAAATGGTTAGTGCGGTCGGTACACACGTCGCAGGGCGTAGGTTCAAACCCCAACAATGAGCTTGAGCTGCCGGTGAAAGAAAACATCGTGAGGAAACCATATAGCATGGTGCTATGGTAATTTCGAGTACTCGGCTGGCTGGCCACCACACTCAAGTTGGAAATCTCCCAAGAAGTATTTAACGGTGTGTGGCGGCAGCCTCATTCCAGGCTAGGTGATTTTACCATCTTCGACTACACCGCCACTTAATATCAGTGATAAAACAATTAGCCTTCCAATCATAAAAAAAGTCCTGGGCGTCCATTGGCGTTTTGTCTTACTTTTATTATGAGAACGATTCCTTGGTCTTATTATTTCTTTTAATAAAATCTAAACCTTTGTTTCTTCTCAATATTCCAGGCTTCGAGAACTCTGCCATGAAGAGCAGCTTCTCGCTGTCTTCTCTGAGAAGTGCGCAGGCGCCGCCTGGTGGCAACTGCGAGCAACTCGAGCGTCCCTACCACAGCCTCACAAAGAAACGGTCAGTACCTAATGATCTTAATATACTACCACAGCTAATAGGTATATACCAGTGGAAACAGATAATCATACTATATAGAAAACCGTACTGTGGTAGTTCGTTTTTTAACCGACTTCAAAAAGGAGAAGGTTCTTAATTTGATTGTTTCTTATCGTTTTGCTTTATCCTGGGTATCGCTGACCGCCGATCGGGCCGACGAACGCTATAGAATGTAATGATATCTCGTTTTGTTTCAATAAAATTGATAGAGATAGCACCATATTCGTTAGCGTTATTTGGGCTGGTATTAGATACCCATTTACGACACTGCTGAGGTATTACATGTCACGTGCATGCATAGCATGATGGTAAGGTACTTTCTAGTACTCGGTTGGCTAGCTACCATCGTCAAGTTGAAAATCTGTCGCCAAGCACCTAAAAGTGTGAAGCCTGAAGCCTCACTTTAGAGCCTCACTTTTTACCATCTTCGACCACATTCATTTAACATCAGGTGAGCTGTGGCCAAACAACTAGCTAGAGCGATAAGGCCGCCAATTTGTTACACTCGTTTATAAGTTTATATTTTTCTATCGTGGTAAGTAAGTACAATAAGAAAATAATTAAATCACACCCTATTTTACCTTGCTTAGTCAAAAATGCGGACACAATTTTTATTTCTTACCTAAAGTAATGGTAATGGCTTTCTATATCTCTCAGATATCTCTCTCTCTCCCTTATGGTTAAAATTTTTACAAACTTTGAATGTCATATTTATTTATATCTAATCAACAGCCTCAAAAATAAGTTTTAAGCTTCTAGCTTTAAAAATGACGATACTTCCATACAACTTTTCATCCCCCCTTCCAACCCCTCAAAACCCTTATTTGGCATTAAAAAGTAGCCTATGTCCTTTCTCAGGCTCTAGACTATCTGTATACCAAATTTCATTTAAATCGGTTCAGTAGTTTTGGCGTGAAAGCGCAATAGACAGACAGATAGAGTTACTTTCGCATTTATAATATTAGTAAGGATTTATCTTTGGTATGAATAATGAAGAGTTTATGTTTATGCCTGACAAATATAAAAATTGTGTATTGCAGGAAAGAGCCGTGTCGTGAGCTCTGGCGGCGGTCGTGGGGCTCTGCCGCGAGCGGAGGCAGTGCCGGAGACGACCTCTGGCCGCTTCTGCAACACCATTACGACTACATAATGGACAACCAAATCATAGACACTTGCAAGGTGAGCACTGAGCAACACGCTGCCACAGATAACATAATCTCAGCACAGATCCATCATCCCGTACAAATCTGTACTCTGGTAAATCGTACAATAAAAATCTGGCAAAATCGAGCCTCATGCATGACGGAACATCACTTGAGAACGGTTCGACCAATTTAGCTTATTTCTTTTTCGTTGTTCATAATTGTCAGGAGAATTAAAAAGAATTTGGCAAATCTACGGGAAGAGTATAATAGGAGATTTGGATTCAAGTTGCCAAAATAAGGTAAATAAAATAATATAAAAATAAATTTCGTCAGAGAACAAAAGTCACCGACATAGCTCAGCGTATTAGCAAGTTGAAGTGGCAGTGGGCCGGTCATATTTGCCGCAAATCCAACAACCGTTGGGGTAGACGTGTTCTAGAGTGGAGACTACGAATCGGCAAACATAGTGTAGAACGCCGTGAGACTAGATAGAGTGACGATATACGTAAGACAGCTGGCAAAGGCTGGAAGCGAAAAACCGAAGATCAGACTGAGGGGCGTGTCCTGGTTATTTCTTAATTTTTAAATTATTCATACTAAAAGCCACAATACATAAATAAAACAAAAAAACTTAAAAATTAAGGTGCCGCCGGCAACGGAGCAGGGCTCAAACTACCGGTGGTTAGGGCTGCAGAGTGAGGAACCTCCTAACAATGCGCGCCGTGTCAAGGATGCCTTTTGTGTCTGACCCTTGACCCAACCGTCTAGCGAGAATTTCTTAAAATGTTATTGTTATTATTCTTGTCGTCTTCGATTATATTTATTTGTTGCCGCTGTAGTGTAGTGTGTGATAAAATAAATGTTTCTTTTTGACTTACAAGACATTAAAATTTAAAAAAAAAAATGTTGTTCATGTATTCCGAATCAGCTTTGTTTTTATAAGCTGTGCCACTGATGGGCGACGGCCGCTTCTCATTGTGAGGAGGGTAAGGCTGGCCACGCTGGCCAAGTGCGGGCTGGTAGACTTCACACATCTTCGATAACTTTTTTTAGAACTCTTTGACGTGTAAACCACACGATGTTTGAATAGATTGAGGTGCATGCCGTGGGATTCAAACCCAAGACCTACACATTGAAAGCCAGACGGTCAAACACAGACCGTCCTTCATGTTCATGTATCATTATTATTTTGTATAATTTTAAAATTTAATATCCATAATAAACATATCTATACACAAATTTGGACGTAATCCACGGCGTTGTAACCAGACACACATTTGTCCGTTTTGTATGCATGTTAAGAAAAGATTTCTTCCACTTTGATTTTTTAAAGTTCAATAATGATTGTTTCCAGGAAGCAAACGGCGAATTGTTATCAAATAATTCGTCGGGGTTGCACTGCGGGCCGCGGCTGCTGAACCCCACGTCGGGATTCAACCGGCAGTGGTCGCTGAGTCAGCTGATCGCCGAGTTCGACGAGCTCTGCCAGTGGCTCACGCATGTACAGGAGGAAATCTATTCTAGTCCAGAAAACGTTTCCAGCAGAAAGCTTAGAATGGTGATTAAAGATTATGTTTTGTTTTAATTTTTTTTACATGATGTGTATATACATATATACATTTAGATTCTATAATAAAATCCCACTCGAGGTAACTAAAATGTCCTATAATAAATTCAAAGATTTTATAAAGCAGAGGTTAATTGACAAAGCCTACTATAAGGTGGCTCATTACGTGGAAGACAGGAATATATGGTTGTAGTAGCTTCTCTCTGCACTTGCATCCCCCTGGCTAAGTGACAATTGTATAAGTAAGCATAATGTATTAATATCTGTAACTGTACCTACTTAATATGAAAAGAAAGATCCACAAATTAAAAAATGCCTTGCTGAGTTTCTTGCCGGAGTCTTCTCAGTTGAAGTTACGAGCCGGTGGTAGATTCAAAAATGTAACTTAACGTTCATAAGTGCCAGGGCCTAAACTGAATAAATGACTTTTTGATTTTGATTTTGATACATATATTCAAGAATTACTCGTTTAAAGATATTAGATAATACGAATGGAAGTCTACTCACAGATGAAATGTTCGACTTAATTAAAAGTAAGTTGTTTCACGTGTTGTAAATCGTAACGTAATATGTTTTCAGACTCGCATGACAGAGTTGTTGTCGGTGGAGCCGCGACGTGCCAAGTTCATAGAACAAGGGAACGCCATCCTCGACCGTATTCCCGAAGCCAGCGCTGATGTAAGGAATTTCTTTTTGACGACTACAGCTAGTATATTGCGAATATTCAAATTTGCTAATTCATCTCGCTTAGCTCATTTAGAGCAGTGTATAAAAGTCAGATTTTAAGATAAACTACTTTTCCCTAGGCCTAACTATAATCATTCAATCATTTTGTAACGATGATAGCTCAGTTGTTAGCGCTGTCGGTTCGCATGCCGAAGGGCGTGGGTTAAAACCTCAACAGTGAGCTTGAGCTGCCGGTGAAGGAAAACCATAGCGTGGTGGTAGAGTACTCTCTAGTACTCTGCTGGCTAGCTACCCCCCTCAAGTTGAAAATCTGCCGCCAAGCATCTAATGGTGTGTTCCGGCAGCCTCACTTGAGAGCTAGTACCATTCCAGGCTAGGTGTTCTTTACCATCTCCGGCCACACCGTCACTTAACATCAGGTGAGCTGTGGTCAAATACCTAGCCTGTCAGCCATAACAAAAACATTAAATATTAGTAATAAGATCTAGTTAAGGCTAGGCAAAATAGTTAATCCTAAGCATGATAAGACAAAACAGATTTGTCCACGCTGAACGGATTGGTCCTACTACATTCTAGAATAGAATAGCCGCCGTGTCATCGAAAAAAAATATTACTTTTGGTATCGAACTTTGTGCATTTGCCAGTGTCAAATAACTAGGTCTCAGTCAACGTTAGTCACACAAAGCAAGTATTGGTTGAATCCAGTTATGCCCTACTAATGTAGTGGTGACTTTACTACGGGGTTTTTTTACTCTAAAATTTATAAGAAAACGAGACGCTCTCCTGATGTTAAGAGTTGCATCATTGCGGCAATACACAGAAGTTTGTGTAGCAAAACAAAGTCCAGGGCATCGCTGCTTTAGCGCTCATTACTTTCAGACTTTCGATGGTAAGACTCAACAGACCTGTAACTTCGCTAGCTGCAGTTCGCTTCAAACCGGAACACTGTAATGTTTACACTCGATTGCTTACCTACCTACCTATCACCCACTAAGGATATCTACCACCAAGTAAAAGTGGAGTTTTGGAAGCAATACGCAGCGAACTGCGTACCTCATTATATCACGCTGCCAAAACTCTCTGACGACACCTATGTTGTAATTCGCTTAAAAGGGTATTTATACAGGAATATTAAAAAAAAAAAAAAAAAAAAAAGTAAAACTGACTTCAAAAAAAAAAAAACATCAGCACTAAAAAGCGAAAAATAAACTTAATGAAACATTTAATTCAGAGGAAAGATATGTTTTAATTTACAAATTATGAGGATATATTTACACAATTACAGCGATAATTTTTATCTAACTCTTAACTATTAATTTAAATAAAGTATTTATTATACCTGCTAGGTACCTACTCATCTGTTTGAAGTCGGTGCCAAGCTCAAAAATAATTAGATTTATTAACACCTATTTTTTGATATGTCGAAGTTTTAAACGAAAAATTATTCTAATGTAATCACTACAAAGACCTAATAAATATAAAGGCCAAGCACTCCTCCTTTATTGAACTCGGTGAAAAATATCTGGAATGTTTATTGTAAATTCATATAATTTATTATAAGATCTATATGGTTAATAGATAGACCTTGTATTTTTAGGTCACATGGCGAATAGAACATCTGAACGTGAAATGGGAAGGTCTACGACTGCTTCTGAGTCCGGAACAACAAAATCGTGATGGAGAAAATACTGATACTGTTGGTTAGTAACTTATAGCTTCTTTAAGATTTAACGTATCGCTGCTGACTGGAAATTAGATAAAAGCAATCAAAATATTTAATTATGTATAATATTTTGTATAGTAAAATATCTAAATTTAGAACTGCGCCATCTAGTTGTACGATACAGTACTATCATAACACTTTATTTTACGAATCTGTAGTAGTACCCAAAGATTCCGCTAGGTGGTGTTAATGAGTAACGATTTGAGAAATCTTAGTCAGTGTTGCCAATCTATTAAAATTGTAATAGATTTATTACTTTTTTGTATGGATTACTACGCCGCTGGCAAATCTATTACGATTTTCGAAAAGTAGATGGATCTATTAAAGTTTTAATATAAATCTATTACATTTTTGTATTTTTATGATTTAGTACGTTTTTAAACCACCGACAGGTTTATTCCTTTTTCCGTGGAGTAGATGGCAGTAGTGGTTGTGTGCTACGGTGCTTCTATTTATATGAAAATCCGATCTAAAAGCCTCCCAAAAACATTGTATGTGGGTAATTTAATGTGCCTTTCTCATTGTTACGTTTTAGTACGTTTTCTTGCCGCCGCCGTCTAGTACGGAACGAAACTTTCGAAGGGCAACGTGAAGGTGTGATTCTCTATGTTTGGGTGACGATAATTTGAAAATCTAATCACCATATAACTTTGCAAACATGTAGTTGTCCAAATAAAACCTAAAAATCAAGTTTTAGTAAAATCGGTCAAGTGCATATGAAGGTTTCAGTTATTTTACTCAACTCGAGCTGTGGGATTTTATTTGAAAGGGCCAACTGTGTTACACAACAACTTGGTATTAACATCCAGCTGATACGGGTGTTTCTCAAGGGATAGAGAAGGCTTACTTATCTAGCGTTCAAGATCTTTATTATTCTTAATAAATCCAGATACGGGTCATGAGCTGCGCTGCCTGCGTCGCTGGCTGCACTGCATGGAGGGCCGACTGCCCCCGCCGTCCCTTGCAGCGGCCCGCGCCGCGTCCTACCACGAGCTACTCACCAAGCTTAGGGAGCACAAGGTATGTACTCTACTATCATAAAGTCTCATCGTGAAGAAAAGTAAATTTACTCAGAAAGAAGCGCCATCTATTGGGTCGACTCCTTACTATTTCCATTACGAATTGACAAACGTAATTCCAAAAATACGTCAAAACAACTACCCTGTAAAAAAAACTAGAACATTACGAAAACCTTGTTCAGTAATGCACAAAAAATATTTGTTTAGTGAATAAATTAAGAATTTCTTAATATGACACAATACGAAATTGGTTTAGTCAAAGTTATTTTAGCGATTGTAAATAACATTTAAGACTAATTATTCTGTTAACTTTAAAATTTATCTATATTAGCTTTGGTAATATCTTTCCGACCCAAAGCTGTTTGAATTTCAGCAAACGTTCTCCCTTTTGTTTCGGGTACTACAAAATGTATAGTTAAACACACTATTACGCAGAATCCTGCAAATATGTAGTACATTATGGCAGGTCCAATGGAGTTTACCAGCATTGGAAAAGAGAACGTCAAAGCAAAGGAACTTATGCCTCCAATTAGGATTCCGCTAGACACGCCGTATGGACGTACAGGGCCTTCAAAAAGCTCTGCTACAACGATCCAAAACAGAGATCCCATACCTAAAACAATTATTTAACTTATTATTTGAATAAATATACATGGTGCATGGTAGTTGGGTACTCTTTTGTACTCAGCTGGCTAACTAACACCCTAAAATCAAAAATCTTCTGCCAAGCACTTAGCCAGTTCCATTTCGGGCTAGTATTTAGATTCTTCGACCACACCGTCACTTAACATTGTATTAGCTGTGTTCAAACGTCTAGCCTGTCGATTATTAAAAAAAACTATATATTTACCATCCATGGGTTCATGTCAAAAATTCATATTCAAAATTTTCAATTATTTTGGATTAAAAATAAGTATTTATTTATTTAGGGTTAAAATGTGATAGGCAATTACCTGCGTTAAATCCGTAAATAACGAATATGACCGACAGCAATGGTAAGAAATTCAAAAATCCAACAATGTTGTGTCCGTTTTCAAATAGCACGAAGAATGTTCCAAGTCCAATCTGAAATAAAATTTTAAGTTAAACTCAATCATAATTGTGAATGAATGATAAAATAAAGGTTAATTATTCTATGGCATTTCATTATTCGTCTGTCTATATGTTAAAAATCTTTCTCTAATCCTCTTTATAGTATGTTCCCTGGCAGTCTAACTTCAGAAAGTTCAAGCCACCAGTAAACCTGTTTCTTCTAAGCATGCGTGCTCCATCGTATACCGTATCATAGTTAACATTTTACGAGACAAACCCATTTACAAATAGAATAAGTTTGCCACTACTTTATCACGTAACCTTTTCGTGAGCCAAATGTCTAACCAAAGAAACATGTATGTATATTCGTTTTAAAAAATTACCATTCAGATATATCTAATTACATACCATGCCAATTCCTAATCCAATCAGTGAGATGCACAATATAGGTTTCCTTCCAAATTTGTCAGTGAGGAAGAACGTACATAAGCAGGCCAAAAGCTGGATCACTCCAACGATCAGGGATGATATCTCTGAACTGATACTTGTTTGCGCTGATTCAAATATAGTTTGCAAATAGAAATTAACAGCATTGTAGCCAATTAAATTTAGGCCGATGCTTAGTATAATTACTAAAATAAATGTTTTAATCACAGTCTTGTCTTTCAAAAGTGATCGATTGTTTAATTTTGTGTTATCGTCTTTTGCGGTTGCGTATTCTTTTATTTCTTCATGAGCAGCTTCTTCGCTTCCACGAAGCATTGTCAACGCTTTAAGAGCATCTTGTGTGTACCCTGAAAAAATGAAACATTGGATGAAACTGATTCCCCTATCTAACACCTATTAGATAAAGATATTTTGTGATTAAAGACCTACATCATAAGATCCTGCTGGATAATCTTAAGTTATTAAGTACTCAAAACGCAAAGTTTACCTTTGGAATATAGGAAGTACGGACTCTCCGGTATAAAGAAAATAGGGACATACGTGACTATGACTATGCAGGTCATAATAATATTCACAGCCATGTACGACACGTATGGTCCCACGGCAAACATTATCATCATTCCAGTGGCTGAAGTTATTTGAGTCACAGTTCCGGACGCTCCTCTGATTGATTTCTAAAAGCGAACGGATGAAGTAAATAACCGAGAATATGCGTTTCCGAAATTTTTGCAGCCTAAGTCTCAACGTAACGAGCGTCATTGCAGTGATGCCTTGGACTTTGTTTCGCTACTCAAAGTTTTGTGTATCGCTGCAAAGGTTATGGATATGCTTAACATCAGGAGAGCGTTCATCTCATCATATTTAAGCAAAACAAAAAGCTTTGTTGGTACACCGTCTGACTTCCAATCTAGAGGTCCTAATGTCGATGACTTCAAACGGCGAAGGAAAACATCGTGACAACCTATATGTATAAAAAGCTCTTAAGAAACTCTCGTAGATATGTGAAATCTGCCAACTCGCGCTTTTCCAGCGAGGTTGCGTTGACCATTAGATGTCTTTTGACAATACAGTCGAATGCGCTTGGTCGAAGATAATTGGGAAGCGTTCGTAGCTGGCGTTGAATAAAAACGCGAGCACACAACTGAATTCTACTTCGCTAAAATTCTGCTTGCTGCATTACCAAAGAAATTTATCAAACACCTTTGAATCAAAAGGAAATACCATTTTTTTAACAGACTGCACGTTCTACTATTAGATTCAAAGTTGTTAATTTGTTTCGATGTAAATTAGGCAAGCGTGCTTTATCGTAGACTGCATCCTGCTTAACGTCAGGAAGGGCGTGGTCAAACGCAAACCTATTTAGTATTAAAAAAATCTTCGCCTTTTAATCCATAAATATAATGATAAATTAATTATTGATTGCTATCTGCCACATCATTATTGATAAACTCATCAGTGCTAAAACTCAATGACTTAATTGTCATGGATGATCATGACAATTCAGCTTTCTGAAAGCATTTCTGAACAGGAAATTTTCATGGTCATGACAATTCAGTTTTGTTTTCCGTCTAGACTTAACTGATATGAATTGATTTGATTTTTGTTCTAGATTGACTAGATTCAAGTGGCAGATATTATATATAGTGATACTTAAAGATGCCATTTGTTTTTACGTTGCCTTGATTGTGTTCGCTTTTATTCATGTCCATCTGAAACTGTACCTCATGGAAGATCACTTGCTTATGAGCGAGTCTAGGTTTCTTTAATCTGTCTTTCATTTTAATTGAGTTTTCATTTAAGTGATTTCATTACTAAATAATAATATTATTTAGAATTTAAATGTTTATAACTTTTCGGTCTAGTTTCTTTTGATTCCTGGTGATGGTTTAACGTGAGTTATATTTGCATTTGAGCGCGTGGAACAAACTTACTCTATTTTCATTTTTATTATTAAGTAAATAAATATACTAGAATATGTATGATGTTTAATATAACTCCTAGTGAACAGAATTACGCTTAATGGTAGCAATAAGCTAAAAAGAGGCTATTGTAGGACTGTAACTGTGAGATTGACCCTGAAATCGCGCAGAAATGAACTGTTCCATACATTTCGTCCAGGTTATCATTTTCCTGATAAATAGCTATGTTTTTTACGATTTCAATTCGGGTTAATTTCATAGCAAATATTTTTCATAATGATAATTAGGTATAATAGTCTCTTGCCGTGGTGGTGCCAGCGTAAGAATAGTACCCCACCCTCTCTACCCGTGGCTGCCGTCACAGTCGGCTAAGGGATGTAATCCGGAAGATAGGCAGCAGCGCCTTCCTTAAACAATCACACCTAACTGCGCTCGCCAACCCGCCTGCCAAGCGTGGCGAGTATTGGCAAAACCCCCCCTGGAGGAGGCCTATATCCAGCAGTGGACGTTTGTGGCTGATGATGATGATGATGATGAGTATCTTATCGACTTTACGGTTTCGAGAAAAATATCTGGAAGCAAATAAGAATCTACTCCGTGAATCTGTTAACTTACCCCGGCTACCTCAGCAGCATAAGTAGATACTGCACTGAGACACATCATATCAGCAACGCCGCCAATCGCCCTCCCGACCAGAATCATCCAGACCTCAGTCGCGAACAAGCAGAAGAAGCACATCACTAGCCTAGGAACTGCCATGAAGAGGATCATCCTCTTCCTTCCGAGAAGACTGACTAACGTACCAGTGAATAAAAGTGCTGTGGATTGTAAAAACAGAAGAATATTAAATTTCGGTAGAGTTGAATTGCAAATATGAGGTGTCATTTTGTTGAGTACTTCGTAAGAAATAAATTACTTTACAGACAGCTCAGTTTTTATAAACTGGCCCACTGCTGGACGCGGGTCTCTTGTCATCACGCTGGCCAAGTGTGGGTTGGCAGAATTTACACATCTTTGAGAACTTTTGTTTAAGAACTCTCAAACATCCATGCTTCCTCACGATGTTTTCCTTTACAGTGTGAAGTTAATCGACAATACGCTCATTATCTAGAAAAGAAAGAGGTGCGTGGGATTGGGATTCGAATCCAGGACTTCCAGATTGGAAGTCAGTCTCCAAACTAGGCTGCCGAAACTTTAAAAATAAATTACTTGCGTGTCAGGAATTACAATTTCGGAATTTGATTTGTCTAAATCGCAAGTCATCAAAGACGTCCAACTTTACTAGATATAGGTACATGGTCCGAGAGACGATATCATACATAGATAATTGTTTGATTCTGGCGTCACTTCGCATTTTCAGTGTTCAAGGTATATATTTAGTGTATTTTCCATTTAAAAGTAGTTTCGGTTACAACTGATCAGGATTTAATTTATCTAACTTGACACAATGTTTAACAATCAACCTGAAATATTACTTATTATTTAATACTATAATTTGACATAAACTTAAAATAAATTAAAACAACCACGAATCTTTATATCTTCTTCTCGCTACGGTAACCACTTGCCGACACGTGTTTGACCTCTACACGAGGCGTCCTCAGGACGTGTTGACTCTTCGAGCGCTCGTCCGAGGATGCCTCGTGACCTCGAATAGAGGCAAAACACGTGTTGGCAAGTGGTTGCCGCAGCGAGTTGGTTGGCTTGTGGTTATTTTATGCTCATGTCGGATTTTAGTTTTATTCAGTTCCATTCCAGGCTAGGTGTGCTTTACCATCTTCGACCACACCGTCACTTAACATCAGGTGAGTTGTGGTCAAACACCTAGCCTGCCAGACATAAAAAAAAAAAAAAATTAAGGAATATTTCGAATAGATATATAAAATTGTGAACTTGAACACTCAAAATGAACTTACGTAAAATAACGCCTGTATTTAGTGTGTTTATATTATAAAGCATTATATCACGTATATTACTCACAAGTAGCTCCAGCCAGTTGATTGACAGACACAATCCATGCTTCTTCCTCTAAAGTAGGTGGGTTGTTCAGAATTGTCTGATTCGCTGCTCTTAGCTTGATCAAAATAGGAGATCCCCATACTATGTGCAGTCCCAAATGTAAAATGGTTAGATTAGCTGCAGATAAAAATAAATATCACACTAATAATATTTTGTTTGTTTCACAAATTTGGATGAAAGTTAGAATGAAGATAGCATAGGTTGCGGCTAATATATAGGCTACTTTTTATATCGGAGAACGCGAGCGATGCCGCAGGTGTATTATAAAAATAATTACTTTTTACTTTTCTTTAGTCAGTCGGTGAAAGATAAATTGCTATTACTATAAGCATAATTCTGAAATCTAAAAAAACTTGTGAGCAACTTTTGGTATGGAACAGCTATGTAATTTTTTGTCATGTTTTCAGAGTTACGCTCAGAGTTAGTAAAATTTGTTAATAACGATGAGCACAAAACCCCTTCCGGCGTAGTACCATTAACCGTTCAGTATTGACACATTTAAAAATAACAAGTATATTTAAAAAAAAAAAAAAGTACTTAAGTCCAAACGGCTAAGTTCTATTATTTTGTTACGTAGTTCTGGTGATTACCTTCCGGTTTTATCATCATCTGATGACGAAGCCGGAAGGTAGGTTCATCCGGACTATTCTAGTAACCCAAAACACCACTGATATACGCTCGTTCGTTTACTGAGGTGACATATTTTGTCTAGTTATCTTGGTTTAATAATCAAACTACAGAATCTTCTTAATGAAACGACCAGAAAGATCTGAATCTGATAAATAAAAAATAAAAATAAAAATAAAAACCTATCAAATTTTTTTTTTTTCCGAATCTGTGTTTAAATTACGGATTTCCGAGATAACAAACAAAAAATAACAACCGAATCGAGAACCTCCTCCTTCTTTGGAATCAGTTTAAAAAAGACGCACTTCAAAACCGACTCATAAAAACACTATAATATAGGTATTGTACCTATTTTTCAGATTAAAATAAAACATTGAAAAAAAAACTAATTTGTTATGTTTAAAAGTATACTAACCAATAATAACAGCTACATATTGTCTTAACACTGGACTAGAAATTAAATTTAACATTTTAATGTAATATTTGATTTGTTACGGTGTCTAGCAGTCGACTAACGATAAAAGAAAAAGCAAATCTGTTTTTCAATATATATATGAATGCGAATAACGATAAACTGTATCAGATAAATTGATGTCTATTGCACAGTGTTTACAAACCTTGTGTAATCAGGACATAAATATGTCATGTATGGGATGTTAAACAAAAAGTAATATAACCTAAAAGAATTAAATATAAAACCAATTTTAGTTACATATTTTTTACGTTTTGAAGTAATTTCATTAGAAAATATGTTCATTTTTTTAATTAAAAATAGACTCGCGTCTGACTGCCAACTCGCCTGATGTTAGGCGAAGATGCGGTCTACGGTGGAACACCTCACACTCGCGACTGAACTACGAGTAACTGTGACTGTTGTGTATAAAATGAAGTCACATGTCGCGTGTCTATTTATTGACTAAGATATTCTAAACTACGCAAAAGACTTTAATATTTAAAAAAAATGTAATTGTAATGAGACCATTCCAGCCGCACACAAAATTTTGAGTCGCAAAAAAAAGGTTCAGGACATCGCTGCTTAGACGCTCATTACTTCGAGACATTATATGGTTAGTTTCAACAGCTTTGTAATTTTGCTGCTTTATTGTTTGTTTGTTTAGTACAGTTTTAAGTACCCGAGCGATAGAGTTTCGCTCGGTGTATGCAAAATGTATCTCTGAAGATTTGTACAGCTGATCGATTTTAGAACAGCTGTACAACGATGAAATGGTAATTGTAACTTACCTTATAAGAGCCTTTACACAGTATCCTTATCGATACAGTTTACTTTTTAGAAAATGATTAATTACACAACAACCTTTACGTTGAAAGCACTTACAGATTCAAAAGATATAATATGTAAATATTATATAATTAAATAATTTAGTTGTAGGTACAAGTATTTTGTTCGGGATCACAGACTGTATGGGGCATCACGCATCAATATATGTATTCATTTGGAAAAAATAAAATTTAAAATTTATTTATTACGGACAACTTAATATAGATTATAAGAGTTTAATAAATAATAAATAGATAGATTTAATTAATTAAATATAACCTTTTACGTGTAGTGTGGTAGGGTGAGATAGTATAAGTAGAAGTAAGAAGTATTATTATTATACTCTTGATAGTTCTTACGTAAGATCACAAAAATTCACAAAGTCGTGTCTTTCTTTTTGTCACTGCAAAAATCTAACGTTTAGTGGCCCTGCGTTGAAATTTACCTATGTTTGGATGGGTGAACAGGGCTACCTTGTAAATAATCTCACACGACAACTTTAACTTTATTTTGTTACTCAAAGGTCATGGTTACTGGGTGCTTTTTGGGTCTGTACCTTGATCCAACGGCCTAGCGAAAGGCTCTTGGTGTTAGTCGAGGCTCTATGCTTCAAGATTATTTACCATGACAACTATCTGGATAATGACTGTCAAGTCAACATCCCGCATGGCGGTTATCTAGTGAGCTACTTACTGAAATCCTTCTCGGCCTTCATGAGCTAATCACCCTAATACTATAAAGGCGAAAGTTTGTGAGTGTGTTGCTTCTTCACGCTCAAACAGATGGACCAATTTCGGTGAAATTTGGTATGGAGGTAGCTGACACCCTGGATTAACACATAGGCTAAATCTAGTGTTTACGCTAATTATTGTAATTAAAAAAGGCTTCTTGGGAGCCAAGATAGTTTTTAAAAGTTAAATGAAAGAGTCTACATCTTTTGTTTTTGTTTTTACCTAACTCTATAAGTACAATTTCCTTTTTTCGGCTTAGTCAAACCGTAGTAACTGTTCCTTGTAAATCCGTATACTCATCTAACTCGCTCTGATATTGAAACTTCTTGCCTACTTTATGGTTGTACTAGTATAATGGGGGTGATGCCGGCAGTTGCAGCGCTATCGTCTAAGGATTTAGAAAGCAATGGAAAGTGAACTCACGCATTGGCCATTGATAAATACGCAAGGAGATTATGTTTTCTATAGGCTTGTAAAATGGAGAGTTTTGGAAGGGGAGAAAATAAAAAGTAAGATCAACTAGTCACGTTAAAAGTCAAAAGTCTATGGGTGTCAAACTAATTTTAAGGTTGGTTATGGACCTTTCTGACTCAAGTCAATTATGCGAGTGCACCGATTTGTAACTTAGCATCAAAAGTAAAGGGTTGTTGTAGAAAATATATATGTTATGAGGGTTTATAAGCCTTATAATAAAAATATTAATTGAATTTAAAAAAAAAAACAATAATTGTTAGGGTTTTGGCAAAACGCGGAAAAGCCATGTTGTCGCATCGTATTTTTTTCAAGTTGTTTTTTCAGTGTTTAAATTTAAAAATAGTAAAGTTTTTATTTCAATGCTGGATTATGTGCAGTAGTGTGGGAATGTGATGTATTATGCCAAAACATCTCGTGTTGCTTTTAAAATTTAGTCGAATACCTGTAAAGTTGCCACAAGCTTACTAAAGCATGACTAGACTTGTGTTTTATTCTGTGTGACTCTGACTGAGACTCGGGCTTTTGTCTCTTGTTTATTGTCAAGAGACACTGACACAAGCGCGGTGCTAAAACCAGAGGGAAAAAAGTCGATTAACTTGCACCATCGCTTAAGTTTTTAAGCGACGCCGAGCCGTTTTGCTCGTCGTGTCCTTTTCTAGTGATGTCTCTTGCTAGAATCGAGCTAGTACCTGTCAGCTTCTAATCGATTTGCTGTGGATACGAAAAATCTACTAACGCTAGGCAACAAAGTTTCTTTGGACGTGTAACACGCCTGATTGTAAGTGATGATGTGGTCGAGAATACGGACGCAGACTTAAAAGCTACTTACACTGTTTATGGAATTATGTAATCGCATGAGTGACTATTTAATTTTATTTTTGTTATCTTCCTACATTAGGCGACACGATTCCATAAATCATTCACAAATCATTTTATGAATTACGTTTCCATTATCAAAACGTGAACCAGCGTAATTTGTTATCGTCTGTAACTTCAAATACTTTCGTGTATCTCGGCTTAATATTCGGTTCCTAACATAGCCGAGCTTAGTTACTTTTTGTACGAAATTGGTCGCAAAAAAACAGCGTTTTTAAAAAAACCACAAAGAAAATATAGTTCTACAAAGTGGCTATACAGCTATTTTAAATACCACTGATTTATGTTCATAATCTACTTTCTGGTATGTAAAGGAGCAAGACTAAGAAGCAGTTTATAAACTAACATCATTTACTTTTTTTTACTTTTGTAGGAAAATTCAACTGAGTCAATCACAAGTTTCTATCAATAGAAAATATTCTACGGAGGTAGCAGGAGTATGCCTCATCTATAAAATAACAAAGATACTAGTTGATTATATTTGAATTAAATTGTAGAATTAAAAGATCGATGGTTAAATTTCGGCAAGTGACACGCGCGCTGTTAAAAAAACATCGATAAATAATTTATCTATCTATCTATCTATATCTATATCTTTATATATCTATATCTATATCTGATATATATATATATATCTTTAAACGAGCAATTCTTGTATATATATATGTATATATTCTGAATCTCGGAAACGGCTCCAACGATTTTCATGAAATTTTGTATCCATAGGGTTTCGGGGGCGAAAAATCCATCTAGCTAGGTTTCATTTTCAGAAAACGTCGTTTTATCCATGTTTTTAGCCGAGCAATGCTCGGTCAACCATATATATATAAGGTACTATTATTTATTCACAGCAGGGGTGCTCTGTTTGTGGGAGGTATTTAGTAAATAAATAAAATTTATTTCGTAACAGAACACAATACGAAATTGATAAATAAATATCGTAGGACATTACACACAGCGCCATCTGACCCAAATTAAGCAAAGCTTGTACTATGGAAATCATAAAACTGATAGAATATTTAAATACTTTTTTTTGTAAATACATACTTATAAAACGTACAGAACACTCAGACACAGAACAAACTATTGTTTATAACCTAAAATATTTGTCGTGGTTGGGAATCGAACCCACGTCATATCACTTTTAAAGCAGATATACTACCGTTGAGCCAACAGTGCTGTCAGGGCTGATTTAGTCTACATAATTTTTTTCGATCATAGAAAACGTGTAATGACAAAGTCTCCTACAGGACAATCATAAAAATCAGTTTTTTTTAATGGCTGACAGGCTGGGCGCTTGACCACAGCTCACCTGATGTTAAATGACGGTATGGTCGAAGATGGTAAAACACACCTAGCCTGGTATAGAACTGGCTCTCAAGTGAGGCTGCCGGAACACACCGTTAGATGCTTGGCGGCAGATTTTCAACTTGAGGGTGGTAGCTAGCCAGCCGAGTACTAGAAAGTACCCTACCACCACGACACCGGACGGTCGGCCGTATTGCACACACTTTTATATTTTAAAGTTTTTTCATAAATTTATTTTAAAAAAAAATACATTAGTATTCTATCAGCTATCTGATTCCCATAACATATTATTTCACGTGAACAAAGTTTACATTATAAGATTACGCGGCCAGTAAAGTTCGAAACACATTATTTCACGTGAACAAAGTTTACATTATAAGATTACGCGGCCAGTAAAGTTCGAAACACATTATTTCACGTGAACAAAGTTTACATTATAAGATTACGCGGCCAGTAAAGTTCGAAACACATTATTTCACGTGAACAAAGTTTACATTATAAGATTACGCGGCCAGTAAAGTTCGAAACACATTATTTCACGTGAACAAAGTTTACATTATAAGATTACGCGGCCAGTAAAGTTCCAAACACATTATTTCACGTGAACAAAGTAAACATTATAAAATTACGCGGCCAGTAAAGTTCGAAACACATTATTTCACGTGAACAAAGTTTACATTATAAGATTACATGGCCAGAAAAGTTCCAAACACATTATTTCACGTGAACAAAGTAAACATTATAAAATTACGCGGCCAGTAAAGTTCGAAACACATTATTTCACGTGAACAAAGTTTACATTATAAGATTACATGGCCAGAAAAGTTCCAAACACATTATTTCACGTGAACAAAGTAAACATTATAAAATTACGCGGCCAGTAAAGTTCCAAGCACATTATTTCACGTGAACAAAGTAAACATTATAAAATTACGCGGCCAGTAAAGTTCGAAACACATTATTTCACGTGAACAAAGTTTACATTATAAGATTACATGGCCAGAAAAGTTCCAAACACATTATTTCACGTGAACAAAGTAAACATTATAAAATTACGCGGCCAGTAAAGTTCGAAACACATTATTTCACGTGAACAAAGTTTACATTATAAGCTTACGCGGCCAGTAAAGTTCCAAACACATTATTTCACGTGAACAAAGTTTACATTATAAAATTACGCGGCCAGTAAAGTTCCCAAACAAATTATTTCACGTAAACAAATCGATGAAAACTTTAACTATTAATCTCCCAAGAAAAGATTTATGGCCTCATTAGGGTCTAAAATATATGTTTCAATGCAATTTAGGAAACAAGAACTAATATCGAGTGAAAGATTTGGAACGATTTCATTTCTCAGAAATTGGAAATCTTACTGCATTGTTTTAAGATGTAAAATTGAAATGTACATGGAACAATTTGGCTTCAAACATGCTATTCAAATTTACTGCTGAATTATTCAATGCACGCTTAATCGATATGCGATTCGATACTGAAATCAATTTATTTGCTAGTAAACTGTAATGATCAAAGGTGAAATTGTACTTACATTGAATAATATTGAAAGCTTCAAAGGTTTATGTAGTGGTAATATTCTTATAGTGTCTAAGGCTGTCTTGACAATTTTATGAGTTTACACATAACCAACGAGTTTCGTGTTCTGTAAATTAAGCTATAAAAATTAAATTAAAGCTATAAAATTTTAAGCTATATTTTCACACAGCGCCATCTAGCCCCAAACTGAGCCAAGCGCTTACTACTTGATGGATGATATAGGTACTCATATGTATTATATTTGTTTGTAAATACATGCTTGTAAAAAACAAATTCGTGACATAAATGTTAGTCCTCAGCGAGAATTGTACCTACACCCTTCTGCTTTCAAAACAAAAATACTACCAAATGGGCTAACAGGCTAGTCAAATTATACATACTTAGACACACATCACACATCATCAGCCGTAGGACGTCCACTGCTGGACATAGGCCAATACTCGCCACGCTTGGCAGGCGGGTTGGCGAGCGCAGTTAGGTGTGATTGTTCAAGGAAGACGCTGCTGCCCATCTTCCGGATTACATCCCTTAGCCGACTCTTACGGCAACCACGGGTAGAGAGGGTGGGGTACTATTCTTCACCACAGCAAGACAGACATACATACATAGTATGACATACACACATAGACAGACAGACAGACAGACAGCCATACTTAGACAGCTTCCATTATTAGTTTGAATGATAATAATTATAATTAGAACAATTGAAGTAGTACTCATTACCTCTTTCCATTTCCTTTACCACTCCATTGTTATCGGCGTTCATCACAGCAACTACTGTTAACATAAAACTAGCACGAGTCAGCTGATTTACAGGGTTTATTCTAAAAGGGGTATGTATCTAGATAAGAGCATTTAACAGAATCATTCGGGTTGTCAGAGTGGGCGTGGTTGTTTGTTCGCGTACCAGTTCTCTTCCTGCTATTGCTCTTTCATGATTTAGGGGAAGGTTTGTTAAATATCGGACGGTGTATTAGCCATTTATGCTTATTCAGAAGAGGCTCATTGCACACATCACATTCGTAGGGATGAAGGCTGTGACTGGCTTTTACTTACATTTCTTCAATACGCACTGGTGCAAGAACTCTAAAGAGTATGTATGCAACTTTCTCAGTCGTAGTAACGTATAATTAATTACGATTCGAAGATCACTGGAGGTCATACAATCCGAAGTAGGTCTTTTTATATAAATATCAATCATTATTTGATTTGGTGATGTGTTACTTATGAAGATTCGAAAAGTCTTGTGACCGTCGATTTCTTTGTGAATCGGTAAGTTTTTTTAAACTATATTTGGGTTTTGAAATCCCAAAATACGTAAAATATTTAAGGAAAACAACTTATTTTAAAGGTAATATTTCAAATTTAGTCTACTATCCTATGATTAGCTACTTACTGTACTATAGCAAAGTAATTTTGTCGCTTAAAAATGTTGATTGCTGTTGAAGTAAACAAAAAAAAATTCCTGCCCACCCATAAATTTTTCAGGATGGGCCCGGCCCAGAAACAGAGGTTGGGTGTATGTTGATTTTCTTAATTTTTTGAAAAATTTGTTCCCGCGTTCCTGTAAATAAGTGTATAGAACTAAAAGATACATAATAGATCTCAGACTTGATAGTAAGCAGTTAATTATGATTGAGCAAATTTTTAAGCATATCAAAATGACAACATGGCATTTTTGTTAAGGTTTTGTGGTTTTGTTACGACGCAAAATTAGAAACGCTTACAATAATCGAATCAATTAACTATATCCGCATGATCGGGCAATAATAAAAGCAAGTACCTATGTACCCAAATGATATTGCAATATCTGTTAGCTTCTGACTTATCATATTTGTCACTCTTATCAAAATCATCTAAAGCCAGTCGTACATATGTAGTAACTTGCACCAGTGGGTAAGTATTCAGAAGTATTTTAATTTTACTTATTAATATAAGTACTACTCATCATTGATTAGGACAGGTACTTTCAAATTTTAAATTTACTAGCTTGAAGCGTTGGGGTCAATTCAGAAAAGTACTAATAATCTCATCAGCAATGATTCGCTTGTTTGGAATCCAAAGGCTCCAAAGAATTGAACATCGACACTAAGTCGTCTGTCGGTTTTCTACCGGATACACTTTGGAGCCTGCGCGTATGACCTAATTCCACCTTGCCCATTCTACTATTGGACAGCCAGGAGCTAAAAGCGACGTCGGTTTATGGTTGTTTTTCCGAAAAACTCGAACTAAACGGGTCAATTCTACTTTCAGCGTACGAATCGCTAAACTATGAGATATGCTGTCCGAATGGTGTTTCTAGATAGATAAAATTTGGGTGCCTTCTATTCACAAGTGAATCGGTTGCTTCTTGGCAAGCGTGCTCCAACGTAAACCGCATCTTCGCTTAATATCAGGAGAGATGGCGGTCAAAAACGATAAAAAATATCTTTCACTTGGTGGTAGATCTTCTTAGCAGGAAGTCGTCTAGGTAGAAACCGTCGCAGTACAGATATTCTGCTGCCAAGCAGTTGTGTGTTAACGTTACTGTGTTCCGGCATCTAGCGAAATTATAGGGCTGTTAAGACTAACAATCGAAAGTCTAAAATCAAAATCAAAATCAAAAAGTCATTTATTCAGTTTAGGCCCTGGTAAGGCACTTATGAACGTTAAGTTACATGTTTGAATCTACCACCGGCTCGTAATTACACTTCAACTGAGAAGACTCCGGCAAGAAACTCAGCAAGGCATTTTTTTTGTGGATCTTTCTTTTCATATTAGGTTACAGTTTACAGTTATAAATGGATGCAAGTGCAGAGATAAGCTACTACAACCATATATTCCTGTCTTCCACATAATGAGCCACCTTATAGTAGGCTTTGTCAAGTCTCAAAGTAATGAGCGCCTAAAGCAGCAATGCCTTGGACTTTGCATAGTTCGACGTATCGTTGCAATGGTCATGGACATGCGTTATCTCTCAAAAATCTGTATGTCTGTCTGTCTAAAATATTTGGCAGTTTATTGTACACTTCTACCTAACTTTATAGTTGTAGCCTTGCGTGCTGCATCCTAGACCACAAACAATACGCTTAAATACAAATTTAAAAAAAACATGCCCATTGAATCGTATTTAAGAAGAAACTTGCGCGATCTGTTGTGTGTAACGAGGTTTATTCTGAATGGGAACACGGCAATGTGATATTTGATTAATGAATTTATCAAGAAGTTGAATCTGCTAATATCGGGAGCTGCTTTCGCTGCCGCGGGCGCTTTGTAAACGTTCAGTACATTATTTAAAAGGACATTTCCCTTCCGCACGTGGTCTAGTGGTTAAACTTTCACATACTTAGGTACCTACTAGATTTCAGCGTACCGCTTGCCACCAAAATGATCTATACATTAAGACACTTGTCTTTAATCTTGGCTATGTACTCGTATGTTGGACTAGCTGGCTTAAAAGTATTTTTAACCGATTTCAAAAAAGGAGGTTCTGAATTCGTCAGAATCTTTTTTTAAATGTATGTTCACAGATTACTCTAACAATAAGACGCATTATGTATTTTGCAATTTAATAAAATAATAAAATTTTACCGCAAAATGACTAGGACTGTCATGGTGTCCGTCACGTCGTGTAAAAAAAGTATGGCAGTAGTTTTACGAAAATATCAACAGCAGCAACCACCACCTTATGTAACATTTTCAGCTTGGTGTTCACTGCGACGTGACTTAGTGCCTAATTTTGACGAATTTATTTCAAAAACAATTATAATCTTTATCATTCATTATAGATAGTTTTGTTTTTTATTACCTACATCCTGATTAATCATTAGAAACTAATTTATCCGTTTTATTTCTATTGTACATAAGGCTAGTATAGATGGGCTTAACATATTTGTAATAAGTAAGTGCTTATTTTGGGTTAGGGTTTGAGATTATAATTAACTTGCTGGGTGTTTGACCACAGCTAAGCTTTGAAGCGGTCGAAGTCGATAAGCCTAACCATACATCTTTTAGTGAGATTATTTTAAGCTTTATAATAAATACAAATATAAATATTGATAACACCGATGTTACAAGTCAAACTAGTAACGTTTGTTTTCTTCCCATTTATGCGGTACTCTAATCTTGATCTGTTAGTCGTGTGACATCTAGCGTGAAGAATATGCGTAAAGATGAACATCTTGATCATTGATAGAATGAGAAAGCAAATAAATTTGCTTTTTGTAAGTGGTAGGTTTATTGTTTTAGTAGTGAGACAGTCTCACAACTCGGCTGATCGGCTCACTTGCAATCTGAAGGTACTGGGTTCAAATTCCACAGCGCGAGGCTGTCTATTCTATATGCGTATTGACTTTAGTTTCAAACGGCGAAAAAAGCCATCGTGAGGAAAATTGCATGCGATTTCTTCATGTTTTCGAAGAAGTGTTGAGTCTGTATTTGGCCAACGCGGTGGACTATGAATCGTAGTCCACCACACTCATCATAGTCTATGATCTTCCCCTTTCCACAGTGAGAAGAGGCAAGCGCCTAGCAGTGAGACTAAAAATATTTTTTTTTAAATAAAGCTGTTCTGACCTGAAAACCTCTCTGAACCTGTGAACCTCTTTAATGACAGCAAAAATCATTGTTTCACAATGATCTTTCTATCTTTCATATTCCGGTGAAATGATGGAAAGAATTTATTCAATTTTTATGCAATAAATAAAAACAAACGAAATACAATGAAAACATGCTGAGTTTATAGAGATATGATACATTTACTTAAAACTTAAAATTTATCCTACTTCCACTTGCACTATTCATGTTTTCTGAGATTACAACCGTTGACATAATAATAATTTATAACATTAAATTTAAAATGATAAGTTCTGCCTAAAAGAACTCTAATTTGTACATAACGTTTTATAAACCTTTAATACATTGCTTGGTGGTAGAGTATTTTCTTGTTACTCGGCTGGCTAACTCCTACCCTCTATTACAAAATCAGCCGCCAAGTATCTCACGGTTTGATACGATAACCTCATTTGAGAACCAGTTCCATTCCAGGCTAGGTGTGCTTACCATCTTCGACCACACCATTACTTAGCATCAAGTGAACTATAGTCAAAGCACCTAGCCTGTTAAAAAAACTGTATGACACACTCCGAATACTTCATTCAGCTCAACTGCAGAGCAGTGTATACACCTTGTTCAGTAATGCACATAAAATATTAATTTGTTTAGAGAATAAATTAAGAATTTCTTTATATGACACAATACAAAATTGGTTTAGTCAAAGTTATTTTAGCGATCATAAATGACATTTAAGACTAATTATTTATTGTCCATATTAGCTTTGGTATATTTGGTAATATCTTTCCGACCCAAAGCTGTTTGAATTTCAGCAAACGTTCTCCCTTTTGTTTCGGGTACTACAAAATAAATAGTTAAACACACTATTACGCAGAATCCTGCAAAGATGTAGTACATTACGGCAGGTCCAATGGAGTTTACCAGCATTGGGAAAGCGAACGTCAAAGCAAAGGAACTTATGCCTGCAATTAGGATTCCGCAAGACACGCCGTATGGACGTACAAGGCCTTCAAAAAGCTCTGCTACAACGATCCCAAACAGAGATCCCATACCTAAAACACCAAAAGTCAAAAGTGTAAATAAAAAAATAAGGAATTATTGATTTAGGGTTAAAATGTGATAGGCGTTAAATATACCTGCGTTAAATCCATAAATAACGAATATGACCGACAGCAATGGTAAGAAGTTCAAAAATCCAACAATGTTGTGTCCGTTTTCAAATAGCAAGAAGAATGTTCCAAGTCCAATCTTAAATAAAATATTAAGATAAATTAATTCATAATTGTAAAACAATGATAAAATAATGATCAATTATTGTATAGCGTTTTATTATTCGTCTGTCTTTATGTTAAAAATCTTTCTCTAATCCCCTTTATAGTATGTTTCCTAGCAGTTTCACTTCAGAAAAAGCTCCCCCATCATAATCTGTCTTCAAGCCACCAGTAAACCAGTTACTTCTAAGCATGCGTGCTCCATCGTATATCTCATCATAGGTAACATTAGACGAGACAAACCCATTTACAAATAAAATGACACTTTTCTGTTTAATTCCACATTAAACTTCCACTACTTATCGCGTAACCTTTACGTGGGCCAAATGTCTAACCAAAGAAACATGTATGTATATTCGTTTTAAAAAATTACCATTCAAATATATCTAGTTACATACCATGCCAATTCCTAATCCAATCAGTGAGATGCACAATATAGGTTTCCTTCCAAATTTGTCAGTGAGGAAGAACGTACATAAGCAGGCCAAAAGCTGGATCACTCCAACGATCAGGGATGATATCTCTGAACTGATACTTGTTTGTGCCGATTCAAATATAGTTTGCAAATAGAAATTAACAGCGTTGTAGCCAATTAAATTGTAGCCGATGCTTAGTATAATTACTAAAATAAATGTTTTAATCACAGTCTTGTCTTTCAAAAGTGATCGATTGTTGAATTCTGTGTACTCGTCTTTTGCGGTTGCGTATTCTTTCATTTCTTCATGAGCAGCTTCTTCGCTTCCACGAAGCATTGTCAACGCTTTAAGAGCATCTTGTGTGTACCCTGAAAAGATAAAACATTGGTTGACTCAGAATCCAGCGTTGGTAAATTGTTCGCAGAATACCTAATGGTCGAACTTTTGTTAAAATCTGAGACCAGAACTGGAAATTTTGTAGGACCTAAATCTGAACAGAAAGTAGAAAAGGTCCCTTCCAGGTGGTTACAGGTAATAGAATCTGTGAAAGTACCTATCTAATTTTCATTGGTATTTTCGCCTCATTTTCCCACTCTCGCTTATGTCAGTCATTCCTATGACTTTTAAGTTTAACTTTTATATAATTGCACAAATTCCTGCTAATTGCAAGTCAATCTGATTCCCTATCTGGCATCTATTAGATAAAGATATTCTGTGATTTACGACCTAGATTATAGCTGGATAATCTTAAGTTATAAGTACTCATAACTCAAAGTTTACCTTTGGAATATAGGAAGTACGGACTCTCCGGTATAAAGAAAATAGGTATATACGTGACTATGACTATGCAGGTCATCATAATATTAACAGCCATGTACGACACGTAGGGTCCCACGGCAAACATTAACATCATTCCAGTGGCTGAAGTTATTTGAGTCACAGTTCCGGACGCTCCTCTGATTGATTTCTAAAAGCGAACGGATGAAGTAAATAACCGATAATATGCGTTTCCGAAATTTTAGCAGTTACGTTACGCCTAAACGTAACGAGCGTCATTGCAGTATAATGCCTTGGACTTTGTTTCGCTACTCAAAGTTTTGTGTATCGCTGGAAAGGTTATGGATATGCGTGCTTACCATCAGGAGGGCTCGCTCGTCTTATCATATTTAAGCAAAACAAAAAGCTTTGTCGGTACACCGTCTGGCTTCCAATCTAGAGGTCCCATTGTTGACGACTTCAAACGGTGAAGGAAACATCGTTACAACCTATATGTATAAATAGCTCTTAAAAAAATTCCGTAGATATTTGAAGTCTGCCAACTCGTTCTTTGCCAGCGAGGTTGCGTTGACCATTAGATGTCAAATGCGCTAGGTCGAAGATAATTGGGATGCGTTTGTAGCGGGCGTTGCATTATTAAGTACAATAAATATACTAGAACATTTATGTATAATAAAACTCCCAGTAAACAGGGTTACGCTATATGGTAGCAATAAGCTAAAAAGAGGCTATTGTGCGACTGTAACTGTGAGATTGACCCTGAAATCGTGTAGAAATGAACTGTTCCATACATTTCGTCCAGGTTAACATTTTACTGAGAAACAGCAAGTTTTCTTACGATTTCAGGGTCGATTTCATAGCAAATGTTGTTCATATTGATAATTAGGTATAATATTCTCTTGTAGACTGTAAGGTTCCGATTAACAACATGAAAAATATCTGTGAGCAAATAAGAGTATCTATTCCGTGAATCTGTTAACTTACCCCGGCTACCTCAGCAGCATAAGTAGATACTGCACTAAGACTCATGCCATCAGCAACGCCGCCAATCGCCCTCCCGACCAGAATCATCGAGACCTCAGTCGCGAACAAGCAGAGGAAGCACATCGCCAGCCTCGGAACTATCATGAAGAGGATCATCCTCTTCCTTCCGAAAAGACTGACTAACGTACCAGTGAATAAAAGTGCTGTGGATTGTAAAAACAGGAGAATATTAAATTTCGGTAGAGTTGAATTGCAAATATGGGGTGTCATTTTGTTAAAATAAATAAGCAGATAATAAAGCAAAATAATAAGCAGCAGTAGCAGGTAATAAGTAGATTTTGTTTTAAGAAATAAATTACTGCCGAGTCAGCCCTCGAGTAGAGGCAAAACACGTGTCGGCAAGTGGTTACTGCAGCGAGTTGGTTGGCTTGTGGTTATTTTAATTAATTATTTTATGTTTATGTCGGATTTTAGTTTTATATATTAAGGAATATTTGGAATAGATAATTCAAATTGTCGTTTGACTTTTAAGCAAAAATATACTAAACATATACCTTGAACACTCAAAATAAACTTCCACAAAATAACGACTGTGTTTAGTGTGTTTATATAAAAAAGCATTGGGTATTATATTACGTATATTACTCACAAGTAGCTGCAGCCAGTTGATTGATAGACACAATCCATGCTTCTTCCTCTAAAGTAGGTGGGTTGTTCAGAATTGTCTGATTCGCTGCTCTTAGCTTGATCAAAATAGGAGATCCCCATACTATGTGTAGTCCCAAATGTATAGTAGCTAGATTAGCTGAAGATAAAAAAAAATATATCAAATCAAAAAACTAAATCAAGAACCTCCTCCTTCTTTGAAATCAGTTAAATAAAGACGCACTTCATGACCGACTCATAAAAACACTATTATATTGTAATATATTGTACCTATTTTTCAGATTAAAATAACATTGAATAAAAAAAGTTATTTTAAAAAGTGAACTAACCAATAATAACAGCTACATATTGTCTTAACATTGGACTAGAAATTAAATTTAACATTTTAATGTTATATTTGATTTGTTACGGTGTCTGGCAGTTGACTAACGATAAAAAATAAACAAATCTTTTATTCAATATATATATATATGAATGCGAATAACGATAAACTGTATCAGATAAATTGATGTCTATTGTTCAGTGTTTACAAACTTTGTGTAATCAGGACAGTAATATGTCATGTATGGGGTGTTAAACAAATAGTAATATAACCTAAAACATTAAATATAAAACCAATTTAAGTTACATATTTTTACGTTTTTGAAGTAATTTCATAAGTAAATATGTTTATGTGATTACAAATAGGCTTGCGTTTGACCGCCAACTCGCCTGATGTTAAGTGAAGATGCGGTCTACGGCGGAACACGCTCGTCTAGAAGAAACCGATTCACTCGTGACTGAACTGACTGTGACTGTTGTATATAAAATGAAGTCACATGTCGCGTGTCTGTTTGTTGACTTGGATATTCTAAACTAGGCAAAAGATTTTAATATTAAAAAAAAATGTAATTGTGATGAGACCATTCCAGCCGCACACAAAATTTTGAGTCGTAAAACAAGGTTCAGGTCATCGCTACTTAGACGCTCATTACTTCAAGACATTATATGGTTAGTTTCAACAGCTCTGTAATTTTGCTGCAGGACTCTTCGAACCGGAACACAGTAACGTTTAATATTTGTTTGTTTAATACAGTTTTAAGTATCATTACCCGGGCGATAGATTTTTGCTCGGTATATGCAAAATGTATCTCGGAAGATTTGTAAAAATGATTTTTCTGGAGAATAGAATTGGTTAGATCGATTTTGTAACAGCTGTACAACGATGAAATGGTAATTGTAACTTACCTTATAAAAGTCTTTACACAGTATTTGATACAGTCTACTGTTTAGAAAATGATTTATTACACAACAACCTGTACGTTGAAAGCACTTACAGATTCAAAAGATATAATATCTAAATATAATTTAGTTGTAGGTACAAGTATATTGTGTGGGATCACAGACTGTATGACAGCTTAATATAGATTATAAGAATTTAATAAATAATAAATAGATTTAATCAGTTGAAGTTAATCTTTTATATGTGTTGGGTTTTGATCTTTATTATACAGATAATAAAAAAAAAAACTAAATAGCGTAAATCATATCGGGTAGAAAGCCAGAGGTTTCTACCCGATATGATCGGATACGATCGATTTACGGCACCGAAGTATTGGCTGAGCTGGATCGATCTTCAAATTCAAAGTCGCTCAACGAGCTAAAGAAAGGGCTATGATTCTCGATGTTTCTTTAAGGCGAGGCTGGCAAACTCAGGCCTGCGACCCACAAGGTGGCCAAGGCATTTGGATTTGCCCGCCAACACGTTGATCGGCCAGCCGGCCAATAGTGCGACGCGGCGATGGTTGGCTGCACAGCTTCCACCCGATTGTTCGGTTGAATGTGTTGAAATAAAAACAAATACACCCGAGCGATACTTTGTAAAATTTTGGAAAATTCTTTGTCATAATGATTTTCCAATATTGCTCGAATTAACTATACAAATTTTAATCAGATTTGGTTCCACCATGTTTGCGACAAAACGTTTTCAACTCTAAGCTAAATACATTTCAGATTTCCATACAAAAAAGTAGCATTGATTTTCGAGAGCGTCTAAAAAATAGAGCGTCCGTTTTTTTATTACGATTTTTGCTAGTTTTTGACCCCCCCATGAAAGAAAAAATATGAATAGGCCGACCCCCTCTCCCCCTAAATTGTCAAACGTAATAAATGAATGACCCCTAACAGGAATCGTAACATAAAGAAGTAGGTACACAGTACGAGAGCTGAGGGCCTAGACAAAGTCACATTCGATTAGCGATAACGCTTATATAAAAGCCATAAATTTACAGGATTGACATACGATATCAATATATCACGTGAACTCACGCATTGGCCATTGATAGATACGCAAGGAGATGTTTTCTATAGGCTTGTAAAAAGGAGAGTTATGGAAGGTGAGAAAATAATAAATAAGATCAACTGGTCACGTCAAAAGTCAAACCCATCGAACCCACGTTCTACCACTTTTAAAGCAGATATACTACCAATGAGCCAACAGGGCTGATTTAGTCAACATTATTTTTTCGATCATAAAAAACGTCTAATGACAAAGTCTCCTACAGGACAATCACGTAAATCGGCCGGCCGTATTGCACGGACTATTTTATTTTAAAGAACTTTCAATAAGTATGTATTAAAAAAAAATACATAAGTATTCCATCAGCTATCTGGTTCCCATAGTACTTACAGAACACATTATTTCACGTCAACAAAATTTACATTATAAAATTACGCGGCCAGTAAAGTTCCGAACACATTATTTCACGTGAACAAAGTTTACATTACAATATTACGCGGCCAGTGAAGTTCCAAACACATTATTTCTCGTGAACAAAAATTACATTATAAAATTACGCGGCCAGTGAAGTTCTAAGCATATTATTTTACGTGAACAAAGTTTACATTATAAAGTTACGCGGCCAGTAAAGTTCCAAACAAATTATATCACGTAAAAAAACCTTACAACATAAAATTACGCGGTCAGTAAAGTTCCAAACACATTTTTTCACGTAAACAAATCGATGAAAATTTTAACTATTAATCTCCCAAGAAAAGATTTATGGTCCTATTAGGGTCTAAAATATATGTTTCAATGCAATTTAGGTAACAAGAACTAATATCGATTGAAAGATTTGGATCAATTTCGTTTCTTAGAAATTGAAAACCTTACTGCATTGTTTTAAGATGTAAAATTGAAATGTATATGGAACAATTTGGCTTCAAACATGCTATTCAAATTTACTGCTGAATTATTCAATGCACGCTTAATCGATATGCGATTCGATACTCAAATCGATTTATTCGCCAGTAAACTGTAATGATCAAAGGTGAAATTGTAGTTACATTGAATAATATTGAAAGCTTCAAAGGTTTACGTAGTGGTAATATTCTTATAGCGTCTAAGGCTGTCTTGACAATTTTATGAGTTTACACGTAACCAACGAGTTTCGTGTTCTGTAAACAACTGTAACAACAAACTATTTATAATATTTAATTAAATTTTAAGCTATATTTTCACACAGCGCCATCTAGCCCCAAACTGAGCCAAGCGCTTACTACTTGATGGATGATATAGGTACTCATATATATATTATGAGTACCTATATCACATTTGTGTCACGTTTTTGTTTGTAAAAAACAAATTCGTGACACAAATGTTAGTCCTGAGCGAGAATTGAACCCACACCCTTCTGCTTTCAAAACAGAAATACTACCAAATGGGCTAACAGAGTAGTCAAATTATACATACTTAGACAGTCTTCCATTATTAGTTTGAATGATACTCGTAATTATAATTAGAACAATTGAAGTAGTACTCATTACCTCTTTCCATTTCCTTTACCACTCCATCGTTATCGGCATTCATCACAGCAACTACTGTTAACATTAACCTAGCACGAGTCAGCCGATTTACAGGGTTGTTCTAAAAGGGGTACGTATCTATATAAGAACACAGTCCGGTTGTCAGGGTGGGCGTGGTTGTTTGTTCGCGTACCAGTTCTCTTGCTGCTATTACTCTTTCATGATTCAGGGAAAGGTTTGTTAAATATCGGGCGGTGTAATAGCCATTTATGCTTATTCAGAAGAGGCTCATTGCACACAGCGATGATAGCTCAGGGGTTAGCGCGGTCGGTTCGCATGCCGAAGGGCGTGGGTTCAAACCCCAACAATGAGCTTGAGCTGCTGGTGAAGGAAAACATCGTGAGGAAACCATAGCGTGGTGGTAGGGTACTTTCTACTCAGCTGGCTAGCTACCACCCTCAAGTTGAAAAAGGCATCTTCCATGCTAAGAATCTAACGGCGCGTTCCAGCTGAGAGAGAGAGCCAGTTCCATTCCAGGCTAGGTGTGCTTACCATATTCGACCACACCGTTACTTAACATCAGGTGAGTTGTGGTCAAACACCTAACATGTCAGCCATAAAAAAATATTTAAAAAACCAACACACACGTCACATCAGTAGGGATGAAGGCTCAGTGGTTAGTGCGGCCGGTTCAATAACAATAAAAAAAC
This sequence comes from Biston stratarius, assembly GCA_950106695.1. Lineage (NCBI taxonomy): Eukaryota > Metazoa > Arthropoda > Insecta > Lepidoptera > Geometridae > Biston > Biston stratarius. The sequence goes on from OX467112.1 coordinate 8,521,838, forward strand.
TTTTAACACGTATAATGCATATAGAACACACAGACAGAATAATCATTTATATCGCCACATAAATATTTGTCCCGGGTGGGAATCGAACCCACGCTCTACAGCTCTCGAGGCAGATGGTACAAATGAGCCTACTGGACTTGCAAATAATCTTCGTCTTATATGTCTTTGCCTGGATTAGTTAAGCTTAAGCCATTAAGTTAGGGCCAGAACTTTACATGGCTAGGTTAGATTTCTGTTTCTGTTGGACTCCTTTCAGGGTAGCATACCCTTTCAGTATAGCCCGTTTTATCTTCAACAGCAATAAATCTTGCAGTTCTATTCACCATTCTAAACGGCGCGGGCGCTGCGTCGCGGTGTCTAAGATATCGCACTGAATATTGGCTCGTAAATCAAAAGCATTATATAATTAAACTAGTGACCCGCCCCGGCTTCGCACAGGTGCAATGTAGATACTAATGTGGTGCATATACATATAAACCTTCCTCTTGAATCACTTTATCTATAAAAAAAACCGCATTAAAATCCGTTGCGTAGTTTTAAAGATTTAAGCATACATAGGGATATAGGGACAGAGAAAGCGACTTTGTTTTATACTATGTAGTGATGATGAACTAAATATAAATACACTGTGAAAGTTCCGATAGGTTCTAATTCTGATTGATATACAAGACAAAGTAAGTAAAAAATCTGAAAGTAGAACATGTTCGCGATAAATAGGCGGCACAAGTGGGAAGAGGCGGTGCTGTACAGAATTTTGAGTACCAAAAGAAAGTTCAGGACTTTGTTACATTCTTTACTTTGAGACATTCTAAGATTATTCTCAATAGCTCTGTAATTTCGCTAGCTTCAAACCGGAACCTAGTAATATTGACACAATACTGTTTGGAGGCATAATATTTGATATTGTGGTGGTATCTAGATGATTAGTAGAGTTAAGAGTGAGATATTCGACCTCGTGAAACCATTTGTTTTAGTACCGCCAAGAATCTGTTCTAATACAATACGTCATATTTTAACTTTGAGTAGTCAATTGTTTGATTGTTCAGGACATCGCTGCTTTGGCGCTCAATATTTTGAGACATTCCATAGTTAGTCTCAACAGCCCTGTAACTTCGCTAGCTGAAGCACCGTGCAAACCGAAATGTCAAACTTTAACTTTAGACAATAAGTAATATTTCGAATAGAATTTTAAGATTGTTGTCAAGTTAGTTAAATTATATAGTATTAGTTAATACACGGAAATACGCTAAATATATACTTTGAACACTCAAAATGAACTGCCGCAAATAATTGTTTTGAGTGGGAATCGAACCCACACCTTACAGCTCTTGAAGCAGATACACTAACAAATGAGCCAACAGGGCATTCATCAATGACTACTTACGCTTTATTATATTAAATTCGTTATCGAACTGCAATTCACGACCTGTAGTCTAATTGCCCTAAGTCTTTGGTATTTTTACACAATGACCATGTAGCGCAATCTGCCCTTGACTTCGCAATCTGCCCTTGACTCCGCAATCTGTCTTTGACTTCGCAATTTGTATCTGATTGGTAAAACACGAAACTAATCATGTTTTCATTATCATAATAAGAATCTTTTGCTTGGCCCTTTGTATTACAATCACTGAACATGAACGTGTCCATAAGTATGAGTAGGTATTTAAAAAGAAATCATATGAATTATATCTGACAGTCCTGTCAGCTCATTGGTAAGTATATCTGCTTAAAAAGCAGTAGGTCGTGTGTTTCATTCCCACCCAGGATAAACTATGCCATTTATGGTACAAACAAATGCACACACACAAAAAAACACACACCACACACAAACGCACGCACGCACGCACACACACTCTCTCTCTCTCTCTCTCTCTCACACACACACACACACACACACAAGCACACAAACTCATATTGCCATAATTATTATATTGCATTAGTAATGGATCTCTGAAGGACTACAGAACCCTACAATACAAGCACTGCTTAGTGTAGGTTCTGTGTACCAACAATAAATAATAATACTAAGCAAAGACTAATGTAAATGTAACCTATTATATGTAGAGAAATGTGCAAATAAAGAATTTATTATTGTTTGTTTTGTGTTTGGGTGTTCTGTAGGTATTTACAAAAAAAAAGTATTGTTTTTTTTATGGTTGACAAGCTAGATGTTTGACCACAGCTCATCTGATGTTAAGTAACGGTGTGGACGAAGATGGTCAAACACACCTAGCCTGGAACGAAACTGGCTCTCAAGTGAGGCTGCAGGAACACACCGCTAGGTGCTTGGCGACAGATTTTCAACTTAAGGGTGGTTGTTATCCAGCTGAGTACTAGAAAATACCTGACGACTATGCTATGGTTTCCTCACGATGTTTTCCTTCATCAGCAGCTTAAGCTCATTGAACCCACGCCATTTGGCTCGTGAAACGACCGCGCTAACCATTGAGCTATCATAGGTACAAAAATCATACAATAAACCTATTGTGAAGTCGATCGGAAAACTATTTTCGAATAAAAGCAAACCTTTATAATGGTTTGGAACAATAATATGCCATTAAACCCAATTTATATATGAGTAGTCTTCGACCATTGCCAAATTCCTTTCCACATCTTTAAAAGTTAAAATAGTTCAATTAAGAAAAACTGTAAGTTGAGATCTTATCTCACTTGAGAGCCAGTTCTATCCTAGGCTAGTTGTGTTCACCATCTTCGTGACTAGAGTTTATTTATTAAAGCAAGTATCATCGCAACATTTTGAAATCAAATTCAAACAAGGATTACTTAGATTAATTTTAATTTCAATTTTAGTAATTTATAAGATTAGATAAAGTGTTGCTTCTGCGAGCGTTAATGTCGCTGCGTTACCTACGCTATTGATACTTGTATAGTAGTTAGTTAGTTAGTTTGTATAGTTCGTCGGACTCTACTTTCTTGATGCGTACGGCCCGTGAATGGAACTCATTGTCGGCTTCTGTGTTTCCTATAAACTACAATATGGACGTTTTTAAGTCTATAGTGAATAGATTTCTTATAGATCAGCGTGCTCCATCTTTGGCCGCACCGTCGCTTTCCATCAGGCGAGTTAGTTCAGTTAGTTCAACACACAACTTCGTAGAAATTAAATTGTTTATCGTGAACACAAACAATCTTGACAGGGCTATAATCTTGTAGGGTATTAAGCCGTGAGGGATTCTTTGCACTTGATATTATGGAAAACTTATGCTGTTGGCACAATTCTGAAATCCTGGAATACGATCAGTTGTTTTATATAGAAAAGTTTTGTTTACTACTAAACTGAATGTAAAAGAACAAAATCCTGTAAAAAAATATTCTTCCTCTATACATTTAACAACGAGTATGTGTTCATACAGCAAAAGTTAAAAAAAATCTATCTTAATAAACTTTAAAAAAAAGTAAACCTGACTACAAAAAAAAAACATAAGCACTAAAAAACGAATAATAAACTAATGAAACATTTAATTCAAAGGATAGAAATGTGTAACAATTCTCTTTTACAAATATCCAATTTCGTTTAAAATCACTTAAACGAAACGAAACTTAAATTACTACAAAATCTAAATAAACGAAAAACTTTACTTCTGTGAACTGCCCTCTTACTTATTTAATATATTATTCGAGAAATACCTATAACAATATTATTTTACTTCTCAATTATGTAGTATTTAGTATTTACAAATTATGATGATTTATTTACAAAATTACAGTGTCAATTTTTATCTTCCGGATTACATCCCTTAGTCGACTCTTACGGCAACCACGGGTAGAGAGGGTGGGGACAATTCTTACGCCGGCACCACAACGGCATTAAATAAAGTATTATTATACCTACTAGGTACCTACTGATCTGTTTGAAATCGGTTAAAAAAGGTAGATATCGCACTAGCGCGCACAAATTGTTTCAGACCAATTCAGACAATTATTGCAATTTGATTAGCACTAGTGTACTTCAAGCGCAACACACTACTTATAGCTATATCTTTCTGTATTATACATATATCTATCGCATTCGCAGTTGTAAGCGCATTTGTAATAACAATGCAATGAAATCTGAACGCCGCGCCGCTCAGTATGAACGTAGCGTTATAATACATAATAATATAATTGATTCTTAACCATATTTGTTGAATACAAAATGTTTTAAAATGGCGTTAATGTGCGCTCAAAATGCTGTTAGAAACAATTCGGAAGACTATATTTAGGGTTTATCTTATAACGTATTTGTGATATTAGTTCTCTATCAGATACTCATTAATAAGGTAATCGTACTCATCGTATTTAAATATAATCAACACGTATTTTATCCATAGAAAACGATGCGACGTAGTTTGCGGGAAATTCGAGAGATGGCGCTAGTTATTCAATAAATACTTAGACGTAAATTTTCGGAAGTCTTTTGGCGGGAACACGAAAAATCATGTCGTCGCATTTTTATTTTTCGAGTGTTCCTTTTCGAGCGAAGTTCTAGATAGGTACCACCGCAGTATCAGATATTCTGCCGCCAAGCAGTAGTATGTAAACTACTGTATTCTAGTTAGTAGAGTACTGCAGCTAGTGAAATAACAGGGCTGTTGAAACTAACCATCTAAAGTCTCAAAAGTAATGAGCGCCAAAGCAGCGATGCACTGGATTATGTTTTGCTACTCAAAGTTCTGTGTATCGCTGCAATGATCATGAGTATTTGTTATCTTTTACCATCAGGAGAGCGACTTGTTCGCTTCATTACTTTTAGATTAAAAAAATAGCTGGTTATTTTTTATTTGTTTCCTGTTTCCAGTACATACCGTTACCTATAACATAAACTAATTCTATACGTTTCATAATTAACCGTTATCATACTCAATTATCAATCATAGGGCAAGGTCGGACCCTTTTACATCCAATATCCGCAGCTCTATTGTGAACGTTTCCTGTCGTAACTGCATTAATTTACTTTTACGACTTATTAGTTTTAATAGAATGACAGGAGGTTCCGGTAAAGTTACCTTTGCATGTAACCTCGTGTTTAATTTTCTGTGTAAGATTATCTGTCTCAAGGTTACTCCAATGTTCGCTAACAAAGAGTTGTAGCTTCTTTGGATGCTAGCTCTTTGTTGTGATTACTAGAAACTGTTATAGGCGACCCATGTCCATGATCATTACAGCGGCACCCAGAACTTTGAGTAACAAAACAAAGTCCAAGACATCTCTGTTTTAGCTCTTTTTTTCGTTTTACTTATTTGAATATTTGAATTTGACATTGTACTTAAACCTGACATAATAATCAGGGCGAGCGTAGCGAGCCCTAACACTGTCCCACAACCTGAGCATTTATGTGGTACACTTTACTGAAAAACTATCACGCCTTTAGATTTGTGCTTTAACATAGTAATTTAACTTCATATTTAGATGTGTTATCTGTAAAAAAAATAACCATTTAAAAAATGAACATTAACAATTTTGTATTCATTGGATGGAATGTTATTGTACTACTAACGCCATCTGTTAGAAAACCAAAGAGTTAAAATCGCTGCAACAGAACTAAACTCAATACTCAAATACATCGTAGTTAATCTACTTGATACTAGATGACACCACTAGAATCAGGTTGTAAAATAACAACTGTTTAAAAAATTATTACCCGTTAGAAAAACTACGCGAGCCCTCACTAAGCTCAGCTTATTGCTAGTTTTAATTTGACATTGTATTTGAATTTAAAATTTTATTTAGAAAGCCATTTAATGGTAAGTCTCAATAGCCCTGTGATTTCGTTAGATGCAGTACCCTTCAAACCGGAACACAGTAATGTTTACACACTACTGCTTGGCGGCAGAATATCTGGTACTGCGGTGGTACCTATCTAGACGGCCACCATGTATTCGGCTACCATTTACTTTTAAGCTGAATATCTGTCGCCGAGTACCTAATGGTAAGTTCCAATGTCTTAACTAATTTTATTTTGTTTTTATGATTGATACATATACCTACAGATTAATGATAACTTGGTCATAGATCTCCTTAACAGAAGGTCGTCTAGGAAGATATCCTGCCGTCAAGCATTAGTGTGCAAACATTACTGTTTTCCATTTTGGAGGATAATGCAGCCAGTGAAATTACAAGGCTCTTGAGACTAACCATCATAAGTCTCAGAGTAATGACCGCCAAAGCAGCGATGCTATGGACTTTGTTTTGCTACTCAAGGTTCTGTGTATCCCTGCAATAGGCATGGACAGGCTATTTCTTACCATCAGGAAAGCGTTTTCTTCGTCTCATTACTTTTACATTTTAAAAAAAACTTAAAACTAAGATATGGTCATCTAACCTGTCAACCATAAAAACTCATGCATGAAAATGTTTTAGCTGAACCTGTATGGCAGTAACTGGAAAACAGTGTGACCAGATTTAGTAGATTTCTACTTTTTTGGTAGATTTTAGGGTCCGTCAGGTTTAGATTCAGGTCAGATTTAGTCTGTAGAAATAAATTATGCAGTATATTTTGGTAGATTTTTTAATTTCGTGGTAAGCAACATTTTTCCTTCGTTTTATCTCTCGTTCTCGTTTGTGAACGGGGATTCCCACGTTTTACCACGAGTTAAGCCCGCCGCTCTTTGTTGTTTGTTATACTGTATTCAGGTTGATCTTATTCGTTCGCTTAAAAAAATAAAATATATAAATATTATTAAAAAACGTAGCCAGCTTACTCCATGGAAAAGAAGGGCTGCGACAGAATGATCGTGGCTGCATTGATTTTGTACCAGATAAAGGAATGATAAAATTAATGGATTCCAAAAATTTGTATGATGGAGCAGGAGATAATAGTGATTCGGAGTAGGCAATGCTCTACAATAATAATTGATAATGTTGATAATTTTCACTGTTTGTTTGTTAATTAATAATGTTGATCATTTTCACTCTGTAGAAGTTGAAATAAGTACTAAATTGTCCATTTAATGTTGTAAATTATTACATTAAGTAATTGTATAAAGATATTATGTATTTTTATTTCAATTCTTACAAATTTGGATATGTGTAGACAATTTAGTAGATTGCTGCATATTGGTTAGTAGAATTTAGTAGATTTTGTCCATACCGTGAGTAGATTCGTCAAATTAAATCTGGTCACGCTGCTGGAAAACTATAAACATACCACAGTAAGCTATAGGACCCAATTACACGGTCTGCGCATTGGTGTCAATGAGACATGTTATAATCATTTTAATAATGGGAAATGTATGGAACGGAAATGAAGCAAAATTAAAAGACATTAAGGTACAGTTAGAACATTTCTAGGCATTGTATACCGTTAGATCTTCACGTAACATCAGGCGAGATTGCGGTTAATAAGCATATTTTTTAATTATTTTAATAAATATTTGTGTAAATCCTACATCAACGATATATTTCTAAATTTTTTAGGGTTCCGTACCTCAAAAGGAAAAAACGGAACCCTTATATGATCACTTTGTTGTCCGTCTGTCTATCTGTTAAGACCCTTTTTCTCAAGAACGCGTGGAGGTATCAAGCTGAAATTCATAATATCAAATAATCAGGTCTACTGTCCCTTGGAGCTGTAAAAAAATCAAACTTTTAAGCCAACGCAATCAAAAGATACAGCCGTTTATGCTGCAAATTTTCGACACTCAAAGGGGAATCAAAACCTACAGGGTACTCAGAATCTTGAAATTTGGTACGAAGCAACGTCTTATAGCACAGATAAAGGAAACATTACGAAAAGCATAAATTACCATTAAAAAAAAACCATAACTTTTACTTATATACCTACAGGTTTGTAAGGAACCCTCGGTGCGCGAGTCCGACTCGCACTTGGCTTTTTTTATGTACCTAAATTTATTGAGACGAACACGCTTATCTGATGGTTAGAGATAACGCCTGTCCATGACCATTGCAGCGATACACAGAACTTTGAATAGTAATACAAAGTCCAAGGCATCGCTGCTTTGGCGCTCATTATTTTGAGACTTTCGATGGTTAGACACGCCAGTCCTGTAATTTCGCTAGCTGCAGTACCCTTCAAACCGGAACACAGTAATGTTTACACACTACTGCTTGGCGGCAGAATATCTGGTACTGCGGTGGTACCTATCTAGACGGCCACCATGTATTCGGCTACCATTTACTTTTAAGCTGAATATCTGTCGCCGAGTACCTAATGGTAAGTTCCAATGTCTTAACTAATTTTATTTTGTTTTTATGATTGACAAGCTAGGTGTTTGACCACAACTCACCTGATGTTAAATGACGCTTTGGTCGAAGATAGTAAAGCACACCTAGCCTGAAACAGAACTGGCTCTCAAGCGAGTCAGCCGGAACACATCATTAGGTGCTTGCCACCATGCTATGGTTTCCTCGCAATGTTTTCCTTCACCGGCCGTTTGAGTTTGTATTTTGGCTTTTCGTTGGCCACTTCGTAGTATTTTTTTTATGGTTGACAGGCTAAGTGTTTGAATACAGCTTACCTGGTGTTAAGTGACGATGTGGTCAAAGATGGTAACACACCTAGCCTGAAATGGAACTGGCTTCAAGTGAGGCTGCCAGAACCCATGGTGGTAACTAGCCAGCCGAGTACTAGAAAGAACCCACGCTATGGTTTCCTCATGATGTTTTCCTTCACAAGCTCAAGCTCATTGTTGAGGTTTCAACCCACGCCCTATGGCGTGTGAACCGGCCGCGCTGACCACTCAGCTATCATCGCTACTTGAGAACCAGTTCCCATTATACCTACCTACATTTAGTACCCACCAATATGGTCTCTTCTTTATTGCTAAGGAGACCTACAACCAAGTAAAAAAACGTCTCTAATACGTGTACAAAGCTAATACGTATAAATAATACGTAATAATAATAATCTCTTCTAATACATATCTATATCGGTTTACTGGTTACCTCACTACTTTTCCTCCATAATCTGATAGGATGTTGCTATTTGTTTAAATGTCTTCAACTATCCATTAGGGCCGTTGCTCACTTGACCTCAACTTCACGGCTTTCGCCCTGGGTGTTTTGTTACCATAACTATTATAGTCAGGTCTTTATGATTTATATCTAGTTTGTGTAAACGGCAAGTTTTGGTACCTAACTGCGGTCGTTGGGTTATCTAATACGCTATTCGAATGTTTATCTCTTTTACCTGACTACGGTAAAGCTTGTAAAGATTATATTTTTAATAAATAGAGCCTAGAGTCCGTTTGAATTATACCTATATTATACTAGCGACTAATGTGGTGCATGTGCATGTATTACATATAAACCTTGAATTTAATGATGAATATCTCTGTCTATTGATGGAAATATCCGTTGCGTAGTTTAAAAGATCTAAGCGTACAGACGGCGGGAAGCGACCTTGTTTTACCCGATTGCGAATAAAATCTAATACCTTTAAACGAGCAATTCTTGTATATATATATATATATATATATATATATATATATATATATATATAATCTGAATCTCGGAAACGGCTCCAACGATTTTCATGAAATTTTGTATGCAGAGGGTTTCGGGGGCGATAAATCGATCTAGCTAGGTTTCATTTTTAGAAAACGTCTTTTTATCCGTGTATTCAACCGAGCAAAGCTCGGTCATCCAGGTACTAGCAATAATTAAAGAAAAAAAAAAATATATACCAATTTATTATTTGTAATTAATTTTAAACATATAACTTATATATCCCATTTTAATTTATTTTATTTTGATACCCTACTCGATAGGTTTGGTTAATTTTGTTTTATTAACGTATTACTATTTTGCGCTTAAAATCCGTCATTTTTTTCAAACTTAATATAGAAATTTACATACATACAAGATACGCGCAAAAAACTCAACCCTTCCTTGGCAGTCGGGTAAAAACTCATATGGAGCCGCGACACAACTGTGAATATGTGCAATAAAAACCAAATTGTTAAATCAAAATATGAAATACCTTTGATAGTTACTCGAGTATTTTTTACTATAAAGATTATCTTGACCACCCTTCATTGTAAAGTTTCTCATATCTATGTAAATATTATCTGCAACCTGCTCCGTCGTGACTGCCAGATCGTTATTTTTAATTTACAAGTTCTCGCAATGGGCATTACACCTTATCTTAATTGTATAAGAAATGGGCGTTTCATAAGCAGATTAGAACCTGTTAAGAATAAAGCTTAGCGGATAAATTGCGTTGCTTCTACCTAGGAAGTTGCTCGATTTCCTATTAGATTTTTAGTTTGGCTAGGATAATCACAAAACGTTATTTAACTTTCTTTTTTAAAATCACACTAATATTATAAACGCGAAAATTTGTGAGTGTGTTTGTATTTTTGTTACTTCTTCATGCTCAAACGGCGGGACCAATTTTGATGAAATTTGGTAAGGATTTAGCTGACATCCTGGATTAACACATATGCTTCATTTCTATTCCGAAAAAATGGAGCGGGCAACACGCCGGGGCGCAACTAGTAATAAATAAATTTTCCTAAAATTCCAAAGTTATCCTACGAGGCGATCCATTTGGTTTACGGATGGATGTCTGTGAGTGACATTTTTGATTAAACCATAAACAAGTTTGTATTTGACCGCCATCTTAGATGTATCACGCTTGCCTAGAAAAAACCGTTTCACCGATATTTAAAATAACTAAACGATATTGTCTTATAGAATTAAAAAATTGTTAATTGCATTAATATTCGCATGTGTTACATTATATTCCCGTAATAAAACATATTTTCGATGTCATTTTAATTTAAATTTGGAACCCACATCTCAGAGCTCTTGAACCAGACATATTATTACCAAATAATAGAGCTGTTTGAATTGAGTTTTGGCGGGAACGCGGTGAGCGTCGTGTCGCCCCATTGTATTTTTTTCTAAAACTAGTGTTTTTTTGAGCTTTTATGCATAAAAATAGTGGTGTTTTATGTATAAAGTGCTGAATTACAAGCACGAGTGTGGGATAATGATATAATGTGGTTAAACATGACTTTTCGTGTTGCTCCCAAAAATCCACCCAGAAGCTTATAGTAAAGTCGCCACTACTTTACTAAGGCATGACTTGATTTCACTGGGACCGACTGGACTTGATCAAGACTAGACTTTGACTGTAACTATAGATGATAAAGAAACTGAAAAATGAAGACTACTCACAAAATATAGAAACATTGACACTGGCAGAATGCACAGAGTGCGATGCCAAGAAGAAAGAGAAAAAAAAAATAGAGCTGTCAAAAAGTCGAAGAATATCGTCTTAATTCTAACTTACAGATGGTCACCTATAAAAAATTTATTATAATAAATTTCCGTTAAACTTCATAAGAACTTAACTAGTTTAGATGATATTTGAGGTAGTAGATACCACTTCCTATAAAAGTAGAACTAACCAATGGACAAAAATTTTAATCCAAGAAAACTCGCGCTTGTTAAATAGCGGTTAAAACCAAAACAATCAACTACTTGAGATTATATTCAACATGTTTTGCTACATTGTTGAAGCTATATACATGATTTATGTAAGTATACATTCAAGTACCGATGACTCAAGTTTAAACTCGGTACTGAAGAACATCAGGACTTTATGACCCTTTCAAGGGGACATTTGCGGAAGATTCTAAAGACAATAGACCCCAGAAGGGCAATTGTCACAGAGTTTGGTGTAGAGATAGCAAGTTTATAGATTTCAATATTTGTTGAGGCTTGCGTCTGGGAAGTTAACCGAATGAAGTGTGTAACTTTTTTTTTTCATCAAAACACTAACTGTTTCCCACGATTTCGTCAGCTTGGAATTTAGCAAAATATCTTAAAGGGATTAGGCAGCGTTTTCGATGAAAGCTCCCAGGTGGCTTGACTTTTTCCGACACTTCCAACAATCATCATCATATTTCAACCAATTTACACAAAACCATGACAAATTATATACCTAAACCTTCCTCATGAATCTCTCTATCTATTGGTTAAACTCGCATGATAATCCGTTTAGTAGTTTTTAAGTTTATTGCGAACAGACAGACTTGCGCAGCGGACGACTGTTTTATAATATGTAAGGATAAACTTCAATACGTGACAGGTACATAGAATATATGCCTAAATAACTCGTAAGTCACTTAAAGTAAGTCCGGTGAGGCCCTTGAAGTGGTAGCTTTATTACAAGCTTTGATGGAGATGAAGCAACACAAAAAATCATATTGCATTATACCATTTTCCTACAATCACGTGTGTAATTTGGCCATTTATGAATAAAAAAACTAATATTAGTTTTTTAGATAATAATTGATATAATTGATAGAGATAATTGATTGATTCAAATGTCACTTTGCGGAAGTTAATTTGTTTTTTTTAAACACTCAGTAAAAAACCACGTTTTCAAAAATAATACAATGTAACGACTTGATTTTTCCGCGTTCTCACAAGAACTCGTCAGAAACTATCTTAATGGAATAAAAAGAGAATCATTGAAATCGGTTCACGAATAGCACAGAAATCAGCGTAATATATAAAAATACGTGTCGAATTGAGAACACTTCTTCTTGTTGAAGTCGGTTAAAAAGTAGGTTTCTCCGCACGAAGTGTTGGATTCGTGACGACAACACCGTGTCTGGTGCATATCTGTAGCACGATTTACTCAATGCCGTATGTTTGCCGAAGCTTCTACAATTGTTTTGATTTATTTCCAGTGCACTCGTTACGTTTCTCCTTATTTTGAACCTAACCAGGTTCAAAATTTGCACTTATAACATTTTCCATCTTCGACCACACCGTTTCTTAACATCAGGTGAGCTGTAAACAAAAATGAAAAAAAATTAAACGTCAACAGCACCAACCAACCTAGCAATTAAAAAAAAATTAGGTCGTTTTACTTAACAACTTTTACTATGAGATATCACAACAAAATCAGGTAGTACGAAGGTAAACAAGAAAAATTACTCTGTTTTAATGTGAATTACATCTCTATTGATCAACTTTTTAGGGTTCCGTACCCAAAGGGTGAAAACGGGACCCTATTACTAAGACTTCGCAGTCTGTCTGTCCGTCCGTCTGTCACCAGGCTGTATCTCAAGAACCGCGATAGCTAGACAGTTGAAATTTTCACAAATTATGTATTTCTGTTGCCGTTATAGCAACAAATACTAAAAACAAAATAAAAAAAATATTTAAGGGGGCTCCCATACAACAAACGCGATTTTTTGCCTTTTTTATAGATAATGGAACGGAATCCTTCGTGCACGAGTCCGACTCGCACTTGGCCGGTTTTTTTTTCTGTTTCAGGTTTGATCCCATAGTAAAAGTTTTTTTTTTTTTATATGTATACAATTAGCTCCTTTCGAGTCAGTATAACCGATTCGCGTATACTTTACATAACATTTTATGACCATTTTTCTCGTTTAAATAAGACAATATTTTTATTTCTTTCACGTCTTCTTAAAATACGATTTTGATCGTATCGGCTTACCCGTATGAACTGTGAGAGCTTTCTCGTATGTGATTACGTGTTTTTACATAAAAATCGTTGTCAATTTTACATTTTACGACTTGTTTGTGTTTCACATACTTGATTATCAGCTTCAGCTCGTACAATAAGTAGTTTGTCGCAAAGAAATTTACAGAAAACAGTTTCATTTATTTGAGATAACGTTAAAGCGGTATTGTATCACACATCACATCATCAGCCGTAGATCGTCCACTGCTGGACTTAGGCCTCCTCCTGGGGGGGTATTGCCAATACTCGCCACGCTTGGCAGGCGGGTTGGCGAGCGCAGTTAGGTGTGATTGTTCAAGGAAGACGCTGCTGCCCATCTTCCGGATTACATCCCTTAGTCGACTCTTACGGCAACAACGGGTAGAGAAGGTGGGATACTATTCTTACGCTGGCACCACCACGGCAAATAAAATAAAAACATATAATTTTAATAAAATTCATGTTTCTTGTAAAAATTATAATTTAGAATGATTAGTTCGATAGAGATTTAAATAAAAGATAACACTGTAAAATTATTTTGAAACTTGCTGATTTCGTGTGATACGTAACACTCTATACGTGAGTTCATCTCGCACTTAACTAGTTTTATTAACATAATACTAACATTATATTCTATTACAAGAATTATTCACATTGATAACTATTAATTCTCTTATTCCAATTTCCACGTTTATCTCATAAATATGAAGTTATCCAATCCGATATCGACATTGTAAATCAAATCGTTGCCACGGGGGGCGACCGGCGGCTGCAAAATGATACTTACGATGGCTTTATGCAAACGCCACTGAACTTTTCACTTTCTTGGCCAAGATTAGGAGTTGTTAAAAGCTCGTACAATGCTTCCTTATAGATAAATAGAATTAGCAGATTTATGAGTAATTTTCTTAAGTGTTGTTTTGTGGAGTTGCAGCGAGCGTCTGACTTCCAATCTGGAGGTCCTTGGTTCGAATCCTATGGCACGCACCTCTGTCTTTTCTAGGTTATGTGCGATTGTCGGTAACTTGAAACGGTGAAGGAAAACATCGTGAGGAACACTAAATGCATGAGAGTTCTTAAAAAAAAGTTCTCGATGATGTGTTAAGTGAAGAAAGGGCGGACTGAATCTCAAAGACATATCAGAGTATTTTGGACTGACTTTAGATTGAGTAATGCAACAACTTTTAACATCCTACTGCTGGACTTAATCTACTCTAGCAGAATGAGTAGAACATTCTCACCATTGATTTGACACTTCGTTACTACTTTCGTAGTGATGATAGCCCAGTGGTAAGCGCGGTCGGTTCACACGCTGAAGGGCGTTGGTTCAAACCCCAACAATGAGCTTGAGCTTGTGAAGGAAAACATCGTGAGGAAACCATAGCGCAGGTTAGTACCTACTCGGCTGGCTAGCTACCACCATGTGTTCTGGCAGCCTCACTTGAAGCCAGTTCTATTTCAGGCTAGGTGTTTTACCATCTTTGACCACACCGTCACTTAACACCAGGTAAGCTGTACTCAAACACTGTCAACCATAAAAAAAATCTACGAAGTGGCCAACAAAAAGCCAAAATATTCCGAAACACGTACACGTAGTGGTGCCATCTAGATCAGACCTCACACATTACATTAGAAAACAACTCTAAGAAAAGCGTGATTTATCATAGTACAGTTGTTATTCATCTGCGGCGATGTCAAAAACATAAACGTTTAAACCGATTTTAATGAATGATATAGATTCGTTTATATTGCGTTTCACTGGGTATGTTAACAAAATTATAATAAAAATCAAAATGGCGGACTTTTCGCGCCAAAATGTATGTTTTTTTTCATATTCAAGTTATGGTTTTTAAACATTTTTGTTGTATGGGATAATCTATCAGTGGCCCGAGCATATTAATATGCGAGTTAGTACGTTAACGATAGTGAAAAGTATGGAAAATTCCAGTTACTCGCGCCAGGGTTACTGTTCCACTGTCCCACCATCTATTACAAATTATTACAGCGAAATTACAGTGTAGCGTGATAACAATGTAGCGATGATAGCTCAGTGGTTAGCGCGGTAGGTTCGCATGCCGAAGGGCGTGGGTTCAAACCCCAACAATGAGCTTGAGCTGCCGGTGAAGGAAAGCATCGTGAGGAAACCATAGCCCGGTGGTAGGGTACTTTCTAGTACTCGACTGGCTAGCTACCACCCTCAAGTTGAAAATCTGCCGCCAAGCATCTAACGATGTGTTCCGGCAGCCTCACTTGAGAGCCAGTTCTATTCCAGGCTAGGAGTGCTTTACCATCTTCGACCACACCATCACTTAACATCAGGTGAGTTGTGGTCAAACACATATGCCTGTATAATGCCTGTACTAATATTGTATTATCTGTGGTTGAAAGACTAGGGGTAAGATATCGTGCCTGGTAAAAGACAAGAAGAGTAGACGATATCATCACTTCTTTAGAGATATAAAAACCAACCCACTCATATATCTCATGAAACCGTGCATAAAAGAATAAATTTAGCAGGCAAGCCTAGGCGCATTTTGAGATGTTTCTAGATTGCAAGCACGGAACTGTAAGCTTTTTATTGTCATTTAAACTAAAAAACTACGTGACTGTGAACCTTATTTCACAGGTATACGGCTAAATAGCTGTTTCGTGAGCACCTAACTTGAATGAAAGTCTCGTTACCCCAGCTGGGAACAACCTTAACAAGTTCCTAAACGTTGCTCCTGTTTGATCAAAATCGCTGTAAGTTAAGAAAGTGTATTTTATAAAACTAGTTTTGATAAATCATCAAAATTTTTAAGGATGGCCATCACATCCGAGAAGCCAGTTTATGACAATCTTTGATATCCTACTTATATTATAAATGTGAAAGTTTGTATGCTTGGATGTTTAAATAAAATAAATAAATAAATATCTTCGGACATTAAACATAACGCCATCTGACCTCAAACTAAACAAATCTGGTAGTATGGAAGTCAGTTAATGATAGAATACCTGCCTACTTAAATACTTTTTTTCTGTAAATAAATACTTATAAAAAATAAAGAACACCCAGACACAGAATCTATCTATTTATCTATCTAATACCTTTAAACGAGCAATTCTTGTATATATGTATATATATATATATATATATATATATATATATATATAATCTGAATCTCGGAAACTGTAACGATTTTCATGAAATTTAGTATGCAGGGGGTTTCAGGGGCGATAAATCGATCTAGCTAGGTTTCATTTTTAGAAAACTTTTTTCCGTGTTTTCAGGCAATGAAAAACCGAGCAAAGCTCGGTCAACCAGGTACTTTCTATTAATCACATACTATGTAACTCTCGTAAGTTTTATATGCATGCTTCCTTGACTACGTAATAGGTGTAGATATCCCTCTAAATCCTCAACGCTTTCGTTCCGATCAAGTAAACCACTCGTATAAACAACAATGCATATGTTCACTTGTTCACGCTCAGGGAAAGTTGCCCCTTCGTCTATGATTTACCACCGGGTGTTAGCTTTATGGGGCCGCTGTGGTTTCACCTGACACGGCGAACTTTGATAGGTCTTGAGTCTCTGTATTGTGAAGACATTTTACAGTAGCCGTTTCTATGTAGGATGTTGTTATATCATATTTATTGTGTTATAACTGTTGTAACCAATGTTGATGGTATCGGTAGTTATTTTCTTAGCTGAGGTGTGCTTGTGGTTAAGGGGAAGTTTGTGGGTTATCAGTAGCTATTATCTTAGCTGAGGTATGCATTGATGCTTTTATATAATTATGTATGTGTAAAGATTTAATTGAAAACTTTTTAATAATGACATCTTACGAAAGTGATATTTTGTAGCGATGATAGCTTGGTGGTAAGCGCGGTCGGTTCACGCGCCAAAGGGCGTGGGTTCAAACCCAAACAATATGCTGGAAAATATCGTGAGGAAAGCATGGTGGTAGGGTACTTTCTAGGACTTTGCTGGTTCAAGTTGAAAATCTGCCGCCAAGCATTTAACGGTGTTATCTTCATATAAGAGACAGTTCCATTCCAAGATAGGTGCATTTACTATCTTGGACCACACCGTCACTTAACATCAGGTGAGCTGTAGTCAATCACCTAGCTTGTCAACCATAAAAAAAGCGAAATATGACGTTCTGCGTCACGATCATCAGCCGCACCGTCACTTTCCATCAGGCGAGTCAGTGGCAAAACGTAATCTATTTAATATAACAAGCTGAACAGTTCAAAAAGTTTATAACCCGACTGCGATTAAAATAGCTATAAGAAAAAGAAAAATTATTTTTAACAAATTTATTATTCCAAATTAAATTTAAACATATAATTTATATATATTTTTGTAATCCTCTTTTAATTGCCCTTATTTAGATACCCTATTTGATAGGTTAGGTTATTTTTTTAATCAACGCATTACTATTTCGCGTCAATAATCCTAATGATTTTTTTTAAAGACGCTTTGGTTATTGAGTCAAATCTAACGATACCTTAATTGTCGTAATCCGTTCGGCCGTTCGGAAGATACAAGGTAATAAAGAAATTTACATACATACATACAAGATATGCGCTAAAAACATAACCATTCCTTAGCAAACGGGTAAAAATAATAATTACATCGCATTTATTTTCAATTCATACATTTTAGCCAGATAGGTTCACTATATTTCACACAAACATGTCTGCCATAACTAGAGACACTTCCTAGGCAGTTTACTAGAGTATTATAAAAGACCTTACTGAACCTCACGTAATCGTGAAATCCTGCAAAATTCACTAGTAACTGCCATATTGGGTAATGCATCGTGACAACTGACGACTTGAAACATGATTATGTGTCTGGTATTGTGAGAATGCTAATATTTTAAAAGGTCAGGATTTTAGAATGCAATTCGCAATTTCAGTTATTTTTAGGGTTCCGTCCCAAAGGGTAAAACGGGACCCTATTACTAAGATTTCGCTGTCCGTCCCTCTGTCCGCTGTCCGTCTATCACCAGGCATGCATCTCATGAACCGTTAGACAGTTGAAATTTTCACAAATGATGTATTTCTGTTGCAGCTATAACAATAATACAAAAAAAATAATTAAGGGGGCTCCCATACAACAATCGTTTTTATATATAATGGTACGGAACCCTTCGTGCGCGCGTCAGACTCGCACTTGGCTGGTTATATATTGTCTACGTTCTGGATAGAGATATAATAGGTAACGTTAACACGATAAATAAATACCGGTGCAAAAAAACACGGGAATTTAAAACGAACTGGGCAGGACATATTTGAAGGCTGGATAACTCTAACTAGATGAACAAAAACGGCCACCGGATAGAACACGATGGAAAAAAGGAAACAAGGTCTAGAAAGAGATGGAGAGACCTATCAGGATGGCCAGAGTAAGCGACGGAGATGAATGGAGAAGGAACTGTTGAGACTAACCATCGAAAGTCTCAAAGTAATGAACAAAGCAGCTGCAGCGATCTCCTGGATTTTTTTTTACTACTCAAAGTACTGTTTGTAAAAAAAGTATTGCTGCAAAGATCATGGACAGGCGTTATCTTTTACCATCAGGAGAGCGTCTCGTTCGCCCCATTACAATTACATTTAAAAGAAATGATCTAAAATCTATTCCTTTCAAAGTGTTCCCATTAACTTTCTTCCCACGCAAACCTTGTTTTACGACTAGCAACAGTGAACATATAACAAAACACCTGTCATTATTGCTTCATACATCCAATGTTGAAAGTGTCGCTTTGTGCTATTTTGATGGAAATCTCACGTTCGACAGCAAATCATTCATGATTGACGTTTATGGACAGAGTTAAATGTTTATATGTATTGCTAGGACCGTTAAATGTCCACGCTGAAATGAACACCATTATAATACGTATTTGTATGCTTGTATTACGTTCTCTAGTGTTAGAAAACTATTGTATCCCTCTTTTTAGTCAAGAAAGGCTGTGTTGTTTGACCATATACTTGATGGTAGATATCCTTAGCAGGAGGTCAATTAGGTGGGTACCACCCACCTAAGGGTAATGCAAATAGCGAAATTACAGGACTGTTGAGAACCATTGAAAGTCTCAAAGTAATGAGGGTCAAAGCAGCGACGCCATGGACTTTGTTTTGCAACTCAAAATTCTGTGTGTCGCTGCAATGATAATGGACAGGCGTTATCTCTTACCATCTGGAGTGCGTCTCGTTCGTCTCATTACATTTACATTTAAGTATATGTTTCGGCTTGAAGGCACAATTCCGGGGAAAAAGACCCTAGGATATCCCAGGCGAAAATGGCTAGAGCTAGACTATATCAAAGAGGAACTAAGTTACTATTTAAAAAAAAATCTTGAAAAAAAAAAAAGCGTTGCAGGGTCGAAAAACAGTGCCTAAGATGGACGACCCAGAAATAGGTTTAACTAATAGGGGTAACTTTTGATACGCATTAATTTTTAAGAATAAAAATTCCGCGCAAATTTTCAAATATTGGTCCTTCTTATATTGTTGCTATCCGGAAATCTCAAAATAAGCTTCCTTCAAAAACCTCAATGACCAACGATGTCGCACGTTTGCGTAGATGAGACCGATTCACTTACGGCTTGAAGATAACCTATGCAGAAAAGGATTTAATAAATATAATATTTATTTGTTATCTAATAATACTAACATAGTAGATCTTAGTCGGACAATATGACAAGAGAAACGCACGAGAATCTAAACAGGCACCTCGATAAATAATGCCCATGTTAATATTTCACAGACTGTCCTGAGTGATGGTCCCGCCTTTGAGGTTACCGATGTACCGGTGTTATACAATCTGGTAGGAAATAGGAAGTGATTTATAGGATTCTAAGATGAGAGTCATCCACCGAGATGTGAAGTTTGAATGATGATCATCTGTTTAGAAAGAGATTCATTACAAAACATATATTATTATCGACTAAACGTCAAACGTGATAGTGAATTAAACAAGCAATAACAAGTCCGTAAAATAAGTATAGTTAATAGGGAAAATGTAACCTATAAATATAAATAAATATCGTAGGACACAATACCATCTGATCCCAAACTAAGCAAAGCTTGTACTATGGAAATTAGATAACTGATAGAATACTTAAATACTTTTTTTTAAATACTGATTCAATAACATAAGATAAATAAAATACATATATTTATACATGACATTTACTCAACAACTACCATACATAGTTATATACAATGATATTAATAATTGCCTTATAAAGATAAGCTTTTATGTTGGCAATAAACTAAAAATTTTAAAATAAATTCTAGTAAGTATTTGAAAAAAGCTATCTACAAATTACATCCTAACATACAAACTACAGTGTTTCTAATACTACAGAGGAACTAATGAATAAAATAAACACATTTCACACATCATCAATACTCGCCACACTTGGCAGGCGGGTTGGCGAGCGCAGTAAGGTGTGATTGTTCAAGGAAAACGCTGCTGCTCATTTTCCGGATTACATCGCTTAGCCGACTCTTACGGCAACTACGGGTAGAGAGGGTGGGGTTAAACTTACTATTCTTACGCCGGCACCACCACGGTACAGCCGCTTTCAATGGTTTTTAATATTTTTACGACCCATCGTTTCTACAGCCAACCCAACAAACTCATAATGTATACTAAGCACAGTCTACTTTCTTTTTTGTTTTTCTATTTTATTAGGACCATATCAACCATCTATTGTCACGTCATTTAACAAAGTCGGTACTCTAAGAATGCTGCGTCACCTATCTAGTGTCTACTTAATTATATTATCGAATAATTATCAAAAAGTTATTGCAATACTTTATTAACTTGTTTACATTGTTACAGGTAAGACGGTGTTTCGATACGATTATACAACCTTAGATGAAGGTAAGATAATATCACGGTAATAAATATATTTTGGTGAACATTACATACAGCGCCATCTAGCCCCGACCTAGGCAAAGCTTGTATTAAGGGAACCAGATAACTGATAAAATTATATTTATTTTTGTACATGCGCAACTGAACTGGCGACTGAGCTTTGCTCGGTATAAGCCAAATTCATTGTCTCAAGAAAAAAAAAAACAAATTGTATATCACGAGTATATCACAGATTTTTTTTTGTCAATTAAACCATAAATTAATGCTTGTCTTTTAATCAGTTAAATATCTTTTTATAAATTATAGTACAAACTTGTATTTTGACATAAAACCTCTTCTCAGGTCTTCTCCCTACCATAATCATTCGATCAGAGTGAATTATCTTGTACATGCGTATTATACTCAAGCTAGTGTACAAACACATAGCTAATAGATATCGTTAAATGAAATCCTGCTAATTATAGATATCGTTAAATGAAATCCTGCTAATTATACATGATTTAAAAATAGTTTTTAACTGACTTAGAATAATAAACAATAGTGAGTTTTAACGCCGATCAACGCCATCTAGGTTAATTTTAACTAACTAAATGCCGTTGATCCATATCAAGCCACAAAACTATCCAACGATAAGACAGCTAATAAAAAATAACAGGGCAGTCAAATGTGGCAGGGCAGTAGTGTAAGTCAACCTTGCATCTTTATCTAGTACGCGAATCGTGATTTACTTTGCTACCGCAGATAAACGGCAAATCGATCGTAACACATAGATAATCCGTATAATGTTTTTGTAACAAACGTTTTAGGTTAAATGTTGAAAACATTTACGTAAATGTGTTGCGTTACCGTGAAATTTGGCAAGTTAGCTTTATTATATTACCACTGACGATATTGCTAAAATTATTGACTCTGACTGTGACTGAGACTTGTTTTTATTGATTGCAATTTACTTGCAAAATAAAAAAAGTTCTAGATAACTTTTCCTTTACTACACATTTTTCTTATTACTAACATCGGCTCCTTTTAACGCAAGGACATAATTATATAACAAGTCAGGAAAAAAATCTCCAAATTATAGTGGAAATCCTTTGCGTATTTTAAATTAGATTGTGACGGTGTGGTGGATGATAGTAAAGCACACCTAGCCTGGAATAGAACTGGCTCTCAAGTAAGGCTGCCTGAACACACTGTTAGGTGCATTGCGGCAGATTTTCTACTTGAGGATGGTAGCTAACCAGTTTAACCAATCGAAACAGTAGTACCTATTCTAAGCCGCTTCTACGATTGACTAGCAAAATGGTGCCAATATAAAGTAAGCTACAATTATCGAGTTTAAACGGAATCGCTGGTAATCCAGGATTACTAACTGTACAACTTTTCATCCGCCAGCTTTTAACTTGACACATAATCCCTAATAGCCGTAATTACGAATGGTGCAAGCACTAAGAGATAATCTTGAAGATTAAATAGTTAAATAAGTATGTAGTGTATTCTCTTCATTATACTTCCTAAGTCTACTAAGAAGTAAGAAGGGAAATCACAACCGTCTTTGTTTTTTACCACATTCTAAGCAATTTTAGGGATAGAGTGAATAAATTTCTTTTAGATTGACGTGCTCTATTTTCGACCGCGCCGTCATTTTCCATCAGGCGATTTGGTGGTCAAACAACAACAAACGCTTAGTTTACATTTATGGAAATGAACACAAAACACTTATAATACATGAAATGTCATATTTTATTAAGTACATGTATTCGGTATTTTTAAATCTTAATGGCAATTGGCACTTCCATATACATTTATTGATACATTCGTGGCGTAATAGAAACAATATCACATGCTCTTGAATACAGGGTTTATTTCGTTATCATTAACAGCCAGCTTTAACAGCTCATTCATCCCACTATGGGCATAAACCTCGCTTGTGTGTGTATCTTTCAACGCTTTCATCTTGCCCAGGTCTCTATGAACTTTAAAAAACCACACGTCACTGACGTTCTGACCTGCATAGTCTGCATCTGCTATCAAGTTGGCATCAGTCTGTCAAAGACATACTTGCCATCACACATCATCAGCCATAGGAAGTCTACTGCTGGACATAGGCCTCCTCCTGGGGAGGGGTTTTGCCAATACTCGCCACGCTTGGCAGGCGGGTTGGCGAGCGCAGTTAGGTGTGATTGTTCAAGGAAGACGTTGCTGTCCATCTTCCGTATTACATCCCTTAGCCGACTCTTACGGTAACCACGGGTAGAGAAGGTGGGGTACAATTCTTACGCCGGCACCACCACGGCACTTGCCATCACTACATATAATTTTTATTAACTAATTTTTTTTTTTAAATATAATATGAATGAGACGTTTGTTGAAGACGCGGTTTTTTTTAAAAATACGGTGCAGTCTACCTATGTGCTATTGTCCCGACTTACTCTCCCCTTCTGTGGCCTTCCTTGATGCTTAATGGAAAGCTCCCGACTCCAGTTTGAATCTCACCGGCGCCTATTTACAACGATAATACTATTTAATATTTAGTCTCCCCCTGTCGCTCCTAACTTTGACCACACCTGCGTTCACAACCCGTCGCGTGTTCGCCACCGTGACGCGCGACACTTCGCTTCGATCCGATCGGTCGCACACGACCACTCCGATCCGATCCGATGCACACACTCCCTAATTGTAGATACCGGTAAATTGTAGCTGTCAATGGCTCTGGGCACCTGGCTCCGGATCTGTTTATTGATGCTCAATGCGAGTTTGGTTGGGTTAGGTTGGGCTTGTTTTGATGCTTGCCTACATGTATTGATGGATATCTTCCTGTTTGATTCCAGTATTATTGTAACCAGCTGTTTTATAGTAAACCTTGTAGTAGAGTAGGTCTGTTGATAAAGATATAACCAAGGTTGAGTAAGTACCACGCTTGCTTGTTGTAACATCAGGTATTGGTAAGTTGAAGACCCGGACAACTTTAATTCGAAATATTGGATGTTCTTGTAATGTGATTTAGCTAACATTAAACTAGAAGCTACAGTAGTGTATTATTGTTTTGCTTATGCGGGATTACTCACGTTTTATTATATCAGTGCGAAGAAAGACGAGGCCGCGCGCGCGTTGTACTCAGCTTTGTCTCCATGATGAAGGCCACCGGATGTGACCGAAAATATAGTCAGAGTATTCGATATAATTAAACTAAACTAACTAAATTAAAACCACGTCAGTTTCCATAGTAGTATAGTAGTGTAGTTGTTAGATAGCCTAACTACTAACCTAAAGTGGCATGGACCCCTATCGTCTCTAAATTATGTGATCTTTTCTGAATGTGTGTGAAGTGTGTCAATTTGTGATTGGCCAGCGTAGTGGCTTATGACCTCATCTTTCTCACAATGAGACGGCATCTGTGCTCAACGAATTCTAAGTACCTGACAGAGAAAAGAAAACAAAGAAGTGAACAAATCTTGATGTGTGTTTAGATGTCCTTCAGTTAGTTCATCAGTCTTTGTCATCGTCATCTCAACCGTAGGACGTCCACTGTTGGACATAGGCCTCCCCCATTGACTTCCATAAAGACCGGTTGGAAGCGGCTCGCATCCAGCGCGTTCCTGCGGTCTTTATTAGGTCGTCTGTCCACCTTGTGGGTCGACGTCCTACGCTGCGCTTGCCGGTCCGTGGTCTCCACTCCAGGACTTTGCAGCCCCATCAGCGATTAGTTCTACGTGCTATGTGACCTGCCCACTGCCACTTCAACTCGTTAATTCGCTGGGCTATGTCGGTTACTTTAATTCGTCTACGGATCTCGTCATTTCTGATTCGATCTCGTAGGGAAACTCCGAGCATAGTCCTCTCCATAGCTCGTTGTGCCACTTTGAGCTTACCAAGTAGAGACCACGTTTCAAATCTTTGTCATGTGTAATCGAAAATAATAAATTTGACAAATTGAATTTAATTTCGTGTCGTGTTACGAAATTCTTAATTTATTTACTAAATAATATGGTTGATTAATTATATAATAAATAACAGAAATTAATTAATTAAAATTCTCACAGTATGAAGAAACCCGCGTCTAGTAAATGGAACAGCGCATAAAAACTGTTGGTTTTAGAACGGACACTCAAAACCTTACCTTATCTAATCTTTAATTTTTGCACACACGCAAATGGTAACCACCACAGTGACCCCAAATGAAATTTCTTTTGTAATTATTGATAGGCTAAGCGTTTGACCAAAGGTCACCTGATGTTTATGGTCGAAGATGGTAAACACTTATAGCCTGGAATGGAACTGGCTCTCAAATATTTACACAATTCCACCTGCCTATATAATGTTTTAATTAGAGTTTACGGAAACACATTTTTGCGCAGGGCTAAATCGAACGAAGCCATAAGTCTAGTTTCTCTGGCCATAGCAACCTACACGATATCCATAAATAATCCATGCCGAACACAACTAAATTACTCGTCCCATTATATTTCCAAACCGACCTGAATTAAGACAAATGTTCCAACCACCTGTCGAATTGCATCAGGTCGAATGGACCGGGACACCTACAGTTCTGCATGGGTCGGCTCACACAATGCCTTGTTGCAATAGGCGCCTTTGGGCTGGCTTATATTTATGATACTTAGTTCTTGTTCTACGTTTGTCTAAAAGGAAACGGTTTAGTCGCATAAATGTTTAAAGCGCAAAATGACAAACAGTGATTGTCAAAATAGGAAATATGCGAAGAGTTAAGTTCAATAATTTTGTCAGAATTCACATCACTTAAAAAAGTCATCGGACAAATGTTTGTTTGTTATTATAAACAAATGTTTGTTCTGTGTCTGGGTGTCTGTATGTATTATAAGTATGTATTTACAAAAAAAAAAGTGTTTATGTATTCTATCAGTCGTCTGACTTCCATCACACAAGCTCTGCTTAGTTTGGGGTCAGATGGCGTTGTTGTTTTCAACGTTACATTGCCCACTGCTGAGCATAGACTGCTGGTTTTTATTGGCACACGGTCACTTATCACGGTCTTGCGCTAATCTTATTCAGGTTCGACCCACGATTTTTACGATATTGCCGACCCAAAGAGCTTGAGCCTGACTCTTGAAAAAAAAAAAGAAAAGATAAATAAAAGTTTAGTTTACTAAAACTATCCTGAACAGTATTGTTTTTTTTTTGTTTTTCTTTTTTTATTGGCTTGAGTTCGACTGCCATCTCGCCTGATGTTAAGCGAATATGCGGTCTATGGTGCACGGTCGCCTAGAAAAAACCGATTCACTTATCTCACACTCACTCGATTCACTTGTTTTTATAAACTGTCCCACTGCTGGGCACGGACCTCTTATTGCGAGAAGGTTAAGGCCATAGTCTGCCACGCTCCTCAAGTGCAGGTTGGTAGACGTCAAACATCTTCGAGAACATGTCTGATAAATTCAGGCTTCCCTAATTATATTGTAGATAAACGAGTACATTACAAATTCTTCACTAACAATTTTGATTTATCAATAAAGAAAACATAACAGTTTCTTATCCTACATAAAATCTATCGAGACCATATAGTCTCGGTCGATTTCACGCGATATTCACGGAATCGCGAGAAAATACCCTCAGGGCTTACTCGAACACCATAACTCTTGTATTCACTATAAATGCCACGATTGAAAATATACCTGTTGTGAATTGATTTTAAATAGATATAGGTATATTTACCTGCCGAAGAATTTGTAAATTTCCATAATCTCTACATAGTACAAAACAAAGTCACTTTCCGCCGTCTGTACGCTTAGATCTTTTAAACTACACAACGGATTATAATGCGGTTTCCATCAATATACAGAGTGATTCAAGAGGAAGGTTTATATGTATAATACATGCATATTCACCACATTAGTAATTACATTGCACCCGTGCGAAGCCGGAGCGGGTCGCTAGTTTTGTAACAAATCATTGGCTTGCCACAGATAGGGAGACACAGAAGATACGTCATCCCATGCATAAACAGTACATACTACGGTAATTTGTAAATATTAATGTGTTCTAGTTTGACGGTTACTTGTAGCTAGCGAAATTACAGGGCTATAGAGACACCATCGAATGTCGCTAAGTAATGAGCGCTAAAGCAACGATGTCCTAGACTTCGTTATAGGGCTCAAAAAATTCCACTTCGATAGTTAATGACATACGCCATTTCTTACCATTAGTATAACGTTTTGTTCGTCCTTTGCAAAGAAAAACTACTATTTTTATTGTACTTATGCAGGATTACTCACGTTGTAATTACATCGGATACTCCGACTATAATTTCATCCACATTCACATCACACACACATCATCAACCAGCCATAGGATGTCCACTGCTGGTCATAGGCCTCCTGCTGGGGGGGTTTTGCCAATACTCGTCGCGCTTGGCAGGCGGGTTGGCGAGCGCAGTTAGGTATGATTGTTCAAGGAAGACGCTGCTGCCCATCTTCCGTATTACATCCCTTAGCCGACTCTTACGACAACCACGGGTAGAGAAGGTGGGCTACAATTCTTACGCCGAACCACCACGGTGGTCTTAAATGACTTCCCGTGTTTTGCCTCTACACGAGGCATCCTCAGGATGTGTTGACTCTTCGAGCGCTTGGCCGAGATAAGTTTCGGATAAGTTATTTTAAATTATTGTCAAGTTCGTTAAATTTAAATCCTCGTTATGAAAATAATTGAAACGACTGTTAAGCGGAAATAAACTAAATATATACCTTGAACAGCAAGTTTCGAGTTTCAGTTAAAGATGCTAATGTTAGATTCAAAGGTGGAAATCCGAAACTGAAAACTGCGTGGAAGTACATGGCAATACAACGACACTAATGAAGCAATATACGAAAGTATTTGAACGAAAATTTCTAACTCCCACTTAATTTCCGCAGCAATCACCCGTGGCTCCAACAAAAACAATTTATTTCTATCGATTCATTCAAAAAACTTTCCGATAAGATCATCTTACACTTCATAATGTGGTCGTTAATTTACCACGTGTGGGTGGGTGTGGGCGTTACTGGCAACACTGCAGATGCGCTTGCGCACTTCACGGAAACGACGACGTGAGTTATGGTTCAATTGTCTGCAGATAAGTACGGTTTACGTTTTTTAGTTTAAAGTTTGAACTTTGAACAATTTTTTTTTTTAAATTTGGCAAGCTATGTGTGACAGCTCACCTGATGTTAAGTGACGGTGTCAAAGATGTTTTTATTATCATTGATAGGCTTGCGTTTGACCCTCAAGTTAAAAATCTGCCGGCAAGCACCTAACGGTATTCCGGCAGTCTCACTTGAGCCACTTCCAAGCTAGGTATGCTTCCTTCACACCGTCACTTACTCATTCGTAACTACAAGAATTTGTACGAGGCGAACGATGTAAATCTGTCGATCAATAACGAAAGTATGTTTTCCACTGACAGATCAATTTATCAACGCGAAATGAGCTAACGCTTCCTACAGTGGTAATAATCTTTATCTTTTACATCTGTACAATGATTACCGCTTCCTTGTTCGAGTGGATTTCCTTGCAAGGAATTAGATGCGGTATTATGAATTTGATGTGTGAAAATTACTCGTGTAAACGGTGGATTTCTCTGATATCGATCTTACTTTGATATTTACTTTGAGTGACTTTACTTCAAAATTTTAGTTTTTTTTTTGCGTATTTATTTGTTTTCACCATGGAAACTGACGTAGTTTTACAATTTTTTGTTTTACTTATACAGGATTACTCACGTATAATTATGTCGGATGCTTCTACTATATAGTTTTGGTCCATCCGGTGGTTATATATTAAGTTATATTAAGGTATAATAATGAATGAATGAATGAATGAATGAATTTTTATTTGTCTATGAAACTAGGTACACATACAGATGTTATTATTTTAAAGATATTCTCTAGTTTCTACCCTGGAAAGGTTTATAGACATAGTTATTATTTTCTACTTTAATCTAATAATTCATTACAATAAAATTAAATGTCAAAATTATAATATTAATGTGATTCGACGTATAGATGTAACATTTGTATGTAATACATTTATTAACAATTCACACTCATACATTACATACTAATAAGATAACCGTTGCTTAAACGGGTTTATGGGTAGGCTTGTATTTAATAAACAGTTTTCCAACCGATATCACGGTTTATTGCCCATTTTAGACATAATTCATGAACAATGGGGTGTGATAGTATCTAAAATACTTCCTTTTAGTATCGAGATTATTTATAACGCCAAGTAAAAAGGTAAGGGCGTTGTCTTCTTTAGGTAACTTAGCTTCAGCTATATCACTTTCTTTTAGCGTAATATCTGCGTTATTTTAGAACAGTTCTTACCCGATTGCCAAGGAGAGATTATGTTTTTCGGGCCTATCTTGTATGTATGTATATCACCATCATCATCATCATGAGCCGCTTGACGTCCATTGCTGGACATAGGCCTCCCCAATAGTATATAATAGCAATAGTAAGTAATGGTAAGTTATCCTAAATTGGTAGATGCCACCGCGGTCTTTTTTGTAGATCTATTTTGTAGACCATGCCGGATTTTGTTATATCTAAAAAGGATCAAGCAGCGTTTTCGATGAAAGCTCCCAGGTGGTTTGACTATTTCCGACATTTCCAACAATTATCATCATATTTCAACCAAATTACACAAAACCTTGACAAATTATATACCTAAATC
Organism: Biston stratarius; assembly: GCA_950106695.1. Classification (NCBI taxonomy): domain Eukaryota; kingdom Metazoa; phylum Arthropoda; class Insecta; order Lepidoptera; family Geometridae; genus Biston; species Biston stratarius. Next base: position 8,551,843 of record OX467112.1, read on the forward strand.
TTCCTCATGAATCATTCTGTACGTAAAATGGTGAAACTCGCATGATAATCCGTTCAGTAGTTCTTAAGTTTATTGCGAACAGACAGACAGACGATTTTGTTTTATAATATAAATAAATAAATATGTAGCGATGACAATATTTTTATGACAGTTTCATTCTCATTTTTTATTTTTTCATTCATTTCATTCATTCGTTTCATTTCATTCTTCGCTTTCCATACTTATATTTAACTTTTTACGTATTTCATAAGAAAAACAAAAGCTTTTAGAGCTTTTAATATATACTTAAGTATACGTGACCAAACTATTACCTATTCCAAACATTACTTTGTCTTCTAGATGCACCTGTATACCTTTCACGAATAATTAACATAGTCTTGATAAAGTAGTAGTGTATACAAATACATTTATAGTCATATGTTTAAAACAAAGACAAATAACTTCATTGCTTTTCGATCATTGAGCCAGAAAACTTTTAATCCTTGATCTTGAAACTTTTTACTGAGCTATCTTCGCTAGATCTATTGAGAAGACTAGAGATATATCTTATGTGTTCAATATTGTCAATCTCCTCTAAAAATTTCGATTGATTCGTGTTTCTTGCGTCAATTTACCTCCAAATAGGATCTGCGGTAATATAATAATAAATATACCTAACGAGTTGATGGACGAACAACGTTCCTTTTACCAGTTCGTGGCCACCACTCCGTCAACGACGATACCACAGTACACTAAGAACAGTAGGTCATCTTCATAGAAATTGGCCGCTGCCGGTATGAATATGTGCGTGCGTACCGGGCACCACTATGTACATACTGCCACGCACCCATAATCTCGGGGAGACTCGGGTGTCGGCAGTCTGGGCCTTGCCGTGAGTTTGGTCGCGCGCCTTCCAGTACGCTGCACGCCTGCTCGCATTCGCCTGGCCTCACCGGCCACTTTATTATTTACAGTTCACCGGCCAGTTTTAGCGCAGTTTTTATAGTGCTGCTCATAATACGCAAAAAAAAATTAAAAAAAATGACTAACTGCGAAGTTAGTCCTACGTCGGAAATCGTGTACCGTGAAAATGATTCATCAAATCATTCATTCATCATTCATCAAAATCATTCATTATCCATTCCAAGCTAGGTGTGCTTTACCATCTTCGACCACACCGTCACTTAACATCAGGTGAGCTGTGGTCAAACAACTAGCCTTTCAGCCATAAAAAAAAGATTCTGATTAAAAAAAAATAACAATACTACAAATAACACACACACAAGTTAAAAGATTCACTTCACTTCAGGAGCTAAATGTATAAACAATAGAAAGTGGAACAATTTCAAGACATGTTTTATTTAAATTTAAAATGTTGTAGTATTATTGTATGAAAAAAGTTTCACCCTAAAACCTGCCACCATGCAAGTTTAACTTTTAATCAAAGTGGCCAGTGCTTTAAAACTCCAATTTCATATTTAAATATCTCTATTATATTGATTCTGTAACAAATGCAAACCATATTAGATTTGTTTAAATAAAAGAAGTAGGCCGCGTTAATGCTTGCAAAGCAAAGGGCCGAAGTGAAAGTGTAGTGGCACTTTTCGTAAAAAGCCTTTACATTGATGGCGATCTAGATAAGTGAAGCATCAATCTTTTGCATTGTGTCATTTTTGCTCTCTTTATGAGAAAGTGAAATCCATTTTAGGCCTTTGTTACTGTTTAAGTCAGTTTCAAGTCATCCGTAGAAGTTTCTAAACTCATTTATTTTTTATTTTTTATGTCTCCCTATAACAAACTATAAAATATTAATCATTGGCATCTGTGAAAATGGCAAAATAAATCATGAACTTAATTATGATACAATATTTACATAAACTTAAAGTAAACTAACGTACATAGAAAACGATTAATTAAAATATCTATAAACAAAAAACCCTATAGATAGTTCAAACGATCTTTAAATTTAGACAACGTACCCAAAATTATGGTCCCGTGATGATGTTAATTAATAAAGCAAAACAATAATAAACGGCTTAATAAAATTCAAGTAAATTTTGACCGTAGCCGATTTTGATTTTGACCGTTATTTTGAAAACATTTATCTAATAAATGTTTTCTTTAGTGCAGTTCGGAGTTAGAGATCTTCAGTGCAAATGTTGGCTGGATTTTATTTATTTATTACTTGGTGATAGATCTCCTTAACAGGAGGTCGTCTAGGTAGGTACCACCGCAATACCAGATATTTTACCGCTAAGCAGTAGTGTGTAAACATCACTCTGTTCCGGTTTGAAGGGTATAAGCAGCTAGACAAATTACATGAGACTAACCGTCGAGAGTCTATCCAAGTAATAAGCGCCAAAGCAGCGATGCCTTGGACTTTGTTTTGCTACTCATAGTTCTGTGTATCGCTGCAATGGTCATGGACAGGCGTTGTCTCTTACCATCAGGAGAGCATCTCATTTGACTCAATAATTTTACAAAAAAACACCTACAAGTGTTAACGGCACATTGTCCAATTCTTTAGAGAGAACAGACAAGTAGACACTGTTCTTTATGCTGTGGTAACACCATAATATTCAATATGCAATCTATGCATGTACAAGTGTTAGCAAACATTTGACAGGATGCCGATAGGATTCTACGTAGGTAAACTCATTTGCGTCAACTAAGGTCGACCCAGGAACATTAAATCAAACATTGCAATGTTAGACCTTACTGGAGATTACATTTCAGTCCTCATATTCTGAAAGTAATTAGTGCAATTTGAACTGACTTAAACGATTTCATCATTTTAATCACTAAATCGGGCTGTGTCACTTCCTTCAATTCTATTTATTTGTCTTCCGATCGAATCAAATGCGTTTCGATTTGCTGCATTCGATTCAATGAAATCGATTTCTTTATTTTTAATGTCTGTAATGTCTTTCCGATGACAGGAACTGGCAAAATATTACGCTTGCATTACTGCAGACGTAATATTTATCGATGTTTATCGCCCGTTCTGAGGGATATTTCTAAACCAATCGATATAGTTTCTTTGTCACTGTCTTGCATATGTCCAGGTCAGTGTGATTGAGACGACACAGCTAGTATCTATTGCCTGAGAATAAGTTCATTGGAGTTGCGTAATTATATCGCGGTAAGCGTCGAAATGTTTTTATTTTGTCTATCAGACTAAACCTTTCGTTTGTCACTCTGGTTATTTAACTATTTTAAATGATAAACTTATGTTTTAATTGCTTTGTTATTAGATATTATTTAACTTTTAATTTATCACAACACCTCACTTTAGTAATGAATTTTGAAAGTCTTAAGTGTTATCGAATAGGTACTTTATCTTACTAGTTACTTTGACTTTTATTTGATTGTATTTTTTACTTTATTATTTTTATATTTAGCAATGTTATTTACAATTACCTAAACGGACTATATTTATGAATTTAAAGAGACTATTTGAAACATATTATACTTTTAGAAGCATATACTATGACAGAGGGTTCTAATCCTTTGTTATACGAATAAAAAATTATTAAAGCATTGTGTGTACTAGGGAAATATTCACAGGTCCATCGGACTTGGAGTGTCATCAGATGCAAACTGAAAGTACATATAACTTTTCATTACAATTCTTTGAATATATAAATGAATAATGCACGTCCTTTACATGCTGTTCTCAATAGGTATCTGACATTTTGATAGATAAGTGATCTTTAAGATAAAACTCGTAAATTGAGGCCGCTGCTATAATCTATTTATCAGTACGATCGCATGAGGCGTCACTATCGTATTATCTTAAATAACCTGATGATTTTCTATAGGAGAATTTAGTTCAATGTTTGTCCACTTTAGTTTCACTGTAAACTTATGTGAGCACTTTAGAAAAATCGTGAATGCGTCTTTAGATTAGAAGTCTGTTTATTAGGTACTACTATATACCTAATAAATGCTAAACCAGATTTTTAAGAAGTATATGACGCATTTAAATTTATGTGTTTTTCTTGGTACCTATAAGAGAATATTTTGGGAACGAAACGTATGAGTTGCTTGGAGGGAACGCAAAAAAAAGTTACAAGCTGCATTGTTTCTTTTTTTCTCAAAACTTGTTTTATTTATTATGTCAAAAATGTTGGTGTTTTAAAGTGTCAAATTATACGCACGAATATCATGGGCTAGTAATATAATGTGGTCAAACATAATATAATTATGTATATACGTGTCTAAAACTCCGTAGAGGCTTCTAGCATTGTGACCTCTAACTTACTGAGGTATGGAATGGATATGACCACGACTTTTACTGTAACTAAGATAAATTTTACTATGTTACTATGATAGATTCTACTATGAGATACTTGAAAATAAATACTTGGCGCTGGCAGAATAAACAAGCGCGATGCCAAACATTTAGACAAATAATGAGTGTTACTAAAAATACGGGCCAAATTGTCCTACTTTCTCCTTTTTAAGTCTATTAAAAATTTGAATACACTTTAGTGATTATGACCGGGGGATAAAAATAATATCAATTGCAATCTAGTAGTGAGATCATCAGTGGCCTTGAGCTCAAAAGGCTATTATTATGTTTAGAAGCTCGCGTTAATTTTAACTAGACTTCCGAGAAGTCCCGGTCACTCATCACCACCGCTTCCTTTTCAAACAATGTTGTCGGCGACTCGCGCCACTCTCTCGCTTCGCTTCGACGCTCAACGATAACAAAAATAGACATTCGTTACAGTCGATCGAGAAAAAAGTCCTGCCAAATACACAAAAAAACCTAATCGGCCCATTCCTGCCAGGCTAACGTTCGTTCGGAAACTATTCACTCTAAGTTTATCCTGCGATAAGACGTTGAAAAACGATTCGATAGCGTCCGTCTCTTTCTGTTATTTCAAGTTTTTCCGCGGTGAGGGAGATAGAGAGGCAGGGTGCCCTCCGCGTGGCGGCTGTTTAGTTTGAGACGAAAACGAACGAGCAGTTTGCGAGTCGCCGGTACCGCGCGCGGACGCCCGCACACAGTCCGTGTCGCTCCACGCTTATACAATCTAAAAACTTACTATTACTAAACTGTTTTAAACCCTAACAACTATAAAAAAGTGCCTTATTATTAATGGATGTGCCAGTGAATGCATGGAATGATCATTCCAAAGAACTGAAACCTAATGAAATATAACTGCTTGTGGATTTATTGTTTCACAGCGTTTGTGTCCTTTTGGTATAAAAGTTTGCTGTAATTGTCTTACGGTTTTTAATCTGTGCATTTCTTTGTTAACTGTTTTGTGTCAGAGCACGTTTCACCGGGATTGGCACGAGCCTTTTAATAATAATAGTGCACCGAAACCAGTTTGCAGTGTGGTTTGGTTCGGCTGCGGTTATCCTGACTTATGTATGCGGGTGCCTTTCTTTGACGAAATTCGGAATGTTTTATATTTCCATGGCTGTAATACGTTATTTATCAAACTAAATCGTGTTACCTTTATTTTCACACGTAGCGTTCTCATTGTTTGTCGTTATCAGCAAATTCTTCGTCTATCAATTCGACGCGTATCAAATGTTTCTTTGTTTATCGCAGCAGTTTATGCATGTGTATTGATATCTTTATTAGCTTGCATTTACCTAATCTGTCGGTTTGCCAGACAATTCACCTTGACCGTTCAATCGTTAACTTTCTTGTTTCGAGGTTAATCCGATCCTGAGACTACATTGCTCACATAGGTCGTCATGAATTGACATTTGCTCAGACCGCCTGGTGACTAACACACTTCTGTCTTATAAATATACTGTATCATTTTGTAAATCGTTTGTAAATTAACAAAGAGCTGTATGTTTATATGTATGCTATGTTTATATCACTGTTGGTATGGTCTGTTTATCACAATCTATGTTTATATGTGACTAAGATACTGAGAACTGAATCATAGTAGTATAAACACTAAATAACTGTCACCACTTATAAGCATCAATTAATTGCAATGAGCGTAGCATAACACAAACATCATGTCATCGATGTGAGCTGATCTGACTGGCGCCTCTAATTTACGAAGGCTTTGGTTTGCAAATTACATCTTAACTAGCCACCACTGATTTTAAACAGTTAACCTGTCTACTAAATCTCACGCCGTCGTATATTGCGAACTCGTTAAATCTTTCAGAATCACGAACGTTTCCTCGCCACTTGTTGCGCTTCGCTTCACTTTTAGACGTGACTTCATTGCTTTTTTTTTCTATCCGACGTAAACTTGCAATCTGGTTTGAAATTGCCCAAGTCACCTTTAGCAATGGATAGTTTTTGTATCTTATTATGTTTCTAACCCGACACTTCCTGTGAATCATTATTGAAATTGTGAGTACCATCTGTTGCGTAAGAATGGCAACCGTCCAATCGTCCCCCAATTTATGACTTCCATGAAAGAAGTAGAAAATTAAAATTGAACAAACCTAGGAGACATCTAGTCTCTGAATGGTTTATGTAATCTTGTTTACATTCATAAAAATGAAGCCGGAGTAATAATTAGGAAGCCATGCTTTATTAGCTGCGTATTATTTTAGAAATTGAATAGTAGGTACGTCAGTATTCGTAAAACATTTCATGTTGGAAATCGCCTTATAGTGATTCTGTAATACATGCTTAATTATCGTCAGACTGCCAATTAACTGTTATTAAAACCGGATTAAATAAAACTGTAACCAACGGTTCCATACAGATGTATAGAGTAAATTGTAAATATATATCTCATATTATTTCTTAAATTATTTTTATCATAGCTACAGTTAAAAAAAATCTTATTCGATCTGATCCACTTCCACATTGCCGCTAACCAACACGCGTCTTTAACAGTAATGATAAAGTGAAGTTGGTTAGTTAGGTATTAGTAAAAATCCTAGTTCTTCTTATCTGCATTTTACATAAAAATTAAACTTTATTTTTCTTCATTACAGATAGAAAACTAAAACCAATTACTATTGTTTTTGAACGTGTGATCCTCTGCAAACCTTTCAGTACCAATCATGTTTATTTTGTAAAATTATCTCATTTATCTGCTTTACGAATACAACAATAATTTATGAGTTATAATAATGTAGGTCGTTTCTAGAATAGCATATTTTACAACCAATTTGCAAAGTTTCTCCTCATTTTTAGTTTCTCTCGCTTTTTCTAGATATTTAAAATGTAGTAAAATTTTACTTTTGCCTGTAACACGATTACTTACTGGTTTCGATCGTAAAACAGCTTCGTATTCTTTATGTCTACCATTGTTAGTAAATTTTAAATCTTTCTAATATCACTACTAACTGCACTATGTTTATCAAATTCATACTTTCGGGTATTTGTATTAGAGTCACTTTTTATTTTAACTCTTATTATTAATAGAACCCGCATGCTGTCTTTTTGACCGCTAAGGACGAGGCCCGTTAATGTTAGTTCGATCAGAATTTTACGATATTGGAATGCATGTGTTCTTATAAAATATTGACATTATAATGAAATTAATATTTTTTGTTTGTTTGTTATAGTATGAATATGCTGCAGTTTATTTCAATGTGAATGTGCTACATATATAGATTTAGTATTTTATACCAAAAGGACATTTCATATTTCTAGACGAACGAACGAAACAAGTGTCTTACCAAGTGCTCTTATTAGAAATGAAATATAAACAAGAAACTGAAGAATATTTTTAAAATATTACTATAGATTATTTATGTTGGATCGCGGCTACCGTTCCTGAAATGATTATGAAGTCTAAAGCATTCTACTTTTCACACGATGATACAAAAAACTAGGTAAGGACATAAGATCTTACAATGATATAAGTGTAGTATCTTACAATATATTTATTCATTTATTATTATTTTTGTACACCAATCTTAGAGTCTGTTTTTTGTTACTTTCCATCCAAAGGTTGTCTGGAAGAAATCGCTCTAGGCTATAAGGCCGCTGTACGCCATATATTTATTATTTTATGTTGTTTTTGTTATTTTCTATATCTCTTTTTAAGTTTTGTGTATTATGTATGGTACCTATAATAAAGTTGTATTCTATATTTTCAGCACCTACTGTATACATATTATGTCAAAATATGCCATTTTGATTATTCCACAATTATGAACCACGTATAGATTCTGTAGGTGTTCTGTGTTTTTATAATAAGTATATTTGCCGTGGTGGTGCCGGCGTAGGAATAGTACCCCACCCTCTCTACCCGTGGTTGCCGTAAGAGTCGGCTAAGGGATGTAATCCGGAAGATGGGCAGCAGCGTCTTCCTTGAACAATCACACCTAACTGCGCTCGCCAACCCGCCTGCCAAGCGTGGCGAGTATTGGCAAAACCCCCCCAGGAGGCCTGTGTTCAGCAGTGGACGTCCTATGGCTGATGATGTGATATTTACAAATAATAATTAAAGTACGTATAAAACCAATGACACAAAAGGCCTGAGAAAAAAATTGGCTCCACATTGCGATTTCAGTTCCTTACTTTAACTTTTTTTACCGCTGATTTTTTTATTATAATTTTTCAAATGTTTTTTAATTCTACCTATATGCTCTGGCTTACTTTCTCTGATAGCTATTTGTCATAATTCTTGTACAAAGGGATGCCCTTATTTGGCCTAAAACTTTCTGACTGATTGGTCATTTATCTTTTAGGCAGCTTTCTCTTTGCATGCTATATGTAAAAGTAACTAAGTAACGCATAACTTCGAGTTCGAAAATTACAATGCAATAACGATTAAACGATTATTTTAAGGGCTATTCGAATGATTGCCTCGATTGATATATCTAGCACAAATAACTAACGTAAATATTCGGTATAGTATCGATATTATTAGAATGCTATTGAATCGATGCTGGTAGACTCACTGGCCTATTGACCTTATGTTTAGTTTTTATTTATTGCTCGGCAGATTTAATTGATCAATGTTTTAAAGGAGATTTGGGAGACTTAAAAATAACATAAATGTACTGACTATGTTTGTGTTAAATTCGATTTGTAGCGATGTTAAAGTACTCTAGTACTTTCTAGTACTCGGCTGGCTAGCTACCACCCTCATAACGGTGTGTTATATATATACAGTACAATTCCAGGCTAGGTGTGCTTTACCATCTTCGACCACACCGTAACTTAACATCAGGTGAGCTGTGGTCAAACACCTAGCTAGTCAAGCTAGCTTTTATATATTCGTCTAGGTTCGGTTCATTAGTTTTAAAACATATTTTTTTTAAAGTGGGCGTGTTTCAGGAAATATTTGTTTTGACATTGATCAAAAGAACTGAATTTCGGGAACGTCCATGTCATGCGCCGGTGCTGGTTTCAACCGCGGATCCGGCCTGTTGCAACGCTCTCTTCACGCCCCACTTCCCGCCATTTTAATTGAGTTTTGTTTTTTCTATTCGAATTTTGAACAGTCATTGTCGTTTTAATTCGGACTGTTTGGACAATTGCGCTTAGGCAACAAGTAATCGATAGGTAGCTCGTTAAGGAGGACATGATAGCTATTGTTCGTTTTGTTCCGCTTTTCGATTGACTGAAAGTATTTTTTTCCGCATCGGATGATGATTACGTATTCAATTTTTCTTTTAATTTGGGAACAATGTTAAACTAAATTAGGTAAGTTTGCATAAATGCGTCTTGTATTTTATGTACTTTGTTAGGTCATCTAGATGATCTACAATAGATCTAGATTTACTAGTCCGTCAGTCCGCAAATTCAGTCTTTGGATGGGTGACCGCGAAGGACATCTTATAATTAGAATAAATCGCTGCCATATTTAATATAAGAAATTGTATTGCATCCAAAAGCAAAAAAAAAAACACAATCTTCATGTTAAGAAAAAGTAATAACATAGTGGTATTAAAATTGCGGTGTATAAAAGACTCGCCAAAAGTTGTTTTCTTTATGACGAAATGATTTTAACTAATATTTTCTGGAAACAGATGCAGTTTTATTTTCAATTCTATTACTAGTTGAGAGATAGCATTGTAAACAGCAGTTTGGAGAACATTTAGAGGTTCTTCGAAAATTAGTTGATTAGTTATGTACAGATCATTCATGACAGGGCAAAGCTGCCGCTCTTTTTTATCATTTTTCTCTGAATACCAACAACGTATATTCTTTAATCGTAGACGTATACAGTATACGAGTACTAAGTGATATTGACACAAACTTCTGATTATTTTAAAAACTGCTAGAGTTACATTCAGTCTATACCGGTGGCCGGCAACCTGTTGATACGGAAAAACCATAAAGTACAATTTACAAAGTTTCCCAGTTAATTTTAAAGAACTACTAAAAAAGGTCGTTTTAATATTATTGTCATCATCATCAACAACCTTTCATAGTCCACTGCTGGACTTAGGCACGCAGCCCGATCTTCGGCTTTTCGCTTCCAGCCACTTCCAGCTGTTGTTAGTATATCGTCACTCCATCTAGTATCAGGGCGCGTCTACCCCAACGGTTATCGGTTTCTGCGCCAAATATGAACAGCCCATTGCCACTTCAACTTTCTAATACGCTGAGTTTTGTCGGTGACTTTTGTTCTCTGGCGAATTACTTCGTTCCGGATACGAATATTATTGTATTTGCTCCTATACATGATTTAAAAAATATATTAAACTACTTTAAATATCAATTTATATTAACTTTGCTTTTGGAACTGGAGTGCCGCAACTTTACATCGAAAGAGCCGCATGAGCCTTAGGTTGCCGACCACAGCGAGTACTACGAGTCTATGACTAAATTTTTATTGGCCGTACCAGTGATTTACATGTATGTAAAGTTGACTGAAGTTTCGACAGCCTTAATTAAATATTTGTCATTTTTATTTTATTTAATATCATTTAGTATGTTTTTAACATTCTAATTTAAAAAGTATATTATTATGTATTCTATCAGTTTTCTAATTTAAACAAATATAATCTAATTGTTTGACATATAATAGGTATCCGTATTCGGAATCTATACACAATTTTTTAGCGATGATAGCTCAGTCGTTAGCGCGGTCGGTTCACACGCCGAAGGGCGTGGGTTCAAACCCCAACAAGAGCTTGATCTGCCGGTGAAGGAAAATCTCGTGAGGAAACCTTAGCGTGGTGGTAGGGTATTTTCTAGTACTCGGCTGGCTAGCTATAACCCTCAAGTTGAAAATCTGCCTCCAAGCACTTAATAGTAGATTCCGGCAGCCTCACTTGAGAGCCAGTTCCATTCCAGGCTGTATGTAATTTATCATCTTCGACCACACCGTCACATAACATCAGGTGAGTTGTGGTCAAAAACCTAGCCAGTCAAACATTTAAAAAAAAAAACGCAGGTTGGTATTTTAGCCGTATTTGTTTTGAAGTGTTCTTCTAGGTAGGTACATTGAATTTATTAAATCGTGTGTACTTATTCTTACTCAACTAGTTGAGTACAATTTGCAAACTAAATAGCGTACAACAGACGAAAGGGGCACCGCATCAGTTCAAATGTAATCTAGGTACCGTTATGTTGCAGTCAGTTGCTATCCAGACTAGGTCAGTTTTTGTGGACGCCGTGTAGGCTTTGTCCACGATTTATTGTTGTCTCGTGCGTAGAGATGAAAAGATTGATGGTAGGAAGTAGGAAGAGTGTCACGCAGGTTTTATGAATGGTTTTTATGAGTTCGAAGCTAACTAACGCTTCACGACTCGCAACGTAGAAATTAAGACCTGTCAGCATCCAATTGTAAGTACCTAGAAGAAAAATTCGAACGAAGTGGCATCCAATTGTATGTACCTAGAAGAAAAATTCCAACGAAGTGGCATCCAATTGTATGTACCTAGGAGAAAAATTCGAACGAAGTGGCATCCAATTGTACTACCTAGAAGAAAAATTCGAACGAAGTGGCATCCAATTGTATGTACCTAGAAGAAAAATTCGAACGAAGTGGCATCCAATTGTATGTACCTAGAAGAAAAATTCGTACGAAGTGCAAAACTCTATGTTGTATAATATTATGAATATGACTTGTAATTTTGGTGTTGTCAATAAATATTTGAGTTTTGTGTTTATTTGTACTTGACGTCACAATTAATCCAATACGGTGAATTACATAATCTTAATTCGCGCCTCACAACCTGCCCTGTTTGACTTGTCTGTTGATTCATTGGTAGTGTGTCTGCTTCAAGAGCCGTAGGGCGTGGGTTCGATTCCCACTCAGGACAAGCATTTTGTGGTATAAACAAAATGTGTGTTCTGTATGTATTATAAGTATGTATTTACAACAAAAAAAAAGTATTTAAGTATTCTATCAGCTATCTGAGTTCCATAGTACAAGCTTTCCTTAGTTAGTGTTAGATGGGGCTGTGTTTAATGTCTTACGATATTTATTTATTAACATTTTTTTTCTTTGAGATTTACTGTTTGATGAACTCTTTATTGTCCACACGAAAAATTACATAGTACAGCAGAAAAAAAAAACGTAATTGATAAAGCGATATCTTCCAGGCAACCTTAGGATGAAAAGTATTAAAGGAGATAAATCATCGTCATCATCATCATCATCTCAGCCGTAGGACATCCACTGCTGGACATAGGCCTCCCCCATTGACTTCCTTACAGACCGGTTGGAAGCGGCTCGCATCCAGCGCGTTCCTGCGGTCTTTATTAGATTGTCTGACCTTGTACGTAAACGTCCTACGCTGCGCTTGCCGGTCCGTGAGCTAAATATGTTTGATATCAAATGAAAAGGTTTGATGAGCGCAAATATTTTAAATATTTTGTATTTTTTGTTAATCAGTGCCGCGTGACAAAAATTGTAATCAAAATTAAGACAAGGTCTCTATTAAGCTAAAAGCATTTTAAAGCTTTTCATGGATTTGATCGTTTCATAAGTCATTTAGCAAAATAAAAATCACCATTCCATTGTGAGTATTGCATTACATAAGTATTTTTATAATTCTACAAAATATTTTAAATGCCATTATGTCAATTAACGCGTTGAATCATCTTAAGAATCCGTAGACACATTCCGTTCATTGTTCGACAGCGTGTGTCAATACTTCTTCGCTTCTTCATCTAGCTTTCTCAGGTCGTTAACCGTTCTGCCACGGTTCCCTGTTCCCATGAGATTTGGTACACTGCGGTTGAATAGTTGAAACTTGAGCCCCCTATTCCCAATATTAGAAAATTTTCTACGGATTCCATGGAGGTGTCCAAAAGATTGGAGTGACAATTTAGCGAGTATGATTCTTTTACGTTAAATGTAGTTAATACTGGGAACTTCAAATATGACTGTCTTCAAATCAAGAGTAAATAGGTTCCTTCTAGGTAAGCGTGTTCCATCCTAGGCCACATCGTTGCTTAACATCAGACAGGATGTGGTCAAACGCGAACCTATTCTGTATAAAAAAAAGAACTAAAAATATCGTGGCCGCTTAGTAAGTTTTAGGTACTCAAAGATGTGCTCACAGACGGACCTAATCCGACAGACCTAAAAAGATTCCTCGGGGCACGGCTCATCTTACTAAACATTGCCCGACACTTCATAAAGTTCATCATTACGTGGCAACATCTAATATTTAAAGAGCCACTGTATTCTATTTACAAAACAGTGAATAACTCGGCTAAGATCTGGGACATGATTCACATCGTCTTTTGAAATACATTCGACTTCATTGCTGTGAGAGTAAAGCATAGTTTTGAGGAGCATACAAGCCAAAACCGTAACTAGAAATATGAGGAAATGCACATTGCGATTCCCCAATTTTTAGTAGATGAGTATTGTATATATTATTATAAAGTGATTGGCATAAGATTGAACTATGACACGTATAAGACGAGATCAATTTTAGTAATGTTGATTGAAGACGGTGAGTGTGATAATATTGCCATAAATACTTTAGAAAACAAAAGCTCTGATATCTTTATTGTCAGTGATTTTTAGTCAGCATAAAATATAAAATACAAATATGGTATGGGATTTTCTTTTCGATGGTAAAGATTTATTGATTCAAGTGAAATGCTTTGTATGGTTAATGTAGTGTTGACTGAGCAAAGATTGTTCACAAACAAATCTCTAGTTCACACAGCCTTCTGTCTCACCTTGGATAAAGATTGCGTGACTTTAACTCGGTTAGCTGTAATTAAGGCTTTTGGGCCAACAAAACTGTACTGCAATTGTAAAGTGCCGATTAGAGACTATAATTTAGTAACACCTTGATGGGAATTGAGAAAGATAATAAAGTTGGGGAAGGAAACAAGTTAAGTGTTGTCGGTTAATTGTTATCGCGTACTAACTAAATTTCACCACCATTACTGATCTGAACGCATTTGAAAGTAAACTAGATTTAGAGTCGGAAAGGAAAATGTTGGCACAAGCATATAATTTACAATTTAAAAGGCTAATAAGATTGAGATTAATCTCATACCTGTTTTAAAGATTGTCAAAACTCTAATGATGAATGTGTTTAGTTGTATTACTGGGCAATAAAACAATTTTATTATCAAATACATTAATGGCACTACAAGTAATTTAAGAAAGTTAACTTCATCTCTAGGTTACAATAACTGTACATGATAATTTGTAAACTGACACTGTTTGCCGTGTAAACACTACACATCACGGAAAAATCTCATTAGAAATGTGGAATGCAACTACGAAGGGCTTTCTAATTGTTCTTAATACCTTCTCCCATATTTTACAATGGATCTATTGTTCTACAAATTGTAATGTTCTACATCTCTGGACTATTATTGCTTTAAAAGAGTGGGCGTATTATTTTTGGTTTACAATACGTTGTCGTGTCGATGAAGACCTCCTACTATTATCCCTTTCTCTTATTTGAGATTTGACTTCTACTTTGACAGCTTTACTTATTCTGTTTTTGACAGTTACATCTCTTTAAGTTAAATGTGCACTATCATCAATTTGATTCCGTAAATATGATATTTCTAATACCTTAGCTTTTCACGGTCATATAAAAGGTAAATTATTACTTTTCACGTTACATATTCTTTATCTATTTTTATTTGCTCTTCATGACGGAGCGTATTTACATAAATCCATCCTGTCGATGTAACGGTTAATAGGGCAGCCTGTGACAACTTAATAGTTTCCTCTGCTTTTAGAACAGGTTCAATCGCTCGCGCTTCCTGCTCTTACAAATTGTCTGTCATCTTTGTTTTTACTTTCCTATTACTGGAGTCTTTACTTTCATTACCTTCATCGATATAAGCTTCAAGTATATATTCTTAGTTACGTTATATTGTGTTTTACAATGTAGACAGTTATTTAAATGTAAATTGGGTAATACTTCTGAGACGTTTGTGATGTACTATATGTCTGTTACTTATCTCTTTCGATCATAGGTCTTTTCTAGTCGCCTTGAGCGGACTACAATAACATGGCAATAGATTTAATAAAAGCCGAGCTTGGAGAGAGCCACGATAAAGTGTTGGGGCAGCGTAGCATAGTCATTATTCTGTTAGTGATTCGAGTGAAAATACTTGGAAATTCACGATGAAATTGCTAGTTATGGATGTGCAGCATGACCATTTGTGGACGCCGTTACGCGTAACGCAAGCGATGGTATCGTATTTCACCGTACGTAAGTGTTTTAGAGCCAAGTATTTTGTAACGGACAGGTCCAAGCATTAAATCTCACTAAGCTCGTCATAGAACTCCGGCAATGTATTAAACCTTTATAGATTTAACTTGCTAGATTAAAATGGTTTTTTAATGTGGGACCCGTGTCTTAAATTCTATTTTCCCACGTTATCTCATTCATTATGTCATCAACCCATCTGGCTCTAAGACTTCCCATATCGGGTTTGTCCACTTTAGGATTCTAAACTCTAACAATTAGTGGGACAAAAAAACGTAAATTTCTCGCCTAAAAGTATACTGTTGCGCAAGTACTGAGTACTCATAGCTTGACCATGATTGTAGAGAATATCGAACGTGACTCTCGCAATCCCATATGAGTTCTGTATTCGTGTCATTACAATACAATTGCCATACGTCTGATTGATCTCCATTGTGTGATTGAATTGCATCGTGTAATCTTTTGATAGCCGTTGAGTTTTCGATTAGGCTTCGAGCAACACAACTGTATAGAATATTAGCAGCGCTCCGCGGTTACACCCGCTATCCTACGGAAACCCTATATTTTCAAGGATACAAAGTAGATAAGTCAGGGTGTTAGTTACTAAAATCAAACAGCACAGCAAAAAAAAAACAAAAATACGTTCATTTATATACAATATACATACTTTATTTTTTATTATACTCGTATTTTTAATATTAGTAAGTCGTATGTAGAAGTAGAGTTTAATGCTTCATTGTACGTAATTTCATTGAAAACACTATATTTTTACGATATATGTTTGTATCAGATAATTAGCTTATTTATTTCCTATCCCGTTAGGTAAAAACCTCTTCCGTCTTATTCAATTTTTCTGTATTTAGCTTTCGTTTCCATTCATATCGCACTCAATTACATTATGCGTCAAATGACGCATTAAAATAGCACACACTTGTAAGCAATAGGACAGTTTATGGTAAACGGTAATCCAAAGTGTCGTACAATCTATTAGAAGCCGCAGTAGAACGGTGTTAGATTTATTGCTATTGGACACAATGTGCCCAGAGAGACAAATCGAACCATTGGTCTGGCAGTACATGCCGTTTCTCGAGATCGTTTCCTCTGATAGACTAACCATAAAATGTTCTGGACTGGCCACCCCTCGGGCGGCCCTTGCTTGATAGACGATTGTAAGCTAGAATTAGTCATAACTCGCAACTTCAGGAAATGTTGCTTTCGATAGTGTGAAATTTAATCTTTTATATGTTTGTAGAATATTTTGAGTTTATTAATAGGATTGGCTATCGAGAATTTGTTGGTTGGGTTTCCGTTATGTTATTCTGAATAGGCTCGAATTGAGAAATTATTGGTATCCCGGTTTAAAGGTCCAGCACATATTGAATGAATGGTTTTAACAAAAAATTACATCCGGTGTTCTGATTGAAGAATTTGATTATATTGAAGAATTTAGAATCTTTCAAAGTATTTTCCTTAAATCATTTCTATGCAAGTATGTATATACTGGTGCAGTCAGGAAAAAACAACAATTTTGAGACACGATGGTTTTCTTCTTTCTTCTTTCTTATTTAATCCCCAGGATATAAACTTAGCCTATTGCGGGAAACGCCGAATTATCTTTTTGTTATGTTAAAGTAATGAATGAAGAAAACATCTGCTCTCTAAATCATAATAAATAATTGTTAAATCTTTATAATTCAATACTTGTAAGTTTATTGTCAGTACTTTTATTTATATCAATATATATGCTTTTCCTTACTCGTTCTGATGCATTTACGTGAATCTGAGTTACATGAAAACATATACATATATATATTTATTGATCGGCCCTATTGTTTATATTATGGTACAATATGATCAACAAATTAACATTTCCTATAATTATACTCTAAACACCGACCTGTTACATCAAAACGAAACTAATGATCAGGAACTTGTAAATTAATTAATTAATCTTTTGACAAGCGTTTCTCATGTCATGCTACATAAGATAGCACAGATAATTAAGTTTATCAGATAGACTTTGAATAGGTGAGATCTTAGTTCTATGTTAAATGCCTAATTAGATGGCTGCAGTAATCGGTTTCAATGGATAGTTATAATGAATACCAGCCGCGTGGGATGCATTCAAAATTTGAATGATGTTTATTGTTCTGAGTTTAATGTGAAAGATGAGCTCAAATGGCTATTGGAAAATGATAGACAAATTTAAACTTCAACATTGTAATAGCGTTACATGTCTGCTTATACCATATGAGTTCTTAAGAATTGATGGCGATGAATTGACAAGTATAAATTTGAAATTTAATTATCTACCGGCACCACTAACAGTGTACCGAATTTTGGATCCCCATTCATCGACAAGAAAGGAGCTGATAATTTACAAACTGATAAACAGATATTCTTGAATACTCTAACAATCCCCTCGATCAAACCACCTTACAAACTAAATCAAAATCGGTACAACCAGGGAGCCACGAAGCCACAGAAAAACACACAGATAGATACGCGTAGAGCTTGTATCTAACAGAGGGGCTGTTTGCATCACAAAATTATTTAAATGGTTCTTTTTGTTCCTCTGTTAATTTTCGAATGAGCCAGACATTTCTCACATAAGTTATCGCATAAAATCTACAAAGCACTAATTAGTCTCCTAAGGCATGGGAAAGTTTAAATCTCACTTTCAAATGTACCCGAGTCTCATGCTGCGCATACGATTAGGTTTAAAATCGTTTTGAGAATCTTTGAGATGATTCCAGTACAGTATCATTCATAGCTGTAATAATTCATTAGAATCTTGAGATATCTAGATTAGGGAAACTTTACAAGGTGTTTGATTGAGATTGAGGAGTTGGGTTGGCTCGGGTAGATGCTGGTCCCCCTACCAGCACACTACCTGCACAAAACACCCCAAGCGGGACGTCAGTGCAGCATTTATCACCCCCACTTTGCTTTGGATACTTTTACACCAATTAATTTATAGCTGTTTTTGGCAGACCAAGGTCTTTTAGTTCAGATTATGGAGGTGCGAGTGGAATACCAACAAATGTGTTCCACTCGATTCCATTTCTACCCGCTAAACCATTTATTCATTCATTTGCAAAGTCATAATATCTATTTAGTTGTATCGTGTGGTCTTTGAGAATATTTGATGGCCGATGGTAATAGATAACACTTGTTCATGACCCTTAAAGCGGTACCCAAAATTTAAAGACTTAAACCTACCCTCACAATTCTGTTCAGTTAGTTTTACGTACTTAAATCTACATTCATAACGCAAAAGTTTGCCTTGTGTTAATTTGGAGAGTTTAGCTTAGTTTGGAAATAGATAGCGCTGTGTGAAAAGAATTTTCCAGTATTTTTATTTATTTACGTTATTCACTATACTAGTGAGCTGAGTGATTATCTGTGTTGTGCGATATCGCTTCAATTAATTGGGACATCTTGAATCGCAGTATCGTCATGAATACTCGTTTGCACCATAATATATTATCACTCAATTCTACCAGTATGAATCATAGGTCTCTTGAAATTGCCTATTTTGTTAGTTCGCCTACACTGTATCCTTGATTTATAGTTTCTAATTGTTTCTCTCGAAGTACACATTATCTTAATATGGATAATGTTTTTGGTGCTATACGCAGGATAAAGCTGTGGCATAAACTCTCATATGTGAATCGTTTACATTTAAATCATCAATGACTACAAGAATAGTTACTATAGCTTTGTTACATGATTTGCAAACAGTTCAAAAATTTGTTAATAGATTCTTAGATTCATCTTGTTCTAATACTTGTTCGGTATATTGTAACTTAATAAGCGTATTCTTAAAATAGCGCTTAATATTTAGGATCAATAACTAGTTAAAATTACACTCAATGTTGAATTTTTTTCGTTTTAAATTGTTTTAATAATCAATAATTTACCTACGTTCATCTCTTTATATATTAAAAATGTGTGATGCCTGATATCTTATCTCGCATTGCAATTACATTATATTTTACTGTAGATTATTTTATTGTTATTTTGCATTATTAATATGCTAATCATATTATGTTTTTGTTGCAGGTAAGCTAAATACCGTGATGAATTTAAACAAGGCGATGTGTGCGGAATATACAGGGTAACAATTGGGTAAGAAAGAAACATTACAGTAACCTTTTGTTTTTAATCCATTTATGTGCATATAAATGATAACTCGATAGTCTAGTCAGTAGGTATAAAAACATCTTTGCCCTACAAAAGGTGTTGTAGTAACAATTTTGAAATATGTCGTGTAGGTTTGTACTCAGTTGAAAAATCCAAATTTGTGACTTCGAGAAGTAGTCGCTTGCGCCGCCATCTTGGATGAAAGATGCTAAAATCTGTTTTTTTTTTTCGTGTAACACCTCTTTCTTTAGACTCTTTCTAGTCGAATGATGTAAAATTATGTCCGCATTTTTGACCGGCTTTAGAAGAAATTCTACAGAAAGGTGTTGCATGTACTTACTACATAATTTAAAATGTCTTTTGTTTGTTTAGGTTTAATGTTTGATTCGAATTACTCATGTCCTTGACGGGACTAACTATTGCAGTTCCCATAAAATTTTACGGTCTAAAAACTATTCATTCAGCAATGCCGTTTCCACACATTAGGGGTAATCGCGATGATCGCTATTTCTATTATGCTCATTGTCACAGACTGCCGACGTTGGGTTAATGCAGATATAATTCCATGACAGTGACTATTGTCTTTATGGGGAAAGTTTCAATTACTATGACATTCTCAATAGAAGTTTCAGTTTACTTATTATCTATGTACACTTCTACGTTTATTCTTTTATTGTGATGATAGTTTGTGTCTAAGACGATCGAATAATAGGGCATGGGTTAAAATCTCAACATTGAGCTTATGCTGCCGGTGAAGAAAAAATATCGTAACCACAGCATGAGTAATTTTGTTTTAATACGTTTGACTACATCCTGCCTGATGTTAACGATGAGGTCTAGGATGGAACATGCTTACCTAGAAGGAACCTGTTTATTCTTGATTTGAAGACACTCATATTGCACTTTTCGGGAAACACGAGACTTCAGCAACGAGTTCCACATCCTCGTTATGAAAGTAAAGAATCTGGATTCAAAGCGCTTAGTGCGCACATGGGGAACGTGCACCATGTACGGGTGACGCCTTCGTCGCGTTTGTTTGGCTGGTTCTACTCGACTGGCTAGCTACCAAGTCGAAAATCTGCTAACAAACACCTAACGGCGTGTTTCGGCGGCCTCAATCAAGAATTCTCATTATAAGCTAAGTGCGTTTATCATTTTCGATAACACCGTGTCTTAAAATCAGGTAATATGTAGTAACCACCATAAAAAACCTATATACAACACATCGTTTAGTAGTTAGGTACAGATAGTTTAAACGATATCTAATCTCAGGCAAAGTGCCCGAAATCCTCAATAGCGAGTCCACATTTTTGCGCAAAACAAAAGCTAACGTTTTAGCCAACTTTAAGACAATTAAACTTTTTTGTTTGAGTGTACTGAGTTGACTGAAGCAATATGATATCCTTTGTTCTATATAGACAAAAAATAATACAAACATTTGAAATTTTTAAAATATTTTTTTTACATTATTCCAGAGATTCAGATATTTTCACACCAAATTTCAATACCGGCTGTTATGTTTGATTATAAATAGATTATTATTAATTTTTCATTTACATATAAATAATATTTTAGAGTTTGGATAAACACATGAATGGAGCCCTATTTACACAAAACCATAACCCTAAACACATAACCCTATTTACGAAAATTAGACTAGAAAACAAATGTGGTCTCATTTTTTCAATAATTTGGCCTGGTCCATTTTCTAGCTCTCCGACATTTGGACCATCATTCCGATTATAAACAAACAGTGTAGCTTCTCTCCCACGGGTGGGACGGAGGTGGGTGGGGAAGTGGGGGCGTGGGAATGCACTGCACGGCTGCACGCATGGTCTTGTTACTATTGTTTGTGTAACGACTGTATCTGAATCAGGGTTGCTACCACTTATTTGGAGCAGTTCTCCAGACCACCGAATCTGGACAAAGTTTGGAAGAAGGTTTCGATTGTAAATCTACAGTAAAGTAGTAAGCATCTTCCATCTAGACCACACCGTTGCTTAACATCATGTAGGATGTGGTCAAACGCGAATCTACTAAAATTACGTAGAAGTTATTTTCTTGAAAAGTTAGCTGTTTGACCACACCTGATATTAAGTAACGGTGAGTTCGAAGATGGAAAAGCACACAGTCTAGAATGGAACTGGTTACTGGCTACCACCATGCTAAGGTTTCCTCGCGATGTTTTCCTTCCTTGGATATTGTATAAGCCCAAACAATGAGAAATGTTTGATTTTCAACTCTGTTAGTAACCGAAGATGTGATCAAAAACGGAATACGTAAACTTAAAGATCGCATTCACTAAGGCCTACAGAAGATTTATCAGCTTTACTGGCTTAGAGATGAACGCAACTGGGCCAGTCTTGAAATTGGAAGTGTAACACCATCCGACATTTTCCTAAGCTAGAGTTTCTGTATTCCGCTTTTTCCCTATTTTTTCTCCAGACTTGGGTCTGGAATCTTCTGCTCTCAAAGTGTTAAATAAGATGTTTTCCTTACTAACCTCAACTTACTCAAATCAACAGTATGTATATCTCAGTACATTTTTGTATGTAACCGTAAAATCGCTGCTTATGTACGGTCAGCGTATCTATAAACGTATGCAACTTTAATTGCGCCACTGCCCTGTTGGCTCATTTGGCAGTAGCTTGGCTTCATATGTTCATGGGTTCGATTCCCACCCAGGACAAACATTTATATAACCAACATAGATATTAGTTCTGTGTCTGGTACTGTCTGGGTTTTAATACAAATTAGTGTTAGTGTGAACATAATAAGCGTTGCTTGGATTGGGACTTGTCGGTGCTGTGTGAAATGTCCACCAATATGTATTATATTTGTAGTTGAAAGTATAAATGACACGAATTGAGTACATTACAGACATATGTACATATATAAAGTGAATAGATATCAAGAAGCGACACCGCTTCATGGTCGATATTCCAAAACTTGAACTAAATTAATCTTCTTTTATTGTACGAACCGCTAAACAATAGAATTTGCTGCACGAGTGGGTGTTCTCTGATAGATACACTCTGGGTCTTCAAGTCGCGAGTTAATCGGTTTTTTTCTAGACGAGCGTGCTCTATCCTTGACCGCATCTTCGCTTAACATCAGGAGTTGGCGATCAAACGCAAGCTTATTGGTATTTAAAAAAACTAAGTCTCTGTGCTTCATCTTCGCCCACATCGTCGCTAACCATTAGGCAAGTTAGTGGTCAATCGCCTACTTATATTCGTTAAAAAAAGATAAAAATAGACTACTAAAATCATAACCTTCTATTTAGCACAGTCGGCTAAAAAAGTTTTTTTTGTCAACTTTCCTCCTCCTTTGATTTCCTGTCCTTTAACCATACTGGACTAGTTTAATATTACATTGTCACCAACTTGCCCAAAGATATTTTAATAGGTACTGTGGATGTTGGGTCCAGTAACAAATTTACCAAAAAACATCATGCCTTTTTTTAATAACTTGCCGCTTCAGTGTTTTCTACAATCTTTAGTGATACATCTAGACATATTTCACAACATCTAATTAACCAGTTAATTTTACTCGTATCCAGCTTTCATGACGAGATAGGAGTTTAATGTAATCAACAACTTCTTAGGTACGTTTCAATAGACAAAAACCGGCATTGACAACCCTGGCAGTGATTTAGCTTTCCATATGAGGTTTACGCGCAAACATGTGGACAGGCAAGTTCTGAAAAAGGAAACAGTGAATTTGAAACTTGTATTCTTCATTTAAGTTCTGCAGATGGTTGAGTTTAAAGTGAAATGCTCTTCGTATCTTGTATTTATGAATGTATGTAAATTTCTTTATTACCTCGTATCTTCCAAACAGCCGAATGAATTACGACAATTAAGGTATCGTCTCAATAAAAAAATCATAATGGTGGATATTGGCGCGATATAGTAATACGTTAATTTAAAAAACCCAAACGTATAAAGTAAGGTATCTAAATAAAGCCAATAAAAAGAAGATTACAAATATATGTATAAGTTGTATGTTTAAGCTTAATTAAAGAATGAGAACAAACGCAAAGCTTCTTTAAAAATAATTACAGACTTAATTAGCTTAAGTTCTACGGTATAGAACAACGAGAAAATTTATTTACCTACCTCAAAAAGGAACAAAGTAACGTTCACCGACGCCATTCATACTGTAAACCTAACTGTACGAGTCATTACCATCAAAGAAAGACCTAGCCATCGTGTGCAGTCTTATACACAATCATCTACACACCAAAATGAAAACTTAACACAGACTAAAATGAGACAGTTAGGAAACTCGAGGTGAATTTCTCCGAAGAGGATAAGAATTGGTCGATTTAGCTATTAAGATTGCAGTTTCAAATGTTTAATATGTGAAATCGTTTGTGTTACAATTTTATAACTAAATCTTTTGCCACAAACCTGACACATATGGCTTCTTATACTTTCATCAGTGTTTTCTTACATGCTTGTCGGTTGCAAATACTTTTAATATGGTTTATCTTTAAAATATCTTCAATGTGACCGTGATATGTTTGTTTGATTCGCGTCGATTCTCTAATATTGATTTTAAAGTTTTATTCCTTGTTTTATTTTGTTTAAATAAAGTTATTAGTGATAGTATCTACTGCGGGAAAATGAGTACTATCTTATCAATTATGCTTGGCTTTATTGTGCTAATATCAGTAACTAATGTCATTATCTTGTCAACACACCCCGTCCTTAATTTAATAAAATCTTCTCCATACTTAGGTTGTCTGGCCGCCAGCTTCCAGGCAATTGTTCCACTAGTGTTATGTTTATATTGTTAAAATTGTTTGTTATTATAATTGGTGTGAACAATAAAGAGTTATATTATTATTAGCTAGCTGTGTCCGGTGGTTTCAACCGTCATCCGCTTCTAATGATGGTATCGTGGTGTTAAATAACTTTTCTCAAGAAATAAGCTATCTTATCTATCTAATACCATTAAACGAGCAATTCTTGTATATATATATATGTATATATATAACCTGAATCTCGGAAACGGCTTCAACGATTTTCATGAAATTCAGTATGCAGAGGGTTTCGGGAGCGATAAAGCGATCTAGCTAGGTTTCATGTTTAAAAAACGTCGTTTTATCCGTGTTTTCTGCGAGCAAAGCTCGGTCATCCATGTACTAATAAATAATTGGTGTGAACAATAAAGGGTTATATTGTTATTAACTAGCTTTGCCCGGTGGTTTCACCCGTCATCCGCTTCTAAGGATCGTATCGTGACGTTAAATAATTTTTCTCAAGAAATAAGCTGTAGAAAACAAAATATTATATTTTTATTATATTGTTTGGTTGTTCCAGAGATTATTGCGTGTAAACAATTTTGCTTTATGATATTATATACGTATAGTATAGATTAACGTAAGGGTAGATTAAGGTGTAGCTTCTGTAATAAGTTTTCCTTCTGGCTTTTCCTAGTCTTTGATCTAAACGAGCAAGACCGCGTAAACAGCGGAAACCAGTGGACACGTGTTGTATGCCAGACCCTCCCATGACTTCCTCTCGTCCCTTATTAAAGACAACTTTAAGATGCTCTATATTTAATCTTACTTCTTTATCTTATGGTTCATTTTTGAAGCAACTTTTCTAAGGATTGTGTAATTTACCATTGGTTACTAAATACGGAACTGTGACATTGTTTCTAGTGTTTTTTGAGAAGTAACATGTTGGGTACGGTGACATCTTTGATTTATTCTTTGATGTTAATTCTCTTCTTCGTTAGTGACGACAACTGGTAATGTTACAAATTCATTTGAGGGTTCTATAAATATCACCCTTGTTTAACTTTGTGTTTTAATTACTAATGAATAGCATCACGAACATTTCGTAAAATATGCGAGGTATCATAAAACTGTTTGTTATTTAAAATATATAAAGTAAATATCTAATAAATGTGTTTTTGTTATTAACACCCATTTTAAATCTGAGATTGTAATGATGATAAGGAGTTATAGACTGAGACCAGGATGTCGGTAACCCTACCTCATCATGCACCAAATTACGACACAGTACATTCAATAGTACAAGAATAACTAGAGTTAATCTTATTCCTGGAAATTTTCTAAAATGTATGTAAATAGGTATGTAAGAAAGACATTTGTTTGTGGGTTTTTGATTTGATAATTCATTTATATGGTTTTAATTACCTATTTTCTTTTACTCGTGAAATTATTATCGTTATCACGATGTTCATCAATACTTATTTAGTTTTAAATGATGAATAAGTAGGTACCTCTATTATTGTTTAATTAATTTCGCATACAAATTTAATGCTGCTTTCCTCCAATAAATTTTGTGAAACATGATCAAATCGTGTTATGGCTTTCGATTACCAGTATGACGTAATGGGGTCAAGTGGTAGTGTTGCCATATGCGAAATTCGTGCGCACGATCTCCTTCAAAAATGGCGGGAGATTTTGAAAGATATCGATGGATATCGATAGCCTATCAAAATTATTTCTTGTAGCATTATTTAGTTTATAATCGGTATTATGGTAGGAACAGCCAACAATATTGCCCTAGTAACAGGCGTTGAAAGAAATAGTATTACAAATGGCGTAATTCCAATGAAATAATACACTACAGAGGAATCGTATACTACCGAGCGGTTGAGTCAACTATGTACAAGTAATTCCGAGTGTGTGTCCGCTTGAATGGTTGCATATAGGCGAAACATGTCCCCTTTATAGTATACTATCTCTATATTATATGTATACATAATGTAACGTATAGCTATAGGTAGAGACAATACTTAACGATGAACCCAAGAAGTTTCGAGTATTTAAAATATTCGAAACCAACAAGAGAAAAAGATTGGGAGAATGCGGGAAAAAATCAAGTATGTACAGTTAAATTATTTGAAACAAGATACAGAAACTTAGAAATATATACAGTTTTATAATTACACATAGATAAAGTCAAAGACAGGCTCTTAGGCCCTATGGCCTTAACTTTCTCACAATGAGATGAGACCCGCTACCAACAGGAAGACAGTTTATTAAAACAAGGCTGATTCGGCAGTCAAAGGTGATACAATCATGAAAGACGTGAGCAAAATTTGAAGAGTACATGCGGTGATTTAATTTACACGCAACTAATAAAAAACAGTAAAAGTGAATTTAGAAAATGATCAAAGGAAATAAGTCCACAATAACATGAAAATTGCTGTTTGTCATGTAATTTCCTACATGGAGTAAAATCTGATGCATTTAAAAGTAATGCTCTTTGAGCGTGCAACAACGCCAAATATCGCAAATGAAAGTCGCGTGCCCGCTTACAACTCAGCAAACAACGAATGCTTCATAAATATTTGACCCAGTTTAGGTATGGATGTATTATTGTTCTGCCCTATTTCGTTGTGGTTTATGACATTATGGCGTATAGATCTTTATTTGAAGAACGATAGTCTGTCCTCGCAGACTTGTTTAAATATTTGAATCAGATTCAGAAACTTCATTCACAAATCAGTGTTACTATTCACTTTGAAGTGGTAGTCTTCTTATGTTGATTTTTATTATCATTGTCAGCCTGTCATAATTCATTTCTAGATATAACCTGCCCCAATACTTGCCACTCAACCAGGTCTTTGGTTTTTGGCTTACAGCCACTGTCTGATGCATGACATATGTATATCGGCACTCTATCTAGTCGCAGAGCAACTTACACTACGTTTGCTTTTTGATTGATGGTCTCCACTCCAGAACACGTCTAGTAGTCTAGTTGGTACTGGTTGTCGGTCTAACGGTTCTGCAGCTGATAAGTCCAGTCCACTGCTACTTCACCGTACTAATACATTGATCTATGTTGTTCAAGTATATTTAGAAGAACTTATTCTAGTGCTAGTAATACATTTATCATATGTATACCAAAATAGCATGAATTTGTTTAATACTGCATGAATGAATGAATGAAGGTGAAAGAATGTGTGCTGAATGAAGGTAGCTCTTGATGAGTTTGATTTTTCTTGCAAATCTTGTCTCCTCTAGGTTGTCATTCGATCTTTCTGCATTTCATCTGTCTTTACAGCAATATGCTCAAAGTCTAAAGTTCTTCGACCACATTGCTCATCTACCTATTCCTTTTATCTGAGCCGCCATCAAAAATGTTTATTAATAATCTTATCTCTCTAATATCAATATCTTCCATTTAGGTAACTACCTCGTTAGTTACTGTAAAAGTATCCGCTTTACACTTTGTTATAGTGTTTATCTTGTTATCAAGTACACTCCAAGGTCAGATAATTGAACCATCTCTCGTCTTGCCATCCGTCCACCGATTAACGCCACTCAAAGGTCGACGACCTGCGGTGCAATATGGCGGACGTTTGCGGTCGTTTTCAAAATGGTTCAATGTATCTTTTAAATTATGTTTTAATGGAGAAACAAATATAATAAATATATAATGTTGTGAATGAAATTCTTGTATAAGACGAGTTTTGAAAAAAATCTTAGACTTAAAGCAGAGAAACTTTCCAATTTGGGTACCAATTTGAACACGTTTTCGTAAATGAACCCCAAATTAACACATATGGCTTCTATTAGTTTTACGATGATAAGATTCAGGACATTTGCCGCAACATATTGGAAGCTCCTGTCTTGACGTAGCTACGGTATAAGATATATAGGTACCTAATAATCTGATCGCTGTAGTAAACAACCGTGATAGTTTAAAGCTAGGTTCTATCAGGACTTCGTAGATTATAAACATCACATCGACATTATTCCACAGCAAATTGCTTGAGCGACTAGATAACCTATTTATACACATTTGTATGGCTAGGTATTTGATCAAGGGCTCACCTGACGGCGTGGTCAAAGATGGTAAACACACCTAGCCTGGAAGGGGAGTGGCATTCAATTGAGCCTGCCACTACACACCGTTAGGTACGTGGCGGCTGATTTTTAAATAGAGACTGGTAGCTAGCCAGCTGAGTACTAGAAAGTACCCTACTACCATGCTATGGCTTCCACAGAATGTTTTCGTACACCGACAGTTCAAGCTCTTTGGTAGGATTTGCGTTGTTCGACCAAACGCGCTATCTACGGATCTATCAACGCTACAAAAAACACATCATCAACTGTTTTACAAGAAGAAATATCAAGCTAGAGAGTTTCTCCAAGATTTGCACCTTCAACAGGAACTAAACATCCTTCACCAGTCATTGACATCATTTCCATACGGGCCATGTTACGAACATGTACAATCGAATGGCATTGTATTGTAGACTGTAATATTTTATTGAGCGGGTGTGGTCCACCCCCGAGTCACGCGACGTGAGTGCTATGGACCTATTTGTACGCAATACCGTGGGGAAATACGTCACTACTTCTAATAAGAATCGTTTATGGGACTTTTTTTATGTAGAACATTATTTAAAAAAAACTTTAGAGACTTTAGAAGACTGTTGTTTTCTTTTTCATTTCCTTTTTATTCAATGTTCGAAAGAAATGCTTTACAGATTGTAAAAAGGAAAAGAAAATTACTCGGTAAGCAAGAGGATACATTGAAAAATAAATTATAATCATACTAATTACGCCCCAGTCCAGTTGTATTTATTATTTAGGTTTTATTTTCAAACTGTATTAGATTTAAGAAAAAAAATATTACGTCACAACAATTGGCGCTGGAATCCATTGAGTAACGTATTTAAAAACTCATCAACAATTACTCACTTGTTCGGAATAGGCTTCAAAGCTTAGAACATCGGCGCAAACTTGCTTGCCTGACGGTTTTCTACCGAATACACTTTGTAGAGTAGGTCTGCTAACCTAACCTAATTTCAACTTGCCCATTCTACTATCTAAAAAGTGACACCTTTTCATGGTTCATGTTACAAAAACTCGAACTTAACGGTTATATTCCACCTTTATCGTACGAACCGCTTAGGTGTTTCCCGAGAGAAACAAACTGAGTGCCTACAAGTCGAGAGTGAATCAGTTTCTACTTAGACTTGCTAAGCGTGCTCCATCGTAGAATGCATCTTGACTTAATATCAGGCAAGATGTCCATAAACGCTTGCCTATTTGTAATAAATTAAAAAGGTATGACAGCGCTAAAACACGTATCGAAATAATCATTTCAGCCAGAGTAACCATCAATCCTAATAATATATGGAATGGACTGAACATATAACCAATCACCCATAAACCCCTAGAAAGAAATCCCAAAACAAATAACAGGAAACCCTCTACCGATAACAATGTAACAAATTATCGCGGCGTGATTCCAGGGGGGCGATCAGCCCTTATATAGGACATGACGGTCAATGACCCTGCGACAGATTATTACATAGTCACACCCCCCATTTCTCTAATAGAACCTCTAATTATGACCTAATTTGTAGGTTGTTGATGTCGTAAATAATTCGCGGTGCCGTGATGGAAAAATTTATAAAATTTATTTGTAGAACCATTACTAAGGTTGAGACTACTTTAAAGTACTTCCACTACGTAATGCTTCACTAATGAGTTTGCAAACTTTACTATGGTTTTCAAAGAAAATGGCTTAATATGATAATAGATAGTAACACTTTATTGTCTAAACCAGAAACTAAAAAATAATATAAGATAAAAATTAAATACAGACAAGAGCCTTATATGCTAGTGCTACAAGTGGCGGCGGGGCGAGGATTTAATTCAAACTAAAACAGTTATATTTTATAATTGATCTGGAAAAAATTTATAATTATATATCCGAAATAAAATTAAAATCTAAAAGAATCTTTGAAGGCTGAACCATCGAAGTTGTCAACACGTTCTGTGGAACACTGAGGATGCCTCGATGCGAAATACGTGTCTGCAACGATAAAGCTGATAATTGTTTTAATTAGTTTCTAAAATATATATTTTTTATTCATCATATTCATTTAATATAATTAATTTACCGAAAGTGGAACTGGGCCGGCCATGTTAGCCGCATGTCGGGAGATCGTTGGACCAAAATCGCGACACAGTGTTTCCTTTAAGATGGAAGAATGGCCTCAGGTTGCAAAAGTGTTTGAAGCGATGATAACTACTGAGTTATCATACCAATCACTCATCATCGCTAACCACTGGGTTAGCGCGGTCGGTTCGTATGCCAAAGGGCGTGAGTTCAAACCCCAATAATGAGCTTGAGCTGGCGGTGAAGGAAATCATCGTGAGGAAACCATAGCGTGGTGGTACTTCATAGTACTCGGCTGGCTAGCTACCGCCCTTAAGTTGAAAATTTGCCGCCAAGCATATAACGGTGTGTTCCGGCAGCCGCATTTGAGAGCCAGTTCCATTCCAGGCTAGGTATGCTTTACCATCTTCGACCACACCATCACATACAGTACAGTACTACTACACGGGACAGTACAGGCTGATAATAATAATAAATAATAGTTTAAAAAATACTATTGGAGCTAGTAATTGTTACCTAAACTCTCTTTCTTCCATATCAAAATACAACCATTATATACTCGTACTTATTACAAGTAACATGAACATATATCCATGGTAACATGTTGTTAGAACTAATTATAAGTAATAACGTAATTAGTACGAATCCTCAAGCGAATAATTCTGTTCAAACCATCTTTAATTAAATAAAAGCTTAGCCTAGGCTTGTTGTTTGCGTGCTCAATAACCATAAAGTCACTGAAAGTAATCTAGGAAAAAACACTAGGTCATTCACCCTGACCTTTTTAACCTTGTAACGAGAAAGGACTGTTACATGAACTGGCTAATGATTTAATAGTTAAAGCAGATAAAGGTGTAGATCGTAATGATGAAGTCATAAAGTTGAATTTTGAATATAAAAAGAAAGAGGAACATAAAACTGCATATTGCTGTTTAAAAGTAATTTAGAAAGCTCCAGAGGGTTCTTTGTTCTTAGAGGAATAAGCATCTGAATGGGATTCGTTCATTACCCAAGCTCCGTTACTTCGGTAAGTAATGCTTAACGATTGATGGATTAGTCTATAGTTCTGAGTTTTTGAAACGAAAGCTAAAAGTGTCCACCGTTAAACCCACAATACCTCTTAAGAATTGACAATAGTATTCGGTTATGCATATAGTTTGTCATAATATCACACACATTATATTAAATGGTATTATTATACAACGATCATAATTTTTTTTAAATTAAATTTGATTTCCTCTTAAGACTATAAATTACAATTTAAAATGAAAAGTCCCTTTTTTCAATGAAAATCCGCTTCATTTCTCCAATTCCAGCTCAAAAATTCTAAAATAGACATTGTTTACCATACACCGGTTCCTGGAAAGGAAACTATACTTCCATTAGTGTTTCCTTTGGGAGCGGCGACGGGAATCACTCAAATTTCATTTCATTTATACGGAAACGTAAATTTGGATTGTCACACTTTGTGTCTAATACTTATGTCAAAAATTGTGACATTTGAAATGTTAGTAAATGTAATTTTACAAGGCTACTGAGAATATAGAATTATTATTAGAAACTAAAATTATTAATGATTATTTTGATCCATACATTCAAGGGACCTCAAACCTTAAACGTGCGTTCTACAAATACTACAATAACTGACCTGTTTTCCACATCAACAGGATATTACAGACTTGTACTGTCTATTTAAGGTATCTTAGTCATCGTTCAACTTATTTTAACAATGTCACTTGCTTGTAATTTACTTAGGTTTTGTTAGTTACAGCCTTGAGCAGTCTTTGACGCTTGGTTATTGAATTATCTGCATTTATTGTTTCGCTGTTGTTGAAGCGGCCCTTTGTTTATTTTAATATCTTTCGTTTTCTTCTTCCTCTGAAGGTTCTTGTCTGCGCTGAGCATTTCTGTTAGACTATCAATTCTCAAAATCCAAACATATTCACAACCTGCCTCACTAAATTCTCCAAAAACAACAAAACCTGTTCAGATGTTAATGAACATAATTCGCAACTCCGCCGCCGTCTGGCTATCGTCTGTTTCCTGCCTTTGTTAAAGATATAACCGAAATAAATTATTATAATTCTAACAATTCTATGAAACAAAGCCTGCGCTGTACCTTCAACATGCATTAAGTTTTTTCAAAGTCAGTTCTATATTCGCTCATGGTCATCATATGATTTTTATTTTAGTTGTCTGCGTTGTAGTTTTAGTTGTGAATTATTCTATATTCTAGGTATTTTTGTTCTGTTTGCTTAAATTCTTTAACATACATTAGAAGTATTAGATGTATCGTTAGCATTACCTATTTAATATGTGATGTGATATCAATTTTACCAAGATTTATTATTAGTGAATTATTTTCGTTAGTTATTTTGTATAGTCGATAGAATAGACGCCAGGCGTTTCGTTTGAAAATTAATACATGCATACGTGACACAACTCAGGTGTAAATTACGAATCACGTGAGAGTTTAGGTATTTTTTACCCGTACCTAACACGTGAGTTGCGATAAAAACATATTCATTCTTTAAGTCTCGCGAAAACGAGATGGACGTATCCTAGCTTTGTCTCATTTCCATATGGGGGAAAAACAATCAAATTGTTCCCAGTGCGTGGTGGGGGTTAAGATGGAAAAGACATCGTAAGAAAATTATAGCATGGTAGTCGAGTACTTTTTCGTACTCGACTGGCTATCAACCCCCAAGTTGAAAATCTGCCGCTTAGCATCTAACGGTGTATTCCGGCAGTCTCGCTCCAGGCTAGATGTCTTTACCATCTCCGACCACACCGTCACTTGACTTCAGGTGAGCTGTGGTCAAACAACTAGCCTGTCTTCCATAAAAAAGGCCATTAACTTGCATGCACTCTGTTTTTAAGCAGTTCTATTTAGCTTGCCCTGTTTGTTGTTGTTCTCGTAGGATAACCTATAGAACAACAAACGTCCTGTGCTAATTTCCCGTTAGTGCATTGTGGAACACGCACGAACATGAATATAACAGTCCGTTGAATTAATATTTTCCCTTTAACGGGACACTAAATTAACCTAAAGTATAAACAACGTATGGTAAAATTACCTATTAGTCGTACCTACATGTCGGTATTATATCACAAAAGTCGTATGTCCAACTCGATATATATTTGTAAGTATTATTTATTGTATTTTACACAAATTCAAAACAGTAAACGAAGTCTTTCATGAGTCTAACTAATATAACTAACATGGGAGTCTTGTCTAATAAAACAGTTTTGTTTATTTCCTAAACCGCTTTTGCAATTTGCTTGTAAGTTTTACATTTAACAATCAGTGCACTGTTTAAATTAACTGGGAATTTACAACTTTAGGCCTAACAAGGCCCCCGAGGTATAAGTCAATTATAGAGATTATATTTAAGCTTGGCCTTCAGTAATTTAAGTACGGGTTTCTTAGTTAATGATGCTGAGGCTTTAACATGTGATTGCCGTAGTCTTATTAGCTTTGATTTATTGTCTAGTTTGACGCATTTTTGGCTTGTTAAAAGTAAAGTTATCTTTATTTTACTAGCTGCGTTAGATGTTCACCATCATCTTAAAGGTTAAATATTTTTCCCTATGTTGATATTTTAGTTTGTTATAAAACGACTTTGTTGAGTCACTCTTTAGAAGTTACTTTGCCAATTAATATTTAAACGCCTAGCTGTAATATAAGCTCCTTAATAAAAGTTAGCTCATCTCTCCTCCAAAAGCCTAAACTTTAAGACATTCTATATTCTATAACTGATTTTATCATTACATCTATCTAGGATTCTAATATATGTATAATGATATTCCGACCTGTTCCATCTGTTTCGCTTTCCTATTATAAATGTGAGCTGAATTCTTGCTAAAGTATTTAAAAGTATTTGGATTATCTTGAAGTGAATTTGTATAACTTTATTCATCATATAGCAGACACTGAATAAGTGTAACCTTGTAGATTTTGACGTCATTCTATGACATCAATGTTGCACTTTATTTTGTGTTCATTAATGATTTCCTGTCGAATACTGTAGCTGCTTCTATCTTGTGCTATATTCCGTGTTTTTATAGTTAGGTCACCAAAGTTAATTGAGCTACAACAATTTTAAATGATTCTAAGCGTAACGCCTAGATTAACTCTAGACGTCCATTTTGTTTGTAAATTACAGTACAACACATATTACAGTCAACAATCTTGCTATAAAAATATTATGTCCATCCTTATCAGTTTTATCAGATAGCAAAATATCAGTAGGTGTAATCTAGATAGTGTCGTTTTCTGGCCTTATTTCTGCACCTTGTTTTCTGCATTTCTCTTTTTCTAAATGTAAAGTTATTTAAATAAAAAATATTTTAAAGAGATTCATCTCATTAACATGTCTGTCACGCCTTAATGTGTTCTTTTGTGTACGTCCCCATAAAGTTATTTCTTGTCATTATAAACATATTGGAATAAATATGGTGCTGTGAATTTTAAAATGATTAGAAAGCGAACCAGGGATGGATCAAAATTTAATGTTTCGTATTCATTTACGTTGAGTTTATTAGCTATTTGACGAGGCGATTTAGACGGTTCACGTTCAATGCTCATAGGATCACCTAAGTTAGACGTGCTTTTATCATGTATTCAGATTCCGTGGACTAACAGCCAACACTAATCACTAACAGGATCATATTGAACAAACACTGAGAAAAAATAAAATAACTATATTTTTCACCGCGATTTAATCACGTACAAAACACTATAAATTTGTTTTGTTTATTTATCTCAACTTTTCGGCCATATGGTGTAAACGGCTAACATGCCGTGGTCAGGATATGGCTACAAACTAACCTTTCATATACATAATTATGTGTTCAAGTCGCGAAAGTTAAAGTAGTTAATATAAAAATATGAACCATCGAGTGACGAAGGAGAGCTTCTAACAACATCAGCAACAAAAAACATAACACAGCCTATATTTTACATGTTACATAAATATTATAATACAGCTCACATGTAAAGTCATACTTTTGATGCTGTACATTATTCCAAATATGAATAAGCTGTTCCCTTTATTGACACAAGTAGAGAACTATAAAGCCGTGGGAGGCGCCACATCTGGCTCTAGGAATATTATTACACTATCCATTTACACCATACGTACACCATGCACCAGAATGGGAGTCATTTTTAACGGTTTTACTAATTTTAGGGTGCGGGCGTTCTATGCTGTTGCGTTTGTTAATTTGAAATCCGATTTTGTTACTTGATATGTAAACATTTTCCATCATTAGCTACTTTCAATAATGAGTTCATTGATTAATGTCTCTTCCTTTAATATTGTCGACTACCTTCCGAATGTAGGTTTTGATTTCGATTCCCATCCATTTATGTATTGTATATAGATGTTTGTTCTGTGTCTTGGTGTCCTAAATGTACATTGTACGTATTATAAATTGGAAGTGTGTATTTAAATAGTTTTCATAGTATAAACTTGGCTTAGTTTAGGGGGATTGTGCATTGTGAAAAACTCCAACGATATTTACGACTTTATTCTGTTGCTTAACCCACTGCTGGACGAAGGCCTCTTGTATGTATTTGCATTTCCGATGTATTCAAAGCTGAAAATAATATTATTTCGTTTCAGTATTGCTTGTATTATCTACAATAGTTTTTTATTTGTTTACAGGTATGTTTCTGCAATTTCACGTTGACGGATGATGATCGTCATCGATTCATTGAAATCTCATCGGGTTCAAATTAATTAATTTCGTAATTCTTTATTAGTGGGTAAGTGCTTTTATTATTTACTAATACGTAAAAACTAACCTACTACACAAATAAAAATGGATCGTATGTAGACCACTAAAATTCTAGAAGCAATCTAAATGAAAATACAGTTGGACCAAATAAACCCCAGCATTTTGGTCACGCGTTGTGTTGATCTGCTGAAATATTTAATCACTGCTGAGGTAAATAAGTAACTCTCCTTAATTTATAATACAATATTATTACGTTACATGCAAAAGTGTAGTACATGGCGATTACTGCAGTTGTATGTACTACATTGTTAATTTGATAATAATGAGCAACTCACCGATACATAAGAGGTTACATTGGAGGATACTCGAAAAAGTATCCCTCTTAACGTTTCTCAGAATCAAACTGTTGACTTTATTCTTTATTATAAACAATTACTCACTGAAGTGCTGAGACAGATCGAAGCAAAGATAAATTTCACTTCCTCACACTACTATGCAACTATACGCCTTATTGTGGAAGTCTCTACAGTCTTATTTACATTGTCGTGAGCTTACGTGTGATAGGAACTAGAGTTGAAGCTATTTATTCCTGCCTCGTGTCCAATTACAATGATAATGAATCGCCTAGCTACTAGTCAGTAGTGTTTAAATAACTGTATGTCACTAGTGGCTCAGTCACACCTAAGAAAGCTTGAGTTTAAAGAATTAGGAGAAATGGTTATTGGAAATTGGCGGTTAATGACACATTTGACGATTAAAATGCTACTTGTTTATTATTGTTAGTAAGATAGGTGTGTGTGTTGCACAATATTTTCTTAGAACAACGTTTTCTAAGAAAATTGAAAAACTTTGCTAGTAAAGCAACAATACCTATTGTTTTTTACTAGAAAATGCCTCATCAAGTCAACCTAATTATTATCAT
This sequence comes from Biston stratarius, assembly GCA_950106695.1. Lineage (NCBI taxonomy): Eukaryota > Metazoa > Arthropoda > Insecta > Lepidoptera > Geometridae > Biston > Biston stratarius. The sequence continues at coordinate 8,589,097 of OX467112.1, forward strand.
ACATTAACCGCGTTAGATAAGTATTTCATTTATAAATGCTGAATATATCTATTGTCATATTTAAATTATTATTTATGCGCCTAATCGCTAGGTTTATTAGTGATTACACACGAACCAATGTGTCAATGGAGAAAAATTTTGAAATTATACATAAATCACTTGACCAGCTTGTTGTTTAAATATATATGTTTCCTTTATACTTAATCTATTTTCTTTAGTCAATATATTTTTTACACATAATGATTTTTAATTGATTAATTATAAGGAATCAAATATAGTATTACTACCAGGATAGTCATTATATCCTGTTTATCTTACATACCTGTCATATTTGAAATAAATCGACTTACAAATAAATGACGTTCACTTTCTACCAATTTGACAATTGATGGTCGTAAATTAACTGTGATGATTTTGATATCGATGAATTTATTATGCATGAGATATTGAAAAGAAAGTACTGAAGATTGCGATATTATCAACAACGTTGCAAATCATTTAGTAATAGGTACTCATAAATAAAAGTTATTAATTTAAATGAAGATGTAATTTGAAATTTATTTTACATAATAATTAAGCAATTTCTCATATCGAACATTAAAATTGGCGTCTTGGCAGGTAATTATCAAAACTGCAGAACATCATTATTTGATTAATGATATGTATTTTATTTCTTAATATTGATGAATATCATCTTCTTGCAGAAAAAAAAAACACTTAAAACTTAAATACAAAAAATGTGAAAGTGTGATTAATTAAAGCTGCAAGTCATCCTGATAAACTAACCTTTATTTTTGTCAAGAACTTTCTTATGTACAATGGCCTAATATATAAACAAACCCTAATGGCAAGCATAAATGAATACAACACGAACAAATTAAATAATTACACAGTGGCTTGACAGTTCTAATGAATTGCAACTACCAGCCATGATAATACATACAAATTCATATCAAGATTCGCCTAAAGCTATACGTTAAAGAAAGTAAGTCGAAGTTGGCACTAGACATCTCATCTCTTACAATTTGCTTGTCAACCCGCAATTAGAGACCAATGGAGTTATGCCAATTTAAGAAATATTAAAGTAATGATAGTAATTGATAAGTATCTGTGGAAAGTTCTCGCTTATTACCATTTTGATTTGTAACAGGTTCGGCTGGTCGTATTTCGAATGATGATTTTGAAAGATCGATTACGGTTCCGATGAGAATATTCTTAGATTTAATTAAACCTCTTCCGTTTTAGGAAATTTGAAACTTCCTGAAACTCATGGCGGGATATTGAAATCCAGTTAAAACATGACGTGTGTTTACTATACTGTACTTAGATTGATTGCTGTTTAGTTAGCTATGCGTTTTCTTAAACTATACACATTAATATTATGTTTATTTTTCTTTCGCCATTAACGTCTTACATAAATTGTCTTGTTGTATCTTAATTGCAATTATATTTATTATAATGAACCTCATATTTTCTTATCTGACACGATCATCTTGCTATCTGTTACAAAAGCTCGACTTTAATGGCCACATAAGTAATAATTACAATTTCTCTCTACATTTTACACAAATGAGAACGGAAACATTACTATCTTAAGGGTCATCTACCACTTACTAGGTTACGCTAATAGTTCCTTTTGTTTAATAGATATACTTACATCAATAAAATGTATATGTTTATCTCTATCTCTTTTAAATTAAATCCATTAATATTTAGTTTAAAGCTTTTCTATTTAGACTGCAGTAAAATGTATCTAAGTCAAACCATGTCAAAGCTATATGTTATGTTCTTATCGAAAGTTTCATAAACTCGCTTTTCGGAATAGATTATTTACCTGTTTCTGTAATTCTATTAACTACTTCGATACGATAGATAGTGTGCAAATTGTCTGTAATGCCTGTATCTCACGTAAGTGCAAATCCGACGTAAACCAGGCATCATCCTACACCATAACTGTCTGTTCCACATAAGCTAAATTATTGCGTTCCACATTAGAATAGTTCTTGCTAGTATGCGCCGTATACCACTTGCATCTGATTTTGTCCCTTATTATGAAGTCCTAAGGTTTATTATTGTCGTTGGTATATTAAGATGAATAGCACTATGTTATCTGATGCTATCAATCTCTGGCGTAGGATTGAGGTGTGTTGTTTTGTGAGAAATGACCTTTCCTATCTCGTAATTATTAATTCTCGATCTTTACGTTATGGCTTCATGTGTGAGCTCATTTAAGGTAAAATTAAGGTAACCACCTCAATCAGTAATGTTGATTTAACTCGCAAAGTGGAAGAAATAATTGAGTTAATTATAGAAAGATAGTTGTCTGCATATGGTATTGTAATTTATTATAGCTATAATGATAGGTAAGCTTCGTAATAAAGTAATACCGAGAGTATCACAGTGTCGATTTCTTAAAAAATATATTTAGTAAACAATTTCAATAAATAAATAGAACTGCCTTCAAAATTCGTACTCAAGTAACAAAAATACTTTTACTTAACAAAACATCTAATAACTATTTTTCTTTTTTAGAAGTCGCTTTATTATAATTGATTAATCTGTTACTTGCTTATAATCCCTTAGCATTGAAATGTTAGAAATATTTATGTACATATTACTAGACAATAACAAAACTTTTGCTTGAAGTAAAACTTCACCTTGAATTTAACATTTAAGGTGAAGGAAAATCATTGGTATAATAAAGAACGTGTACTAGAACGAATATAAAATAGCGCACAATTACTGTAATAGCTGCCGCTTCCTGAATAGTTTACTAATTTTTTTAATACCCAACAGTTAATGGTTCTAAAAAGATTTCTCTCGTTAGTTGTTTAACGAATCTGACATTTACGCTTTGCTTTTGTTTGGCCAATTTTAACAGCAGCGGTAGACGGGCTAATTATATTATCACTTGTGGTTCGTGTGATTTAATTTTATTTCCTAATACTGTAAGTAGTCGTAGTCTTAAGTTTTATTTTAGCTCAAGTTCATTATCCGTTATTTAAATGTAATGGACTGATTAACTAGAACAGTTCCAAGATTAGCCTATACTAAATTATATTACTTCTAAATACTATTTGCTACGTCTGCGTCACTCGCTTATTTTTAGTTTTTTAATATTGCGTCTGCGTTTTTTTTAAATCTCTCACACGATCCATAGATTGGCCCAATTTTAGTGTTTATGTAACATGTGTCGAATATGACATGACCGTTTTTTTCAGTTACACAGTGACCGTTATTCTGAATACACTTTAAAATATTTATATGACATTTGTTGTTTCGTTCGTTTATATGATCACCAGTTCGTTTTGAATTATTTTTATTTTGTTTGTTGTGTACTTTATAATTGTTTTTAAAGTTATTGTATTGTAGAAAACATTTAAATTAATCTATTTTAAAAATAAAGGTATCGTTTGAATCAAGTTGTGTAAAGTTACAAATTTTCTTAGGCAAACTTTTTTATATTCATTTCGATGTTTCTTTTTAGTGTGACTTGTGCGATAACAGAAAGTTCACTAACCTTGTTTACTTGGAGCGAAATTACGAACGCATAAGCAACAGAATAAACACTTTCATAATTCTTATCTGTCACTATCAAATAATCTTTTTAGTTAATAAAAAGCAAGCCACCGCCGTAATTTGGAGCTGTTAAATCTGCCTACAATAATTCTTGCAATCAAAAGAGTTATTTGTTTGATTGTAAACATTCACTTAAAACCCACGTAGAAATGTGCAATATGAGTTAACAATTCGATTTCATCAAAGATTAAGTTTACCAAACACCAATACACAAAGTAACGGACAATCGACTCGGCAATCTTCATAGATAAAAGTAGGGCATTCTATAAATTATAGCTGCGCGTGAGACGAGCATTCTTTATTTTAAACAGGCCCAAGGTCGCTGGAACCGTTCCAGATTTTTTTATTTTTACGGTGGTCATTGGCTTGAGAACTGATTTTTATACATTTGAACGATTTGGAGGGTGTCAAGGCTTACAATATTCAAATTTGTTTGTCTCTAAGAATCTTGATTAAAATACATATTATCAAATATATAAATATTCTTATGTCTCCCTGAGGGTTAAAGTGTCGTATTCTATGAAGGTATGTGACATATTGATACGATTGGCATAAAAATTGTTCCATCGTGAAATTTTAAAACTATTTTTTGTTTTACTTTAGTAAATTCGTGTTAGATTTACTCGCGTTCTTTATTGATTGTAATTTTACCATATATCACTTCTATCTATGAATGAACAATTATAATCCGATTATGTATTACGAGTAGATAGATGTCTCTTCAAATAATCTGTTTCCCATAATTTGGATTCCATCATTATTTTTTGCCGATTACATTAAACGACATTTTCTTCTGTAATAACTTAATTAGCTACTACTTTATCGATTATAAGTTCAATCTTACAATTATTTCTGAACATTGCAGTGCATCCTCGATTAGTGGCAGTTGAAAGCTGTTCCATAGAGTAACCCTTGTGCTTCCGTTGTGATGGTGAAAGTGACCGTCTACAGCCAGTGATGGATTGTGACAAGAGCTAACACCTGTGAAATCGAAACTTTAACGTATAATATGATGTTAAATATGTGCTTACAAAATCTTGAATGATTTTGATTATGACGTCGAAATTTATAAAAACGCTGATCTTCATATGACAAAATTATATGACAGGTTAACTGTTTGTTTACAGTCAATTTGAATAAGTATGAGGTGTGGCCACTGCTTTATGATTATCTATATCGCCAGTTTTACATAATTATTTTGAAATAGATAATTTCTATTTTGGATATATTTTGGAATGATTAATAAGTTGAAGTGGCGATGGGTCTGCTACATTTCCTAAAGAGCCGATATTCGATGAAGTAGACGAGACTTAGACTGGAGACCACGTGAAGGCAAGCTTAAGATAGGACACCTTGCAGCTGCATAAAGCAAACACTGGATGCAGGAAGCTGCCGACCGAGTGCAGTTGTCGAATTAAGAGAGAACAGCTGTGGGCAATAAAAGACTGATAGATATTTTATAGAAAGTGTTTGGAAAAGACAATTAAACCGTAAATTAATGCTTATCTTTTAATCATTTAAATATCCTTTTACAATTAATAGTTCAAAGTTACTGTGACAGTAACCCATAGTGTTAAAGTTGTGTGTTTTGAACATAAAACCACTTCTTCCTACCATTTAATCAGAATTATAAGTATTTTGTAGGTACATGTATTTTCATAAGCAAGCTAATACATTCTGATTGATTACTTCGTGTTGTTTTTTTACAGTATTTAAAAGACATTAGTTTTTGACCCTTGATCGCTGGTAAAAGCTCAAAACCATGTTTGATGATGATCGATTGTTGATATCTTACATACATTTCGCGTTTATAAGTTTTATAACCCTTATGCAATGAGTGACGGATCGGCATGTTCTCATGATGGTATTGCAATCGATGATCTATCACGGTCTGTTAGATTGTGGGTATAAGTAAATTACATGTACAGGTAATGTTCCGTTTTTTATTTTAAAATTAATCAGACAACTGTTGGTAATAACGCCTGTCCGTGAACATTACAGCGATACCTAAAACTTAGTGTAACAAAACCAAGTTTAGAGCATGGTTGTTTACTTTGACTCAAATGTATCACAACTATTGCGTTGTTAAAAAAAAAGAAGACAACAGTGCCATTAAATAGATTATTGTGCGTAACTTTTGATAGTTTTCTTTTTATGGTTGACTGGCTAGGTGTTTGACCACAGCTCACCTGATGTTAAGTGACGGTGTGGTCGAAAATGGTAAAGCACACCCAGCCTGAAATGGTACTGGCTGTCAAGTGAGGCTGCCGGAACACACCGTTAGATACTTGGCAGCAGATTTCCAACTTGAGGGTGGTAGCTAGCCAGCCGACTATTAGAAAGTACCCTACCACCATGCTATGGTTTCCTCACGATGTTTTCCTTTACCGGCAGCTCAAGCTCATTGTTGGGATTTGAACCCACGCCCTTCGGCATGCGAACCTACCGAGCTAACAACTGAGCTATCATCGCACGACCTCCTTCTAAGAATACCTGAAACATTGCATGTCTTGCAATGCATAGCGTTTCATTAAATCATGCAACACTGGTTATTATTCCAGTTAATAATTTCTCACAAAGTATTTTTTTTTAAACTGCTTATTTGTGATATCGCTGTTATTACAAATATCCACAGCGACATTGATTGCTAACCATCAGGCAACCCATCTGCTCATTATACATTGGCATAAAATTAATACATTGCAATTGAATACTCTTCTATTACACTAATGAAGTTAGTGGTGGCCTTCTTCATGGAGTCAAAGCAGAGTACAACACGTACGCGACCTCATTGTACCTGACTCCTTGAAAGAGGCCAGCAGATGTGGCCGAAACTATAGTCAAGAGTATAGGACGTAATTTTAAACTTGAATAATCTCGCATAAGTAAAACAAAAATGTGTCAAAGTCACTGTCAGTGTCCACAGTAAGTGTCTAAGTAAGATCGTATAGGCTAACCGTCCAAATATTAACAAACATATTTACCTACGAATATTCCTCTAACCTCCTAAGAGTGCTCTAACCTATATCCATACACAACGCGAGCAAAGCAGCGGATGCGTACCGAGTATTATAGTGTGAAGCGATATGATTTGGAACGACGAAATAATGTAAGTGAAGATAAAGAAGAAAGCGTAGGCATCTAAATATTCACATGAGAAATAAAATTTGCATTACGTTTTTGAGGTAATTTACGTTAAAAAAATTGAAGTGTCAACATTGCGTGATGATAAATGAAGAGGATATCAAGCAGTTCCGTTTCATCTTGTGACATTCTTAATGCTGTGAAAGTCGGAAACAATCATGACCGTCCCATTGTCCCACTGATTTTAGATTAATATCATCAAAAAGTTTGACTTTCTAATCTTTTGTTTGCCGGAATATCATATTCTTTATGATATATTTATACCAATATCAAATTACTTACGCTTTCAGATTTTTATCATCTCCATAAATAAATATCCTTCCTTTGTTGTTATCGTTAATTTCATAAGTTTTATTATGTAAACTCACATAATAACAAGCGAATAAAATAGCTATAATAAAAGGAAAAAAAAAAAACATTTATACCAATTAATTATTCCGCTTTCAATTTAAACATATAACTTCAATATATTTTTTTATTATTTATATTTTTTTACGTATTATAAATTATATTTAGTGTTTTATACTGTTGTGTAAATGTTTTTCTTTCTTTCTCTACAATAAAAACAACTAGCTATTCTAAAAGACAGCTTTCAATGGAAATAGTTGCGTTGAGAAAACGCTGACCACGCCACGTTGTATGACAATAATGGTTCAAACGTTGTGCAAAATAGAGGCCACACTATAATTTATGCATTGTCTATATTACATACAGTAGTTTTACCAAGAAAAAAATATAATCATCAATCAAAAAGAATAGGTTATTATTTACCAATTATTCTCACTAATATTATCTTGACTTTGATTAGCTAGCATATTCTTTGATAGCATAATTGGATATGTTAAAAATAATGTTTACCCTGCGGCACTACTTAAGAAGTAAAATGCGTTCATCTCCATAACAAAATGGATTAAACTATAACCCATAATACTATGTAGATAAAGGCTGTATTTCAAGCCAAGACATCGAAAGTAAGAAGAAACTTCCATCTACGCGCTTATTTTTTAAATTCCTTAATAGACTCGTGTTTGACTGACATCTTGCCATCTTTCTACATCCGGATTAGTCTTTTTTATAAACTTTCGTACCGCTGGGCTTCTCATTGTGACAAAAGTGAGGTCATAGACCCCCACGCTGGCTAAGTGTTGGCAGATATCACACAAACTTCTAGAACTTCACATTGTCCTTCGCCATTTGAAGCTAGCGACACAACGCACATGCCGCGGGATACGAACCCAAGACTTAGTTGCGTCGTCCCAGGACTCCCAGGATTGCGTTTAGTTTAGGTTATATTAGTTAATGTGTAGCAATGATAGCTCAGTGGTTACTGCAGTCGGTTGTCACGCCAAAGAGTGTGGATTTAAACCCCAACAATGAGCTTGAGCTGCCGGTGACGGAAGACATCGCAAACCATAGTGTGGTGGTAGGGTACTTTCTAGTACTCGGCTGGCTAGCTACCACCCTTAAGTTAAAAATCTACCGAGGTGGGTTCCGGCAGCCTCATTTGAGAGCCAGTTCCATTCCAGGCTAGGTGTGCTTTACCATCTTCGACCACACAGTCACTTAACATCAGGTTAGTTGTAATCAAACACCAAAACTGTAAACATAAAAAAAATGTGATAAGTCGAAAAATGAAAAAAAAACCTAGGGTTCCAGATTTAAAGCCAGACGGTCCCCCAACTAGGCTGACATAAATTCAACATTATGAATATCTCTAACAGAGGTTATACGTTGCTAATGATTAGGTAGAACAACATAATTACCATTTACAAGCTGCGGTTATTACCTTGCGGTTCTTTTCACATAATTATGTAGAATGACATAATTGAAAACCATTTAATATAAAATCTATAAGCGGATTACATAAATATACTTAAGTCAAAATTAAACATCGTAAAGATTAACGTTAATAAAAAATTAAACAACATTATTTTTATTGATGTTATGCAAAATAATGAGAAGCAATCGAAAGTTGTGTATTGAGAATTCGAGTTTTTAAGTTTTTGATGCAAAACTTATTACGTTAATAACAATAATAACCATCATACGGATGAAAGGAAATCATTTTTATTCCCTTTCATCTTTACGAAGGCTATCAACTGGTAACCCAGAACATGAACAGCAACGGTTCGGCGGTGGCGGAACATTCGATCGGTACGGATGCGCTGCACTATATAATCTGGTTAAATAAGGCAAAAGTGCTAGCTTGTGAGAAGTTCTATGTGCTACGGAAAGTCCGGGATACCATAGAGATCAATAAGCGTCCTAATTTTAATAGAGATGAAGGGTGGAATCTTCCACCGACTTGGAGACCTTGTCTTCATGGAGCTCGTGAGATTGGTCGCGGATCTGAAGACTTCGCGGTGAGCTCTGTGTGCTTGAATATTCCTGACACCCTAGAGGAGGACTCTAGTGAGGAAGAGTTTTAGAGAGCGCCGGCGGATCTCGGTACCTACCCGCTCCCACCCCCGTGCCCGCGTATCACCCTCTATCTTTACATGCAAAGCGCGCACCAGCCCGAAGTGCGAAGCAAGACGAGGCCGCGCGCGCGTTGTACTCAGCTTTACCTCCATGAAGAAGGCCACTGGATTTGGCTGAAAATATAGTTGGAAGTTATAGATAAAATAAAACGTAAGTAATCCCCCATAAGTAAAATAAAAAGGTAGTAACCCTTATGTCATAGATGATTTAAAGCTACGTTGTTTGCATTTCGACATTACAATGCGACGTTAAACGTTATGACTGATTCCATGATGTAGCAAAAAATGCAAAGCAAATGTTAAACACGAAAGATTAACATTCAATCAATTACATTATTACACAGTAAAGTTCTGTCAATGTAACTTATTTCAAAGAGAAAGTGACAGGCTGTGCTAACCTAACATTTTTCACTCCCCGTCTTTAATGAGACAGCCCAAATGATATTTTAATAAAGGTTAAGGGTTAAGTATGGTACAAGAAAGCAATTATGAGCATTGCGTGCACAGTTTTGTTTTCTTACTAATGGTAATACTTTTGTGTGCGTGAAAAGGTAACCCTTGTTAGTGGTGTCTAATTTGACAGCTGATGGTGTCAGAGCTTTTAAAGGTTTGTAGTTTGGTATCTACGCTATAAAGTAAAGCGATGACATTAAGCAAAAAAAATAAAGATATAAGCCATATCTATCTATCTATATCTTTAAACGAGCATATCTTGTATATATATATATATATATTCTGTCATCGCTGTCTTGGTGCTTTGACGTTCAGCAAAACAAGTAAATAGACCCCAAATTCGTGTAAGCTGAGAGGTAAACCAACAGATTAACTGAACTGTCAAATTATTAAGTTGTAATACATATTTTTCAAATCTATACGCAATTTGAAGTATATAATCCGATGCCAAGATCTATCAAAATTTTATTTCTTAGTTCTTTACTTACTTACAAAACGCTTTTAATAATTAAAATCAAGACTAAATGTATGAGTTCAACCTCAGAAAAACTTAAATCACGCAGCTGGCGTACCTTTTTTAGTCCCTTTATAAAAACAGGCTCGAAACCCACAAGGTGTGTTTGCACCTGCGAATGCAGACCTTGGTGATAGTGTTCATTTCCTGCGATAAAAATATGTGATTTAAAGTTGAATGTACCAATTAGGTATTACAGTTGTTAATTATAATGTATTTATTATACATTGTTTTACTGACAAGTAAACTCGACATATTTATAAAAAGAGTGGCAAATTAAACATATGGTCCGCCTGATGGTATGCAAACAGCCGCCTCTAGATCTGCCTACCTTTTTATTTATATTTGTTTTTTTTTTTTTACTTATCTACCTTTTTAATTTTGTCGACGCTTTTTGGTGATGCCAACACAAATACAACTAATACATCTACAAAAACATATGATATATAGATAGACAGAAAACAAAACGTCGTGAGGAAACCATAGCATGGTGGTAGGGTACTTTCTAGTACTCGGCTGGCTAGCTACCACCCTCAAGTTAAAAATCTGCCGCCAAGCATCTAACGGTGTGTTCCGGCAGCCTCGATTGAGAGCTAGTACCATTCCAGGCTAGGAGTGCTTTACCATTTTCGACCACACCGTCACTTAACATCAGATGAGCTGTGGTAAACAACAAGCGAGTCAACCATAAAAAAAAATCTATTGTCCACAACAGGAATATAAAAATGTACAGAAAACTAAACAATCTTATGAGCTATGTATTTGTGTGACGGCTTTAATGTGTGCGTGTGTGGTTAGCGTGTGACAATTGAAATTTGTAAGAGCAGATTGTTCACCAATTTACGGAACATATCTGTACTACATTTGTTAATCTGTTGTAAAAATACGTTGCCAAGATTTGAATTTCCGACCATGTTTAAGAAATATTTGCATTAAGTAAAGAAATAAAAATAAAAAGGCAGGCAGGCACGTAGGCACCCATAAAATCTGTTGTTAAGTTTCATAAGAAAAAAATAATATAGAAATTGAATTGCGCGGAAGAAAGGTGCATCAATACTGTACGATTTGTGACTCCCAGATTTGCTTTTTCCTTGTAAGAAACTCAATACATTTCTTGCATAACGTGAAATGGAAACTGGTTTTTGGAATCTAGATTGTGCATTGTAACTAACTGTTAAATATTATAGGATTTGCTTTTTGAGAGTAGTTAGTGACACTAATTCCATCAAAACACTAATCTTCCTGCAGAGCGACCTTAAAACACATTTTTAAGCCTTTCAAATCCTGAAGTCGTGCTTTGCACATTATTTCACTGACTGCTTTACAAAAGTCTTTAACCTTTCGAAGGCTTTGTATAGTTTTCAAGATCGCTTCACACCTTCCGCATTTGTGCTTAGTGACTGAAGAGTAATCACTTCATCATTATTTTATCCGCAGCTTAGTCGATATCTCCACGAGCAATTATTTTTACCTTGTTGTTTTAGCACAAGGGCGGTGTACGAGTATATATGAGCGGTAATCTCTACCTACATAGTATAAAACAATGTCGCTTCCAGCCGTCTGTACGCTTAGATTAAACTGCGCAACGGATTTTAATGCAGTTTCCGTCAATAGACAGAGTGATTCAAGAGGAAGGTTTCTTATATGCACCACATTAGTATCTACATTGCAAAGGTGTGAAGCCGAGGCGGGTCACAAAAAAAAAAGTGACGGTGTGGTCGAATATGGTAAACATTCCTACCCTGGAATGTGAGCTGTAGGTTGTTGGAACGTACTGTTAGGTACCTATTATTTTCAACTTTTGCGTGGTAACTAGCCAGCTTAGTGCTAGAAAGTGCTCCACAATCACGCTATGATTTCCTCACAATATTTTTCTTCACCGTAAACTCACGCTCATTGTTGGGGTTTTATTCCACGTCCTTCGGTGGGGTCATCCGACAACGCTAACCACTGAGCTATTGTTATCATCAATTAGTCCTATTTGAATAGAGAAAATCTGTCTTTTCCGTATCGTTTGATTCATCCATGCCAGTTACGTATGAGAACATCTTATGCTATATTATGTAGTTATCAGCGTTTTTTTCTTCCTCTAAAAAGTAGTCAGGTAAGATCACAAAGAATGAATGTTAATAGATTACGTCATTACGTTGATTTAATTGTTGACCAACGGTTTGAAGATTACTGTGCTACCTGAGACGTGACCAAGCTTGAACATCTGATATTTAATAATAACACTTCTCAAGAATATTCAAATCAATAGGTATATTATCGATATTTAGGTGCCATTACAGTACCAGATATTGCTAGGTGGTAGATTTTTTTAAATGTAAAATTTATGATACGAACGATAGGCTCTCCTGATGGTAAGAGATAACGCCTATCCAAGACCATTGCAACGATACACAGAACTTTGAGTATAACAAAGTCCAGGGCATCGCTGCTTTGGCGTTCATTACTTTGAATGGAATTTGCTGCCCGGGTGAGTGTTCCCTGATAGATAAAGTCTGAGTGCCTTCAAGTCGCGAGTGAATCGGTTTCTTCTTGGCAAGCGTGCTCCATCTTCGCTTAACATCAGGCGAGTTGGCAGTCAACGCAAGCCTATTTGTAAAAAAAAAGTGCTTAAAAAGAGAATTGAGTCCTATTTGTATTTAGCATTATGACTATTTTTTAATAATTTAGAGTTCATTTACATTTATACTTGCTCGTGGAAGTACGATAGTGATCGTTTCGTAGTAGATAAGCAGAAGATAATGCCTCTCTTCCAATAACTGCTTTCCCGATACGGTCATGTAACAGACTGCCTGTATCTGACTTGCGAGGATACCGTGAGCTTTTATTGCCATTCAAATTAGGCGATTATAAAAATGTTATGCAACTGAATGAAAAAATGTATTATATTGCTATAAGTTAATTTGGCATGCAATATACAGTCTCGTAGCTATTTGGCATGTTTTTTTGGTTAGTACATATATCATATCACTCTTAGATCTAGAATTCGCGCAGAGCTCCATCAACTCGATTAGTCATCTTTATCATCAGACTATCGAAGTCCATTGCTGGACATAGATCTCTCTCAAGACACGCCACTCAGCCCGATCTTCGGCTTTTTGCTTACATTCACCACCAGCTATCCTACGTATATCGTCACTCCATCGAGTCTCAGGGCGTCCTACGCTCTATAAATCTAAAACTGATTTCCTAATTATTTTTTTTAAGTTGCGTTTTATTTATCTGATTGTAATTCTCTAATCTGTCATTTCAATAAAAACTAAACCTCTCGCGTGAGAAAAATAACCACTTATCAAAACTAATTTAACACCTGCATACAAATCACTAAACTTCTCCGCATTGTACAGCTTAACCACCATAACCTGTACATGTCCAGTTGTGTATCTACATTTGGATATCCGACAACAAAATATGTAAGTTTACCTTCGTTGTGCCCTGATTTTGGAACGGAGTTCTTTATCGCACGAGCCAGTTCCATTCCAGGCTAAGTGTGCTTTACCATAATTGACCACACCATCGCTTACCTTCAGATGAGATGTGGTCACACACCTAGCTTGTCAACCAAAAAAGTGACATTCCTTATATATTGAAGAAAAAAAAAACTTTTTTTTTTAATAAGCGACGCCTTTACATCTCGTTGTGGTGAAACTGTATCGCAACTCACATCGAACTGATTTGATCATGTTCGCAGTTGCACAATCAAATCCATTACTCCGAAATTACAGTCATACAACCATCTTACAATATATGAAATGAACAAGGCTCATTTCGAAGGAGAAAGTGAACACTTTTCAATGATTACACGTATTAACGTACAAGCCGAAATTATTTTAATATTGCCTACAACACGGTATGGTAATTTGTAGGACCATAAATTAGCTAAAGTATTGTAAAGTGTAGCAACATGATTAACCATATGCTATCTCAGTTACAATAGAGCTACAATAAATTAGCTAGTTAATAAAGCTACAATAAATTTAAAATAAAAAAATCTCCAATTTTGACTCGATTGATTATGTTTACATTTCTTTATAATCGTAAAACAGCTGAACAGATATTCTTAATCACAGCTTAATACAGTCTCGATAATGTCACCTTTCAAACAAAAAAAGTAATCAAATTCAGATATTTCTTTTTATGTAAAAATATTGAGACAATACCATTACAGCGATACACAGAACTTTGAGTAGCAAAACAAAATCCAGGGCTTCGCTACTTTGGCGCTCATTACTAGACTTTCGATGGTTAGTCTGAGCAGCCCTGTAATTTCTTGCACCCTTCAAACCGGAACACAGGTTCATTTAGGAATTACGATAGCATAGACAGACATACATGCACACGTTAAATTATAACAACCTGTTTGTTTGCGTCGGGGGTTAAAAATTAAGTATATATGTACGTGTTGTTTTTTTTTTTTTTACAACGGACTAGGCATGCTTTTGGCCACGATCTCTCCTGATGGAAAGCGACGATGTGGCCGAAAATGGAGCACACACACATCATCAGCCATAGGATGTCCACTACTGGATATAGGTGCCTCCTGGGGGGGTTTTTCCAATACTCGCCACGCTTGGCAGGCGGGTTGGCGAGCGCAGTTAGGTGTGATTGTTCAAGGAAGACGCTGCTGCCCATCTTCCGGATTACATCCCTTAACCGACACTTACGGCAACCACGGGTAAAGAGGGTGGGGTACTATTCTTACGCCGGCACCACCACGGCAAACGGAAACGGATGGAGCACGCTTGCCTAGGAAATACCTATTCACGTTTTTCTTGAACAACCCCGGGTTGTACTTAGTTGGAAACACAGACGCTGGCAACGAGTCAAAAACAAATTACGTTTAATTTAATTTCTAGATAAGCCCCTTTTCATAAACTATCCTAGTGCTTGACTTGGGCTTTTTTTTTCATTGTAATAAGGATAAGACTAAGCTGGTCAAGTGTGGGTTGGTATACTTTGCACATGTTCGAGAACATTAAGAACTAGCAGATTTTCCTTCACCGTTTGAAACTTGTCACAATATCGACTTAGAATAGTCAGAGGGGCGTGCCGTGGTAATTTTACTTAATGTAATGGCAAGTATGGTATATACAATTAGGTAAATAACGCCTAATTCCAAAATGTACCTTACCTATGGAAACTCAAGTGGTTTTGACACATTTTTGTTTAACTTATGCGGGATTACTCACGTTTACAGTTTCGGCCGCATTCGGTGTCCTTCATCATGGAGACAAAGCCTTGTACAACGCGCGTGCGGTCTCGTCTTCCTTCGCACTGGTGCGAACCGCATAAATAAAACAAAAATGTACCTTATATTGCAATGCTATAGTATAGCTTTACTGTCGAAATTAAACACCAGTATTTGTTTCTATATCGTGATATTATATGTATTATAAGATTAGACTATATATAGTGCTTCAGTTCTGATTATCATATCTTTGCAACTAGATCGACAATCTTAGTTGTAAATTGTCAAGTTCACCTTGTCTTTTCTCGCATCGCTGCACAAGTTTGCATTGAAATACTTGCGCAATTTTTTGTGAACAAGTTTTTTCTTGAAATTTATTCAGTGAAATATTTCAAGTTACATTTTGATTTATTTTAAGGTTTACTAAAAAAATTGCTAACGCTATGTCATTAGATGAGGTTTCGTATTTGAACAATAAGTGTAGCATTCGGTTAAGGAAAATAACGTAAGAATTTCGTAATACATAGAGTGCGAGTATATTTTCGTCATAGACATTTTGAGTGCTCTCGTGATCGCTTGCCATTAGTTTTGTGAAGCGTTGGCATCTTCGTTCGAGGTAGAGAGTAGTAGAGTACATTTCAAGTCGAAAGTATCTACCGTCGTCAACATTAATGAATTTTATAGGTGCATGTATAACTAGAGCAGAATATATTTATTTGGTCAAATTGAACCAATGGTGTCAATGTGGCATTGTGAACTTTAACTAACCCTCAAGTAAATTCTCGTAACTATTATAAATACGAAAGTTTGTCTGTATATTTGTTGGTTTGTCATATTATAAGACATATTATTTGTATATTTATAAGACGGCTGTACAGATTTAGATAAAATCAGTAATGCATATATCATGGATTAACTCGAAAATCATCCTGAAAAACACAGTTAACAAGTTTTTCATAAAAACATAAAACTATTTAGTAGTCGCTTTTTTTTTTAAATATTTGATTTATGTTGGTTCTCATTTAATAATGGCAAAAAAATCGTCTGTTTTATAGAAAAAATGGTTATTAGCGATTTCAAAGTTGGTTCAATAAGAAGAAGTAGAAGTTTTTCACATTAATGTTTAGTACCTGGATGACCGAGCTTTGATCGGCTGAAAAAACGGATAAAACGACGCTTTCTAGAAATGAAACCTAGCTAGATCGATTTATCGCCCCCGGAACCCCCTGCATACTAAATTTCATGAAAATCGTTGGAGCCGTTTCCGAGATTCAGATTATATATTTACATATATATAAGAATTGCTCGTTTAAAGGTATTAGATTTAATCTCATTTCGGCTATGTTCACCGTACTGCGTAAATTATGCTCAGTGTGAAACTTTCTGCAAGCATTTTCCCGTACTCAACAATCACAAGATTGACTCGTGAATAATTTCTTAACAATAAAGATGATAATCGAAAAATACAAGCATGTGTCGAAATCATTGAAGGGGCTATAGGTTAATCATGTCCAGGAAAAATCCTTGACACCACCGGTCCTGGGATGGGGAAGTCGGTGATGTGGGACTTTCCGTCTCAATGGCATCCTTGGAGTGTTCCACCTTGGATCTTCGTGTCGGGGCTGCCGGCATGCTAGCGCATTCTTACGTGGCACTTTTGAATGGCTTAGCAAGTCAATTTTGGACTCTCTCTGTGACCAGAAAATATCAAGTTTTCTTTTTATTAGACGCTATCCTGATGGGAAGAGATAACGCATGCCCGTGACATTGCAGCGATACACAGAACTTTGAGTAACAAAACTACGTCCAGGACATCGCCGCTTTAGCGCTTATTACTTTGAGAAGTTCGATGGTTAGTCTCAACAGCCCCGTAATTTCGCTAGCTGCAGTACCCTTCAAATCGGAACACAGTAATGTTTACACACTACTGCTATATGGTAGAATATCGTGTACTGCGGTGGTACCTAGACGACCTTGGATTAAGATTGGCTAAGGAGATCTATCTGATTTCAGGTAACTCCGAAATATACAAGCACTTAACTTACTTTCATGCGTATATATATCACTAGTAAGAGGTAGTTACATAAATTCTCACTTGTCCAATACGTAATTTCTTTTTTATGTTACACAATTGTAAATTGCGCGCGTGAATATAGAAACGCCGGGTCGGCAGGAAATGTGTTGATGTGGTGGACAGATTAATGTCTGAATCAATTAAACTATTTGTCACTTATGTTTGTATTTTAAACTAGGTAACTCAACATGTCATAATCCTTTTAAAACGGGATTTCTGGTGATTTCTCTGCGTCAGTTAAAATTATATGTAAGCTGTGATCACAACAATGATTTCTTTTTATTTTATTTTTTAACTCATGGAATTTTTTTAATTTATTTTTAACAAACAATTAGGTAAACGAATGTTGTGTCGAACACGCGCCTATTTCCTTGGTTTTATAATTTTATGGTTGTCAGGTTAAGTGTTTAACCACTGCTCACCTGATGTTAAGTGACGGTGTGGTCGAGGGTGGTAAACACACCTAGCCTGGAATGAAACTGGATTTCAAGTGGGACTGCCGGAACACGCCATTAGGTGCTTGGTGAATAGATTTTGAACTTAAGGGTGGTAGCTAGCCAATCGAGTACTAGAAAGTACCCTACCACCGTGCTATGGTTCCCTCACTATGTTTTCCTTCACCGGCAGCTCAGGCTCATTGTTGGGGTTTGAACCTACGCCCTTCGGCGTGTGAACCGACCGCGCTAACCACTGAGCTATCATTGCTAAAAAAAAACATCTGGCTTAAATAATATTTGTTTAATAGCTTAATATAACTCAATTTTTATTTAAATACGCTAAGTTAACTTGGAAGAATGAACGTTCAGCCAAAACATCTAACAGGAACAGGAAAATAAAGCGGACGCCAACGTCGTGGAAGTTGCTAATAGGGCCATAACTTTATCCAGAGAGTTCAAGACAGTTTCGATTACCCGTGCAGCGATCGATCTCCGATCATATGGAAATGTGTTTATGGAGAAAGTTATTGGCACACAAGCTTGGTCTTCGTAAACACGCTGGACGCATGCGACGAGTTTTTGCAACTACCTTTGTAAATGTTATTATGCCAAGTAAGAAACTCGTAAGAAATATAAGTTTTATGAGCCTTTGTTTGCTTGGAAAGGGAAAATGTTGTTAATTACGTATGTAAAGATTTTTTGGGTTGTAAAAGTCAGTTAATGCTAATAAGATATCTGTATACCCTGTAGAAAACTATGGGTCGATTGGATGTAGTGTTATAATATAATTATTTCGTTGTTTTATTTGACAGCCCTGTTGGGTCATTGGTAGTATATCTGCCTTAAGAGCTGTAGGGCGTGGGTTCTTTTTTCACCCAGGACAATTTTATGGTATAAACAAATGTTTGTTCTGTGTCTGGGTGTTCTGTTTGTATTATAAAATTCAAATACTTTATAAAGCAGAGGTTAATTCACAAAGCCCACTATAAGGTGGCTCATTACGTGGAAGACAGGAATATATGGTTGTTGTAGCTTCTCTCTGCACTTGCATCCCCCTGGCTAAGTGACAATTGTAGTAAGCATAATGTATGAATATTTATAACTGTAAATTGTAACCTAATATGAAAAGAAAGATCCACAAAAAAAATGCCTGAGTTTCTTGCTGGAGTCTTCTCAGTTGAAGTGTAATTACGAGTCGGTGGTAGATTCAAACATGTAACTTAACGTTCATAAGTGCCTTACCAGGGCCTAAACTAAATAAATGACTTTTTGATTTTGATTTTGATTATAAGTACGTATTCACAAAAAAAATAAGAATTTATGTATTCTATCCGTTATCTGACTTCCATCACACAAGCTCTGCTTAGTTTGGGGTCAGATGGCACTGTGTGTAATGGTGTACGATATTTAATAACTAATCAGTTTTCTTTAAGACGTACATGTATGTGTCCATTTTCATTGCTACGAAATGGAATAGAATACAACTGTTATATCAGAGGGCAACATTGTAAGAGTTGTCAAAGTAGTTTGGATAATGAAACTAGATAACTAGAGCTGTATCTATCTTGCAATGAACTGGAAAACCACATTCATGTCTACCTTGTTAGATATTCTCATATATGTACCGTTATGTTGATGAAGTTTAAAATAAATCGTGAAAGTACGAACGCAATCAAGTTTGAGCAAAAAAAATTTGCAACAGTCATGTTCATGATATCCGACACCGACTACTGAACTGGTTAAACATTATACGGGCATGTAACAAAATATAATTTCGTTTCTTTAAAATTGAGGTCTTTGCAAAAATGCCAATGGATTTTTCAAGATGCCTGTCAATATTAATTTACACAGAACTTTGAGTAGCAAAACAAAGTCCAGGGCATCGCTGCTTGGGGACTTATTACTTTGAGACTAAGGTAGGTGCGGGTAATAAGGCCTAGCTAAGGGAGATTTGAAATAAAATAAAAAGTATTTATCAGAATCAACAAATTTTAATGTTAATCAAAACTAAAAATCAAACACTGTCGAATATAAACAAAACATGGCAACTTCTGCCGTAAACAAAAACAAAATTAAACATTTACAAAAACCTTGTTCGTAGGCCTTATTATACTATGGTAGGATAATAAAGCCTAAGACTTTAACATATATAAATAATCGAAATGAGGTGCTTATATTTCATAATTGATATCAATAATTAATAATTATACATTAATCACGCTGTAGTCCTAAAAATAGTAATAAATATCTTTGATTAACATCCATCAAGACACTCAAAATTATCTCTATCATCCGCTGACAGACCGACACACTCCTCGTGATACCACTTGCCGCATAGCATAGCATTGTCTCACAGAAGCCATCCTGTCCTCCTCACAACCGTGACAGTACCAACTTTCCAAAAACTTCAGTTTAGCACGACGTCTACCTTTGGGGATCTTTTTTTTTTTTGTTGTCTTCCTTCATTTTGTCAAACAAGTCTTTGGTGACTGGTGTTCCCCTGTAATTTATGGCCTTTCTTCTAACCGTTGGTGTTCTATGAGTATTTTTAACCTGAAGCTTTTAAGCTGAAATGCTGTTCTTTTTATTTGTGCAAGTGGCACATAACCTTCATCGTCGTCCGAACTAGAACTACTGTAAGTTGTGCGATAAAACATTCCAGGAGGATTTACAACAAAAATGTAAACACTTATAATTACTTATATTTATTCATTCATTAATATATTATACCGAATATTTCAAAAATAAACTGTAAAACAGACAAATGTCGATACATATATAATAAATATAGCAGAAGGATAATAACGCCTACGGTCTATGAATGTTAGGTCCATGCAAGTGCGACCTTGAGCAGCACCGGTCATTTTAAATCGTATTTTTGCTATTTAGGCCTTATTAGCCGACAGGCTTTATTACCCGAACCTACCTTAGATGGTTAGTCTCAACAGCCGTGTAATTTCTCTAGCTGCAGTCCCCTTCAAACCGGAACACAGTAACGTTTGCACACTACTGCTTGGTGGCAGTATATCTGGTACTGCGGTGGTACCTACCTAGACCTAAATCTACCACCAAGTAAACTATAAAATTACAAACTAAATGCTAATCGATGTTCGATGTAGCGATGATTGCTCAGTGGTTAGCACGGTCGGTTCGCATGCCGAAGGGCGTGGGTTCAAACCCCAACAATGAGTTTGAGCTGCCGGTGAAGGAAAACATCGTGAGGAAACCATAGCGTGGTGGTAGGGTACTTTCTAGTACTCGGTTGGCTAGCTACCGTATATCTACATAATTATATCAAGTTGAAAATCTGCCGCCAAGCATCTAACGGTGTGTTCCGGCAGCCTCACTTGAGAGCCAGTTCCTTTCCAGGCTAGGTGTGCTTTACCATCTTCGACAACACCGTCACTTAACATCAGGTGAGTTGTGGACAAACACCTAGCCTGTCATCCATAGAAAAAAACAAGATTAAACAATAAAGATTATTTTTTGTATTGTAAAGGAAAACTTTGACGAACTGAAAGTCCATACTTACGATACAAATTACAGCCATTTGTACTACTTCTATTCAGCTCTGTGCTAAATCATTCATGGACAATAGTCAAATTGTGGTCCGAAACTAAAGGTGACGCAATATATCGTGCGATCCCATTTTGTTTTTTTTTATACTGGCAACATTGCCAAGGCCATGTCAACGACCGTAGCGTTGCCAGAAGCAACGTAAAAAAGGCCATTTATTTTATTAATATTGCTTTAATTCGTCTAGTGCAAACAGGTGTGCGTTGTTTTTGTTAATCTTAATTCTATTTTGGTAATCGATCTTTGTACTATAATTAATAGAAATTAGTAAGGTTACTTTTATAATATATTTATACCTACGCTTGATCTAAATGGTTTACATTCGCAAATTAAAAGTCTAAGTCACAACTAGTATGACTTAATGGAGAAAAATTTGACCAGTTAGGAGCCTTACCACTTTCATAGCGATGGTAGCTCAGTTGTTAACGCAGTCGGTTCACACGCCGAAGGGCATGGGTTCAATCCCCAACAATGAGCTTGAGAAAACATCGTGAGGGACCCATAGCATGGTGGTAGAGTATTTTTTAGTACTCGGCTGGCTTGCTACATTCTAATTGTGGTCCAAAACGTGGCTTGTCCACTATAAAAATAAAAACAACTTCTTTCTGTCACTGTTTTGATTTTTTTCTCACCATCGCATCATAGTCAATGACATCATCAATTGACATCGCGCAAGAAAGCAGTCAAACGTAAACCTATTTTTTATTGTTTATAAATTCCCGACAAAATATACATAAACATTTCTTCATATTACATTTTAAAAAAACATACAGTCAAATTGAACTTCCTCCAGTCGGTTAATTGAAAAATGAAGTGTTGTAACGTAATTAAAGAAAATAGACTACGAGTATTCTTCTAAACGATGATGTTCATTTATCATTTCTGTCCGAATTAAAAAAATATATACTCACATTGAATTCCTTCCACAAGTAAAGAAAACATCCCTTCACCTTGAGCTTGATACTCCATCCAATTTATAGATATTTGCTAGACTCATTTCTGTCCGAATTAAAAAAATATATACTCACATTGAATTCCTTCCACAAGTAAAGAAAACATCCCTTCACCTTGAGCTTGATACTCCATCCAATTTATAGATATTTGCTAGACTTAATATCTCAACCACGCCACGGTTTAGTTTAGCTAATTTATTTGGTATCATAAAAAGCCGAACTGAATCCAATCGCCATTGAGTCTGAGCGTATCTAATTCTGCAATTTTTTGCGCCTAAATTCCCAGAACAATGATGATATCTCGCGAAACTCAACCAGCTCCAAACAAGAATTTTGCCTTGCGGTGTATGATTAAATCGTTTTTATATTGCCATATAAGCTACATATTTGATTAATTCAAATATATATCTTACATGCTGGTTATAAAGTTTATTTTTCTACGCATTTTCATGATCTAAAATCCGGAATCGTACAATTGTGTACAGTTAGTACTTATCTCTAAGCATCGAATGTTTTGTATTGTTTGGTTCGAACTTGTGACCTTATAACGGTTCTGTACAATATAATTTGTGCTTTGTAGTATTCGCTCTAATAAGTGCATTGTTTGTTGCAGGTATGTCGTTCATCATTCTGTGGAATACGACTGACTCTGGTAAATTACACCCTTTATCATTTCAGATAGAATATGAAATGGAAACTATTGTACTTAGGATCGGATTGTTTGTTTTTATAACTAAACAGTGAAATTTTATATATAAACACTGCTTAAAGTTTATTTATATTTACTTGTCGTCAGAATATTTAAAGAATTGGTTAACTGAAGTAAGGCTGGAAGGGAATTTTCAAAAAAGTCATGTTGCCCGTTGTGTATTTTAGAGTGTTTATATTTAAAAATAGTTATGTCTTATTATAAAGTACCGTGTTATACACATGAATGTGGGCAAGTGTAACGTGGTGTAACATATGTTTTTGTATTTTTTCCAAAACATCCTAGATGCTTTTAATAAAGTCACTACTGCTCTACATGATCTGGGCTTGACCTTGTGACGGTTGATTGTATTAACTACTTGACTCTGGCAGAATGGTTTAAGTATAATACAAAAAAAAAGAAAAAAGTCTACATGAACTTACTTAACAAATACAATAGGCACATTACTAAAACGATATATCCCTCTCAAATATTAAAAAAAAAAAAACTATATACACCTAGTGCTAGAAATATAACAAATTCACGTCAATTATATAATATTTTTCATGACAATAAGTGTTGTCTATTGTAATAAACAGCTAGTATTGGATGTCGTCAAGTAATTGATATAAAAATACAGAAAGAACTGAGTCTACCCAAAAAAAATCTCGCGCACCGAAACTTAACTAAACGACCAACTAAAGCTAACTAAATAAAAAAAATATAAATATTGGAGGACATTAACCCACAGGCAGACATAACTGGGCGTTGGCATGCTTATAAATGTCATGATAAGATTGATTAAGAACTGCATTTTGATAATTTTGTTATAAATTGACACAGTTAGGTAAGTGTATATCAATTGATTTAAGGATTCCGTGTATTCATACATAAATTTGCTAAAGAGATACGAAAAATATATACGTTTTATTTGTCGGTTCGCTGTACCTATAAAGGGCTATATCTAGTTAATTGTGATAAGAAGTCGATTGAATGATAAATCTCCTGAAAAGTAGGGGTCTCTTTTACAAGAACCATCAAACAATTACTATCCGGCATCAGGCTATCTAGGTAATCGAGCTTAATGATTGTCACATTTCACACAGATTGTATTAAACGTCAACCCCACTACTCGGCCATCTTGTGTATTTAAAAATAAACACATTTGTTAAAGTACCGCTACTTACGCATTAAATGACGCTGCGAATCATTAGTCTGCCGTAATGAAAGCGTCCGGTAAATGATTAATTACCAATATCCCCTTTTCATTTGATAAATAATCTATTTCGTTCTGCCCCTTGTTATCCTGCGCCCCTGTTGCATCCAGAATCTTTTTAATTTTAAAGATCATATTTCTAATATCTTTTAGTGTAATCTTTATTTAGATCAAAATCTTAGTTAGCATTATCATTCAACGTGGCAATGACGCCAGCATTCTGGCTACATTTCCCTCCACTATAGAATTCTCAGTATTTTTTTTTTTTAATATTTTGGTATAAAGGCAGATGTAAATTTAATTCTTAGTATTTTTTTATTTATTAATATCTTTTATACATCCATTATGGATGCAGTCTTGTTATATGTTTTTGCTTTCAAAATACGTTGTCTTTATTTAACTTCAATTGACTAATAAACAGTCTCATTTATTACAGACTCAGAATTACGATTTTATGATACTCGGCCTTAATTGCGATATAATTTAGAATGATCCGGAATTTCCGAACCTACTTAGCTTACCCCAGGTACAACAATTAGAAATCATTCTAAACCTTCTTTTTTTTTAATATTTTGTTTTGCTACTCTAAACATTATTGTGTTATCTATGATTTGTAGATTCTCTATCGCAATCAAGATTTCATTCTAATGAATTAACAAAGAACTTCTTGTTGGAGATGGCCCTTTCTTGCATAATCGTTTGTTAGAAATAAATGTGTTCTATTATGTCACTCATCGGGTCACGAATGCAGACAAAAAGTGGATTAATCTGAATCAGGGCTAATCTGTTGAGAAACTCTTCTGTGAACTCTGTAGCTCTTTAATGTTGTAATGTGTGGTAACATGGTGTTTGAATGTGTTAATGAGCTCTAATGTAATCTCATGGGATTTACTGAAGGTGTTTATTTTGATACCTTTCTTAAATTCATACATACCATAGTATTTGTTTGTACTAGCATGAAGCAAAAGACAGAATCGGAGGTAAGCAGGTAGAGGTTGGTAAATAAATTCTATCTAATGAACAATCTTTACAATTGATATTTAGTAGATACATACATATATCGATTTACTCTGCTTATTCTGTTGATTTTTAAAGTAGGTTTTAAAGGATTATTTTTCCACAGCTGTATTGTCACGTTTGTCGTCCAGCCTTGGTTTATATTTATACAGCTGCACTATATAGCAATTGTACTGCTAAATAATGCAGTGATCTCCGTGATAAAACCTTTTGTTAACATGTTATTTAAATGAAAAAGTGCATCATTTGTAAGACCTAAAAAATCACTGAACTGTTTATTTCAATCTGCATGAAAAATATTGCATTTCAGCTAATGAAGTGTTTTATTAAAAGGGTATCACACTTCGTTTATCTCTGTTACAAGTATACAATTTGTCATATCGTTTAGGTCACACACAAATGTCATACTTTACATGATCATAGTTATTTGAATACACAACAAAAAACGTTACCATGCTTATCGATAGTCCCATCAAAATATTAATGTGTGTATATTAACTAAGTGTATTTTTATGTAAGAATTTCCGTATGACGTAAATTCTCCAATCAATCTTAATTAGTGTTTCTCTTAGCTTCACTCTCAAAACTTTCAATTTGAAATGACGCATAAAATCTTTCACTTTTTCATTGTTGTCACAATTTGTTCGTTTTCACAAATTCAAAACTTTACATTGACTGATGCGCTCTGTTAATTCAACTTTAGTTACTTCAGAATGACCTAGTATATCTCAGTTATACCTTTACCGGTTAACTTTTACAGCTAATTACAAATTGATTTTTCTGCTTTCACTATCTCTACAATTTCTGAATTTTGGGTAGTCTGTTTGTTTTATAACCTCGATTATTTAATTGAACTCACTTTTAATATTTTATGGCTTTTTAATAACTTTGTTTATTGAAGCTGTAATTGAGTTTATTTTGTTTATTGAATTTGTGAGTACCGTAGTTAAATCGTGAGCTAGTAAGTACTTACTTCCGCTTTATTGAAGGTCAATATATGGAAGGGTGGGCCCACTGCAGCCGCTTGAGGGTATTGTTTGTCCATCTGCTCTGTACCATTAAGAAGATCGATGTAATTTGACAGATGCTCGTACATTGCTGTTGCATGGCCTATAATTTGAGTTTTAAATTGACTGGTTTACCCGTATCTGTGTCAACAGTCACCTTTTACTTAACTATATTTGTTAGCTGATTGAGATTAAACTAATTTGTCCCCTCTTTTATCGATAGCTCGTTTAAACGCGTATTTTATTGGTGGCTGTAGCTATTATTTACTTTCTGTATGTTTTTTTTTTTTTTTTTTTTTTATGTAACAGTAGTGAGACGAACGAGACGCTCTCCTGATGTTAAGAGATAACGCCTGTCCATGACCATTGTAGCGACACACAGAACTTTGAGTAGTAAAACAAAGTCCAGGGCATCGCTGCCTTGGCGCTCATTACTTTGAGACTAGATGGTTAGTCTCAATAGCCCTGTAATTTCGCTAGCTGCAGTACCCTTCAAACCGGAACACAGTAATGTTTACACACTACTGCTTGGCGGCAGAATATCTGGTGCTGCGGTGGTACCTACCTAGACGACCTCCTGCTAAGGAAATCTACCACCAAGTAAAAATGTACTAAGGTAGTTTGAATGATTTTTGTTTTAGTGACTATTTTCTTTATATTTCTTATAGTTCACTAATTGATCCATTAACTAAAGCAGTCACACGTCTCTTTTGTGATGAAACCTCTTTAACATCATCTTAATCTGTGATATGAATAAGATTACGTACGTCATCACTTTGTGCCGGTTTCTTTGTATATTTCGTAATATTAACTTTGTTTTTAATTTCTAAGTGTTGGATTATGAGCTCTCTCGTCGGATGTTATATCACAGCTTTTAGATTCGGTAATTTTGATCCTTTTAAGATATGGCGAGAAACAATGAAAGTTAATATCATTCGCAGCTCGTCAAGATCGCTCGATTTATCTTGATCTATTGACACACTTAAGTGTTAAGTTTTTAGGTTACCTTCAAGATCTTTTAACTGACACAGATCACTTTTATCTTTTATTTTTAGATTTTTTACTGCGCATTAAATACTTGTAACTTTGGTGATATCAATAAAATATTTATGTTGGCATTTTTTATCAACCAAATCTAGAACTTTAATCGCTACACAATTTTTGTCGTTTATTCTGTGTATTAACTTTTAATGTGATTAACACAATACGACTCTATTAGACTAAAAAATATAATTTATTACACACCCTTATCCATCCCTGGCGGTATAGCTTAAAGAAGGCAGTAACTCGCATGTAAATTTTTTTAACAATGTTACGTTCATATGTGTCCTTAATTGCGGCAATTTTTGAACAATTTTATCTAGTTATTTCATTGTTTAACATTTATAATTAATATATAATATTAATAAGAGTTACTTTAAGGAGAAACGTATGTTTTATAACACGTAGTTAGTATAGTCGATGAATGGATGTGAGTATCTTCCATAGATCTGATAGAGACGAAATTTTGTATTATGTTACTGAAATCGGTGGTTTTATTTTTAAATCCATATTCGTTTTTGGTATGTATTTTTTTATTTAAGATATAAGCTCCACTAACGCCACCTTTGTCAACTTTTTTTAATTGCTTTTTTTTTAACTTTATACCTAGGTACATGTACAAAACAGGTAGAGAGAAGTTAGTTTCGATTCTAAGTTAGTTCTGAAGGATAATCAAAAAAAGGTTGGCACTTGACTATCTGTATTCGTCGCACTGTGACATTCAAGTGTATATTAGATACGCTCAAGGGGCGGATGCGTTTTCATCGCCGGGTTATATGGCGCTGATTGAATGTTTGGATAGTGTTGTTTAAATGGTACAAAAAACGCAGACATGCATATCCTTTAGTAAACTTGTGAAGTGAAAAATGTATGAGTAGGTGTTAAGATGGTGCCGCGGCTTGATTTTTTGTTCCACCTGATAATTGACAGCTTAGAGAGTTTATTTTCTTCTTTTATTTTGGCATCGCACTATTTGCATTTGCCAGTGTCAAGTACGTTTGATATTTTTATGTATGTTTTAATACATCTATAAGTCTAAGTCATACAAAGTAAGTTTAATTCTAGTACGGACGGCCCTAGTAAAAAAGCAACTTTACTAGAAGCTTCAACGGGGTTTTGGACGCAACACGAAAAGTCATGTTTCTTTACATTATACCACTTTCTTACATTCGCGTACGTATTAAAATCTTCGACCACACCGTCAATTTTTTTTTTATTTACCCCATTTTTAAAAACATACAATAGCTTAGTACCGAAAAACCATTTTGGTTAGTCTCGGTACAAAAACTCACTGCGTATTAACATCAAGTGAGCTGTGGTCAAACACCTAGCCTGTCAATCATAAAACAAATGCTCTACGCTTGCATATCGTCTCATTCACACATGATACTAGCACATATGTTAGATTGATACCAACGAAAAACTTTACCCTCTTTTAAGTCGGGTAAAAATTCTGGAATCTAAATATAGCTAAAGTATTGAATTTATATCTTGTATATTTATGCGTGGTAAAGAGAGTCGAGGGGAAGTGCTCACAGCCGGTCAACATAAACGAGGGTTGATTTTATTTTCTTTTTTTATTGGTTCATTGATTTATTTGGGAATTTGAATGATACTTTACGCCGATTGCAAAATGTCATACACCATTTTTTTCTATTTCTTAGAAATGTGAGCAACTCATACTAAATAAACGTAAGCAATATCTTAATAGTGTAAACCGAAGTCGCTCTCCGCATGTTTCTCCGCTTACTTCTTCTCAATCACGCAACGGATTTTGATACAATTTTCACTGTCATTTATATATTCAAGATATTAAGTACCTATATTTTTAGTATATTTCATTTAAATATTTCTCTAACTTGACGACAATTTTTAAATATCTGTATGAAATAATCAAAATAAAAAGAAACGAAACAACTATAAAAACTTATTTAAAAATTGTCATCAATTTAGAGATATATTTAAATTTAAAATGAACTTCCGCGAAGTAACGCCTGAATCAATCTATTGTCATTGAGATATTTTTTCATGGAAGGTTTTTATCACAATATCTCACTAATATTATTTTTTACTTGGTGGTAGATTTCCTTAGCAGGAGGTCGTTTAGGTAGGTACCACCGCAGTACCAGATATTCTGCCGCTAAGCAGTAGTGTGTAAACATTACTGTGTTCCGGTTAGAAGGGTACTGCAGCTAGCGAAATTACGACTAACCATCTAGTCTCAATGTAATGAGCGCCAAAGCAGCGATGCCCTGGACTTTGTTTTACTACTCAAAGTTCTGTGTATCGCTGCAATAGTCATGGACAGGCGTTATCTCTTAACATCAGGAGAGCGTTTCGTTCGTCTCATTACAGTTACATAAAAAAAAAATGCAAAAGTTTGTGTCAGTTAAAGAGTGTGTCAGATTGTTTGTTTCTTCTTCACGCTCAAACGGCTGGACCAATTTTGATGAAATTTTGGCATGACTAGGCACATAAGCTAGGCTTTTTATCCCGAAAAATGTAGCGGGTAAAACCGCGGAGCGCAGATACCATACATCCTAATTGAACTTTTGTATAAGTAGAGAAATTCAATAATTTTGTAATTCAATAGTTTTAAAATTACTTTTGAGATCCAGCCGCTAAAACACGAAGCCGGAGCAAATCACTAGTCCTGTATAAGATTAAATTAATAAAAATCTATGAAAACTACGTCAGTTTCCATGGTAAAATCATCTACAACTTTCGTTACGAAGTAGTGAACAGTTTTGGCAATTCCAGAGTTTTGTCCATAAGTAGTTCAATATACAAGTGAACCTACCAGTTTAATAAACCTCAAACTTATAACCCTGTATAAATAACAACTATGGGCAATTGGGCAAAGCCCCTACAAAGTACTGTACTTTTTGTATGATGTTCTTAGTCCAGGGAACTTAAGCTATATGGTGAACTATATTGTGTAGTACCTACCAAGTCTTACCATTCACCGAAGGTTGTATCATTACCAGTCACGCACCGGTCGAAGCTTGAGTCAGCACTTCGTGGTACCTCTACCACGTCGTAATTACTAACTGTGACGCTAGAACAAAA
The DNA here is from genome assembly GCA_950106695.1 of Biston stratarius. Taxonomy (NCBI): domain Eukaryota; kingdom Metazoa; phylum Arthropoda; class Insecta; order Lepidoptera; family Geometridae; genus Biston; species Biston stratarius. The sequence goes on from OX467112.1 coordinate 8,619,542, forward strand.
TAGACAAGCGCAGATTAGCCAAAGCAGAGTCTCACTCGCAATTTTTCAGGATATTTGTATGACACATTAATATTCAAACAGAATAATTTATCTCATTATTGTTATTCATTTTAGCTATATCTTAGCGGGTGGTAGTCTCGGTCTTAAAGAATGTCAAATTTTGGGATCTGGCCTTCCATTTATTTATTTGAGCCTTAGGAAGATAATGGCGCACCGTGGGACACGCCGTTGTGGAAGAGTGGAGAGTGTGGAGAATATTAGGGTGGTATTGGTGCGTGCCTATGGAGGTCCTAGTGTCCTGTCCTCCAATAAGCACAAAGACAGACCACTGAAGGGGTTTTAGTTAGTAGATATAATCCTGCACAATCTGTACATCAACACAGCTGGTTATCTTTTGAAGATTTCCTTTTGTGAACAAAAAAGGGATATCATTAATATACGATTCCTTTAAAGTAACAGTTTGAGCTAACTAAGCAGCTCTTTCCAGCTGTAAACGTAAGAATTGAAATTCTTCGTATATTTTTCAACTTTTGTTTTGTAAGTTGTATCTCTGTTCTTTGATTATTTTGTGTAAGAGTACGCTCAAAGTGGTGGTTCGGCAAATTATCCATGGCGATTATAACGTAAGGGCTAGTAAAACACGACGTTTTGCACATTAATGTTTATGAAAGTAGGAAACGGCTGTTTTAGTTTTATTTGTATACTTTAGCATATTCTTTTGAAGGGCTCTGACCTGAAGTTACAGTAAAAATACGCTAACCGGACTTACTCTATTTATGGTTTCTTTTGATGGTGAGAAGGGCAAGGCCACACATTGGCGACTACCCTGTTAGCTCATTGGGTAGAATATCTGCTTCAAGATCTGTAGGGAATGGGTTCGATGCCCTCCAGAACAAACATTTATGTGACGATAAATGTTTGTCACATGTTTGCGCAAAAGTAAAAAAGTTTAAACTACATATATATACAGCAAATTTTAAATAACAATAGATATATAAGAGGATTATCGCTACAGTGCTAGGGCATAAAAAGGCAAATACTCAGCAATTGTGCTAACAACATACTATTTTTTTTTTTTTTTTTATTATTATATTAATTTATTTTAATACCAATATATACATACTTGACGTGTAATTTTGGTAATTGTCAATAAAAATCTAATAATAAAGCTCTTCTGCATGTTCTCCAAATAAATTAAAGAACTCAAGCATGTTCTCCAAATAAATTAAAGAACTTAAGCATGTTCTCTAAATAAATTAAAGATCGGATAAAAACAACATAAAAGAAAAGTAAAACAAGTGAACGCCTGCTTGACAAGCTCAAGTTATAATTTTCTAATACCATGTTAATTTATTCTAAATTTCCACACGTGATGAGATGGTTTCTATCATTCACACAAGTTGATGACACTTATTAACTCTATATGTTAATGTTAAGATAAGATACAATGCCATAAAACTTCTATAAATCCATCGAGACCTATCTAAACTTTTACCATTGAATTACTGGCAATATACGTATAAGATTGATTAATGAGTCAAAGATATTGTCACCATCGTGGATAAAACATGAGTGGAATTTGTACAGGGCCGAAGTAGATTTCATAGCAGAGAAAGAGTGAGTGAGAGAGAAAGGCATATACCTACGCCAAGAATTATGTAAAACTGGACGAGTACATAAGCAAAAATGTACTAGAGATAATAATAGATTTATTTTTATGTCAATAAACAATATTTATCTATCTACAATGAGCTATGGAAGGGAGTGTATAATGTTGACGATAATGATATTTTACCATTGAACTGTTTTTTTTTATGGTTGACAAGCTAGGTGTTTGACCACAGCTTACTTAATTTGAAGTAACGGTGTGGCTGTGGTCGAAGATGGTAAAGCACATCTAGTCTGGAATGGAAATAGCTCTCAAGTGCTAGATGCCAGAAAACACTGTTAGGTGCTTGGCGTCAGATTTTCAGGTCGCTGCTCTGCTCGCGGTATACAAACAAACTAGTACTTTAATCCTAGATTAAGATTAATTTGACTAACTTTCCTCGTCCTATATTGTAAAAAATAAAATAAAAAAATTGTAATTCAAAGTTGATAAAGATCCCGGACCCCGGTTTAAGTAAAGCGTAATTATAAATTAAAAAAAAAAGTGTATCTCTATGACCGTATACTCTATGACTCTAAAATTACTATGTTTCTCTAAGACCCTAATAAAACAGTTATACATACATATATTGCTTGACTTAATTTAAAAATCATTTTATTTTCCTCTCCAAATCAAGTTTTACGATACAATTCGTCAAACGTCTACAGTTTTTTCATCGCCTATAATCGTGTTCCACATCGATTTACTTCGCACCCAAGCCATTATATTTTTTGTCGACCATCATTTATACTAAATATAACCTCCACAAAATTTCCACTTCCTAAGCAGAAATATACGAGAATCGTGACCGACTGACAACGAACAGACAAACCGACGCCCATTCCTATTACGAGGCTGGGCGCGCACGCGCCGACTATGTAATATCTAATAAGTTTACTCTGGTTGAACGTAATTTATATGAACAAGCAGGAAAGGCAGTAAATAAGATATGGTTGGTAAAGCACAAATGCTTTATTTCATTTCCATGTTCACGGGCAGACTGAAGAATGCGGGTAGTTGGGAAAAAAGTTCAAAAATAAACATTCAAAAGTTTTGTTTTATTTTCTCTAAGCTACGGTCAGCGGTTTTCAAAAACTTTGAGTTAATCCAGGAAATGAGCTACTGGAACGGTGCTACCGTTTCAAATTTCACCCAAATCCGTCCAGCCGTTACAGCCTAAAGAAGTTACGAAAACACATACGACTTTTTGTTGCCTATATATTATTAGTTTTATAAGTTCGTGTTTGTTTGCTATCAAAGATCAGAACATGGCGGTGGGCCGAGAGGAGGCGATTAAAATGAAAATCGAATCAGTGTAATCGTTAGATGTAAATAGAAATAAGGATTGTGTGTATGCCTCGAGCATTCATGCTCACCATCGAAGGCTCCTTCTTGCGGCGGCGTCGTGTGTCGGGTCGCTCTATTCCCTCAGATATGGTTGAGGAGGGCGATGGCTGGCACATGCGTCATACTCGTGGTCGGGTGCTGCTTGCGGGTCGCTGCTCTGCTCACGGTATACACACAAACTTGTAATTTAACCCTTTCATTTCTCACTGTATTGTAAAAAAATATATTGTAATTCAACGTTGGCAAAAGGTCACGGACAACGGTCCCTATAGAGTGCATAAAAAAAAGCACATAACACATCGCGCCCAATGTTAAGCTATGATGTCTTTTAGGGTAATCTTACTATGAATTTGAAGACACTTATATGGTACTATTTGAGAAACACAGACTCAAGTAGTACGTCATAAATCAAACAACTGAACTTTACCTGAAATTTGTTTAAAACTTATGTTGTGCAACGGTTCCTTAACAGGTAATCTAAATTACGTGTTTCATAACTTCTCGTAATCGAGATAAAATCTAGAATGATCTAATTCTGGTTTTTGTCTCTCTAATTCTGTTGCTCTTTAGCTGTAAAGGTAATTACAGAGCCGGTGTCAACTTAAATGTCAAAGATCCGGTGTTACTACATTTAAATGAAGCTACTGCGGGTCGTATCGGCTAATCTTGAGATGCCATAAGCGACATGGCTGATAACATCGAATTTCTTGTAACAGAGCAACAAGATTTTGTAACTGAACCTGCTAACGAATTGCTAGTACCTAATGAAACTTTGAAACAAGCAATGTTACAGAATTTACAAATGATACAAATATATTATTGATAACACCAATGTTACAAGTCAATTTCGTAATATCATTACATTTTATCATTTAAGAGTTTTAGAACACTGATTACATGTCAATGAAATAAAAACAAAATGTCAAAGTATACAAACATGTCAATACAAGAATATTGTCAATATAAAATTACTGCCAATATAATCATGATAAATATGCTTCAAATTGTTATAATAATCATAACAGTTTGGAGCATACAGCAGTATACAATTTTCGCAGATAAAAAGTAAGGCTGTTTCCTATAATGCTATTTACAAAATTATCGCAGCTATAAACAAATAATCTATCGTATTTGAGAGAAAGTAAAAATTACAGAGATATTTTTTTTTAAATAGCTGACAAGCATGGTGTTTGACCACAACTCACCTGATGTTAAGTGACGGATTGGACTCTTCGTCCAATGTGTCAGAATAATAAGTTCTTTCAAAGGTTGTCACTATAAGATATCGCAGGCGTTATCTCTAAAAAAAATGTACTGAAAATCACAGTCACAGTTCTAATTTAAAACAAATTAAAAGATCCTTGGACTGAATGAACTCTGAATGAACAAAAACTACAATTTAACTGATACTTAAACTGTGGTTTTATAGTACAGTTGCAAGGTGAAAATTGCAGTAATTGCTTGTAACACTTAACCCTATAATTGCAACGCTCAGAGGTAAAACCACTAATTTTGCTAATGAGTAAATTGCACCGGATCGTGTGATTCCATAATAGGAATGTGGCATACATGCCACTGATATATATTAGTGTTTGGGTATGTTTGGAAGTAGAATTGAGTAAATATAATCCAATACAAAAACAAAATATAAAATATTGTTCTACTTCTGTCTCAACGTAGTATATATTTTTTATATTTATTTTTACTTACTAGATCTCCTTAGCAGAAGGTCTTCTAGGTAGGTACCACCGCGGTACCAGATATTCTGTCACCGTGCAGTATTGTGTAAACATTACTGTGTTTCGATTTGAAGGGTACTGCACCCAGCGAAATTACAGGGATGTTGAGACTAACCATTGAATGTCTTTGCTACTTAAAGTTCTGTGTATCGTTGCAATGGTCTTGGATATGGGCTATATTTCTAACTATAAGGATAGCGTCAGGTTCGTCTCATTACATTAAATATTTTTATAAACAATCGTTATTTCGTGCTGTTCTACAAACTTAAAATGATTTTTGGATTCATATGGATGTATTATTCATTCAATCTACGAGTATGATCTTTTAATCGCTTAAAACTAGATGTCTTCCTACGATCAGCTCAAGGAAAGTTCCTAGCTCACGAAGCTGTTAAGAACGTTCTAAGCAATTTAGTAATAGTACCATTGGATAATTGTCTATCAGAATCGAGCCTCAACTGCAATCCAGTAATAGTTTCCGGACAAACATGATGCATAAACCGAGACATGGACTCTTACTACGTATTAAATTTTACGTCTCGATCATAAAATTGATTATTTATCATAGCAGCAATAATAAAAGCGATTCTTTTGACATTTAAATCTATACAATGACCCATTTGAATATAACTGTCACGAACATTATTATTGTTGTCCTTCTATCATTTGAAGGTTAGTTATTTGAAGGATGACTTGTACTATAATGTCTTATAAGTTTGTCTGTGATACCTATTACCAAAACAGCTATAAAAATTTTGTTGTGCGATGTACTGTTTGTCGTTTATCCCTGAAGCAGATCAGAGGAAGGTTGAGTTCCTTGTTTTTAGCTCAAATTCTATTATTGTTAAACTTCATATTGAGTAGAAAGACACTGGCTGCAGCAACACAGCGAACGCTACAGCTACCGACAGGGTTGCTAAATTCAAATTCATAATTAATTTATTCAAAATAAGTCATAATTTAAAAAATAAATATTATTGTGTTTTTGAACGAAACAATAAAGTTATTTGTATAAATATGTGCTTACAAAAAAAAAGTATTTAAGTATTATATCAGTCATCTCGTTCTCACAGTAGGCACAAGCTTTGCTTAGTTTGAGACTTGATAGCGCTGTGTAAAAATGTCAATTATTTATTTATATTTATTGTCGACTTCGTTTTCATTTTCAACGTTTATTACAGCAAATATTTCAAGCAACTGAACGTTCGGTTTTTCAATATATCTTTTCTGCATGCTACAGTTAAATTTTGCTACGTTCTCGTAAATCTCTACTTTCACTTCATAGAATTGGCGTGTACGAGTCGTTAATGTAATTGATTGCGGGCAATATAGTGTCAATCAAAATAATGTTTTGCTTTATTTGGTTCTGTTTGCGTTCTGTTTGGCGTAACGACCTGATATAGGGAGATTTTAAAACATGTTTATGTGCAAATGATTGAACAAATTATCACTTTGCTGGAGCTTGTTTTATTTTACTCTTTACTTCTGTAAGAGAAAATATCATAAAAGATCGCTGATATTATGAGATAACAATAAATTTCTGCCCTGATTTACGCAGACTGCAGGAATGTCATCCCTTTCACATCGTTTATATCAACGAAAGTGCCGGTGAAGGAAAACATCGTGAGGAAACCATAGACTGGAGAATACTCTACCACCTTGCTGTGGTTTCTTCACGATGTTTTCTTTCACCGGCAGCTCAAGCTCGTTGGGGTTTGAACCCACGCCCTTCGATGTGTGAAGTGTCCGCGCTAACCACAGAGCTATCATCGCTTCGCATTTGAAGTAATCGCACCATATAATCATGGTAGCGACTCGACAGCATAAATGCATAGACAGCAACTTTCTCATTGTATTTTAAAATGGTTCTTACTTTCGTATGTAGATTGCATTTCAATCGTGATCTCCATATTAAGGCCGTAATATCACGCAGTTATGATTCTAAAATATTCGCTCTCGCCCTTCGGTTTCATTTCTTTCTAAACTTAATCTTTAACCTTTTTGCCTCGCTTTTCACTAATAGACGTGTTATGATTTTATCACCTCTTGATAGATATATTCTAATATTTCGAATAACAATATTTTCTACGGTTTTAATGTTTTCTCTCTCGTATTAAATCGAATCTTAAGCGTCGTCTTCTTTTGTACTCGTATAAGTAGAGTAGAGTTTTAGATAAAACTTTTTGTGACATATGATCAAGTACATCAATAGAAACAAATGAAGAAAACGAAAACTATGATTGAAATCTAAATTTTCTGTCTTGAAATGAAAGTTTTACTTAGACAAATGATTTAGAATTTCAAAGATTCAATATCTCTGATTATTCAACGCCTCTTTGTGGCGGTACTTTTTGACTAATGATTTCCAGTCAATGCATAGGTGTCATTACAAGTTATGGTCATTATAGCCCATACGAACTGAACAATATCTCGTGAAAGTTCCAGTCCTTGATCCTCAGTTATGAATTCTGTTCATTGAAAATAGAAGCTGTATTTGTTTAAAAACTTTAATCTACCTTCAGGGTTCAAATGACATGAGTTGTAGATTAAGAGCATTATAGAGAAGCAGCGTCATATCGATTCTTATCGATCGATATCAACATATTGATTTTATGCAATCGCTGTCAATTTCCAGAAAGGTCGTTAAAGGTCACGATAAGGTACGAGTGGAAAGAAAGTTAATAATTATGTCAGAGGTAGTCGTAATTAAATGATGCGTAAGTATTTTCGTATTTTAAAGCCACAGGGTAATAGAATAAAAAAATAAATAAAAGTTTATACAGAATGCTTGGCTAAACGACAGACATATGTATGTATTTTAAAATAAGATGATGAAATTAAAAAAAAAAAAATTTAGCCAGGTCCCTATATAGATCATGAGCGACCCCCGCGGACCTAAAGTGAATGAATGATTTGTCTGTGAAACTAAGCACATATATAGATCTTTTTACAGCTAACTTAGTTCGCTAGCTTATACCCTAGAATGGTGTACAGACATAGCTGTTTATAATATGGTAATAACAAATATATTGGTATGTCTATTTTTAATTATAAATCATAAGCACACACACAAAATTAAATGAAACCAAAAAACATAAATAATAATAACCAATTAAATCCAATAATAATAATAATCATAACAATAATTCGATTCGATGTTATTGGACCGAAACACAGATAAAAAACCAAACAAAATGAGTAGCAAGGCATTGTATTTAAGCTAAATCCACTTTGGTTTCATCATTTCAAATTATGAACGCTGTGAAAACATGCGTGAGATACGAGTAGTTAGATTGAATCAATAAATTTACCTTAAAAATACTTGATCATTAAATACTACGGTTCTATTTTTTTTTTTTTTTTGTTGTTGTTTATTATTATGTAAATAGGGTTGTCGTTTGACGAAACAATTATTTATTACATAATAAGATTTATATTGTGTCTCAATTTTTATCTTTTATTGTGGCTGTGTATTACATCAATATTTAGTACTTATTGGTATTTAAGATATTATTCAATGATTACATTTGTCAAAAAAAGAAATATATAATACATTTTACTTTAATGAATATAAATTTTAACTAATACTTTTGTTTTTAAATATACGAAAACGTGATAGCATATACCTATATTTTGTCGTCACCTGACTGATGCGTGTTTTATCTACCGCTATAAACTCATTCCACAACTCCGAAGTACACTTTGCAGATATAAATATTACTCCAATCATTTTAACAACATAATTTGGTCGTAATTGATTTGAAATATTCAAGGAGCAACGGTAAGTAATGGAAGGAAATAGAGAAAACGCTCGCTTACGAGATCTTAAAGTAAGAAATTAACTGATGCTCATTTGAAATAAACATATCTTATATGACTTTTATTTACTGCAATAAGCTAAATACAAACGTTTTTACAAAAAAAGGTTTAATATTTTTTTTCTGAACTTAAATGTTGTTTTTTAATTTCTATTGTTGTATTGTTAGGAAACTTTGGCAATCTTTTTAAAATTTATATTTTAAGTGGTGTTTTTAATAATGAAGTATCGATTTATACGCAGTACGTGCAAATAAAGTAACTTGTATGATAAAAGTATTGTTGTTTCCAAAACTCCGTAGAAGCTGCTAGTAAAGCCACCACTTTACTAAGCGATGGGCTGGGCTTGACTGTGACTGACTGTGACTAAGACTATACTATTACTTTATCACGAACACCTAATAGACCTATTCTAATAGACGATAAATCAACGTGTCTCCCCTAATTCAGATGACCTAGATATAGTCAACGGCACCACTTCATAACCAGTGTTTATTGGACCACCGGTCGATATATTATCTGTTGTTTCTGACTTATCATGGTTTTATCGTCGGCTCTTGTGACTGAGTTATTAAAAGCTGAAAATGAAACTTGTAATGGGGTACAATTTTGTACCAGGTTTTAAATTTTACATATTATATTTATTTTCCCATATAATGCCACAAGTATGTTTAGATTAAACTAGTTATTTATGTATCATGTCATTTAAATATTAGCCCCCACACGCGTTTTTTACACCCTCACTTGAGAGCCAATTCCATTCCAGGCTAGGTGTATTTACCATCTTCGATCACACCGTCACTTAACATCAGGTGAGCTGTGGTCAAACACCTAGCCTGTCAACCATAAAAAAAAGTTAGTGTTTACCTAACGGTATGAAATGTACTTTACGACCTATTCTCATACCTACCATACATAAATAAAAAATTTCATATAAATCGGTCGAGCCGTTTCGGAGGAGTGCGACCACAAACACCGTGACACGAGATTTTTATGTACGTATATAGATTTAAAAAAATGTAAATAAAAATCCCAACTAATTATTATTTGGAAAAAAAAGGTTAAAGTTAAAATCCACAATACACCAATAACAAAATATCAAATTTCGGTTCTATCGGACCTACCTATAAAAGATGAACACATCAATTCTTCAAGTAGAAAAAACCTGATAATCTTCAAACAACTGAAGATATGTTCTTGAATCATAATTAAGAACACTCGATTATGTTACTTTTCAAACTTAAAATTGCAAATAAAAAATTCACCATACCACAGACATACACTTATAAAACTTATGCCCCTTTGTACGAGTGGCAAAACAAAGTCCAGGGCATTGCTACTTTGGCGCAAATTACTTTGAGACTTTCAATGGTTAGTCTTAACAGCCCTGTAATTTCGCAAGCTGCAGTATCCTTCAAACCGGAACACAGTAATGTTTACATACTACTGCTTGGCGGCAGAATCTCTAGTACTGCAGTACCTACCTAGGTGAGTGTCTGCTAAGGAAATCTACCACCAAGTTCCTAAAGCGAATTAATATCTGCCTAGTCAACTGTTACAAATTGCTCACCAATTCAACAGGCCAATAAAATAGATACAAGCTTAAATTCTTACATGACAAGTTGTAGGCCACATCAAATTTGTAGGCCAAAATTTAACATTAATCATGTCCAATTATTCTAAAACAAGCACGAGTTAATAGTGAGATCATGTACATATTAAATTACTGTATTGACCGAGAGGAATTTCAAAGTATCAAATGTACAAAGAGTTTTGGTTTACATGCACGTGCAATAAATTAAACAATCTTAACACGTTCTCATATTTCAAAAACATTGTTTTTGAAATCAAATCATATTCTGAAATTATTGTGTCAAGGTCTATTTTATTGATTATATTATTATAGTTAGACACAATAGAATTTGCTGCCCGAGTGGGTGTTCCCTGATAGATACAATCTGCGTGCCTTCAGGTTGCAAGTGAATCGGTTTCTTCAAGGCAAGCGTTCTCCGTCGTAGACACTAGCAGCTCAAGCTCATTGTTGAGCTTTGAACCGACTGAGCTAACCACTGAGCTATCATAACTACAAAGCTGTTTAAAGCTGATGAATGAATGTGATCTACAGTTCTGATCGACATTTGGTATTCTATTACTAACGTCAAGGGTTTTTATAATTTAAATATATACTTATAGACAAGGGTCGACAATATTGTTGATATCGCCAACCAGGATACTACAGAACAAGTGTTAGAGGAATATGATACAGCAAAAGAAATTCTTATCCATACCAGTTAGACAAATAAGACTTCGGTTAGTCATGAGATTCTAGCCATGTCATTTATTAATTATATTGTCTTTTTTAAATTATATTTAATTACACTAAACACAAACGATTATTTAAACAAAACATCATTTAAACACCATTTTTTTAAATAACAAATGCACGGCATCAAGAAATCTAAATTTATTACTGAACTAATTTAAGTAAAATATAGTTTATTATTTTCTGATAAGCCGTGATTGGAACAACCGGTTGTAAATACAATATTAGTTAAGCTGATATTTTTACTAGAGCACGTTTTTTCTCCCGTTAGTTTAATGATCAAGATGCACTTATCTATAAAATATAACGCGGTCACTTTACAGCTCCAAAACCTACTTTGGTAAGGGTAATGCACCAACAATTATAAACATTTCAGAAAACTATAATAAAACCTTTAAATTGAAAGAATACTTGGTGGTAGATCTCCTTATCAGACGGTTGTCTAGGTCGGTACCACCGCAGTACCAGATATTCTGCCGCTAAGCAGTAGTGTGAACGTTACTGTGTTTTGGCTTAAAGGATACGGAAGCTTGCGAAATTACAGGGTTGTTAAGGCTAACCATCGACAATCTCAAAGTAATGAACGCCAAATTAGCAATGCCCTGGACTTTGTTTAGCTACTCAAAGTTCTATGTATCGCTGCAATGGCCATGAACAGGCGTTATCTCTTACCATCAGGAGAGCGTCTCCGTCGTCTCATTACTTTTACATTAAAAAAATACGAGACGATTTTTGTTCGTTGTAAAACAGCACGTTCGACAACGATTTTAAAAATAAACTAAAAAAAGTCATTATTTTAAAACGAAACTACTTATTTTCATTGTGAATTTAACGAATGAATCGTATTCTACTTATAATACGCTACACTTCATTAACTTTATGTTTTTAAATAATTTTATTTTTCTCTATTTTTTTTTCAAGTGACTATTGAGAAGTTTCTGGGTGGTGAAATTTTGTACTGTTGGTATCTTGTGAAATATGGCAAACACAAGTTACCACATTTCAAGTGGTACCTCCTAGCATCATACCATACAAGCTAACCACAACACCGCATGTAGGTTAATTTATGTACAGAGCTTTGCCCCTAATTGCCATGTTCTAATGATCCCTGCTTCTGAATTAACGTTTAGGAGTCATTTTCAAAAAAAATGTACGTAACACAAAAGAAACACAAAGGATTCTACTTATTTTGTTACACAATGTAATACAACGTTACACAATAGAATTTATAAAGTTAAGTTCACATTGCCGTTCTCTTAGACAAAAAAGTAAAATAAAACAACAAATTGTGTTTTATTATAAATTTATTAAACTTACTTAAAGAACTTTACTTAACCCACTTGCGCCTACTGTGTCTTATACATACGACACACTAACTTTAAAAATATAGAGATGTATGAGGGTATTTTAACTTTCTTTTAAGTGTCGTGGTTAGCTCTCTAGACCTTAGGCTGTCATTATAAAGTGATAACCGTGTCCTACGATTAATTTCACTAGTAATATAAAAGATCAAATTTCCCGATTATTTCAATGAGGTATTCAAGCTAAATTTACATAATATTTTATATTGTTGTTTATTATGTATAACGTAGCAAATATAAATTCGGTTCCTATATAATTCAACAATACAAAAAATCATATTAGTTTTATAACATTTTCCATGAGTATTTTCCTTTTATTTTGTCTGTTCCGTAAAGACACAGTAGGAAAATGTACTACCGTCTGCAAAAGTTATTTACTTATTATAAAAATTTACAAAAACATTTCACTCTAAACGGGATAATTGAAGAGTTGAAGCAGAATTATGATATGGAATTCCAAATACTGTCATCAGATTCGGCGTAAGTCACCTCCGAATGTACACTAGTATCACTGTCATATGGTGGCAATGATTTCTTCATAATGTTTTAAAAACGTGTTCTTTTGTTTGACTTCTTTTTCATTTCTTTTAAGTCTTTATTAACCTTTTCTTTAAATTTTCGCTTCTGTGTTTTCAACTTCAGGTTATGCTCTTTCATACCAAAACAATCACACGTGAGTTTATTGCAAAAACAAGCCAATTTTCTAAATTTTATGACGCTTGATGACGGTTGATCCGTAGTAAGAACTTGATGGATATCCAGAGTATTTGGTACAGGAATCAGTCCTTTTAAGTCAACTTCTTGCTGTATAGTATTTATGTCTTCATCTGATACGTAAAAATACAAAATTGTAGACTTACATTTTACCAGAATGTCATACGCAGTTCGTGCATCGACGATATCTTCACCGTAAGTAACTTTTTTGTCCAATGTTCGTTTTACTGCTCCGCCTATTCCATCAGCAGCCCCCTTTCCGTGAGCGGACTCAAAAAAAGACCAAGTTGATTTCTCAAAACCCAGTTTTTTTATGTTTTCCGTCAAAAGGTAAAAATTTCCTTTTTGCCTGTACTGGGTGGTGGGGCCGTCAGAAAAGAAATGTAGTGTAGTGACATTTGGTGATATATTTTTAATGTGTTCTAAAATAGGTGTCAAATGTGCCCAAATGGCTATTGGATTGTGATTGTTATTGGGCGAAATAGTGCAGAAAGATTTCTCTTGAAGGTCTTGTTCATTTTTATAATAAATTACTCCAGTGTGTAATGTAAACTGTTGTTTGTTCGCGCCAAAATGTGTTGCTTGTACTTCTTCACTCATTTTGGCAAGATAATTTTCCGAAAAATCGCAGTGAATGATGCATTCAGTAGCAGATAGTGTCTCTTTACATTTCTTGTACATTTGGTATGCATGGTAAATATTGTAATAGTGTTTTTTAAATTTTTGAAGTTGATCAGAAAAAGACTTTATCAAATCTGTTAATGTTCCTCGTATTATCTCCTTAGTAGTTCTTTTTGTGATTTTTTTATCATTTTCTTCATTTGCGTTCTTTTTCACATATTCATGTTTCTTTGTTACCCATGCATACCAAAACACCATCTCATCTTGATTTTTGTGTGCCAGTTCTAAAGGGACTGTCTTATTTTCACAACTTTTACATTCATCATACATACATTTTTCATTAAACTTGTCACAAACAATAGCGGAAACCAATTTTTCGAGATCATTAGTTTCTAGAACTCCAAGTATTTTTAATTTTTGGGCTACGAATGTCAAATTCGCATGTTTGACACAGGCACATGTATTTCTTTGGGTCACTATAGGGTCTAAAATATAAAACGGCTTATATCTGGTAAATGTTGTGTACGATGCTGAGCCACCTTCGTCAATATATTTTTTATGCAATTTTTCTAAAGAATCTTGTAGATATCTGATTTGTCTTTTATCTTTTTTGAATGTTTTAGTTTCTCTTTTTCCTGCTGTAAGCCTGCTGTTATCATCTCTATCAAGAAAATCTTTTATTTCTTTGATCCTTCTTATCCTTTTCTTTTCTAGTGTTCTTTGTTTTCCCCTCAGTCTACCTTTAAGTCCCAAGCAAGAGTAACCTAGATTAGTCTTTAATTTATATTTTCTCACAATATCGTTGTTTACTACAGTCTTCAAAACATCTCTTTCAGATTTAGATTCAGCTTTAGAATATTGGTCTGACAATGATTGCTTTAAAATGTAGTTTTCGAATATCACCTTTTTTACCCTTTCTTTATCAGGACTAGGAATATTTGGGATGGTTTCTTGTATGAACTTTTCTGTCTTTGAAAATGGTGTTGTTGCTTCTTCGGTTACTGAATTCGAGTTTTCACCTAAAGTTCGGGGGTTTTCAAATTCATTTTCAGTCTTATTTAATGATTCTTTTAAGTTTTCTATTTGTTTTTTGTAGCGATATAAGGTTTTCTTTTGAGCTCTTATAATTTTTGACATTCGTTCAATTGTTAATTTTTGTTTCAAATTTTCTTTTGACAAAAGGTACCGAACCTTGCGTTTTTGTTTTTGGTCAATTTTAGGTTCTTCGGTTTGGTTAATATTTGGTTTTTGTTTCTGTTTCGCCTGACGCCATTTCTTGCGCTGTTCTTTTTGCTTGAATTCTGGTAATTGTTTAATATTTTTATATTGTTTCTTAGTTCTTTCAGCATTTTCTTTTTTCAACTTTTCAAGTTTTGCAGGATCTTCTTCTTTTAATTTCTCCCTATACTTTCGTTGACGTTCTGCTGAAGTCATTGGTGCCATTTTTCATTTTCTAGACACAAACATAATAATCTTTAATTAACACGAAAGTAAAAAAAAAAACAAAATATGTAAAAAAACTGCGTTGATCTACTTTAACTTTGTGGTAAACCACATTTAATAAAAAAGATTTATCAAAATGGGGTTACAATTGATAGAAACATATATTTTAAAGGATAAAAATACAAGTTGAGCCCCGCGGTTTTACCCACGTAGACTGGGATAAAATGTAGCTATTAATTCAGGGTATATGAGCTATATCTCCATTCAAAATTTCATCCCAATCTATCCATGTCGTGAAGAAGTAACAAACATACTAACTTACACACGCACTCTCAAACTTTTGCATTTATAATATTAACGTAAAGTGGGATGACCGAATTGAAAACCTTCTTTTATAAAGTTGTCTATAAACACACACTTGAGCCGTATGACCACAGCTTTATACCTTATCCTTTGTGTAACGTTACACAATGTTACACAAATGAACAAAATGGCGTGCCGTCAACACAGGGTCAAAAAAATAATACGAAATTATCGCGCTGAAACGTGTTAACTTCGTCTGATTTATCTCGTTACTATACGGACTCACGTGATAACATACAGTTTTTGAGTAATTTATAGGTACTTACCGATTAAATCCACGTTATACGGAAGAAAAACTACAGTGACAAAAATCAACTACCACAATTTTGAGTCCAAATGCCAAAAACAATAGGGCGATGCTGTTATTTTGTTAGGTTGGCAGTTGCTTGGAGTATTGCCAGTGTTAAATAAATTAAGGATGCGTTCAAAATAAACCAAATGATCTGTGATATCCTCGTTACACAGAGGTGTTACACAAAGTATCACAAAAGTGGACATGCATTTAATTTCTATTTTGCTTTGATTTAGTTTTACGTTTTACAGTCATTTTCTTTTTTTTCGGTAGAACAGTATATCAGTTAATATACCTTATACGAGATTTCATAATAATTCATTGAAATATGCGTCAGTTAATTTTTATTTTGTCGTGAGCGTAAGTGAGACATACGTTACTTTGTTTATAAAGCAATAAGTTCAGGATTTTATTTGTTTTCTTTTCAAAATAAAAATTGTATGTGAGAGGTAATAAGGCTTGAATTGATAAGGTAAGATTGTATATTTTATATTTAGAACAATAAATTAATGAAATTGACAACGGTATCATAATACTAAGTAATTTTTGAGTGAGGACAGGGTATTGTAAGAGAATGTACATTTTTTTTGAAAATGACTCTTAGACCAAATCGAATAAGATCGATAAAACGTTAATTAATTCATGTTCTTATGTAGTTGATTTATCTTAGTCAAATTTTCCTTTCTCTAGAATGTTGTTGATTATTCGAATATTGTTTATTACGTATTTGATCTGTTTATCTCAACCGTATCATTACTAGTCCAGACGGAAATGCGATCTTGTCATCAATAATAATAGCTTTAATTTACAAGCGAAAGGTATTCGCTTTTCTACTTTATAAATTGTTTTATTGAACAATTGCTGACAATTGTTGTTTCTTATGCTTTTGTTGATGTTTTATCAAATATCAATTTGATTGCAACTACTGTTACAAAATAGTCTTTTAGATTAGTATCTTATATATTTATGCCTTTTTTCTCTCTTTCTTCTTGGCATCGCACTCTGCGCATTCTGCCAGTTGCAATGTTTCTGTGTTTTGACTTCAGTCTTCAGCTTCTTTATCTTTATTGCCTCGTCTTCGGTTTTTGCTTCATGCCTAACATCTTTAGTTACAGTCAAAGTCCAGTCTTGGTCAAGTCCAGTCCGTGCCAGTCAAATCCAGTTATGCCTTAGTAAAGTGGCGACTTTACTATAAGTATCGATGGAGTTTGGAAGTAACACGAATAGTCATGTTTCACCACTTTGCTTTACTACGCACGCGCTTGCAATTCGGCACTCTATGAATAAAAACCACTATTTTTATACACAAATACTCGAAAAAAAACACTATTTTTGGGAAACAATACAATGGAGCGATACGACTCTTTCCGCGTTCCCTCCAAAACTCATTAACGCCTTTTTTGTCATCAATGACATTTATTTTAATTTTAGAACCCCTGTGCTATCTTTTTTATAAAATATGTAGGTCAATAACATTATGAGTGGACATCCAAACACATATTGTATTGTTACAAATTAATAGATTAAAGGAACAATGAGTCAGACGTTGGTGATCTCATTCTTCATCATACTCATTTCTTGTTTGGGATGAAAAAAACGCTTCCTTAGTTATAAGTGATACAATATTTTATTAAATACTATCATACGCCCGCGATTTCGTCCGCGTTAACTTGAGAATTAGGCACAGAGAGAAATGAAACATATTGTGTAAGTAACAAAAAATAAAAGTCATGAATCTTGCGCTATTTTATTATTAGATGAAGGTTAAGAATAGCTGGGTGTTCCATAAGACACATTTATAGAGTTTCAAGTGGAGACAGCAGACGGTCATTTGTGTTGTACCATGGTGCATTTGTTATAATCCTTAACATTTTAGATTGAAACCTTTTTGAGTATTTCTATGTTTGAATTGGCTACTATGCCCCAAAGCTGCATTCCGTATGTACTGATGGGCATTATGATGCATTTAAACTATATTTGTGCCAAATTTCATCCAAATCCGTTGCGCCGTTTTAGCGTAACTGAGTAACAAACATCCAAACATACGAACTTAGAAATTTATAATATTAGTAAGATTCTTTTGTTTAAAAACGAATACGGTTACTTGTTCTTGATTAAGACTGAATTTTAGCTGAAAACCCATAATATATTAAATCATAATTACGATTTGAGTTAAATACGTTACAGACAGCAACATAATATTTTTTTCTAATTAATAACACAAAACACATTTATACACACACACACACACGCACACATACTCACAGACGCACGCGCACAGACACACACACAAATATTAATTTCATCTACATGCATTACACTTAAGTCATATGTAGTGACACGTATACACTGTACATTGTACAATCCTTAGTTAATGGAATCAACGAAAATAAAATATATATGAGGAATTAAAATTGGTAGGAATATTGTAGTACCAATTGTTTTCAAACTGAATTAGTTCAATTGTTTTCGTATTTTCAACTCATGTACAAAAACATGGACTAAAACTCGATAACTTTTTGAACATCGAAGAGTCATCAAACCGTGAATGTTTCTGAATAGCTGTTGACTTTGCAAGGTCGACTTTTTTTCTTATACCTAATGTTTTTTTCTAACATACCTGATGTTTTAACTCAACAATTCCTTGATGATTTCATTGCAAAGTTAAATATGAATTTTATTATAAATGTTATACGCAGACAGATGTTCTTAAACCTTTTAGAGATTACTTACAATAACGTTGTATGAATAGTTGAAGGTTTAATCACTTATGCCTGACTTTACTTTAACTTGTAAACCTAAAAGTATCTGGTGATTTTGTTTAATGCATTTTTTTAGCTGACCTGACTGATGTCCTGTCTTAGCTTCATCAAACGCGCGAAGTTAAACCGTAAGAACCTTCTAGAAAGCATCAGAAAATTAAAAAAAAAGACGATTGAAATCGGTTAAATCGTTTTCAAGTTATGGCGTGACCAAAGGAAACAGGGATTCAATTTTATGTATTACTTGCGACACGCCCCGGCTTCGCACGGGTAGTAAGAATGGGTATAGTAATTTTTCGATAAAAGCTCCTAGGTGGTTTGACTTTTTCCGACACTCCCAACAATTATCATCACATTTTATCCAATTTACACAAAACCGTGACAAAATATATACCTAAACCTTCCTCATAAATCACTCTGTCTATTGGTGAAACTCGCATTACAATCCGTTCAGTAGTTTTTAAGTTTATCGCGAACAGACAGACAGAAGCAGGAGATGACTTTGTTTTATGATATATAGATTAATCTCTCATTATGTCAATCCAACTTGAAAGAAAGAAATATTTTGAGGTTGCATTTTTGCTGGCATGCCAAAGGTTTGTAAAGCTGTTTAAATTCTTAGTTACAATATAAAACAAATCAAAATAAGCTTGATAGTTTCTAAAAACAAATCTGAACCAAAAATTATAAATCTATAATCCTACCGTTTGCATAAAATGATCTAAAGCTCTGGATACACTGGTTGATCAATGTATCAAGGTAGACGTTGAAACACACGAAATGACTCAATTTGTCATCTTAGCTGTAAGTGCTTTCATAATTTAGAATCTCCCGCCCACTCGGCAACAGTAGGAAGCCACTAAATCTCTAGAATAGCACAACGAGATCTAAAGCATTAGTGTCTGGTACTAACGCAGTATTTCCTTAGGAATATAGGTCTACTTCCCAAGCAGAATTAAGAGAATGAAAAGTGATGTGTACTAAATTAAAATGATAGGAGGAGTCAGTTTGATGGTGATGACTAGTGTCCTAAAGCAGTACTAGTTCAAATTACATTTGAACAGTTTTTTATAAATTTAGAGAAAGCAGATTTGAGATTATTTTTTATGCTTGACTGGTTAGGTATGTTTTAGACTACGTTTACCTGATGGACCGAAGATGGTTAACACACCTAGCCTGGAATGGAACTGGCTCTCAAGTGAGATTGCTGGAACACACCGTTAGAATGCTTGGCGGCAGAATTTCAACTTGCGGTGGGTAGTAGCTAGCCGGCCAAGTACTAGCGAGTTCCCTACCACCATGCTGTGGTTTCCTCACGATGTTTTCCTTCACCAGCAGCTCAAGTTCTTTGTTGGGGTTTGAACCAACCGCACTCAACACTGAACTATCATAGCTAAAAATGTGACTAAATAATAATAATATGTGTATATTACTGTATAAAATTAGTTATATGTGTTTTTTCAAAACTTAATATACATACATACTCATTCGCGATAATAAGTTTTACATTATAAAAGAAAATCAATTTACTGATATAGACGTAATGGTAATTCAGCAGAAAAAACTAGGCTTGTTTTTTTCCAACCCACTATTTGTAGCGATAACATCGCTCCTCCTTCTTATTACCGACAGTAATAAATTAAGCAGAGCAGTCCGCAGCTTCTTATTAACAGCATAAGCACTATTAACTTGCACATCTAAATGTACAGTTATTAACGGTAGTAATAAAGCGTAATGATGATAAAACAAATTGAACATAACATGACAAAAGTGTAAAATTACGAAAACATTTTCAAGTTAATGTTTACGTTTAGCTTAAGGAGCTAGTTTCTACTAATATTGAAGTGTCTGTTGAGATCAAAATAAATATTAATGAAGCGAGAAATTCATTCTCAAGCTTCAAGAACGAGTTTGAGGCAGCCGTTTGTGATGCTAATGCGACGTGACACATTGGTATCACTTTCGTTCTGACGTTTATTTTTAATCGAACATGCGCGCTCGAAGCACCTTTTGGGATTACGAAATGGAACTATCCGTGTCTTCTGAAGGTGTTTGAACATTCGCATATGAAATTTGGTATATCTTTCATCATGCGCAGAAAGTTTGAGGTATCATACCTTTTCTTATCTTCAACAAAAACGACAGACAGGAAATTGTAAATTTTTTAATTACAACATTGGAAATATATAAAAAGTTAGCACAAGATAAGGGTAGCTGGTCAAGTGTGAGTTGGAATTGCGCACCGAGGGTTCTGTATCACGACGAATTGTAATCTGATTTTCGTAGCGATGATAGCTCAGTGGTTAACATAGTTGGTTTACCCGTCGAAGGGCGTGGGTTCAAACCCCAACAATGAGCTTGAGTATGTGGTGTTAGGAAAACATTTTGAGGGAACTATATCGTGGTGGTAGGGTACTTCGAAAATCTGTCGCCAAGCACCTAATGATGTGTTCCAACAGCCTCACTTGAAAGTCAGTTCCTTCCTAGGCTAGGCGTGTTTACCATATTTGACCACACCATCGCTTAACATCAGGTGAGCTGTGGTGAAACACCTGTCATGTCAACCATAAAAAAATCTGTATTAATTTATTTATTAATGAGTTCTTTTAATCGAATTCTTTGATGCAGTTTGGAGTTCACAGCGTAAGTTCGACTCATACTCGAATGCTTTCTATTACTTTATCTCTTATAACATGCACTTTGATCACACTAAAGCGAGAGTTACTAAAAATAAAAACTAAGTTATTTGTGAAAATGTAGAGCAATGTAGCATTCACGTGGATCAAAGTTGATTGACTTATTTAACAAAAGATGTTAAAGTGATTACGATGACAGATAAGCGGAGAGACGTGATGAAAGTATAAAGGTTTCCAGGGCTACAAAATAACAGATTTGAATAATGACTGCAGTTAACCTGAGTCACCGACCAACATCTCAATTTGATGTTGCAATCTTCCATTAACATTCGGGATGCCTGTTTCAATAACCAAGTATTGGCCAACACCGAAAGCTTTAACACCAAACACATAAATACGCATTGCATCCAATCAGTTCGAAACGATGAATGAGTAACCCCACACTGGGACGTGGGATGCCACTACGCGACTTGTCGAAATAGTAAACGCATTAGTAATAAATGTGGGTAGTCGTTGATTGAATCTAATTTTATTTTCGTTCGAGGTTAACAACCCGTTGTTATAGTCTGGATTTTAGGCGCTTCATTGCGGAATTGTGTGGGTGGATTGTTATTATCTTGACGTACTACAGTTGCCTTACAAACTGTATTATTTAATCGCAACGGTTGTATTTGTGGTCATCACAATTCAACATAAACATTTACTGTCTAATAAAGTTTTTCCATTGTCGCTCTAAAATGAAACTAACTGTCACATTAACATCTAAGTGTGTCACGCTTTATTCTATTTGGTTAATAACGTAAGGTACTGTTGGATTGATACCATTGCAGTCGGATTTCTATTTTTGTAAAGTCGTCTATATGCATTTCAAAGCTGTACTTATTGTTTCCCATTCAATTAATACTTTGTGTGTCGTATTATTACACAATAATCGACGTTAGATATAATGACGAATTTGTAATAACAGTAAGAAATAACACAAATTGTATTAGCTTCTTGGCCAACTTTCAAGGTCCGTGTGAGCTCAATAGTCAGTTTCAATCCAGTCCGAGTATTACTCAGACCTCATAACTGTAATTACTATAATTCAACTCTTTGTTATACTGTCAGTCATAAGACAATCGCCATTTCCTTTGCCTTACGAAGGTTAAAACCAAAAGTTTGTACTATTATTTAATGAGTATCAAGCGTTATGAATATTAACTTTTGCAAAATATCATAAGCACCATTACCTACTGTATCTTCCATCTCAATAACGTTATCTGTTTATTCGACTCATTGGTTTCTCACGTTTCTATGGTTGTCAGGCAATTTTTTCGCCCATCAATTTTGCAATTTACCGATATTGCTAGCCGCAATACACATAATTGCAAGTTGTATAACATCTTTGCGGTTACCGCGTTTTGCATTTCATCGCAGACTTGGTCTATTCCTTGACAATCACTGTCATTTGCTAATCAGCAGGCCCGCCTTTATTAGGTTCTTCAAATTGATTAGGTTCATTGTTGATAGATGATTGATCATCTTGAATTGCGTGTATACGTATAGTCGTATATACAGAAAATTAGACAGGTATTCATTTTACATAATGTTCTTAATCATCAATGTCAATGCCTTGTTAGTTTAATATCGTAGTAGAATAGTTTTTGTTTGGGCAATACAATTTGGATCGTTTAAAAAATCTTTTATTACGAATTTTGTCTTGTTTTTTTTTTAACTTTATTGTCTATGCATAAAGGCATATTGAAACGTGCCTTTTCATTTACTTTAAAAATGCGATACTTATTCGCTATATGAAAGGTTGTTGGAACGTTAAGAAAGCCGTAGCTACTAAGAGTTCAATACACTCGAAAGTTTATACATTTTGTGCAACTGTTTACATATAAATCAACTGAACAGTAACAACATCATTCTACACAAAGCTCTATTCAGGGCTTTTCATACCGCATTGTTTGAACTTAACATTCCAATACTTGCGCAAGAGTTTGAGAACAATACAATGTCAAGCGTATTTCTGTTTCATTTAGAAAAGAATCGTTAATAAAGGAACCAAACAATTTTACCTCGGCTATGGTATGGAAATCATTCAATTACATACGCACTGTATTATGAAGTATTGAAGTTAAAGGTTTTTTGAATTATTGCGTAGAGGTCATACTGTATAAACAATTATTGTGTATTAAACTTTGACATTATAATTCATGTTTTATGTTAATTGTTACAGGTAAACACACTTTCTGCAAATTAGTATTTACGAGAGGAGTAAGATTAGAAGCTTCTTTGTAAGTATTCTTGATAGTTAAAATGTATCTTCTATATCAGTTTTATGTATTCAAAAGATTCTATTGACAACTTATTTGAATATACTTATTTTCCTGTTCTATTCTTAATATGAACCGTTCCTAGGGTATTCTCAGTAATAAAGCGTGCGTATTTTGGTGCTTCAGTTGATTATTTATTATAATTAATCTATTTTATTAATCTTGCAATACTACAGTGTCAAAAAAAAATTAAAATTAAATTGCAATTATGCGTTTACGTTGTAATTCGAACGATTAATTTAATTTAAAAAAAAACATTTATTGATTGCACCAAAATTTTAATATTACAAGTATTTATGCGTATTATTCAATAATTTAATTAACACTTTCAGTATTATTTTACGGATTACTCTTATTTTTCTTTCGAGAAAAAATACAATTGTGTTACGAAATCAACAATTCCCTCAGAACTGTCATCAAGATTTTACTACCTACATACCTACCATACCTACGTCATAATTTCTGAACGATGCTTCATCATCATCAACTTAGCAAAGTCCAACGCTGGACATAGGTCTCTTCCAGGACACGTCACTCAGCCCGATCTTCATCTTACGTATATCGTCACTCCTTCTAGTCCCAGAACGTCCTACACTACGTTTGCCGATTCACGGTTTTCACTCTAGAACACGTCTACCCCAGAAGTTGTCGGTTTTGTGGCAAATATGTCCAGCCCACGGCCTCTTTAACTTAAAAATAATCTCAGTGACTTTAGTTCTCTGGCGAATTACTTCGTTCCGGATACGATCCTTTAGAGAAACACCGAGCATAGCCCTTTCCATAGCTCGTTGAGCGACTTCAAATTTATGAACTGTTCCAGCTGTAAGTTCACGTTTCCGCGCCGTTTGACATGACGGGCATAACGCACTGGTTGAAAACTGTCGTTTTGAGACTATGTGGGATGATTGCCGCGAAGACTCGACGTTGTTTTCCGAAAGCTGCCTTGTCCAACTGTATCCAACAATGCCTACTGCCAGTTATTTATTCCATCAAACGTCATTGCCTGATTTAAAAATAGTTTAATCGTCTCTTGTTTTAGCTAATAAAATGGTTATAAGCTGATTCTTATCAAGATCAAGCATAAAATATAGGACAACCGTGTACAATAAGCTATGCGTAATTTATTATAAGCGAAGCCTGTGGCCATAAACGTTATCAGATTAGCTCAGAGCATTGCACCTTAGTGCCCATTGTAGGTTACCTGGTAAAGTAACCACTCAATACTTCTTTGGAATTATGTCTCAATACACTCCAGTTCGTGTAAGGTATTGTACTGGGATATTTCAAGAACTCTTGTGAGTATATTGAAATGCGTTAATGGGTCTTGTTTTCAATAAAAGTGTTTAATTTTTATGTATAAGTAATAAGACAAACGATATATTCTCCCGATGGTTAGAGATAACGCATGCCCATGACCATTGCAGCAATACACAAAACTTTGAGTAACAAAACAATGTCCGGGATTGCTGCATTGCACACTACTGCTTGGCGGCAGAATATCTGGTACTGCTATGGTACCTACCTAGACGACCTCCTGCTTAAGAAATATACCACCAAGTTTGTTTATTGCAAGCCTTCCAAGTTTACTTATATCAAGCCGATCTCTAATAGATAAGGTTTCAGCTTAAACACTTTAACCTATATCGAAGAGTTACAAATATAAGTGATGTTTTCATCTACTTCAAAAAATGAAGTTACTGTATTTTTATTGCTTGACTTGTAATTCTCTTGTATACAGCCAGTGACATTTGTTTTATTTGAATCTAGACTAAACAAGAACGCGATGACATCATTCTCTTAGGTAGGTTTAGTTAAAATTGTCTACTACACTAATGATTTTTAATTTACAAAATGAATATTACTTCACCTCCTCTATTGTGTCCCAGAGCATTAATTTTGCTCAAAACATTAAAATCAAAAGCATTACGTAAACAATGACATAACGATTCTCAGACAATGGCGATGTCAATAATCTCATACGATGATGATTCCTTTCTCTAGAGAGAGTTGTGTACTAATAAAGTGAAACTATATGTTAAAGCATTCATACTATATCTATATAACGTTATTCGCATAATGTATACTAACTGAGCTTATGATGAGCGATGAAAGCTCAGTGGTTATCGCGGTCAGTTCACATACCGAAGGGCGTGGTTTCCAACCCCAAAAATGAGGTTGTGCTGCCGATGAAGGAAAGCATCGTGAGGAAACCATAGCTTAGAGTTTCTAGTACTCGACTGGCTAAGAACCACTTTGAAGTAGAATATCTGATGCCAAACACTTATCGGTGTGTTCCGGCAGTCATACTTTTAATTGCCTTTAAACTGCCTGGAATTGAAAGCCAGTCCAGGCTAAGTTTGTTTACCATCTTCGATCACACTGTCACTTAACATCAGGTGAGCTGTTGTCAAACACCCAGCCTGTCAACCACAAAAAACTATGAGCAACACTGATTGAGTTATAAATTGCTGGATTTCACATTTTTTCCGAAGTGGTGTGTTTTTTGAAAAGTACAAAATACCTACTAAAGACACATAATATATTGTACTTCGATTCGATTAAATCTCGTAAAGAGTACATCATTTCTCATCATAGTTTTTTCTTTATCATCTGCTATCATTTAGATAATAGTTACATTTATTACTTTTCCGGGAATTATCTTAAGTAACATAAACGATAAAATTTATAAATTGCCTGTATAAATAAGGTGCATAATTATACAAAATCTATATGTCTGCTCCGTCTTAAATCCAGAAGATGCAGATTCCTTCTAAGCTAAGCTAAGCTAAGCAAACTTGCTCTATCCTATACCGCATTGTTGCTTACAATCAGATAGTATATCATCAAATGCAAATTTATAATGAATAAGCTATGTAGGTATAATAGTTCAAATACTATCTTATAAATCTAGTAAATTTGTAACGAAACATTATTGTAAAAAATAATCAATATGGTCTTAACGTAGTGTTTCAAGATTCTCCAGAATTCCAAAGAAGGGATTCGGACGAATAGCTCTACAGATGAAGTCAGGACATACCTATAGACAATAGTTGGGAACAAGTACACTGCAAAAGTGAAATGTGAGTTTGTAAAGCAATCGCACAATGCCTTGCTAGCAAATCACAGTAATACAAACTAATGGCCAGACCCCCATACGCGCTTTGCAATTTGTAATCGACTAAATTACCGACATGGATACAGTTCTTAGGTACGGCCAAATAGAAATCAAAGCTATTTAGTATTATTTTATAGTGATTATGGTGCATGATATATTTGTGCCAGGTCAGATTGGCGAGTTTACTGTAATTATCGCAATTGTGGTCTCTCTCATCTTCATTATCTGCAATCACTTAAGTAATGTTTACATGTATTGATTCCGAATCAACCCTGTTTTTATAAACTTTCCCACTGCTGTGGATGAACCTTCTTTTTTTTCCAGTTCCTCTCGATTTTGATTTAGAAACTTGGATCTAATTACTAAAAGGAGTTCCACTAGCAGCGTCAACACTGCTAGAACTTCTTTTAGTCCCTATTTCCGTCTAGGCCATCCAAAGGTCCAAGTATAGAAAATTGTAAGAATTATGTAGTACGTAACCGATAAATTTACGTAAATGTCTAAAAAGAACAGTTTCCGACTACGCCGGATACTCCTGTATCCGAAACAGTTCATCGGAGATGCTATCCCTGTTTATATACGTTTTTCAATCACTTCACAGACGTATTTTGTATAAGATTCTATACCAGCCCCTCAAAAGGTTATTTAGGTTTGAGGAAACCATATCATCGTAGAGTACAGAGAAGTTGCTCGTAGGCTAGACCTACTCTCTATATGAAAAATCTACTACCAAGTGCCTGACGGTGTGTTCCGACAGTCTCACATGAGAGCAAGTCCCCATTCTATGCTGTGTTCACCATTTTCGATCACACTTAGCATCATGTGAGCTCCTATCAAATCTCCTAACTTGTCAACTATAAAAAGAACTGAGTTCCACCAAAATTCTATAATAACGTATCCAGTGGTTTGCACTTCGGTTGCGATGCAATTCCGATAACTTACGCAGTAAATTGCACCATAATCACACCCTACAACTTACAATACAGCCCGTATTATACCGGCATTGTGAAACACGTGCGCGATACAACGACGCCAGTGCAGCTGTGCGCAAAGCAATGGGTCGGGCTTCATCAATAACTTTACTGTTTGTTTTTAGTAAAGTTGCATAACTATTTATGTGTTTTAATTTTTAATTAATGTTCATTATCACTAACATCAGCCTTATATTGTCTTCTGTTCGACATTCAACGATTTAGACCTATATATAAAAAAAACTCAGATCAGACAATGGTTAAGAAGATTTTTATTTTGATAAATGATTATCGCAAATCTGTGTTAATTATTTATCTTCTATCAATATTAGAGTATGATTTCGCCCCACTCTCTATCTCTATAATTTTATGAGTGATAAATTGGTCGAGTTTAACTAGCACAGCAAGGATGACAAAGACCAGATGACAGTCACATCCTGGTTAAGAATTATTTAAATTCTTGAAGACAATTTTTTTAAGTGATGTAACCTTTACATTATTAAATCTAGGTTGAGTTAATAAAATAACCATACTTTATTTATAATATCATAATACCGAAAAAAATCATTTCTCATCTGCGCAATAATTAACTTAAATTACAACTACTCTAAGTATGTTGATTTGTTCATGATGAATTAAATACGTTCAAAAGGTTAAAAGATTTTTCGATAGAGTAAAAATCATATTTGAGAGTACGAAAACTAAAATTAAAGGGAAAAAGAGTTGGACTATTGACAAAACCCGTTTTAATGAATTTATCTGTATGGTTACGAACCGCAAGTGCTTAACGATAATAACTTTTATATTTTTGTTGCATCAAGTTTGCATAATAGTTGTATAATCACTACTTAATTCCATATGTGACAACTATTTAGACTTTGCATAATTATTGTCCCCACTCTATTATTAAGTAGCTGTTTGTGTATGTAATTAAATATATAAATGTATATATACATTATCAAGTTACAAAAATCTGAATTTACTCTCTATCTTTATATTAACTAAATTTAATGTCACCAGTGTATATATATCAAAATCAGTGCATATATGTCAAAATATTAATGTAACATGCCAAAAAAAAGCATATTTACAAACTAATTCCACCGATCTAGCTCGCAACCAAAAGTACCCATCAAACTGGTGGTATTCCCCCGCTGGATAGCCAGCAAAAGTAGATGTTTATTTTTTATGTAAAATAAAATAATCATACCTAGAGTTTCTCTAAAGCGCTTCGCTGTATTAAGCATTCCACATAAGGACCTGCCAGAGCTGCGTGAAGCATTCATTCATAGTGAAGAAATGTGAATCATCGGTATAATTTACATTTATGTAAATTTCAACTTGTAGTGTCTGGAGTTGTTTAATGAAAATTTATGTCTATGTAAGCTTTAACGTGTATATGACAGTGAATTTGTTAATGATTTTGGCATCACAATTTCTATGGACACATATTAGTGTCATTATAACTATTTACTTTTCTTTAGACTGCTTTATTAGCTCTATTTTTACACGGCTAGCCACACAAATGAGTGTAATGTTTTCAAGGTGTATGTGAGTTTCTTTATTCCATCATAACTTTAAAATGCTTGAACAAAGTTGGGGTATCGTATCGTTGGAATGTTTACATCATCCAAAAATGACGAGTGACACTAGGCAAAACTAAAAAATAAAATCATTTAGGGGCATTTTCTAATTTTCAAAAATTAAGCTAGTTATTGTTATTTTTAACGTTTATTTCCAATGCAATGTAGTAAGGGCGAAAAGCAATTAGTGACTATAAGCAGATTGCATCAAATTACGGGCTTTTTTAATCCTAATTATAGACGCAAGGTGGTTAGCTTGTAGATGATTCGAATATGATATTTAACTATGGAAACTAATAAACTGATGTTGACAAATTTTTGTATTACTTATACGGTATCACCCGCATCACCTTTTTTGCCTCCTTGAAATGGTCACCTTGATGAGACATAAATTAAATTCGTAGTTTCTGATCTAATCAAAGGTGTAAGTAATGCCGTTTGATTTAAATGAAATCATTTTATAATCAATATAAATAACAGTAGTGTATTAAAATACAAATGGAATCCAGACAAAGAGTTCTGTGTCCCGGAACCGACCTCTTCTTGCGGTATACACAAATAATATTTAAACGCAAAAAATAATAATTTAATAATAAAATGTACCCAATTATAAATAAATACACATAGTCCACGGAGTCACGAACACATGCGACAATAGTTCACGTAATTAAAATTTAAGACGTTAAACTTTTAACGCCATAAATAAAATTTGAAGACACTTAACATCATTTCCACCATATTAATTTGTTTCCACCTACATGTATTTACCTTTGCATACTAGTTTACGGCAAAAGGATAAGTACTAAAGCAAATATCATTCAAACTTAATTTGCAGAGGTTGCATCATAGATTACGATCAGCGATTCCACGCTGTTCAGTCACAGTTCGTTTAGTTTATCTACAGGTACTTGTTCCTATTCCCTTACATCGTTTGCAAGTGGTTCTGAACATGTAAAAACATGTACTGTTTGTGTCATAGTATTGTTTACTGCTCTGACTGCCCTAATATTAGATAAGTTACTCTGCTTCTTAAGCTAAAGCGTGTATTCGATTCCCACACACTAACATTTATGTGGCCAACTTTTAACCTGCTGTACTGTGTTGTAAAAGTTGTTTTTATTGATGTGCAATTCAGTACAATAATCATCCTTTGACTTAGTACTTACTATACCATTCCAAGTAACCTTGTATTTTTAATCCAAAAAAATACTTTTCACGATGTGAACAAGTAATCATTAACAAACAAGTAATTAATTACCCAATAAAACGCAAAGGTGATGTTTTGTATATGAAGGCACAGGGACTATCATCAGTAAAGTCTGGGTTCATGTCAGGCGACGATGGTCGTGGGTAAATGGGAGAGGAGAATTAAATCCACTATTAATGATAAAGACTATGATGTAGTGGAATATTATTCCAATGACAATCAGGCTACTCAAATCAACACTTTTAGATGGACACTTCTCCGAACACGTAATACGTCCGATCACCCTCATAGAACCGCACGTCATGCCCACTAGCACCCAGAGTTGCGTCAGAGTGGAGAAACGTCGCTGGCAGCCATCTGCTGCCAACCGTCACTGTCACATTACATATTGACAATATTTTTACATTGAAATACTTTATATTGTCATTTATTCTATAACATACAAAACAAAATGTAATAATATTAATTCCAATTCAATACACATTTTATAGATTTTTTTGTTCGTTTTTAATTGACATCTAATCAGTGTTGTATTTGTAGAACCGTTTCGTAACAGTTCTGTTTCTTGCCACTCTAAAAAAAATATCGAAGCGTTGTCGTATTTATAAGTCGCGATGATAATTATAATATTATCCTGAAGAAAGTAAATAATTGCCGTAGCATCTTCTTGCTTCTAGGCGGTTTACACCGTCACCTGTTACCAGGTTG
This sequence comes from Biston stratarius, assembly GCA_950106695.1. NCBI lineage: Eukaryota > Metazoa > Arthropoda > Insecta > Lepidoptera > Geometridae > Biston > Biston stratarius. Next base: position 8,650,512 of record OX467112.1, read on the forward strand.
CCAGTTACATCATCTAATGCTGATCGTAGGGTATCTTTCACCGATTGGCTACGCCGTTCCTAGCCCATGGCAGTTTCCGATTTGCACGGCTGTCTATTCTATTGCTTCGTTTTATGTAACTTCGTAAATTTGAATGATATCATAGCGTGTATGTATATATTGTTATCAACGATATTTAAAACTATACATTTGATATCGACGCGCTGCAAATCTTTAAATACTTATGCTTATAAGCTATTGGATTTTCATTACATGATCATATTTGCTTATTGAGAAATAAGCAATAACGCTAGCTTGGTTTTTGAATAATCTTTGTAAAATAGTCTCGCTTTATGCATTTACGGAATTATTGACAATTTGTTGTGCAACACGATATTATTCACGTGTAAAAATCCTTCTAGACAGCTTTTTATAATAAAAAGTGTCTTATGTTCATCTGTTGTTCTGGCTAAGCTTTAAAGCCTCGAATATCGGCGCACAGCTGTTAGCATGTTATATTTTTATCAAATTCCCCTGACCAACCTACTATTGGGAAAAACTACTTTTTTAAGTTCACATTCAAAAAATTCAAACAATACAGTATGGTTTCATTTTCATTTTGTTATGCACAGCAAAATGCGATACCCAAATGGAGTTTTTCCGATATTTATTCACTGGGTGTCCTCAAGTTGCGAGTGAATCCTTTTCTTCTTGGCAAGCGCGCAACCGCATCTTCGCTTAACATCAGGAGAGAGCGATCGAACGCAAGCTTATTTAAAACAATGCTCTTTAGATCTCCAACGAAACCTTTATTTACTAACAGTAAATATCTACTTGGTTATTTAACTCGACAATACATTCGCATACTTTTTATACGAAATTAATTTTCTTTTCACCACTCTCATTCATTATATCAACATGAATAAGGATGCTGTATCATGAATTTTAAAATGTGCCTTGCATTAAAAGTTTAACTTATTCTATTCCTTGGAAGAGAATATATTTATTCTAATAAATGTAATTGCAAAACATAACATAATCGCTTTAACTGAAACTATCTTATTAATAATCATGACTAAGATGCTAATTCTCAATAATTACAGTTAGATTATAATTGAAAAGTTTTATAACATCAATTTAATTGTAAAGTACTTCATAATTATGGCCTTGTACTTCTCTTAAATTGTAGCTTGCAACGAAGAAATAGTTTCCCATCGTTTTGCTTTCCTTTGTACTAAAAATACCGTCCACATTTCTTGAATATAAGATGGAATTAGATATTGTCTGACAAATGGATGTAACGTTTAATCAAAACAAATACCAGTGTTAAATTGTTTTTCTTCATATTTTTCATAAAATGACCAAATCGATAATTTCGATGGTACTGCTAAAGAATTAATGTAGCAACCACAAGTCGCCGAACGATACCTAAAAATAGTAGTTACATAAAAAAATACTAGATGGCGCTGGTATCGAATTAGCACGCGGTATCGTGTTTGGCACTAAAAGATGTGAGTGTTTTGGAATTAATCATTTAACTTAACTTTGCGCAGAGGCAATATCGTAACCAATGAGGTTAATCCGAGGTGCGATTATTGCTAGTTGAAAACTTTACCAATACCCCGCCATGTGGACGTGAAATACCGTCCGCTACGGCAATTTTTGAATGGCCGTTTAGGCCTCATTAACTTTGATAAACATAACTATGCAGATTTGATTTTGCTAATTAGTACAAGTATAATTAATAAAGTTAACGTAGGTATTCCTTCGTGTATTTTCTACGCCACTTTTCTAATTTTATCAAATTAAATGTATATGGAGGTCTTGTTACTCTGCATGTGGTCTCACACAAGTCATAAAGTCATAGTAAAGGCAATATGGTGTGAAATGTAGTAAATAAATAAATTTGGATTTATAATCTAACTTCGCATCTTTGGGAAAGAAAATTATTCAAACATCGTGTTTCCCAAAGAAACTTGAAATATGTGCTATAAAATTTTAGATAACTGCTTAATCGTGACAAAAGACAGTAAATTTGGATAAAATTAACTAAATATATTGAAATACAAAATCTACATAAATTAAAATTTTTAATGTAGCATATTCTAAAACTATTATTTCCAATTAAAATGAAGCATGGCGTGTGGGAGTTATAATTTAGTTTTTTTTCAAATTAGTCGTGTGTTGTTGATAATTGTGGTAAGTAACTACCACAATTATTTTAGGACTATGCAAAAATGTCGAACCTCTTTGTATAGATAGAGTGGTGAAAACTTTGTTACCTACAGCTTGTAAGAAGGTTTCGTAATGTATGTTTGATTTGATGATATAATAAGCTATTTCAACCAATTTGTTTATGAATACATTAATTTATTCGAGTTGATCTTTTTGAAATGATAATTTAATTGGCAATCTAAGTAATTTTGATGTGGATCCTTGTGATGAAATATAAATTATGTAGTAAGGTTTTGTTCGTTTATTTAGCTGTTTGTCCGGTGAAACGGTGGATCGCTTCGGCCACCACGCACTTTCATGTTGTAAGAGTGGTGGACGTATATCGTAGCACGCCAGCTTAAACGATGTCTTCCGTCGGACCTTTGTCAGTGCCGGCGTCCCATCAGTTTTATAACCGAACAGACTGATGCGAGTAGACTCCAAGATACCCGACTGGATGACACTCATCCCATGGAAGACAACGCAACCCATAGATGCAACGGACTCTGGTGTGGGACGCCTCACGTGTCGACACCTTGGCGCGTCTCATCATTCTGTGACTTCGGGACAAGCTGGTGCTCTGTCTAAAGCCGAAGACCTCAAACGGCATAAATATACTTATTTAGATAGAATATTATTGTTTAGGGTTGAACTTTAGGTCCGTGGGGGCTGGCCTCTCACGAACTACGTATATAGGGAACTGGCCAAACGTTATAGAATTCTGATCACCTGAAATCAGAATTCTAGCATCTACTTCAGTCAAAAGCTTAGTATTGCCATCCAGCTTGCAATGCTGCATTATGGCCACATTTCCATCTGATGGACTCTGGATTACGTTGTTTTTTATAAATTTGTAAATAGTGTAGGTGTTAGTATTAATTCTAAGATATTTTTTAAGTTGTTACTTGTGTTATAATTTTAATTACTTTTTGTAAATAAAATTATTAATTTAATGTGACAATAGTGAATATAATACTTAGGTTTTGTTAATTCTTTTTAACTTCCAACATAAATATAGAGTTACAAGTACGCACTACGTTCGTAACAATGTATCTGTCTGTAGTATCGTAACTCTCAAACAGATAAACCCATTTTGAGTTTTTATTATTTGATTTAAAAGGAGACATGAACAAGAGTGCTCTTTCTTGGCTTTGATTCAAAGATGTTCAGCTGTTTGAAAATCAATAGCGTTTTCCTAGTTGCCGAAAGATATGAGGAATTACCACAGTCGATTTAAAATTTGATAATATTTATAATAAGTTCTCATCGACCGATTCTAAGGGTTGACACTATAACAGGATTCCACAGACTAAAATAATTGCGGCATAGGCATATTGGGGACTTAAATTTCAGGGTTTCCTTCCAGGTTATTTCCAAAATAAAAGTTCATAATGATGAATAAAATTATCCTCTTTCGGCTAAGTACACCCTAAACTTATAACCTTGAATAAAGTGATTAGACGTCAAATTAAATGTACCCAATTGTTTTTATTAGAAGTTGCAATATTACAATATTACAAAGGTCATTAACCTCAGTGTGACAAAATGCTGTCAAGGCATTTCTAGACACAAATTGAGGAAACATAAAGCGATTAAGGTGATGATACATGCCTTTGTGGGGGGATTGCAACATCGCGAAGTTAGTTAGCCTGTCGTGGCTAGCTTTGAATACGCTGTCAAGGAAATTTTAGAGCGTAATTTGCTGCGGCTGACGTGGAAACAAAATATAAATTATAAAAATTAGATTTCCAAAAAACACTTTAAATGTTATTTTAATACTTTTGGTATAGTAAAATACCCATAATAACTAAACAAAGTTTACGGCATTGCTGTTTTAGCGCTCATTACTTTTAATCATTCGAAGGTTAATCTCAATATTCCTACCATTCCGCTTGCTACAGTAAGTACCCTTCAGAACACGATCCAGTGTGTCCAATATCTAATTCTGCGTTGGTACCTATAGGCTAGACCACCTTTTAAGACGATCTTCCATTAAGTAGAAAGATGTCATTACAAAAACAGTTCGATAACTAGAACTCATAATGGCATGTGAAATTAAAAAAAGCTGTTTCCAAAGAAAAAACTTCTTTGTCACAGATTCCTGTTCTCTTTACCTGGACTAATCTAGTCCAAGTTCGTACCGCGATGGTAACGTCATAATACCTATTTGCCTTACTCTATTAGAAGAAATAAGATCATGTATATCTTCGGATCTGATCTTATCTGATCTACTGTCAAATTACCCGGAGCTCTAAAAAGTGGCGCTTTTTCGTACTAAACATTATGAAACTAACGAAAATATTTCATTCTTTTGCATAGTACGAATCGCTAAATAACGGAATTTGCTGTCCGAGTATGTTTCCTGTTAGGTATAATCTGGGTGTATCAAAATCTTTTTCTTCTATGCAAGCGTGCTTCATTGTAGACCGCATCTACGCTTAACAATAAGGGAGCGGGCGGTGAAACGTAAGCCTGTTTATCGATATATAAAATATTGCAACTGGGTGACCAACGTTCCTAATAAACTTTAACTACTTACCATCACCATAGAAACATATCAAATAGCAGAAATTGTCGATACTGCTTCTTGCGAACATTATCCGTCCTTTGAGTCGCAACGCCTCACAGCGGGTAGATAAATCAATGACCAGAGAAATCAATTTCCACAGCACCGTTACAATATGGGTTATGTCACCGCAAAAGGGAGGACGGACGCACAACCGGCCCAACAGCGCAATTTCCCAGTATATTGTATTGCTTGATAGACCTCTCAATTTACTGCTAATCCACTAGAAGCCACATAAAAGGTGAAGCTATAAATGATGTATTCTTGAGCAGGTCAGTGGATTGGTGCCAGGTCAAGACACCAGATGGTTCACTGGAACCTAGTTTACACTATTCATTACTCTATACTCTAGAATACTCTAGATAGTTTACAGCCCAGTTTGGTATGATACTGGAATCGGCATTATGTCTGTGTTCTTAACAGCGTGTTGCTTTAATGAGCTGATTAAACTTGATTTCGTTCGATGGATGTGTGTTAATAGATTTATATCAGTTCATTAATATTTTGAAATTAATTTTATTGATTCGCAGAAAGTCGATCAGAACTATATTTCTCTCCTCAGACAGATTATGATGTAGATATAAGTCATTAAGTAGGTAGCTCACACATTAGTATAAGCTTTCTATTTTTTTTTGTCAATAATTCTGTCCACATGTTTCTACGATATTGCTTCCACAAATGGCAGAGTAATCCGGATTACAAATTCAAATACGTTCCTAAACATGTCGTCCTTTTTGAAATCAGCTAAGTTCTCAAAGTAATGAGCGCCAAAGCAACGATACCCGGGCCTTTGATTTTGCTACTCTAAGTTCTGTGTATCGCTGCAATGGTCATGGACAGGCGTTATCTCTTACCACCAAGAGAGTGTCTCGTTACATTTACATTTTAAAAAAATCAGGGAAATCAGTCTACTAAGCGTAGTTGGAGGTTATGCTTAAAAAATACGGGTTCAATTTAATCGTAACCTTACTCCTTTTTGAACTTATAAAGTGTACCTACATATGTATATCTGTACGTCTTTATTCAACATAAACAAAGATCAAATTCTAAAATTCCTTGACTTTCGAATCCTTGAATTTTCCAAATAGTCAACGATTTAACCACCTTTGTAGTGTTGCAATTTCCACCACAAAACCCGTATGTGTCGTCATCTTAATCGCTTTATGTTTCCTCAATTTGTATACATGTAGTACTTTAGATGGAATATAAATTCTTTGTCTTCCGTCGCAGTGATTTTTCGTTCCGTGGACCTTGAAATTGATTTCTCACGAGGTAGTTACGTTGGCCGGTCATTTAGCTACGCACAATAGGGCTTTTTGTCGTAATTTGGTTCATCTTGTTTGCCTTAACTGACTTAGCTCATTATAGTGAACTATTTAGGTTCATGATCAATCTTGATTTTTGGCAATCTCTATACATGTATTGTTTTGGTATTACTTACTAATTCAACTGGTAACTCTATGAACAGGAAGTCCTACAAAGTAGGTACATGTTTTACATATACATAAGTTATATTTAAAAAACTATCTACTAGTTATGTAATCGTCATCATTAATATACATTATTATTATTATACATATATCCTGTAACATTATGAACAATAAAATAACTGATTGCTGATAATGAAGAAAAAATCTTTTACTTTTTAGGCAGTGTCCCATTTTGCTCGCTCAAAAAATCTCAAAGCTGTAAAAATTCTTACGTTCGTGGATTCATCACCCAGGGATGAATTTATCACCAAGAATTCCAAATGAAAAGAAAAAACAACTTCCATAATTAATGGCTACAACAAAATAATTTAAAATACAAAAATAATTTTAAAAACATTAAAACAAAAAATTATTACTTTTAATACCCATTCTATTCGATGTCATTATTGGTGTTTTTGTCAATTTCATATAAGAAGCAAACGAAGAGCCAACTTTTATAAAATCGAGACTAGCCCACAGATCTCTTTGCAATACCCAAAGCATTCTAAAGCTACTAAGATTTACGCAAGTAAACTCATTACGGCCCATTATGATTTGTTTACTGAAAATCATCACCAAGTTCTTTACCTACAATGTCGAGCTTCCTGTGTCTTTGACTCGTCATCCATCTCATATGATTTACGACTTCCACCACCATTGACCGCGCAGCGTTTGCAGAAAGGCGGGCAACTGAGCTTTTCTGGACATTCGGCTATTTCCGTCTGGCGCTCGGCTAAATTCGTCTCTGGCGGGACGATGACTTCGCCGGCATGCGCCCATGCCTGGACCTTGACGAGTTATGACAGTAGGTACACGTATTATTGTTATGCAATATTACCAAGTCAGGAAGTTGATTGCCTTCAGTTATCGTCTGGTGTTTTTATTGTCTTTTATTTTATAGTAAGCAGCTATTATCAGTTACAAGCTGCTGTGTCATTAATGGGGTCAATTTATTTATCTTCATTTTTAAATTCTTGTTCTGCTTAATTTACCATACCCAAATAAGTTTATCTTACTTTAACGTTTTCTATATTTTTCCTTTTCATGTTCTTTTAGTATCGACTCATCTTTCTCTTTCTGTCGTTTCTTTCAACTTAGTCACATTCACGTATTTCCTCGATGGTTCTGAAGATGAAGATTATGTTCGGTTAAATAAAAAACTTCATTTGCTGTATGTAGCTCCTTACCTTATTTCTGATTAAGTCGTGCCTATCAAAACACGACTTCCGCGTAACAAACAGCACTTAGAAAGCGTTACAAGCGCCTTGTTAGTCCCTTCTCTTAATTAACAACTGTTAAAGCATCGGAAACCCAACAATTATCTTGTCCAGTTCGAAATTACCTACCATATCTGGTACAGTGTGAAGCAGTGACTAAGATTTGAGATGAGCGATGATTTGAAAACTAGCGATGAAAGTTGAACTGAAACTTAACTTCATTTACTTTTAACAGCGTATTTAAGTACATTTCTATTTCTGACATGCAAACAAACATTATTAGCACAACATTTAAATGTTACATTGTCGTTGATACATTTTTGAGGTCATTATAACAGATTTTGAGCTAGGCGTTTGACCACAGATCACCTGATTTTGTAATGGCGTAGTTAAAAACGAACACATCTAGTTGAGAATAGGAACTGATCGGAATACAAAAATAGACTTGTAAGAGTACAGTAGCTACCGATATGTATACTAAAAACTATCCTACCTTCATAATTTCCTCATAACTTTTTTACGAAAAATCTATACTCGTTATTAAGAAATTTTGAATGATACAGTATAGATCAGGAACAAAGATGTAAGAGAATAATTAGTTAAGACAATGAATTCCAACATCAATTTAAGAGAAGTACAAATCTAAAAACATTACTAAGTCGAATCTTAGAGGATGTACTACTGATTTCAACTAAAACAATCGACAGCTTTAATACCGAACACAATATCATTATGGTCTTATTCAACAAAGAAACAGAATCTGTGCCGGCTGTCAAAGATAAAACACGTCTTAATTTCAGAGTTGTATTGAAAGCATTTTATTACGATTGCAACATTGCAATTAATGCTGTTGAACTAATTCCGTGGCGAGATTATGAGTGGTAAGACTTTAATGGAAGAGTAATAGCACAGAAACTTTACGAACAAGGCTAGGTATCGAATAATAAGACGAGATGCGAAGTCGCAATATTATACAATAAAAAAAAAAACATTTATTACAGTCAACACCCCTAATAAGTCGTATGAAAACAAATGAACGATGGAAAATTTTGAAGATAAACCTGAAGAGTTGGGATATGTTGTCTGTTTCAGATGCTAATAGCAGGTGGGCTGAACTAAAACTGTAACAAGTTGGTGGCTAGAGCCACGTACTGGCAGGGGAAGCGTGCGGCTACCAACTGATTGCATCGCCGATATTGTTCGCAGCTTGAACCTAGATAATATTAAAACAAGAACTGGATAAACAACCTACAAAAAGGAAGCCTTTTTCCTAGCTGTGGGCATACAAGTGTGGCAAGTGTGTGTGTTAAGTGTGGCATACTTTATACCGTTTTATACCTTTTTCACGGATTGAAAATGATGGCTATAATAAAGGTTAAACAATATTATAAATAAAAACTAAAAATGCAACTGAATTAAAGAGTTCAGTTTTATTTTTCCTTACTTTCAAATTAGCATAATATGCAATTGAACTGATTAACTCTCTTATTGGTTATTTAATCAAATTTATATTGCCTATAGCAATCAATAATTATTTTAAAAAATTGTCATTTAAAAAACACTATTACTCATTGAAATCTCAACCTTCATTGACCAAGAACATACAATAATTAAACTTAATTATTTTATCATTTTATTTTATAGTTACAACTGAGTATAATTATCAATTAATAGATTTCGTTAATCTCGAGAGTAGTAATATTTATATTTTATAGTCATGACAAATTGTGCCGTGTAATCTGCCTTTTCGTTTGTTTTCGTTTTGATAACCAAGAGATATTCTTTATTAAAACAGGTGTCCTAGTGAAAATATTTTCAGCCTGAAGCACCGCCAAAAGTTCTCAAACCTGTGAATTTTCTACAAGATTCATTTTGAAGAATGGGCTTATACAACCATCCGCTTTTTACTACAGGAAAAGTAAAAAGACGGGAACAGGGAACGGAACAGCATATTCAGCTTGCGACAGCTATTCCACCTGCTAAAAGCAGATAGAAATTCGGTCAAGCTTCAATAGTGCAGAAGCATACGAAAAATGTGAATGTAGACGACAGTGACTCATTGATTAAAAAAATTATTAACCTACGCGACAAGTAAAACGTTTTGAAATAACGGTTAAATTAAAAGACTCAAAAGCCAAATTACCTAAAACACTCTAGAATAGAATTGATTAGAATATAACTTTATTGTACTCCAAACAAACATACATACATTATAACATACAAAACTTAAAAAGCGACTTTACTTTACTTTCCTGTTACACATCGTGCTATTATTTATTTCTACCAACTTTTCCTGCCAATAGAACACCTAGCCATAGGTACCTACTAATAGTGAGTACTATAGAAAATACAAAAAAGCTTGTAATAGAATCGTGACTCCTTCTTGTGCCGAGATAACCACCGGCTTCCAACTTGCGCAATGTTATTGTGAGATATTTCATCCAAGTGGAGATTTATTTCTATTTTTATGTTTTATATTCAGACATCCTGGTATATTTAGCAATTTAGGTGTGATAATTCTTTTTTTCCCTTGAGGATATTACGTATTTTATTTTTGTCGTTATTTTGCAAACTTTTATTCGGCTTCCAGATTTCATCAAGTTCAGTTTTATTATATTCATGTGTCTGTTTTATTATATTTATGTGTCTTGAAATAACAACTGACAACCAAAATATTAAACGATGATTATGATATGATATTTATTTCGGCAAAAAGTATTTCTAAAAATTATCTGTGTTATTTTTCAGATACACATAATATACTTTAAGTTTTTTTATTTCTTTTAATAGTAAACAACTTGTGCTACCGTAAATCGTGATCGTGATAGATTCGCCACGATTTTCAAATACATTCATTTTTATGGAATGATATTTTGTAACCAGCCGCAATGGCTTCTTCGTGATTTTAGCTGAAGTTACTGATAGTTAACTGAGAAGTAAACGCATAAAGTAAAAATATTTCATACTAAGTCAAGTGTTAAGACGTATATATATCTCATAGATTAAACGTATCATAGATTGAATGTTGAATGATAATTTATCTATTTAAATGTGATGTATAGGTGGTATTTGTAAGAATATATTGTATACATATTATATTACATGCTCAAACTTATTTATAATGTAAATTATTCATAATTCCTGATTAGAATGTGTAGTGTTGTGTATTAATGCTATGTTTGTAGCGATGATAGCCCAGTGGTTAGCATGGTCGGTTCACACGCCGTAAGGCGTGGGTTCAAACCCCAACAAGAAGCTTGAGCTGCCGGTGAAGGAAAACATCGTGAGGAAATCATATCGTGGTGGTAGGGTACTTTCTAGTACTTGACTGGCTAGCTACAACCATTAAGTTGAAAATCTGTCGCCAAGCACATAAGGGTGTGTTCCGGCAGCCTCACTTGAGAGTCAGTTCTATTCCAGGCTAAGTGTGTTTACCATCTTCGACCACACCGTCACTTAACATCAGGTAAGCTGTGGATAAAACATCTAGCCTGCGAACCATTAAAAAAAAATGTAAAGACCCAATCCTTTTTATTTTTCCAGTTATTGACACATCCCGCCTCCTACTTGTTCTTGAATCTTATATATGCTAACGTTGCTTGGAAGACATCGCTTTTTGTGATAAGATCACCTTTTTATACCATCTTTGGTGTGAACAATAAAGAGTTTATCTATGTTATATAATAATTACAAAATGCTCCTTTTGGCATTGTACCACTGTTTCATGTCACTCGGTTTATGCATATGCTACGTCTTTATTCAACAGAGCTATTATTTTAAATGCATCAATTATTTGATGTCCTTTCTATTACAGTCACAAATTGACATATCACGATACTGGTCTCTTCAGAATACTAAATGACATCTTTCGGGGTTTAGCATTTGTTGAGCAACCTTGACTTAAGACCTATTGGCATTTAGCGTTTCTAGTGATTGCAAGCATTGAAGACGCGGGTACGTAGGTAGACGGTATTCTAATTGTTCTTAAATTACACTGCTTGTAATTGATGCAGTGCAATCTACGCATAAGTTTTATTTTTTACTTGGTGGTAGATTTCCTTAGCAGGAGGTCGTCTAGGTAGGTACCACCGCTGCACCAGATATTCTGCCGCCAAGCAGTAGTGTGTAAACATTACTGTGTTCCGGTTTGAAGGGCAGCTAGCGAAAATACAGGGCTATTGAGACTAACCATCTAGTCTCAAAGTAATGAGCGCCAAGGCAGCGATGCCCTGGATTTTGTTTTACTACTCAAAGTTCTGTGTATCGCTATCTCTCAGGCGTTATCTCTTAACATCAGGAGAGCGTCTCGTTCGTCTCACTACTATTACATAAAAAAAATAATAATAATAATAATCTAGATATAAAAAAAACGATATAGAAACAATACAAAGTTTATAAAAGACTAATGATGATAAAATCGTTCAATTCCACACAATGCTTAGCTAAGCATGTTTTCTAACTTCTGAAGTTCCAAATTTCACCTGGTACTGAACTCAGGTGCGACTTGCTACTTCTGAAGTTCAAATTTCACCTGGTACTGAACTCAGATGCGACTTGCTTCGTTTAGTTGCATAAAAAAGTTAAATGGACTATATAAAAAATATGTAAGACTAGTAAAGTGGCCATATATTTTAAATAAAACTTTATTGCCATTAATATTGTAGAGAGTAAGATTGTGGACATATTAAACACTAATAACAATTAACACCAACGCAAAAAACATCTCAAACTATTATGGCCAAATTAAAATTTAAACTAATAGGATTTAAATCATTGATATTGAAATTTAATTTAACGTTCTCAAACATTTATTTTATTTCAACTTGTTCAAGAATGTTATGTTTATCCTCTCCCGTGGTTTCTTAACTGATATTGCCCACTAAAAATGTCATCAGTAACAGTAAGTTTTAACTATTTATATGCATTTTATTCATGAACTCCCTTTCTTCCTTGGAAAATATTACTTGTAACTTTCGAATTACCAATGTCGGATGTTTCCCCATTCGAATTGTATCGTAATTTGGTACATAGTCGGGGTCATCTGCTTGTGGTAATTTGTATGTGTAGATACGTTTCATAGATTTAACCTTGCAATGTTTCCTTTTATCACATCATCAGGAATCAGCTTTTGTTCATGACCATTATTTAGTAAAGTAGCCAAACTTGTCATGTGGGGATTGAGAACAAAAGAATCAATCAATTAAAAATGACCTCTTTCTAATAAACATGTAACATACTAACTGCCTGAATACATTTATGGGTTGAATGATATTACGTCACGATTTTTCTTTTTACATAGTAAATCCGGAATCTATATTTTATTGCAACGTTAATTTTATTTTACTTTGCAAAACTATACAGTTTTGTTCGTCCGATCGTAATCATATAAATTTAAAGGAGTTTTAAGGTTAATTTTAAATCGCTTTTTAACGTTTCAAGCTTCAACTCATTCTGTTAACTAGATTCTCCCAATTCACGGCAGTAGGCAATTATTTTTATAGGTAGTTAGTAGTTTTTCGGAGAGTTTAATTTGAATTTTTAAATTACAGTAATTAAAGGCTAGTTGAGTGTTATGACTCATTGGATTTTTTTTAACCACTTTTTAAATATTTTTATCAGAGATCCATGATCAAATTCAGAATAACTTTTGAGCTTGATGTGGTTTTTACATATTTTTAATACCCATTACAATTTTTTAAAAATATTTCATTGATATTTACATAGTTGAATGCATCGTTTTCAACACAGTTCGTTCATTAATTGTTTATGTATGTAGACGGTTTGTTGATTGCATCATCAAGTGTGCAGGTACGTTTTTCATTATGTATCTCAAATACAAGCGATGCGTTCGATCAGATCTAATAAGTGTTTTGAATACTTTCTCGAATCTTGATTTTCATCTCCATCATTCTTTTAATATACATATACTTATATGGTAATAGTTTATCAGCTACATAAAGGAAGAATGTTGTTTTTATTCAATTTCTCTCTTTTAATTTCCCTAGAAAACTCCCTCTTAAAATATTTAACTAAATTATGCTTCTCGCACTTATTAACGCTGATGAATCAATTATTAAAACTAAGCAGCCTTCAATCAATCCTTGGGTAAATAACTGCTATAACATTTACAATGAAATACTCCGTAGGTACTGTGGTTAACATGTAATATATACGTTTATTTGTTGTAATACAAAGGCCGTAACAAATACCATCAGATTGCCGAGGTTTTGCCTTCTCAGCTTTTACAACTAGTAGGTGACCATCCGATACGCAATGATTAAAATGGATATTTTTAGTATATGTATTCTTTTAAATGACAAATACAATCTCATGACGTAGTAGAGCGCGTGCGTAACTACTGCAGCACGTTCCGCCCTTTGTTGCTTTTTATAACATAGTTTTTCTCTTCCTAAAAAGTTCTTGCAATCCATTGTTACCTTTGATTGGTTGGACTTCTTTCGACCGCCTTACCAAAGCCTCGTATTGTGTAAAATCAAATTGCTTTTTGTTATCAATACCTTCGTTTTTATTACTCCCGCTCCCTTTATCGGCGTTTGATAGTCTTGCGCAACATAGTTATCATTTATCGAATTCTTGATCTCCTATCCCATCGTAACGCTTTAAACGAGCTCTTTCATAAATCCGTCGTGCGTTCATCAATGCTATGATAAGATAGCGTTGTTATTATAATTTCTCATAACTTTGACAGGCTGTTTCATCATACTTTATCGATCCTATGATTTGTGTAATTTAATTTTTATTGCTCTTTTCATTCAAACATCTTTTAGAGCCAACTGCAAATTAAATAGGAACATCAAATATTCCTACAATACTATAAGCTCTCTTCATGATCAACGTTTTCACACTGACTGATTACGACTTATATGGTCAATATTAAAGAGTACTGCACCGGTATTTAGTTAATCTAACGTATATTCTCTACATCAAATACAAACATCGTTAGCTACTCAAAATTGTCTGCGCTTATAGTATTTCTAGAAAAAGTTATTTGTAATACTTCTTTAAGAGTAACTCATTACTCATACAGGTATTTTGTCCACAGGTATTGCAGAAGGACGTAGAATGCCACAGACGGATTGTTGGCTCAGTGGTGCGACTATGCCGCGGCGGTGACGCTGCCAAGGCACTCGAAAGACGCTGGCACCTCCTCTACCTCAGGGCCATCGAGTGGCAGTGCCATTTGGAGGCGTGCATCGCTAGGATTGATAATCAAGTTCGCATAACTTTTCATTTACTTTCTCGTATATGGTCTTATTTACACGCTTTTAACTAACTTTGTCTAAATTAACTTTGATACTCTGACAAGTTTTTATCACATTGGGTGACTTTTCTCTATGAGTAAAAATACGCGGCATCATTTTTGTTTCACGTTCGCTGCGGTTGCAAATGCTATCTACACTTATTGAACTATATGCGCTTCTTGTGATGATGAATTCGTATGTTAAATTAGTTATAAGTTACGGCTAAGCAAACTTAGCTAACGAAGTTACTTTTCTGACAAAAGATAATTTTAAATTGTATAATTATGGAGCGTAATTGATTGATATACAGTATCACTTACAAAGAAACGTAAAAGAGTTACTTGTAGTTTTAGCATATAGACTACTGTACTGAGCAGTGGAAATTTTTTCTCAATAGCCTTCCACAAAATTGGTATGATTTTTTTTATTGTTTTTGTTTTTACTTACTGTCATTGAAGATAAACTTATAACCTCCATTGAAGTAGGTACATCTTCAGTTAAAATGCTTAACCTCAAAAAATATTGATAATGTCATACATGTTCCACAGGTTGCAATCACCAATTGACAAAATATTCAATCGAGTGTTGACCTCTACATCTATAAACTTATTGAGGCTGCTAAATGTCACACATCCATTCGAAATGAGCACTGAACTAAATTAGAATGTCATGGTTCCAATCAGATGAATTCTGCTAATTGCTTATTCGTTTCTACGTTTATTTATTTAATAAGATAATACGACAATTTTAAAGCTTTGGTTGACAGAATAAACTTACTAAATATATGGCTGATTTATTGTATCCCGGATCATAATTGAAGGATTATTGGCAAATTTACATCGGCCATTGATTTGTGTCTCTTAACATAATGCAGTTCTCTAGCGATGTTTTCCTTTGGAACAGAAGGATTCCAAAAATTTCAATAAGAATTATACATACCTACACCAAAAATTCAACTCCAACTTATTTACAAATGCCGTAAGCATTTGCGCATAATTAACAGATCTTTTCACTATCTCAAACGACGTATTTAACTTTAGGTATTTTAACTTCAAACCCGGAATATTCGTATACGGCATTGAATAAGCTTTTCTCTTTCCCACGTCAACTAGTTGAAATTTATTGCGTAAATGCAATTCTTCGAGCAACAATGGGTAATCAACCACCCGTTGCTATTTGCAAACACGCCAAGTGGCAAATGGGAAACGACCCTTGCCTTATGTGGTGTAGAATTAACCCTAACTTGCTTTTATCGGTTGGAATTGAAGTGTTATTGGTTACTTGATTTGATTGTTTCTAGCAATTCATTTCTCTTTCGTCTTTTAACTTGTGCTTCTAATCTTTTTAATGTTGAGATTTTTTGATGAGTTTTATTATCTTACAAGGATTATGAATACGTTAAATGATTTATGTTGAGGGTTGCACACTTTTTGTAAAACATAAGTACTTCTTACTTTCTTGCTCTCCTTCCTGTGGTGAATGGTAGTTAATCACACAAAAACAAGTTTTTACGATTTGCCTCTATTGTCAATCGTCTCCACTTTCATCCTTTTGACACTTACCACCAGCGCTAGTCATACCACTTATAGTGACCAGCATTATGCTGAGGTGAGCTCTTATTTTGTAACTGTCTCTTATTTGTCTCCGTTTGTTTGTTTTTGTGTGTTTGGTATTATGTTACAATATAACAATTATTTCTATCTTTCTTTATGTATGTCCTCTTTCACAAAGATGATTCATGTTTTTTTTTTATATTGTTCCTACTAAAGCACAAACAATCCTCTTTATCTGTGGTTTTATGCAATCTGATGAATATTTAGTAGTTCTACGGCAAGTGATGATTTATTTTCTATTCTCTACAAAGATTTAACCTTTCTACATTTACGACTTTCTAATTTAAATCCGCGTAAGCTTTTAACATGAAACGTAAAAAAATAAAGTTTCTGCTTCTAGATAAAATCAATTTAATCTCACCCCTCTCTACTTAAGTCGTTATTGTGATGGATGTAGTTCTGTCCCCTCGGAAACTCAATTGACATAAACGCCAAGTGAAATTAAGGGTTAACCAGTTACTTGAAATTTTGTATATTGGGGTCGCAACCTCTCGAGCATAAGTTGCAATTCTTTAACATAAGATAATATAATGTAAAAGTAATTCATTAAATAAATAAAAATATTGTAAGACACATTACACACAGCGCCATCTGACCCCAAACTAAGCAGAGCTTATGTGATGGAAGTCAGATAACTGATAGAATACATAAATATTTTTTTTGTAAATTCATACTTATAATACATATAGAACACCCAGACACAGAACAAACATTTGTTTATACCAAACAATTTCTCAACAAACATTGTCTCATGGATGCTTTAAATAAATTAAAGGGTTAATGGGACTAGCCATCAAATTTATCAAAGTAATAAGTGCCAATAAAGTGATGCCCAGAGCTTTGTTACTCAGAGTTTATGCGGCTGCAATTGCCACGACTACCATGGTTACCTCTAACCTCTACTAAGTTATTATTAGAAAATATTTAAAAAAACAAGCCTTTACATGTGCATGGTTATAGTGCAATTTAAAACTAGGAATCAAAATTAAATGTGTTTACCTAATTTCGTGTCTGTATTGTTGATCGTTGGGAAATTCCTTCGTCTGGAGCCAATCCTGGGTGTAGAATCAGGTCATGCATACCATAAAAAAATGCATTCATCGGAGCTGAAACAATATGTCAACTTTGTAAAATATGAGGAAGCGATTCTATTCAATTAGCATGATTTGACCTAAACCAAGTTAACCATAATTTTGACATTTTTACCAACTAACAAATATATGTACAATACATGTTATATAAAAAGTTATAAAAAGCTTTTTATTCTGGAAAATCTTAAAAACTAAGAAACTGTAGGCGCTTTTTGTCATCAATAAAATGAACTTAATGGACCGAATCGCATAATAATCTTAATCGCATTCCTGCTTCACCATATTTTATGCCCGTTTTGACCACACACAACACAAGTTCGAAGGGTCAAACCACGAACTATATTTCATTTCATTAAATCATTTAAGTTCACGACCAACATATCTATACAGTCGGCCAAATAGGGGACTAAAATTATCTATGGGAGCCTTTCAGTTTTGTTTCGAATAAGCGACAGTGACTCCCCCATTCAATTTTGCAAATAATATTGTAATAAAGATTTGTGGTATTGACCCACCTCGTTATATTTATTTAGGCTAGGAATAGACGTCGTTCTATTTTATTCCTCTACCAATTTATATGATTTCTCCACACATAAATATAGAAAAGGATTTTGTTATGACGTTTATGGGTCGTAAATTAATTTATGAATGAGTTTTGATTTATGAATAGATGAGACCTATAAATATTTATGCAGTTATTTTTAAATTGAAATGGGTTGATATAATCTTATAGCAGTTCTGTTATACCGTGCAATGGAAAGCGCCGGTTATATAGAGCATTCTTGATCTACATAATTCAGAGCGATATCAAATCTTTTAAAAAAGAATAACAAAAATAATAAAACCTATAATTTACTAGACCAACAAAGTACACAACAACGTTTAGGTCACAACTCAATACAATGAAAGCAAGTATTTAGCACCTAAAGGAAATTAAACACAATTTACTTATTAACATCTCCAATAACACTGCCACATTTTTTGAAGTAAAACTTCTATGGCCACGTTGAGTGATATTTTTGTAGGGTCACTTCTGTCGGCAGACTTCATAGTTGACCGGCTAGGTGTTGAATACAACTCATCTGGTATTAAGTGACAATATGGTTAAAGCTGGTAAACACAGCTAGCCTGAAATGAAACTGGATCACAAGTACGGCTGCTGAAACACACCGTTTGATGCTTGGCGATAGATTTCTATTTGAGGGTGGTATCTAGCCACCCTAGCCAGCACTAGAAATTACCCTACCACCATGCCATGGTTTACTTAAGACATTTTCCTTCACAGTCACCATAGAATAGTATCAGATTAGCATCATTTACAAGCCTTTGGGGCACAAAAATCACGCCTTTCACTTTCATTAAAACTTAATGTTTTTTTTTGTAAATACATGGTTCACGCTGTATAAAAATAACATATTAATATTTACATAATTTATTCTGGTCTTAAATCTTACAAAAGTTCCGTTCTAATGTATGTGTTCCAAGATGGTGAAAAGTGAATTCTACTTGCTTTTTTTTTCGATTTCATAAAAATCCATTAGGTTTATCGGATGCAGTCTTAACTGGTTTCATTATTATTAAATATACAAATGACGTTTTTTATGGATGATGCAAAAGATAAATCGAAAATATCGCTATCTAATCCACCAAAATATAACTCGCTTTATGAAGCAAATTGTTTTCACTGTGCTTCTGATATTGAAACGGTTTACATCATTGTGTATATTTTTATTGCAATCTAAATAGTTCACATAATTACCGAAATTACTGTTGAATTCAAATCAATAAACTTAGCTAAAAATGTTATTTAAAGTGATTTTAAAGAACGTCAAATACAAAATAGTGTCCAAAAACTAAATAGTAGCCAGAACCGGCGAATGAACCGGTTCTGGCCGGCGAATGAAAATTCGCCGGCCAGAACCGAAATGCAGTTTATGTACTTAGACAGTTACTAAGTGCGGTTTAATTTGCCAATCAGATTATAAATACAATTGTGTTAAAAGATTTTCTTTACGATTTCCGATAAAATGCGTCGAAATTTTTATTTTAAAATTTTAAATTCAGTTGAAGTTTTTGAGTCATATTTAAAGTGCAGTTTCTACTCTCAGCCAGTTGCTAAGTGCAGTTAAAGTCGTTAGCCAGTAGCCAATTTTTAAATGCAGTGACAATGTTCCCGCTGTCTTACTATAATCAAGTGAAAAAGGATTTATTTCCTATCAAATTCAGCTGTGTTGGGGTTAAAACAATATATCCCTTGAGATATTGTAATCAAGTGAAGAAGGTTTTTCCGTATTACCATCGATGTACTCGTAAAATGGTTCGTGTTAGTAATATATGTTTGTGTTGGTTTAGCGTTTTACAGCTTTTTGCGCAACTATTCACCCTGTATAACGTTACATAAAGCTTTTTTTAAACAAATTTTGTATTAAGATGTAATCGTTATAAATGCATGTCTCTCTTTCTCACTTATTATCTAATTTCTTTTACATATCCCAACAACTATCTTGTTTCTCTTTTTTTTACAAAGCCATTTTATTCGAGAGCTTTTAGTTCTCTGTTAGAGAACATTGTGTTAAAAGTAGTTTCCTACATTTGTTAAAACTTATATATTATTCTAATTTATCCATGTCGTAATTTAAGTTTCATGTGATTCCAGCACACTATTTTAACTCTTCCACAAATCTTTTGCTTACTAAGGTTGCCTAAAAAAAAATTGCTCTTAGCGATAAGGTCACCAGTTGACGTATTATTGTTAAGTTTTTCTTTTGTCGTATGTTTTAGTGTGAATAGTAAGTAGTAGTTATAGCTTATTTTACATATATAATAATTTTAATTATACTAATTTACAGGGTGGAGTGTCAGTGGAAGCTGCGAGTGACAGTGACGACGAACCGGTGCTGAAACAGCCGCGGCTGAGCAAGCGAGGGTCGCCGAGAAGACAGCGCACTCCCACCAATCAGCACAGATACTCTCGACGTCGAGACCTCTCAGTAGACAGTCGCCAGTCAGCCTCAGAGGTAAGAAACCTTTACAAAATATGTGCTAATAATATTATATCGTAGGACATTACACAACACAACGCTATCTGACCCCAAACTAAACAAAAGCTTGTACTATGGAAGTTAGATAACTGATAGAATACTTAAATACTTTTTTTTTTTTGTAAATACTTACCTATAATACATACAAAACACCAGAAGAAACATTTTTGTTTATACCACAAAATACTTTTCCTGTGTCAGTGGGAATCGAACCCACGCCCTACGGCTCTTGAATACCACCAATGAGCCAACAGGGCAGTCAATGATGACGCAGTCTCGGTTTAGCAAACGAGGATCGCTGAAAAGACAGCGAACACTTACCAGTTAGCACATAATATCACGCCGTCAAGACAGTCGCCAGCCAGCTTCAGAGGTGAAAAACCTTAAGAAATATATGTACTAGTGAAGTCTTTTTACTCTAAATTGATATGACACTATCCTAGGCAAGTAATGTATGTATTGTACGTATTTTATCTGACCACTTGACTTATACAAATTTGTTTAAATATTTCCAGGAAGAGCAAGAATATGCGCTAACGTACCAGTGGCGTGGTTTCGGCTCCGATTGCGAATCTGAACTGACAAGGCGAGACTCTGATAACATGGCGGACGAGAGAAGAGTACCGGGTGCAATTGACAACTTTACCACCAGAGCTACGGACCAAACCGTGCCTGTGACTGACCAAATCGATGGTGAGTTTTGAGACTTTTGATTTATATGTCAATTTGAACTGATGACCTGAAACTGCAGACAATAGAGTTTAACGTTAGAGAGTCACGTACCATAACCCAGACCGGCTGTAACTGGCCTAATCGATAGTAAATATTAAATTCAAATAAATGATTTATTCAGGCATTACTTTACGGAAGTTCATTTTGTGCCGAGCGGTCGAAGTCTTTTAAGCGGAAATACACTAAAAATACATACCTTGAACACTCAATTTTAAATTCAATTAAAATAATTGATTGTGAAAATAAGAGATTGATAATGACAGACGAATGAATTTGTATGACATTTGGTAAATTGAAAGAAGGATTAATTTACAATAAAGAGATTAGACAATAAAAAAGTTAAGTATATTATAAGACTGCTTAATCAATTATTTTAAGAAGATTTTCTGTCGAGTGATAGTGTAGCTGCTGTAAATATTCAGTAATAAGCTTGTTGCAAGCATTACGGTTTAAGTTGATTAAGGGTGCTTGTTGGCAAATTTTATTATATAGTGCGGGGCTTTATCCTACAAACGACTTTACCGAGCCGTTGCTAACAAATTAATGCTTAATTACCTCTTGCATAAGGTTTGCATAAGGCTTTAAAATAGATAAATATTAAAATAGATAATATCATTACGCATATACATATATACGTAATACGCGTATCTTCCTGTGGTTTATCAGCTCACTTAAAGTATCCTATCTAAAACCCAATAAGTTCACGTAATTACGACTATATCGCTCTTTTTTTCGTGGAGAGTAACAAAATGCGTGCATGTAAACCAATTGTGGCGTATCTCTACGTGAAGAGCAGACCGCCTATCACTGATAACACTTATTGCATCATGTACCCTTGTATCTATAGATTATCTACAGCATATGACAACTTTTTGATTATACCTACAATCTATTGTAAATATCCGACATTGAATCACAATGTTATTAACAACGCTATTGACGCAATTTCTAGGTAATGTCATTGAAATACCTAAAAATGACTAGTTCACGATAAACCGTTTTCCCTTTGCTACGTCCACTAACTGACTTTAGTTCGAAAACAATAGCATTGAATGAACGTGCATTCCTTGTGTTTCAAACAAACAGACAAACAAAGCTTCATCCGGTGACGATATTCTTTCTGTTATAGGACTTGAAAGACAACAAACGACTCCAACTGAAGAAATTGCAATACCACCAACAGTAATAAAAAGAAAAAAACCAGTGAACACGTCAAAATTCAACCAAACGGACAGAAAATCTAAACACTTAGCAGTATTCTACTTTAAGCATCATGACACTGACTCCGACAGACAAGTGATAGAGACAGACGAAAAAAGTCAAGAAGAATCTTCGGAAGAAGAATGGACTTATGTCGGAGGACCAAAAATCGCGAATGAAGACTCCACAGATATCATGACGTCATCGGTTGAAATCCAATGCGAACTGCCCATTGACAATAAGAGCCAAAAACTCGACGCGTCGACGCCTGATCTGCTCAAAGTGGAAAATACTAGATGTAAAGATTTGGAAAGGTTGGTTAATCAAGCTGAAGAGTTGGTACAGAAGCAAGCACAACAACAAATGGCTAAGAAAATGGGAACAAGGAATTTCAAACCATTGGCTTTTGAAGAAGATGGCAAAAACGTTAGCAGGAATAAGATGTCAAGGATAAAGGAGTGGCTCAGCCAAAGTTCGGAAGGAAAAAATGATAATAACCAGGTACTTGTATTATTTATTTACTAATAGAGTTCAAGTAGTATCATTATGCTGAAGTTATTAAATGAATGTAAACTTACTGGGTTTATTATACATACATATATATCCACGTAGTCCGAATTTGTGATACGTTTAATGCCATTTTATACATGCTATGCGCTAGAGATCATTTATATATATCTCTCTCTCTCTCTTATTAGAATTGTCATAAGAGTGAAAATGACCACATAAATTTAGAGCCGATAATTATGAGTCTTGTGATATACGAGACGTACAAGTCATATTGAGATCTTCACTGTGAACAACTTTTATTATTTAACTCTGAAATGGCGAAAAGAAATCAGCTCACACACATATAGTGTTTTTCGCGAATTAACTCTGGAGAGTTAATTCTGTAGTAAAAGTTGTGATACCCCTCAAGCTTATAACTCTGTACTATGTATAACAGGGTTAGTACCTGGGTGAAAACACGGTTAAAACGACGTTTTTTAAAAATGAAACCTAGCTAGATCGATTTATCGCCCCCGAAACCCCTACATACTAAATTTCATGATAATCGTTGGAGCCGTTTCCGAGATTCTGAATATATATACAAGAATTGCTCGTTTAAAGATATAGAATAAGCTTGTAGCGTACTAAGCCAACTCCAATGGTCATGTACAGGCGTTATCTCTTACCATCAAGAGAGCGTCTCGTTCGTTTCATTGTTTTCAAATATTAAAAAAAAAAAACACATTAAGAGATAGGTTAAAAAATAATTTTGGAAAATTCATTATTAGAACCAGCTACCAAAAATCTAATCTAGATTGTGTATATATGGGTTACTTCCTCGTTCCAGGGCACAGAAAGCTACGACGCCTCAGGGGAATATACGACAGAAAGCGAAGTCGATACGTCACTTACTTCTGAAGAAAGGAATCTCCACTCCTCAATGGATATGAGCACTTCAACTTGTACCGTCACTCCCACCCACCACGCTAAGGTGAATATTAACCTTGCTAGCTTAACTTCTAAAATTAAAGCAGAAACAGTATTCAATGTTTATAATAAAGACTCTAACATAGAAATTAAAAATAACGAACTCGATCGACAGAAACAAGTATAAATGTGAGACTAACCGTATATTAAACATTAATTTATC
Source organism: Biston stratarius (assembly GCA_950106695.1). Lineage (NCBI taxonomy): Eukaryota > Metazoa > Arthropoda > Insecta > Lepidoptera > Geometridae > Biston > Biston stratarius. The sequence goes on from OX467112.1 coordinate 8,674,535, forward strand.
GAATGTATCAAAGTAATGAGCGCCAAAACAGCAATGGCTTTGTTCTATTGCTTGGTACCGCTGCAATAAAATCATAGGCAGACGTTATCTCTTATCATCAGAAGATCGTCTCGTTCCTCTCAATACTTTTACATAAACGAGTACCTACTTAATAAGAGTAGCAATGGTGATGCTACTGGTATTGAGGTGTCCATCAGTGACGGGAATCTATTACCATCACGAGACCCTCTTGATTGTTTGTCTATACATATTATAAATAAAAGTGTTCCTGATTTGCAACTTGAGATGGTAACACAATTAAAAAAGACCGCTTGCTTCCTGAAATTATGTAAATAGCTTCTGCGGAACCTAAGTATTGATTGCAAAAACCATGCTAATTATTTATCTTGTACGATTATTGGTAAAAGAAACCATTTCTAGGAAACCTGTAAATATGTCCGAGAATAAAATTGCGCTTTTAAATAAACTTAATGGAAATTTCATCGACGGCACTGCCATCTCTATGAAATTTAGATAGTGTTTTGCGGCTAATTATATTCCAATATATATGTGCTTTTTATGTCAAGTTTGTAGCTACAAATAACATAATTTGCACCGCAAAAATGCACAAATCTTCTAAAGAAAATGCATCAAATTTAAATAGTAATTAAAGTTAAAAAAAAAGTTATGTGCTTAATCTCTGCTAATATTCACATTTATTCATTGAGCTATTCTATTGGTAGTCTTGACAGCACTAATATTACGAAATGGCTGTCATGACAATGTAAAATTACATTTTTTACATTGAGAAGAAACCAAGACACTTAAAACAAGTCTAATGTCACAACCGCCCGTTATCTTAAACTCTAACAAAAAAGACACCAATCATCACTGCACTAGTCATTGCTATTGCTATTGCTAATCATTTGTGTATAACAAACGCACTGTGTTTTAACCAGGTAACGTTAAGGAAGAAGCGAGCTGGCAACAGCGCACGGCCTTGGTCGGTCTCCTGCCTATCACAGCTCAGTACGGGTGCGTCTCTCGCGGCTACGCCAACCGCTGGCGACGTTGCCGCTATGTCGCACAATATGTTTAGATCCGAGTCTGCTTTGAACACGCTAGCGTCGCCACAGAGGGTCACACCGGCGAACTCCAATTCTAAGCTTAGAGGGAGTTCTACTACTGTACAGGTGAGATAAACTAAAACTGTGTACTCTTTTGTAGTGTTCTGGGTACATTTGTATACTCTTCTCGGCATAGATATGTAAAAAAAAAGTATGTTTCTTTGGGCACGGTCCGAAATTCGCTAACAGTGCTATCAGCGTTAATGGGAACAACACGGCTCATATAATTTTTCTACATGTATTCCTGGGTTTCATTGGCGTCATAGATGAATTTCGTATATATCGGACTGTGCCTTTTGTGTAAAATCTTTTAAATAAAATGCAGGTTGCAAAACGTTGCTTCATCATCATCATCATCCACAGCCTTATTTATCCCACTGCTCGGTCTGACTCGGTCCTGTACCAAAATTTTAAATGGTTGACAAGGTAGATGAATGACCACAGCTCACTTGATGTTAAGTGACGGTGCAGTCGAAGATGGTAAAGCACACCTAGCCTGGAATGGAACTGGTTCTCAAGTAAAGCTGCCGGTACACACCGTTAGGTGCTTGGCGGCAGATTTTTAACTTGAGGGTGGTAGCTAGCCAGCCGAGTACTAGAAAATACCCTACCACCATGCTATCGTTTCCTCACGATGTTTTCCTTCACCGGCAGCTCAAGCTTATTGTTGGGGTTTGAACCCACGCCCTTCGGCGTGTAAACCGACCGCGCTAACCACTATGCTATCATCGCTACAAAATCTCGTCCAGGTTGCTTAAAGTGATTGTGTTTAATATGCACGGTCAATTTCTCGATGACGTAAAATGTCACGTGATATGAAATAAACTACTTGGACATTGATTAATCTAAAACTAAGTTTATAAAATAAGACGATAGATCTTGTTATTCGTACAGACAGGAATATATATAAAAACGTAGACCAGCCGTAAGCGTACCCAGGCGTATGCAGCCGTAAGCGTATCCAGACGTATCATATCCAGGCGTATGTGTATCCAGACGAATTAAGACGCGTGCTGCGGGAGGTCAAAACGATTATTACAAAGCGTAAATTTATATTTGCTTATGTTGTTATATTACCAGGGTCACATATCAAGCACCAACACAATGACCGAGGCATGTACTTCGTGCGTCGAAGCAAACGACAAACAGTATTGGTTGCGACGCAAGCGACTCAAACTGCGCATACGCAGGCACAACAACGACACTTCGCGGCAGGACCGGCTGGTCAAATCGCTGTCATTCTGCGGAAGGCTGACGCCCGAGATAGAGGATAAAAATGAAAGGAGTACGGCAAGCGATCCTGCTACGGGTAGGAAAAGCAGGTTAGTATTTTATTTTACATCAGATACACCCTAATACATATGCTTTCAGAATACGCACAGAAAGCTAACATTTATAAACTTGCTGTGTACTAAAGCCGACATTGTATTCAACCTTATGTGCAACTTTTACTACGACAGCACACCTAAAATCGAGGAAAATTGCACCTACACATAATTTGTAACATATTTTAAGTTAAATTTTTGAAGTGAAAACTTCTTTCGGGGCACTGTGCTTTCTATTTTGTGGGTATTGAATGAGACTCACGTCACGTGAGACGTCACGCTCGGCTATGTAACGCTCGTTCGAGTAAAGTCTGCTCTCGTCGAGTAACAGAGCGAGAGAGCTATAGTCAACACGTCAATGCTCGCTCGATGACCTTCACATGAGAGAGTTTTCACTTCTATCGTGTGGTATTAAGCGCACACCATTTTTTTTAATTGTTGATAAGCTAGGTTTTTTACCATAGTTCAAACTTGGTGTGGTCAAAAATGTTAGATACACCTAGCCTGAAATGGAACTGGCTCTCAAGTGAGGCTACCGGAACACACCGTTAGGTGCTTGGTGGCAGATTTTCAACTTTATGGTGTGTTGGGTGAAGGGTGGTAGCTAGCCAGCCGAGTACTATAAAATACCCTATCACCATGCTATGGTTCCTCACGATGTTTTCCTTCACCGGCAGCTCAAGCTCATTGTTGATGTTTTAATCCGCGCCCTTCGGCGTGTGAACCAACCGCGCTTACCACTGAGCTATCATCGTTACAAACAACAATAACATAAGTTCTAATTAACAGATTCGACACTACATCTACGTCAGGCAATGACAGCGATGAAGAGTTAATCAAACAGCAGCTAGCGACCATAGCAAACCTGCGTAAAAGCATAGAAAAGACGCACATATCGACGAGGGAAGGTGACACCGCTATACCGGAGCAGAATGAGGCGGAGGCGGTGGCGCCCAGCTTCAAACTCGGCCCGGCAGGTGGCGCTGTCAGACCAAGGCTGGCTAGGAGCTTGGAAAGGTGGGTAGTTATGTATTCTTATTAAACTGCCATATAATCATTGACGCAATTTGATAATTTAGTTTGAAGATATTCTAGAGTCAAGAGCTTCGACTGAGAGTGTGTTAGAGTGACGTCTGGAGTATTGAGGCAATGTTATAGTTGATGTTGTTTAAAGTCTGACAGATGCCATTGTCAAAAATTGAAAAAAAAAAAACATAAATCCAACGTCCAAATGTGGCACAGGTTTCAATTGTTAATTTTTAACAATTGAAACGACAGTCTCCCCTAATCAATCCCCTTAATAAAACTCAATACTGATGAGTATTGAATGTTTGTCCTTTATCTGCCATTATTTCTATCCTCAGAGAGAAGAACTTCCTGGCGCTAAGTCTTGGCGACCCAAGTCAGCTATGGGACCTGAGTATGGACAAGGACTCCGATGTAGACAAAAGCGTTACGGCCGGAACTGAGGAGCACAGCTCATTCTCAGAGCAAGCTTGGGACTTCTATCAGGTAGCTTTCATTTAAAAACGATACTTTACTTTTTAAGGTGTTAGATCTCTTTAGCTGGAGATGTCCAAGTAAGTATACCATCACAACGTTGGGTGTTCTGCTGTCAACATCACTATGTTCCAGTTATTACGAAATTACATGATTCATAAAACTGGCTACTGAAAGTCTTAAAAAAATAGCTTGGCTAAATTTTAATCTGTTCAGATCAAAGAATTTCTTCTAGAAGTTTATAGTAGTTGTGCGGATCCGCGACAGCGCTAGTAAGACATAAGCTGTTTATCATAAGCAAAGCACAGTAACCCGCAATTATATTAATAAAACAATTTTCTTTGTCCGCAGGAAAAATACAATTCGGAACCTTACTCCGAAGCGCCCGATTCCGACGCCGCACGTCGTCTACTTGAGTTCGGAGACGACTACCGCGCCTTCCTTGACTCCCAATCTGACTGCTGTTCTAGCCTGTCCGCACAGCCTGAGAACGACAGCCCCAGCGGCACTCGTCGACGCAGACCACCGTCAGAAATGTCCCGGGAAAGGTCCCTACCACGCTACAAACGACCCACGAGAACTTCTCCTATCGAAACACCCTCGCGCAAACCTAAAAAGTCAATGTCCAGCGCTGAACGCAAGAAATCCCTTCTCGATAGCCTGGAACGTTCCAGAAACAACACCAGCATCGAAAGCAACGATGGCAGACGACGTCGTCCTTCAGAAACTAAAAAACGCTCGCCCGAGTTCGATCTTCTAAACGTGCAAGCTCTGAGCCGTAGACGTCACAGCTCCAATTTGACGAGCGACGAAGTTAACAGTTCATTGGAGTACACAGAAGTGAACAATCGGCCTGATATACTAGACTCTTTAAATAGAAGGAGGAATAAGGACGGGGAATCGGAACTTCAGAAGGTTGCGTTGTCTGAATTGAGACGGAGGTCGACAGAAAGCGCCGATTCGGAAGATGAATCTTCCAGTCCGAAGAAGCATAGTAGGAGGAATTGGGATGGGGATTCCGATTCAGAGTCTGAGGAAGTTCGGTCATTGGTGCGGCGGTCAAGCTCGCAGCTGGAAGCAGCAGAGGCGCTGATGGCGCGGCACGACTCTTCCCCGGACCTGCTCCGAGCTTTCGACTATGTAAGGACATACGATACAGATTTAAATAGTTTTTCTGACGATGAGGACGTTGTTTCTTGCGTCGCACGCAGGCATGCTCGCTTCCGCGCCCGACTTTGCCTCGCTGTCGCCACTTTTTCTGTACTCATCATAGTTTACATACATCTCCAATGACATTTGGCTTGGGCTTGTGTGATATTAATCGTTATTTATGTAAGTATGCGTGTTAGAGTCGCAGCGATGGTTAGATTGTGTGGTGACTCTTGCGAGTCTATAGAGATGTTTGGTTTATGAGAGTGTACGAAACGCTTTGATTAAAAGTATTATACCTTTGGATCTCTTGTATACATTCCATTTTTTGTAAATATAAAATTACCTATTTATTTGTAAAAACGTACAAACAAGCATTTAAGAAAATGACTCTCAATCTTGCCGTCGCAGCGAAGAAAATAAAATTGGTACTGACTTATGAAGTTGAGAACTGTTTAACACTTCTGATATATTTTTTTATGTTAAAAGATTTAATATTTATACTTTATTGTAATTGAATATAACGCTACTGGTGCTATTATAAAACAGTTTCAAAATCACAAGTTTGTACAAAACTAAGGTTTGTTTTTTCCTGCCCAAGTCTTTTCTTTCTACTAACAGTTCTTCGTGTGAGTGATTTATTTTTTACTAACTGCTTGTTATTTTTATGTTAAATCATATTCATTATTTTATCGGTGGAAAACTTGGTGCTGCAAAGATATGCTAGAATTAGTTATAATAATTTAATATCATATTTATTCGGGGCAAGGTACTGAAAGCTTTCACATAGGAATCATTCTAAGTTACCAGTGACATAAATGACTGAAAAAAATGTAATGTCAGATTGACAGATGTCACATTTGACGGGTTCATTGTCAGTTCAGGATTAAGGGGCTTATACTTGGCATGCTCAGAAGTATTTGTTTACATTTTAGCTAGTTAGTATATTAGCTAATTATTAAGTTGAATCGTGATTTCTTGTCAAAGAGTGAGATAGATTATATCAAGTTAGCGTAGTTTACAGATTTTGAATGTATTAAATCTACAATAAGCTATCAGGTTTCGTATTGCATGTAATGTAATTTGACTGAACTCCAAAATATCTCACAAATGTTGTAAATTATTGTCATAATTAATCATTGTAAACTAGGAATAGGATATTAATTGATCTTTTTTTACAAAATGTAAAATTTTATAGTGATCATTGTATAAATTGTTTAGATTAATAAATGTGTCAATTTGAAAATTATAATGGAGTTTCAGTCAATTAACACCCTAACTCAACACCATTCAGGCATTACATTTTGTTAGTAGATCAGATTTTAGGTTATGTTTAGCTCTTTTTTTTTTTAGTGAAATGATTTACTATAAATCTGAGTGTTTTTTTACATTTTCTGGTTTCTAATGACATGTTTCGCATTTTGATTTCGTAGTTAAGCTTAAGCATTGATCTTATACATTAAAATTTCAAACAAAAAACTGTTTAAAATCTCGGAATGTGAATGTTAGCTTAAGAAATACGCTGAACTCATAAATATTAAATTTAGTTAAATTAATAACAAATGTTGTGTCGTGCTATGCTTTCAACTGCTGATGTAAAGGATTGAGGAGTGAGTTGGCAGTGTTTTAATTATTTATTTTAAGTTTTTTTTTTTTACATTTATTTAGCGACGTTTGCACAAATTTTGTTTTTTCCCCACACAGACGGAGTTGGTCGCTCGTTGCCGGGATAATATTAATTTGCTGGACGCTGCTTTGGCAGAGGGTCTGTCAACAACGCTGCAGAGAGATGTCAGAGGTAAGAAGCCGTTTATTATTTTTGAAGTACAGTGTAATTTTATTCCATTTTTACTAAATAGGTGTACAGATTTGCTTCACGCAAATCACGGTGAATGGCAATCTGATTAATCTAGGAGAATATTTTAATTTAACTCACTTGATTTCACTTCAATTTTCGATGCGTCGTGTTTCTGGTATAATAGTTGAAGCTTTTTTTTGCTCTGTGGTTATTTGATAACCACTGATAAAACAGATCGTATGTATCACGGCACTAGATTAGTCAATCTAGAAAACAAACATAATTATTTTAAAATAAGTCTCCATTTCTCTTTACTAAATAATGTAAAAACAAAGTCGCTGTCCGCGTCCGACTGTTTCTCCGTTTACTTCTAAACCATACAACGGATTTAAATATGGTTTTTACTATCATTTAAATGTTTTTATAATAGGTTTGTATGTACGAGCATCAGGAGCTGACCTTTCGAAGGTTTGGCATTTTTCCTGGGCCCTCTGAACGATTCTCTATACGGATCTATATTTTTTTCCTAAGATTTCTCCTTGTATGAGTTCTATTTCTCTAAGTCAGTCAGTCAGTGAGTGGTAAATGCAAGCTAATTAAACTTTTGTATGAGTTTCGGTAATTATTTTAACAAGATCCTATATTAGTTTTAGATATTAAATTTATTTTGGATATAAAATAAATACATACAATTGTTTTCAAGATGCATTATTATGTCGGATACATATTTAAAATTATAATTATATTAATTACATTAAAACCTCGTCATTGTTAATTACCAAAACGACTGAACTTTCGCAAAGTAACGCCTGAATCAATCGATTTTATAATTTTATAAATTAAGTCGCCAAAATAAATATTATTTTCCAAATCGGTTCAGGCGTCTTCGAGTAATCGGTGAACATACTTATTAAAAAAAGATTCCGACGAATTGAAAACCTTTTCCTTTTTGAAGTCGGTTAAAAATATTACACAAATGTAAAATGTGCAGCACATTCCTCTCAGAAGCAAAAAGAATTTATTATTTTTAATACAATTATAAAATAAATTGTTATTTATAAACATAGAGGCAAAAGTAACATTTTTTTATTAATGTTACCACTTCTTACTAGGGCATGACCTGACTTACTTTGTGTGATTTTATTAGCGACTTGATTTTTTATCAAATATTTGACATATTGGCAAAATGCACAAAGTGTGATACCAAAACCATAAATAAAAAAAAGTACCGATGACTGATACTGATTTCATTATAAGAACACTTCATTGGTTTGCACATAAATATCATGTTTCGTGCGCAAAAATGCGAGCGGTCTGAGGACTTGGTTCGAATTTCGACCGGTTCAGACCGCTTTTGCAGTCGAGTGCATTCGTCCCTCATACTATATTTGGCGTTCCTGACTTGCCTGACACTATTTTTCCTTTTTTACTCGATGCACGTCGAGTGAAAGTCGCCATTAAAATTAAGGGTCCGAAAAATCGTGAACTTCGGCTAACGAACTCAATGATTTTAAAATAATTCTGAGTAGATCGCATCTTAAAGTATAACAAGTTACGGGTTATAAGCTTTGGGTATACTAAACTGAAAGGTGATCAATGTACTCAACGATATGAACAACTTTTAGTAATGAAAACTCAGAAATCACAAAAAAAAAACAGCTCCTCTATACATTTAGTCAAGGGTCAATGTTTTCTTATGTTGTTATACGAAATAGGTTCGCGCTTGACCACATCCTGCCTAATGTTAAGCAACGATTTGGATATAGGATGGAACACTCTTACCTAGAAGGAACCTGTTTATTCTTAATTTGAAGACATCCATATTGTACTTTTCGGGAAAACGGGAAAAACAGACTCTGGGAAAGAGTTCCACATCCGCGCTGTAAATAAAGAATGTGGATTCGAAACGCGTATTGCGCACATGGGGAACGTCCACCATGTACGGATGACGCTTTGGTCGCGTATGTCTGGCCGTCCGGTAGTAAAAAAGGGCAAGGGAAAACAAGGAATGTATTTTATTTTATCGATTTCAAAGTTGTTCCTCATTCATCATCAGCCATAGTACTTCCACTGCTGGACATAGGCCTCTTCCTGGGGTTGGGGGTTTGCCAATACTCGACACGCTTGGCAGGCGCAGTTAGGTGTGATTGTTGAAGCAAGACGCTGCTGCCCATCTTCCGGATTACATCCCTTAGCCGACTCTTACGGCAACCACGGGTAGAGAAGGTGGAGTATAATTCTTACGCCGGCACCACCACGGCCAATCGTCATTATGTCGAGTAGAATTCCTCCTTTCGGCTCGGTATACTACTAACCTAACCTTGTATATGACTGCGATATCAATATTAAAATTTATCTGATCTGATTTATCATTTTATCTGTTAATGTCACCATTTTATTATACTTACTATAAAAATAAGAAGTACAGTAGTAAGTGGGTAGGTTTAAAATGGTTTTCTTTGGAATAGCAGCTTAACATTTTCTTTGATCTACATCTCCATAAACCGTTGGTAATATTATTCATACAATTAACTGCACATGAAAGGTCTATATTTAGAAGCTGCTGCAACCGTATGGTCCTATATCAGTTTCCTTAGTTGAACAACTTGCATGTGAAGTTGGAAATATAGCAAAACTAGAAAGAGTTGTATGGAAGACTAATATTGGTTAAGAAAATACGATAGTAGCGCTCAAATTCCAACTCTGTGAAAAAGTTTGTCGTACTAATCTCAGCTGATTATCTTTTGTTTGATGTCATTTTATGACACACTACGTCATTACTTGGTAAACTGCGACCATCTTGTCTTGATAGCTGAGGGAGACACCATCGCATTTTTGTATCTAAATCCAAAGTCGCCCATAGACGATATTTTGTTTTTTTGGCATCTTTATAATTGTGTTGCTACACTGCACTCATTTAGCTTTTCCGTTGATCTTGCATACTTAATTAAGGGTTGTCGCAGTTATATTACATAATAATTACTTCAACGTTGTTTTGAACCGGTATAATATAATGGTTTTGTGATAACTTGTAGGTAAAAAGTAGAGAGCATACATCATGTTAATATAAGTACCTGGTTGACCGAGCCTTGCCTGGCTGAAAACACGGATAAAACGACGTTTTCTAAAAATTAAACTTAGCTAGATCGATTTATCTCCCTCGAAACCCCCTGCATACTAAATTTCATGAAAATCGTTGGAGCCGTTTCCGAGATTCAAAATATATATATATATATATATACAAGAATTGCTCGTTTAAAGATATAGATAGATTCTTGTTCAATATTCTGACGTTTATAATTCATGGTTTTGTAGCGATGATAATTCAGTGGTTAGCGTGGTTGGTTCACATTGCGAAGGGCGTAGTTTCAAATCCTAATAATGAGCTTAAACTGCCCGTGAAGGAAAAACGTCGTGGGGAGACCATAGCATGGTAAGGTACTTTCTTGTACTCGGCTGGCTAGCTACCACCCTCAAGTTGAAAATCTGCCGCCAAGCACCTAACGTTGGTTCGACAGCCTCACTTGAGAGACAATTCCATTCCAGGCTATGTGTGTTTGCTATCTGCGACCACACCGTCATGATTTTGTGGTAAAACAATTAGTCTATAAACAGTTAAAAAAATGTACCGCTGCTATTAGTCTATAAACAGTTAAATAAATGACCATGGACAGGCGTTATCTCTTACCAATCGGAGAATGTTTCGTGAGTCTCATTACTTTTATATTTAAAACACAACAAATTAGTTCTTAGAATTATAATTGGCCTTATAACACTTTCAGTTACTCTAGGCAAAGCTCCAGCATGTCAATATAATTTCCAATATTAATAATTTCCTTATAAAATAAATCTAAAACTCGTGACAGATTAAATTTAAATACACACAAACCACAATTACATCACAAATTACAATACACTAACAACAAGCAACTTCTTCATACGAGAATAATTATTTATTTAATTCAAATTATTACCGCATGAAACTAATTACTTATTGATCAAAAATAATAACAACCAGCGACCCGCCTCTGCTTCGCACGGGTAGTAACAATGGGTATAGTAAGCTATACTTAAAAGGTAGATATTAGACACCGCGGACTTTTTTGTAGATCTATAAAAGAGAAATATCCCACCAAGCATGGTTTTGTTATATCTCAAAGGGATTAAGGGCAGCGTTTTCGATGAAAGCTCCTAGGTGGCTTGACTTTTTCCGACACCTCCCACAATTATCGTCATATTTCAACAAATTTACACAAGACAAATTATATACCTTAATTTTCCTCATGAATCACTCTATATATTGATGCGACTCGCTTGATAATCCGTTCAGTAGTTTATTGCGAACAGACAAACAGACGCGGCGGACGATTTTGGTTTAATATGTTGTGACAAATATACAATGTTGGATAAATAATAAAAAAAATAAAGAAAGAAGATTCTAGTCAGGTTAGGTTAAAAACAAATTCAGTGGTCCTGTGGGTAATGTGTTGGGTAGTAGGGCAGCCCTGTCACAATTCCCGGAAACGGCGACACGGTGACGGTCGCAAGACCGCTCGTCTCCACTCCAGCTATTTTTGCCAACGAAAGCGGAACGGTCACACTTACTTCTACCTATACTGTGACAACGCTTACTTTTCAGCATTATTAATTGTACAGATGTCTGGAAAATTATTATTTATCTATACAGTAAGTTTATAATAAGCTTATCTTTATGAACAATTCTGGAATTATGAATTTATGGGCACAATATCGGGGTGTTTGTCGTGGGCACGGCCGCGTGTCCATTTTAAAGTTCTTAGGTTTACCATGTTTCAAATACTCGAAGTAAAGATATTTTACAAAACTTGTGTTATTCAAGTGTTTTTGTACAAAAATAGTGGTGTTTTATTCATAAAGTCCCGAATTACAAGCGCTAGTGTGTGAAAGCGATATAATATAAAACATGTAAAGTCGCCACTACTTGACAAAGCCTTGACTGGACTAGACCAAAACTGGATTTTGTCTGTAACTAAAGATGTTAGACATAAATTGCAAAGAACGAAGTACATAATTATGAAGATTAGGCAATAAGGACTTCGTAACAGTATGCCGACGAATAAAAAAAAATAAAGATATCCCCGTTTTTGTTACTATTTTCTGAATTGCCACTATGGTAGGAAAAAAAACGTCAAAATCGTCATTTACACATTATGTATCTACATAAACATCACTAACACACCCACCTACTTTACGATGACAATTGAACTAACATGTCAAAACTCGCACGAACCACAAGGTGGTTTAAAATACAAAGTTAATCTAACAGTTAAAAATAACTTGTGTATTCGAGTGGGAGAGCCACAATCGCATTAGCTTAAAAATAATTCTCATTTTAATTCGCCTTTGTGTGTTTCGAGTCCAGCCTAGTACTAAGAAATAGCCTACCACCATGCTATGGGAAAGGCGTTACCTCTAACCATCACGATAATCTATTGCTTGCCTCATTACTTATTACCATAAAAAAGTTAGTTATATGGTAACATTTGTATTTTCAATTCGATCGCCCCGCGGTGTTACCCGCTGTTATCACGTGAACATAACTTTTTTTCGGGATAAAAAGTGTTGTGTTAATCCAGGGGTGTCAACTACCTTCGTACCAAATTTCATAAAAATTGGTCCAGCCGTTTGAGCGTGAAGAAGTAACAAACTCAAACAAACTTTCGCCTGTATAATATTAATGTGATGCGTAAAGAACTGTCTGGTTTTAATTCACTTTGATACAATGGTAAGATTGTAAGTATGTTTTTTGATAAAACTAACCTCAAATTCTACATTTGGAAGTAAACATTTACATATTCAATAGAGTTGATGTAGTTTTTGAGGTATGGTATACGGAAGATGATAATATAACTACTGGAGTTAATGTAGCAATTTATATACACAACTAGATCATTCTACTCTACTTGCCAAAGTATAAGTTATGTAAGGTATGAAATACCTAAGTATTTTTATTCATGGGCTTGCGTTTAACCACATCCTGCCTGATGTTAAGTAATGACGGAGAACCTACAAGAAACCTGTTTATTCTGGATTTAACGACCCGAATTGTACTTTATTTTATTTTAGATATTCTGCCGCCAATCAGTAGTGTGTGTATACTGTGTTTCGGCTTGAAGGGTACTGCAGCTGGTGAAATTACAGAGCTGTTTAGAGTCTCAAAGTAATGAGCGCCAAAGCAGCGATATCCTGGACTTTGTTTTGTTACTAAAATTTTTGTGTATCGCTGCAATGGTCATGGACGGGCGTTATCTCTTAGCATCAGGAGAGCGTCTCGTTCGTCTCATTACTTTTACACAAAAAAAAAATGTTAACGAGAAATATAAACTCCGGTAGTAACAGTGTGTTCTGAAGTCCTGTGGGTGGGAATCGTACCCACAGCCTACAGCTCTTGAAACAGATACATTACCAAATGAGCTAACAGCCATCGGTCAAATGATCTAATGATATAATTTTCCACATGTGCATACATGTTGAGAAGGTGTAAATTCGCTAAGCAAATGATACTGGTCAATACATCTCTAGTTTTTATTAGGTAGCTAGACATAACATCACGATTGGGTGACATCATTGATGTAAAAATGGAAAACAAATATCCATCCACTTGATGCATTTATGAAATTTTCAAATCACTTCCCAATCACCTCTTTAGGAGTCAGGGTGTAAATAATAAAGAGATAAAATAATTTTGTGAAAAAACCAGTGATCAAATATGGTGGTATCTTGTAAAGTGTTGGTCATCGTTGAAGAATTCAGGGGACTCAAGTTGCGTAAAAGTAAGTTTACTTTTGGATCAGCTTTAGACCTTCCTGTTTTACGTTATCAGCTTGTGCAAGGATAATGGTCTGTTGCAGATATAATGGTGTGGGTTCTTCAAGTACCAAGATGTGAGTTCATATCTAGTCTTGGGTGGCTTTTGATTTTGTTTAATTAATTTATTTAATTTTACATGGAAAACGATCATCTGCTAATTGATAAAATATATAGGAGATTAGTGATAACACAAAAGCCAAAAAAGTTTTCACTTGTGCTAACTAGAGTTTATGTGTCCCGAGCCCACGCCGGCGCACTGGCGCGGGCACAGATGTAAGAATATCATATATCATTATACACCTATAATTATAAATTAGGTAGAAAATGTTCTATCTATTTAATGTAAGACGAACGAAATTCTCCCCTGATTGTAAGAAATAACCTCTACTCATAACCTACCAGCAGTATAACAAAACAAATTCCAGGGCGTCGGTGCTTTTGCGCTTAAGTTCTAGCTTGCAAAAAAACCATAATAAACAAGCATTCAATTTATCTAGTTACTCTTTGGCACTGTTTTTTTCTTAGTTTTCAAGTTTTATACAAGTTATAATGGAACTGCGGTGTTGTGTTTACTTTTTTGGTTTCATTAAATTAATGACATACAAACAATGACGTCTTTTTTCTTTACGGGTAGATAGCAACTATATCTTTCCATTTACCGCGACCCAAACAAGCTTTCTTGTTTTTTTTTTCAAATTAATTTAACTGATGTGTAATAGAGAATATGTTTTAAGTAAAACGTACTGTATTTTTTATCTCTAGCCAAATAGTCGCTGTTTACTGAAGTGACGTCACAAGGTTAACAACGTCGGCAAAAGTTACGTAACAAAATGGCAATTTTACTCGCCGATGCATTCTTTGGCATTGACGCCAAAACTAATGTCATTTAGCATAGATAATAAATATTTGCATTGGCAACACTGCCTCATGGTCAGTACGGCTATAATATAGATTTTATAATATACGTATGGTTTGACATTTTATTAATTTACAAAAAAGATGCAACAGTTTTTTTTTAATTTTGTACCTTTTTTCCGTGGTAGTGTTTATTTAATATGTATAAGTAATTGAATCCCAGATATTTTGTCCCTAATCTGGCAACTGGATTTGTATCGTACTAATATTATAAATGTAAAAATTTGTACGTTTACATGTTTGGATGTTTGTTACTCAATCACGCAAAAACGGCTGAACGGATTTGAATGAAATTTGGCACACAAAAACTAACTACAGGACGTATCCACTTGAACTTTGGTATAGATGTGTCTTATGGAACATTATTTCAGAATAAAAGGTATTCTTTATTTAATCTAAGTAATTAAGTAGCGCAAACTTTATGATGAATGTAACTATTGCCCTGAACCCAATTCTGAACTCAACGCGCAGTCGCGGGCGCAAGCTAATATTTAAATGTTTTATCAGATATTAAAGAGTGTCTTCATATCTACACATTTTTGCACGTCTAGGAGTCTTTAGGTCAACACAGCTGTGGCTATAATCATATAAGTACATCAATGGTTGTATAGTCTAGTTTAAACCTCGATCTAGATATTTCATGCCTTGAAACTTCTTGTTACACTACGCTTTCAATAATTTTACATAAACCAAATGAAACTGTTTTTATTTGCTAATTTAGATCGATTTGAATGACAATACAATACTTCCTTGTTAATATTCTCTAAAAAGAATAATATATAAAAAATATATAACTGTTTTGCACGGTATGTAACTATTTAATATGTGGCGTGGCATCCATTGCAGCGTTGCCTTTTGAAAAAGGGCCGTTGACTGCGTGTCCGGACTGCATTCCATATAATTATCCCGTGCTTAGAGAGAATTATCGACTGTCAGTCAGTATTCTTCGTAATTATCTATATATTAGATATTAGATATTAGCGCACTTTTTGAAAGATCTTTTGTAATCAAAGTGGGTTAAATTTTAACTTATTTGTTACAAGAATAATATTAGTTGGGAAAATTTTAGAAAATTCTGCGTGTTGTTAACTATGTACTATAGAATAATAATCTTCGATAAAATATAGTATCATAATATGTTTATACAATAAAAGGTTACATGCTAGATTTAGTTACTAAGTTTCGGGAAAGCCTATGGAAATATTATATTATGGACTTTCGAGGTTCCCTGTCTCCACTAGGACGACCTGTATTGTGAGGTTACAGTTTGCACTCCGATTATAATGTACGTAATGTATTGGATTACATTTCCCAATGTAGTGTATACCTACTGCTTTGAATATGTAACATGCATATCGAACAACCTTTTTAGCAGAACATCTGATCATAAATTTCTACTTATTCTGCTATCATTATTTATTTATTATAGATGTTTCAAGAACACTACGTATTTACTTGGGCGACTTTGTTACAAATCTGGTCGGACAGAAAAAAAAAATCTCAGGATATTTTCGATCTGCTCGTACAAATTTCGTCGGTCAGTTAATAGGTTAACCGGTTTGTTCTTCTTGAGCACTCCCTTACATGACTCATCTTAGACTTTTTTAAATTAATTCTTACCCATCAAGTATGGTTAATCCATGTTTGGCTTCACTTTTTGCTCCGCTACCTAAAAAGTCTGGTGAAGTTTTTATATCACTGCAAAATGTGTACGACGTAAAATGTGCTTTTTATCTATCTATCTATATCTTTAAACGAGCAATTCTTGTATATATATATATATATATATATATATATATTCTGAATCTCGGAAACCGCTCCAACGATTTTCATGAAATTGTGTATCCAGGGAGTTTCGGGGGCGAAAAATCGATCTAGCTAGGTTTCATTTTCAGAATACGTCGTTTTATCCGTGTTTTCAGCCGAGCAATGCTCGGTCAACCAGGTACTTTTATTAAATCGTTAAAATTTGTATAACATGTATTTTTTTAAATTAGTCAAAAAATTTACGTGTTCTAGTTACAAACATTTTACAACATTAAATGTGGTGTCCCTGACCTTACAAAAGTTATCTAGTCTTCTAGATTTCACTAGTTATCTTATAGTGTTCGCATTCATTCTATATATAACAATGCCTAACATTGAAGTAATTTCGCAAGTAGCAAGACAATAAGCATTTTATTCTTTTTGTCATTCAGGCTTTGTCTGGCCTTTCTCGTTTCGAGGTCTCTTTTCAGCTGCAAATACATAATATAAACTTCTTTACATAATTTCTGTCACAATGTATGATTAATTTCTTTGTTCACTATTCTGTCACATTTTAAATCGTGAATTACAAATTGAACCTTTCGTAATTCTACATTTCATGTATAATTTATTATGCTTTGATTTATTTTATTGTCAAAGTCTGTTCCATTTAAAAATGTAGATCTGAAGAAAACTGTTTTTATAATAGAGTCGTCTAAAAATATTGAAAGTTCTATAACGGCTCTCTAAATAGTTAAGTAATTTCCTATTCTTTTCTGTAAATTATTTTTCGCTATCTATCGATGAAAGAAAATAATGTTTAAATAATCGCCTTCAACATTTGCTTTGTAAGTTTTTCTTTGTCCTTTAAGTTGAAGTCTAATGATTTAGCATTAAAAAGTAATATTTATAAAAGTAGTACTAAAATAAAGTTGCGTAGATGGGCGAAGACTATTTTGTCCTAAAACTTCGCTAGAATTATGGATGCTAGATATTGTGACGTAAGGGCCTTGGCGTAATTGTGTGCGTATAGTTAAAAGTATAACAACTGTAGAACAAGGAGTTTCACCCATTTTATTTACTGTTGTCTGCAACCATGTGATAGCTAAAAGTCTACAATCGTTTTTTAACTAAGTCTGGAAATTACGACACTACCTAGATTAGTAGACGAGTAGTTAGGAGTTAATTGCTTATTTGCATTCATATGAGTGATAACATTTAGGGTATTTTAAAAGGGATGGATCCTAAAGACCTGTACAAGTTTTATTGTTTTACATCTTACCATAACTTCAGTCTTTTGTTTATCGCCAACCAACAATGTACTAACAAAATAATCTTAATATCGATCATTAGCATAAAAGGTGATATCATCCTTTGCTTTATGCTCACACTCGTCTCCGTAAAGCGCTTAACAGCTTTGTACCATCAAGTATAGGTTTTATATGAGTTGAAGTGAATTCGCTACAAGCGCTTGAGATTATTTTTGTAGCAAAGGTGGCTCAGTACATGGCACGGGCCTCGATTGAAGTAGACGTGTCCTCGAACGTTTTTTTATTCCGCGGGTTATGTTTTCGTAGATTTTAGTGTGTTCGAATGTTGAAACAGTGATTATTATTTTTTAATAGATTTTTTATTAAAATTTTATTATGATTCGAGTTGGAAATCAAATGGAAAAATATAATCTTTACTAGATGCGCTCAAGTGATTCGTACTTTCGCTTCTGTCAATGCGTTTTTAAATTATCGGTGCTCTTTTTTTAAGTTCATATTGTGTTCAGTCAGTTGTATTTAGTTGACATTGAGAACGCATAAGTTTGATTTCGGTACACTAGAACTCATTTTAGAATTCATTGCTTAAAACATCAGCTGTCAAAAAATATATTTATTATTTAATAACTAAGTAGTTACAGTCGATATTAGCTTGTTTTTGTTAGGTGATTGTAATTTTCGTTCTAGATTTTAATTCGCGAAAGCCGCAAATTCATTATTCAGACTTGAGAAACATTTTTAAAGTTTCTGGCAAGTATTAACGAAATATTTGTACAGCAGTAACCTTGGAATGGTCTACGTTTGTTTATAATCATCTGCCAGCTGTGTGCAATTTTATCGCGTTCCGTGTGTATTGTAAAGTTTGTAATACTATTTTAATATTCTTTCTCTATATCAATAAACATAATACCTTGGTTGCCTGGAAGCTCATAAGATTCTATTGTTTCCTGTACTTTTTTTCTATTTTTGATGTGCACTATAAAGAGTTTATATCTATCTCTAATATATGTTCTTAAATTAAACCTTACACTGAGCATAGTAGGGACTTTTTTGAAAGTTTCGCGATTAAAACTCTTTGTTCAACGTAAATAGTTTCATAAATGTTTATTTCGCAAATTCCATAAGTATCCATTACATATTAAAAAAAAAACATTTAAAACTCTCTTTATCTAATTTGATATCATTTCTCTATCTTATGTCACATTCTAGACTATTTCAGTAATAATTTCTGTTATCAAAATTTACATTTGTAAATTCTAGATAACGTTTAAAACAACTTTATCAATGTACGACAATCGTTTAATTAAAGTCTGATACGAAATATACGCAGTATAATATCTGTCAATATTATGTATACAAATATTGATCTATTATTATCGTAGGCAAGTAATATGTATAAAAACTACACAAGTCAAAGGTATTAGGTAATAAACTTTCACTATTTTAGTATGCAATTAGCACTTATAAACTGGTTTACGCGTAATATTATGTATATATAATATAATCAGTATTAACGTTTACACTGTTATTAAAACAGGTTGATATTTGTCTGTTTCTTTTTTTGGACCTTCTTTAGACTTGTCACTTATTTTGCTTTTTGTTTTTTCGCATGGAAGTATTATCTTTCTTCTATTAAAGTTTTGTTTGAGTTTTTATTTAGGGATTTGTTTTAACAGTGAAGTCAGTGTTGTTAAAAAAAACTTAATTCGATTTTAGAAAAAATATTTGAAATAATATACCAATCATAAATCACTATCACACTAACATTATACTCGTAATGGCAAAAGTGTGTGAGTGTAAGTGTGTTTCTTCTCTACACTCAAACGAATGGGAAAATTTTGATAAAATTTTGAATGGAGGTAGCTGACATCCTCGATTAACAGATTTTAAACGAATATTTTACTTTTTTATCCCGAATTAATTTCGCGGGTAACACCGCAGAGCGCAACTAGTTGATTTATAAATTTTCCTAAAATAATTTCAATTTTGATTTGCAGTGAGAGTCTGTCTACGGAAAAATCTTTCTTTAGTCTGTCATTTGTTTATCCCACTAACATTATAAATGTTAAACTTTGGATGGATGGATTTTTGTTACTCAATCACGCCAGAACGGCTGAACGGATCTGGATGAAATTTTGCATGTAGATACTTTAGGCCCTGGAATAAAACATAGGATACTTTTTATCATAATCATCATCCATCACCACGCGGGTAAAACCGCGGGGCGCAGCTAGTTGTTATATACATTATATATGTATTTCTTATCTTTTAAACTATCGCTATTTGAATACATAATCCCATCACCACCACATACATGGCTATAGCTGTTGTAACAAAGGCGATAAAATAAAACATTTTTTACTTATTTTGTGCGCGTTTAATGTGTAATGCGGTATTTTGGCGAGGGCTCAAACTCCAACAATGAGCTTGAGCTACCGGTACAAGAAAAACATCGTAAAGGAAATTCGGTCAAGTTGAAAATCTGTCGCCAAGCACCTAACGTTGTGTTCCGGTAGCCTCACTTGAGAGCAATTCATTCCAAGCTACGTGTTTACCATCTTCGAACACACCACCACTTAACATGAGGTGAGCTGTAGTCGTACACCTAGCTTGCTGACCATAAAAAATAAATATAAATGTTTTCAATTGTAACTTACATACCGTTTATGCAACCTTAACTTTGGCAAAAGTTAATGCAAATACATATACGTATAAACAAAAGGTGCTCCAAAGGTTGAGAAGACATAGAGGTTGCTATGTTTGTATTAGGAGTGAAAGAATGTTTACTTTCTTGCTAAGTTATAGCATTTTTCCTTCGAGCAACAAGAAACGCTTTGTTTACGATTGCTATCTTTCTATTAGAATTGTACCATTTGATTGTGACCCAGATTTATTCAACTACAATAATGTTCTATCGTAATTCACTAGATGCCTTGCGCAACTGTTTTCTCTTTGTCACTAAAATTGTGCTACAGTAGCACAATTTTTTGCAGTGAACGAATCGATGAATAAGATTTATATAAAGGAAATAATGAAGCTATGCAAGCTATGAAATAATTAAACGGATCAAAGTTAAGGAGTCTTAGCAAATCGATTAATCTTACGTCAAATTTCTATAAAGAAAATCAAGTAGTGTACCATTTTGTATTTATAAATATGACAATCTATTGGCGAAACAAACCCTATCGAATGTATTTTGTTTCCTTAGAAATTGAATAAGCAGAATGACTAGACAAAATAATATAAATTTATAATAACCAATACCTACATAAATGTAGACAATAGTAGAATCTAGAAACGCATTGAAACACGCTAGAGGAATACATTTTTCATTTGATCAAACAAAAACAAGTTCTGGATGCATCTAACTTTTAAAGTGTTGACCTTTTATTTGCATATGATTTACATCGCAATGCAATTTCTGATTTTCTCACGTGATTTCACCAAAAACTATTACAACCTTTATAACCCTCTTACATCATCGACGTGATCGCATGGTTCTTTTTTTAAATTACGAGTTATGTTCAGCTACTTTTCTTATTTCTTTTTTATGTTGTATTATGATCGTAAATTGACGTGGTTTCTCGCTGTGAAAGTTTCTGTTGATTTTTATTATAGGTTTTGTGGTTTGCCTCGTTTTAAGGCTTTTATTCGTTTTGCTATATACCATTACTATTTTACCAATTTATATACGTAATATCGATCAGAAGTTATTTTAATGAAATTATTACATGATTTGTTCAGATCTCCAAATATATTATTTTGTGTCAGACAAGTTATTACTGTTCTCGTGATCTTTTATTTATATGTTTTGTTTTAAATTTAACTGGCATTAAGATTTCGTCAATGCTTTAATTTGCTACTGTGCCTCTTTTAGTTCTCAATACAATTTGGCTACTATAGTATTTCACTTTAAAAGTAAAATATTTTCCACAGAACAAACGAATTCATTTTCTCATACCTTTGCAAATACTGGTACTTGACTAGATCTATATTCTTGGAAATAGGTCTTTGTTCTTACACTGTAGACCAAGACGTTTTTGTTCGTATGAGATCAGCCATATACCCACTCCTTTGAGAGTCACTCCTTGTATGGTATCTAATTATTCATCTATTATTCATATAGGTGCTCGCAGCTGCTATGTGATTATTTTGTAGAAAATTTATTCATAGGACATTGAATAGTCTCATTGGCCCTAATTCTTAAGATGAAAAGTATGTAGATGTTATATTTATAAATCGGAACTAATCACGTTAATATTGTTATTACTATGTGTGTGTTAACGTTTGTTATTTTTCATGTCGTAACGGCTTTATAATTCGAGACGCTAAAACGACGCTTAAAAACATCATTTATCAAAACGCAACAAAATTTATAGCTACCTACAAATATTTGTCTATACTTTTATACTTAATAGAATTGAGTGACATTTACAAAGGTAGAGACAACCATTATGATTTTTCTAATGACTTGGTAAAAGCTTCTTTGTTTTTTATTATTATTTTTGTCGCCAGCCTCTTTAAATTATACAATGGTTCAATACTCAATTACTCGTTAACTTTTTTAAACTACGTTATTTTGTAATCTAAGTTTGTTGCTGTTTTAGTTATTTTGTTTGAATTTCCATCAAATTTCCTAATGTGATTTACGCTATTACAGTGATGTTCTAGACTGTTGTTCTTGAAATTCTGGGTGCCGCTGCTACAGTTATGAGCCGGCTAACTCTTAGCATCACAAAATCTCCTTGTCCATATCATTAGCTTTGAACGATAAGGCCGCCATTTGTATAGCTCTAGTTTAAAATGCTTTACTCTTTATATTCTATTATTAATATATGGTTTCTGTTTATCGATATATCTTATTTCTTAAATAAAAAAATACATTCAGTGGCCCATATGCAGTGTCCATATACATCATTTCTCATGCGTAATCCATCACTGGACATGTCAACTCACATTCACGTGGAAAGTGCACTTCTAGACTTGCGTCGTCACGTAAACAGTTTCACTTCCTTACCTTGCACACATGTATGATGGCAATCTTAACGGATTGCAATGCGTTTTCATTGCAAATTACTTAGAAATCATAGTGACCTTAGCTTCAACGTTTACGTTTACTTTTATATCGTCAATTGTACGCAGTTGGAAAGCTTTTGTTGGCCATGCTTTAGGTAATTATTCTGCAACCAGTCAAAAAATGGTGTTTATTGTTTTGTATATAATTAAAGCCGCTAATGCAGGAAAAAGTTACAAATAAACGGCCATAAAACACACACTTAACATAAAATGTGAAATCTCTTTTCTGCTTATTTAATTATTTCATCTGTCTTTTTTATTATCTTCACACGCCTACTTTTCAATTCAAATACTTTATAAAAATGTCATAAATGACGCGGATAAGCATTAAAGTTGATGGAGAATAATTTCTCATTTCTTACTGATCGCAATTGTCTATGACTAAGAATAAACGAGTCAAATGATGAAAAACATTACTAACTCGCGTGCGACTTTTGATAAATTCGTGCTATATTTTTCTCGGCACGAATGCCGTATGTTAAGTTCAATTATCATCTCTATTGTAAGTTAGGTAGAGATTAATCTATTAATTATATCTGTCAGACACTAACGGGGCTTAGACCGGACATTCTGGTTCAGCAGTACCGCTAACTCTAAATTCTTTCTTATCTTTAGTAACGTCTTTATACTAGTAGAGTTCGACCAATTTATGAGTAAAGTTGACAAAGTGAGAGAATTAAATTTTCGATTGAAAGCTATCAATATTGCTAAGAAAATAGAATGTTGTCTCTTCTACTCGACTGCATTGATAAGTTGGCCGGCCACGCATATTGTTTTAATCGCATTGCGTTTAAACGGTTTTTTTTCTTCTGGCAATCGATTTGTAATGCATTATTCATTAAATGCAATAGTGTTTCAAAATCGATGAGTCATGTTGGGACGCCATGTTTGCTTTTTGTCTTCTTTCGGATTTTATTATAAAATACCGCTACACAATGTTTTCCGGGGTAAAAAGTAGCCTGTATCAATTTAAGGTATAACCTATATGCATTCCAAATTATATCCAGACCCGTAAAGCCGTTGCCATGAGAACCTAACCTAACAAACATGGACACACACAAACAATAATTGTTATAATATTAGTGAGATTCTAATTCCAGACAATTTCGACTACGTTATCACCGATAGTCAGGATTTTGTAAAGTTGATAGTACTACGTGTTTGACCACAACTCGCAGGTCTTATAAATGGAGACAGACATTATACAGCGCTTAGCACGTCACTTAAATTACATAAAATGTAACTAATCGATTTGAATAATTTTATTTCAATTTCTCGGAGATAATCTGAGAATGGTCATTTATCGATTATAATAATAATATTAATTGCTTAGTTTTATAGAAGGCCATAACTTATGATTATGGATAATAAATAAGTCCCAATATAATTAATAAAATGAATTTATAGCATCCTTCACAATCTGCCCATACACACTTTCGAATTACATGATAATCGCTACAAAAGAATACATGATCATTCGATCATAAAAAAGTTCATCACTGTCGATGTTAAATTCAATTTGATTCTCCATTCCGAATTGATAATAATCAGTTTTGTTCGAATTAAGGTTATGTCATTGTTCTTAGATGTTATCAAGAGAGAAAAGGATGATATTGAGATAAATTGTTCCTAAAGTGATTTTACGTAATGAATGAAGTGATGAGTTGACAGTTTTAAGAGATAGTGATAGTGAAATCAAGATGAATGTGTCTATAACTTCTAACGTCAACAGTAACAATGAAGAAATTGGTAAGTTGCAAGATGTATAATAAATTATTTACGAAGATAAAACAATAATACCAACGTTTTTTTTTTGCTTGTAATAACCTACACTATATTCAATTTGGATTGCACTTTCCGAACGAAAACAACGTGAGGAAGCCTTCGAAGAAATTCAATTTGTGTGAATCCACGAACTAGCACTAAGCTAGAAAGGCGAAGTTAGACCTATGCACAGCTAAGAACATAGTTATTGTAGTAGTGAATAGTTTTATAAACAAAACAACACATATAATTATACTTTTTTGGTTACTTAGATATTCACTAAAGATTAAATACAAACTAAAGGTTATTATGGCAGTTGAAGGTTAAGCTAAGGTTATTTTAAATAACTTTACCTATACAAAAAGTCAACAGTATATAGATATTTTACGGTAAAAACTATATTATTAACTAGCAAGCCCGGCTTCACACAGAGAATCTTCTTAATGTATAAAATTCTTCTGTACGTGTGTTGTCCTAAACGGCTCGACTAATTTTAACAAGACTTATTGTACATATATGTTTAAGTGGATAGGACCCTGGATAGTTTAAATTCGCAATTAGACCCAGTAAGTGGCGCTATAACCTAACAAACTGGGCACAAAGCCCCTGGTATTCACCTAGGACGGGTATAAATATTTCGAAAGATAACTTAGAATTCTAAATTAAAAACCGTATCAAAACCTGTTGCAAAGTTAGTTGCAAAAATATGCGACTAAATTAGTGCTGGATAGGTGTGCTTTACTATCTTCGACCACACCATCACTTAACATCAGGTGAGCTATGGTCAAACACCTAGCTAGTCAACCATAAAAAAAATACTAATGTTCTAATAATAAGTAACTAACATATTATTATTTACGAGCCTTGTAGTACCAGCTATTATCGTCATCAGAACGAACTCGGGCCCATTAACAGCAAACAATATTGTACTTGACCTGGCGCAAACTGGTTCGCCCACTGTCTCGCTCGACCTACGCATCTGCAGAGTTTGCTGTTTTCACTATTCAAGTACTAATAACATTTGCAGTTTCTCCCTTAAAGATTACTAAGACCTTTATTGACAAGAATATTAGTCACGCCTCGCGATATCATCACTCACTTTCCAACGAAACAGTATATTTTAATTGATTCATTCTTTATTCTCTTCTTCTCACTTTCTCTTTTTTCTTTATTCTTTCTCTCTAATTTTTGGTGAGGACAATAAAGAGCTAATCAATCAATCAAATAATCAAAGATTACATACAGTAAAAATATAAATTTAAATTAACAAGTGTGACAACCGGTGACCTTATTACTAATGATCTCTTCCAGGTAACTTTAGGATGTAAAAAAGATTCAAAAGAGAAAAAGACCAACACAACACAAGGAAAAAACGTATAAGTCTAAAGTTTAAGATATAACTTGTTTCAAATTCAGTCAACCGTTTTATTTTTACACTGTGATGTAGTTTAAAACAAATATTTATACTCGCTTTCTCACCATGACAAGCCCAAAAAAAATATTAATTATTTTATGAATTATATAAGTTGCATCACGTATCTGCATTTACAATTAACAAAGTGTCAATGACTTCAAAAAATTGTAATTGTATGTTTTGATAAATTTATTAGGAATATTGCCTTTCTTTCTGTAATTTTTATTATATTTAAATCTTATTTAATGTATACAAATAATTTATTTATAATAAACCTTTCAGGTTAGCTAGGTTAGGTTAGACAACAACAACATTAAATAATTGGTAGGTTTTATAATAGATTTTCTAATTCTTGCTCTTGCAGACCTAAGAACTCTGATCTTAAAAACAAAACATTTCTTCTGCCATAATTTGATCATTCTAATTAAATTTCAATATGATGTGTATAATAAAAATTATTATTATTGCTTTAATTAAGTCCGATTACTTGCCAACTTTCGATTTAAATTTCTTTTGTACACCGTATTGATTTTCTAAAATATAATATTGATAGTACACAAATATGAGTTGGTGTACTATCCTACACTGAGAACAGGATGTCGGTAACCCTAAGTAAACTCTTTAACTCTGCTCCCTACATATCTCATCGGGTACATCCCGCTCCCAGTCTATGAAGTTACAGATCAAATTATTCTAAATAGTGAGTGTGACTAGCATATATAGCAGTTAAGATATGGCAGTTTGCCTAAGTCACAGCAATCTCGAGTCACTCTTTATTAAATTACTAAATTAATGTGCATAATGTAATAAACACTAAGCTAAACTATATCAACCAGTTATGTTTGTGAACCAACACAATCCCAATATTTTTAAATCTGACACCTATAAACAAAGGAGTTCGTTCCAAAATTAACAGGCAGTTCCCAGTAGGTCGCACAGCCAACTTTTTCACTCACACACCGATCATTATCTAGCTATGATGCAACTGCAATCTTGCGCAAGTCTTGGCAAAAAATGACAGATGTACAGCCAAAATAACCTGTTATAAATGGGATGCATAAAATTAACGCCATAGCCAATGCGATGGAAGTTGTATACTATCTGTAACTTTTTAATAATTATTATTTTCTCTGTGATTTCGTTAACACCATTGCAATGGAAGTTGTATATTATCTGTAACTTTTTAATAATGATTATTTTCTCCGTGATTTCGCACTGATTTCAAATTTAAGTAAGGTTATGTAACGTTAAATTAATGATATCGTAAATATAAATCTATTGTCTTTGGACCGTTATAATTTCTATCAAGAATTGTTATCTCTAGAAAATTTCGTCGTTACGAGACTCTTAATAATTTTGTTCACGCAATAGGTTCCGGTTAGATTATGTTTTTCGGTTACGAATGACGGTTTAATGTGCTGACGATGACCATTTTGAGTTCACGTGTGGGCGTGAAGCTATTCTAAACAAATCGAACGATATAATCAAATATTATATTATATCGTGGTTATTGTTTTTATGGGCTGCAATGTCACGGATTTCCTACGCGGCTATATTGACTGTAGTATTAAAAGGGATCTTTTCCCCATGTATATTTTTGTTATTTCTTGTGTTTTTTCTCCCCCATTTTCAAGCATATTCAAATGAGAAACTATTTATTAACTTACATCATGACTTTGAAGCTTTGAATTTTCTTAAATATTGATCGCGACGGTACTGTGTCTCAAAGAAATGAATATAGAGAAAAAATAAGGAAGAAGTTCCCTCTAAAACAATACAAATTAGATAATTGCGACTCACTGATATACCTAACACAATCTTCAATAATATCGTATTTGCTTACACTAACCAATCTATGATGATTATGTAGTAACAAAGAAGATACTGCCCATAATACAATCTACTACCTAATGTCGCCGTAGCAATATACAAGTACTTTCTTGGTATATTTACAGGCTTTTATTATAATAAAGCAAGTGCTTTTATGATATCTAGTTATTACAACGAAACAAACAAACCACCGAATCTAATCTAAACTAAACAACTATACAAAAACAAATGAATTGTATAGAGTGATGAAAGTCTAGAAACAATCTAAATTTTCAATCCAACATAGTTGGTTATCTACACCTATACAAATACCTCCATACACACATTAAAAAATACTGTTAAAGAAATTAGTTGATTTTTCTCTTATGGTAGAAACTCTAGTAACTGTACATTACTAAATATTAAAGCATGATAACAATAAATAGTTTGGGTAATAGATACTTCGATCACCATGTTGTTTGGTCATTCCAATTTATTTGAATAAAGATACTTATGATATAGTTAGAGACGTCAATTACATTGAATTGGATACCACGGTCGTCGAAAGATCAAAAATGTACATATTTGAAATAACAATATAAAATATAATGAACTGAATTGTATGAATATTCTCAGGGTTAGATTTAGATACGGAGAAAAATATTTTAATTATGTAATATTCCGTACGATCATAATTCATGAAATTATCGTACAAAATCCAACCCTGATTATTATATCAAGGACTCAGATCAGACTCAGTCCACTGGACTGAGCTACCAGCATCCAAAAGATGCAGCTAAACTTCAAACTTTGATACAAAGATGGCACCTATTAAAAATGATGAATTGTATTTTTAGATGCTTCATCTTTTTGTAGTTAGAATTTCAACGCTAGGCTACATTCAGTTAAAGCTATTATGCATTGTAGGTGAATAGCGGTTTCTATACTTGTACTACTCCACAAATAGACTTTAAATTCCTTATCGTAGAAATACCTAGCCTTTGTTGGCAAGGTCAGGCGACCAATAGCATAGGTATGTATGTCGTTTAATCATTAACAACCAACTCAGACTATGCTATGTTATGTCGCATCATAACATAGCATAGCATGTCGCATGTCTTGACTGCCCTGTTCACTCATTGGTAGTATGTCCATTCAAGAGCCGTAAGTAATGAAAATAATAAAAGCAATATTGACGCTGTAAGAGTCCAGTAAGACAAAAGAGGTTAGTTCTGAGCAATAATGTTGCCTACTTCTCAGCAGCTCCATTTTTCATAACTAACGTGAGATGCACAGGATTAACACGGGCGGGAAAAAGTTATTGGAAAACATTGACAACAACACTACCAGCTACTATCTATACTGTGTAAATAATTATACATTGTATTTCATAGAACTGATGAAGGGAAATCAATTGCTGATCTACCCGTCAAAGTGAACAACATTTACTATGACACCGATACAAAAATTGCGAAAAAAATATCAGTTGATCCACATTTCTGTTTTGCTGAAAGACAATAACTTTTTCTGTGGCACAACTGTTTTTTTTTTTGCGATTTTGTTCAGGCTTATCCTAAAAGTTGTTTATATAAATGAATATATCCTTACGTATCGCTATACTTCCCTCGAAACACTCACCATAGTTAATATATTGCGGACATGCAAGAAAGCCGTGATGCGATAACATAGTCCGAACAGATCAATCGTTTATTGCCACCAGGGTCACGACATGCTCTTGATAGCCTTCGATATCAATTAATTGACCTATAATCCATATCAGTAACTTGTTTAGCTTGAGCTGTAAACTCGTTTATTAGTGCTTTATTTAATAATAATATAATCATTTTGTTTAAATCTTAAATGTATTTTTTCGCCTAAAATGATTGCTTGAAATTTCTTCAAGCGGATCTTTTTGTGTTCGTTTTGTCACATAAGTATATTGCGTATTCAAAAATGTAACGTCTCATGGAAGAAATAAGTGAAAACAATAGTGCCTAATGAATTCTTCTCGATTCGCTCAGACATATGCGACCATGGATAATATTTTGGTGTACAAAATTAGTTGTTCTGTTTACCTTTTTAAATGATATTTTAGTTGTCATTGCCAAATATATCTTGGTATAGACTTTACAGAAATTTTTATATAGTATAAGAATTACATAAAAAGTAATAAAACATAATGCAATTCAGTGATCTATTTTAATCTAGTATCTCCGCTATCTAAAACGAAACTCAATAGCTACAACATCGGGGTCACCTTGCATTCGTCTCACGCTTATTGTATTTCGCTATACCTTAGCTCCTTGGCTGTAAAACTCATAATCCTTTGTCCTATTTTCATCACCAGCCTGATCTACCGTTAGTTTCCGTCAATCACTCCTTATTTACAAGCTTATGTTGAAATATTCACTGCAATTGATGTCTTATTGTCTTCACAATAGGTACACTTTGAAAAACTGGTAGCTAACATTTGCAGAATTATATTTGCGCTTGCAGCATCGTGGACATTTTCAAATTGTAGCGGCATTATAGTTCTTGCATCGTTGCGATAAGGACGTCTGAGACATGTTGATTTAGTGAAGTGATTGTTTGACTAATGTTGTAAATAGTGCACTGCTGACCTTGCTGTTGCGTAGACTCTTGCGCATGACCAACGTGACAGTTCCGTAATGGATTGCAACGAATATTTTCCTCCATATCCAGGTATAATAAGATAAAACAAATATTATATACTAGACTAGAGATAAACCATCCAAATCATGATATCTATGGGTAAGTTATTTTTCGCCTTAAATGCAGTTCAATGTACTGGCTAGAATTAACAAAGTGACGAATTCAGGGCAATGACTTTTGGATCTGCTTTGTAAGTTAAGTCGGAATTTTGTACAGTTTTGTTAGAATCGCACAATTGCGATACCTGTGAGTCATCCATGTACCTTACGTGTTAAGACGACTTTTCTTGCCTCTTACATAACATGAAATCTCAGCATTACTATCTTCATAATAAATTTTGCCTCTTACCGATTTGCTTTAGACCTATTTACGAACCCATTATATTATTTGCGACTTTGATTTATTCTCTTTTGGTGATCTTATATGGTTTAATAGATGTGGCTAGGAACATTTCCCCAGTTTACATTTGCCAAAATTATTTTTTAGGACTCACCTACATTTTAACAAATCCATGTAAAGTTTCAAGCTTTTAAATTCACGGGTTTAATCGTACTACTGTATTAAAACGAGTATTTTATCATTGTAAATTACTCTACTGTAATATTTCTTGTTTGGTTATTATTATTCAAATTTAAACTTCTATATAATTTCAAAAATATTTCGACTACTTCGCCACAACTAAAGCCTTCTATTATTTGACTAACTACTAAACCCAAATGACGTCATGTCATGTTTAGATTTTTTTAACGCACGTATGGAATTCAAGAAAAACTTTTAACGAACTTCAAGATAAGCAACCAAGATAAGAAACCTTGATTGTTCTGGAATTTAGTTCATATTTCTTGTAAAATGTGCTGAATATTTAAATAAGTAAAAATAAATACCATTAACAGGTACACATAATACCTATACATAGTTTTAGTTTAAACAACATTAGTAACCAGTCAGTAGTTTAGTTCTTTGCTAGCGAGAGTGTCCACAGATTTATTTAAATTGAATTGTACATAGCATAAAATCGAAAAAAATTATACTAAACTAATCGACCGGATAATGGGTGAAGAAATTGGTAAATAACATTAATATAAAAATAAAATAAAACTGAATTACTGAATTACTTATCTCAAATAATCATAATATAATAAATAATTAAGATTTCACGATTATTTGAGCTACTTTTATTTTGTTTTAATGAGTAATTTTTGTTTTTATTTGTTTATTTGCACTTTAGTTAGTTTATTTTATTTAATTCCGAGAAAAAAATCTACTGCCCCAGCCTGTACAAATCCTCTTGCGTTCCATTTCGCATTATACAATAGGAAGCTGTAATAGCCAGTTGAATTTGAGTGACGACCTCCTCGATCCACAAATTGCCTTCAGTTTATGACGGAACGCAAAATTGTTGATCTATATTCGTATTTAACAAGACGAAACTTACCTCGGTAATAGTCATGAAATAAATATAATCGTAGGGCATATGTTATACCAAGAAGGTTTTCTTGCCTCCTTACATGTTACCATAAAAAAATATTTTTGTAAATAGTCTGAATACCAAAAATTGCTTCGGCAAAATTGTACCCTCGTTAAAGCTAGCAATCTCCTAGTAACACTGTCAATATTGAATAACCGCGGCTATTTTCGTCCATCTTCAGGCCAGACCAGATGTCTAGACATTCTCAAAATGCGCCAAGTGCATTGACTTCGTCAAATTGATATATAACCTGCCACATCAAGTTCATGGGACTGGTGACATTTTGGTGACAGTTATTTGTGAATGTGTACAGTTTAAGCGCATCTTGGATGTTTTGTCTAGTTTCTATCAAAGGGTTTTCTATGATTGCATTCACTTCGTACCAATAATAATTAGGTTACAAATTCTCCTAAACGTCATACTAAATGCGTCATTCTTTACAACTCACATGAGTAATAAATATATTAAATAAAACTGCACACCATAAAATATCTGTGAAAAAAATACAAGTTTAAAAACATAGAAAATATAATCAGAAGTCCTATAATTTTTTTGATCCGATTTAGACACTACAGTATAATTGAAAGAAAAACAAAACTATACGCACTCAATACGCAATAAGTACTGCGCGTGCGCAGACCGATAAGTTTTGTCATATCTTATGATTTACGCTTAGTTTCCACCAGCCGTTAGTACCTACCACATATTGCTTCTTTAGGACCGTCTAAGAATAATTTTGCATCTCCCTTCCGGCGTCTGTTGTGTTTGTCTTATTTGGCAACCAGTTTAGGTTTGTCTAATCCAGCAACAAGATTATTTTAGGTCAGAATGTATTTCACTTGCATTCCGTTTAGTAATGCAGTCTCACAAACATTTGTCATTTCTATTCCTACATTTTTATATATATAGTTAAACTATTTATATTTATAGTTAAACTAACTTTCAAGTAGTGTTCAAAACATCTCAATGTATCAAACTGCAAATTTTTCATTATGGCCATCAGACTTTAATTGTACTGGTAGTGTAAGCGTAAGACAGTGCGCTCAGAAAACTAACACTATGCAGATTTTTCCCGTCTTTTTAAATAATTAATTAAGTGTTCTTTTTTTTCTATAAAGGTAACAGCCATTATCGAAAATTGAGCATTCATATCAGTTTTTAGTGAAGTACCTAATTGTTTAAGCTTTACAGCTCCGATATCGTATTCTATAACTATAAAACGTTTTACTGGTATCTTATCTGCGAAATATTCCATTTCTGCATTTACCATAAAACATGTCCACACTATCGGCATCCAATATCCGGTCTTTCAGAGCAAATTACAGTCCATGGTAGAAATGCGTTTTACTTCCTCTACAACTGGATCCCTTTGATGGTTGTTAAGTAATAGTGCAATTTATAATTCCGCCACTCGAGTTTGCAATCTTGATGATTAGGTTATAACAGTAAGTTTACAATTTTACAAGACGGAACAAACTTTTTGGTTGCAATTTTTTGTTACTCTGAATTTATTGGCTGAAACTAAACGTGTCATTAAAATATATAAGAATTATAAGACCATCTTCTTGTTGACTTTTTATTAAATTTACATGATTAAATTAATGATGACTGCAAACAAGAAATTCTTGACAACAAACTGGCCAATTTTCCTTCACCGGGAAGTCAATGGTGCAAGTTTTTATTTTAAAATTTAAAATGTTAGTACAAACCATTGACAAAATAAATATCTAAATCTTGATAAACAACATGATTTTTTTCATGCCTAAATGTATGTCGTGCCAATCCTCTCAGCCAGTCTATTCAAGATTGTAGTTTCTATTAAATTAGCTCTTTTACTTCAGTTTACAAAACCACCCAAAAATGTACCATTTTAAATCACAACACCTACTTATAGATCTAACACCATTTATCTAATTTCGGCCGTGTCATCTTCAGTTATACCCTTCGCTTCCTTGTTATTTCTGTCCCGGGCTAATATTTCTTTTACCCAAAATACATGGAGATTGGACATCTCAGTTATGTTGGGAATACTACGTTAATGGTCGAGAACAGCTTTTTGGTATATTTTGGAATACATTGTCAGTTAATGGGAGATCCTGCATGAGTTTTTGTTGGAAGAATTTTTGGTATTCTTTGATTTGGGTATGTATAGTATATCTATTTGAATCTGTTACCCTATAAGGCTGTCTGTCGTGCTGTGGAAGTTTCGTTACATTTGTGCGTTTTTAGAACTCTCTACCATTCGATTAATAATATTATATTATCCATTATTTTTTTTTATTTTTTTTAATAGCTGACTGGCTTTGTGTTTGACCACAACTCACCTAATGTTAAGTGACGGTGTGGTCGAAGATGGTAAAGCACACCTAGCCTGGAATGGAACTGGCTCTCAAGTGAGGCTGCCGGAACACACCGTTACATGCTTGGCGGCAGATTTTCAACTTGAGGGTGGTAGCTAGCCAGCCGAGTACTGGAAAGTACTCTACCACCACGCAATTTTCTATTAAAATGTCAAATTGTTACTAAGATATATTAATTAGGTGCTTACATTCTACCTATTCTACATATTTTTTAGTTATAAAGCATATATTTAAAACGAAGTCATTTTGGTTACTCGCGTACTAAATAAACTCTTTCTACCTATACCAACATCATGATATATTAAACAGTTACATCAATTCAGTACCTGGTTGTAAACCAGGAGTGGCGTATATTAACCTACTAACTGATACATATATTGGATAGATACAGTCACTGACCCAGATGCAGTGCAAATGATGCCAGGCGCATCATTGTGTAGTAAACAAAATGTATTTTTGGTCTTGCTAGTGTAACAAATAATTGTAAAGGTATTGCAATAGTTTTATCTGGCGTATGTCTATTGAAGAAAGGTATTAGTTTAATCGATCTAAGGTAACCTGTTGATTGCGGTAGCCTAAAAGTCATAGGTTTAGATCGTGCGGGTGCCGGGTCCATCGCGTTTCAGAGACGAGAACCTGTAAAGTGTTTAAAACTTGCGACCTATTCTCTGGATGATTATGATATCTGACAGTGATATTCCTTGTCCACAGCCGTATCAGCACGTTGGTCGGCTCTCCGTGTTGCGGCCACACGTCGTGGTGGAGCCAGACGTCTCCGGCGAGAGCTCACGGCGCTTAGAGAGACTCTGGACGATGTATGCGAGCCTGGAGACTGCGCACCGCAGCCACACACTAGGGCTCAGTTACATAGAAGAATTGAAGAGTTGAAGGTATGTTAGATATTACGTAGCCTTTTTAACTGCTTGAAGGTAGTCATTTACTTTGTATTGAGATGGGTAATGAAAAAGCGGCGAACCCTGCCAGATTTATTTAATTTTTAGTGGTATGTATCTCTTATAGTCAATCGGATGTCCTAAAAATGTAGTGGTCTCTCTGTTTTTTTAGTACGACGTGCGAATTCTTTTCGTCGTCAAAGGATACTTTTAATATGGTCCTAATTTTTCGTGATTTTTGAAAATATAATTTGGAAACGCTTTCATTTGTTTTTTTACTCTTTGACAAAAACAAGTAAAAAGAAGTTTGACAATGAGAGGAGTCCTAAATCTATCTCTCTACGTAACATACTCATTATATAGAAAAATAGGTTAAGTTACTGATTAGAGAGTTTAATGTGACAGTAAAACAACAATTTTTTTAACGCCATTTTTTTTATTTGTTCATTAAATCTTTACCTAGACCTAAGCTGAAATTGCAAGCACGAAGTAAAAGGATTACAGCAGATTACGCAATAAATTATTTGTGCTGTTACATTGGTTTACAACAATTACTGTAATATACTCGTTACGTCAAGGCTGAATCAAATTGAACACTTTGGATTGGATCACTAAACTCAGATCATATTGGAAAGTTTTTTTTTTTTTCAAATTAAGTAATGGGCTTGCGTTTGACGGCTGTTTCGTATGATATCAAGCGAAGTTACGATTTACGATGAAGCTGGCTTGTCGAGATAAAAACAAGTCACTTGAAGACATCAAGATTGTATTGGGAACCAACGTTAACGAGTTCATAATTATAATGAGTTAACATTATAGTAATTCCTTTAATTTGCTCAATTTTAAAGCAATTAGAACGGAAATTGCTAACCACAAGGACGAGATCTAAACCTTCACGTCGTACCATCAGCTGAGATATCAGCTTACATTTGCCCGCAAATGGCATGGTCGTATGTGAGGGCATTGTTTGAACATGTTCGAACGACAGACCGTTTTGTAGTAATGGGCTTATTGTTAGCAACTTGACGTTATTGCCTTTGTTTTTGCCGTTTCTATTTTATGTAATAAGTATCTGTTTGAAATGGGTTTGCAAATTGCATGCCTTTCTTTTGTAAGTGTAAAGTTGATTTTGTCTCATGATTCGTAGGCTTTCTTTACTAATTTAACTAAGTTTTCTAACTTTAATTTGGTGTCTTGAACGGGAATGGCCAAAAAATAGTTTGATTACCTACATTCTGATGTAGTGATAATATTGTTATCTCATAGGCGGTGCAAACGGAGATCATAGCGGTTGTCGACGATGGATCAACCAGTTATGCTTTGACGAGTATTATTTAGGATTCAACTTAACATGAGTTGTTAGTATTGCAATTTATGTATTGTTTATTGCAAACAATATACACAACCATATGTTTCTTTTATATTTTTGATCCTTCCCATCATTACTTCTTACGACAAAAAAAAAACTGTAATATAAACTTAATCCCTGCTACAAACCCAGCCTACTTTCGTAAATCCCTTATCCAATAAATCTCTTTTTGTTAAGTATACTTATTGTATACATTTCAGGAGCGGCTATCTCGTCTGCTGGAATGTAAAGTGTCGATGCTCAAGCTGACGGTGTCGGTGCGCCGGATCCTCGGCGATATGGATTCCGACGAGACCGGTCTAGCGGCTGACTTGACGGGGCTGCTGGCTGCTTGGGATGAGGCGCACTCCAGGTCAGTATTTATACAAAGTTATTAATGCTACAAACAGTATACAGAGTTATGACATTTGGGTGTACTAAGTCAATAATATTGTTCTCAGCATTAGGAACAACTTTTATATTAGGCGCAACTATGAAATTACTAAAATATCAACTTTCAAGAAGTTTTTCTGTAGTATAGTTAACTTCTTTTACAATTTCAGAGTTGTACTCATAGAAGAAATTGTTCTCAACAATGAGTACGATAACCCAATTTCGGCTTAGTGCACCTGAAGCTTATTATCTTGGAGATAGTCGCTGTAAAATCGCAATCGTTTATATAAAATTATTTAGTTTTAAAATCGCTTCATTTAGATACAGATTATGTAAAAAGAAATTCATATCGATATTTTTCGTTAGTTCTCAATATTGCATAGTTGTTTTCAAGAATTAACTCATCTATATCTAAAAGATTATCATTGCAATGTTATGGAATTGCTATAACTACTATGATACATTTAAAGTTTAAAATAACTATACCTACCTTAGAATTACCTTTAACGTAAGTACGTTTCGCTTTCAGGACGTCAAACGAGCTCCTGTCCCTAGAAAAGGCAGTGAGTGCGTGGGCAGAGTGGGAGAGTGCCCTACGAGATCTCCAAGGTGCGCTTCGAGGAGACCTCGCCACTTTGGAATCTCTCAGAGACCGCGGAGATCAAACCGAAGTAACGGCGCAAATCAAGCAGCTGGCTGCTTCACTTGTGGAGAAAAAGAAGGTAGGATTTGTAGCTGAACCTTGTAAACCACATAACTAGATAGACCCAACGCTTCCTCCCATTGGCTTATTTGTTTTTAATATTTATCTCTGTGGGTACATGTACGACACAGAACAATAGAAAAATTTGTCACAAATAACTAACAGACAAGTGTTAAAAAAACTCCCTATTACAGGGTAGTTCGACCTGTGACTCTCTCTCCGACTCCGGTATATCTGACGGGGACAGCGAAGGCGCTGGTCGGCGCGCACGGCGCCTCAGTGCGTTACGGGAACTGGCCCGTCGCTTGCAAGCAGCGTTGGCTCCCAACTCTCCTGCTCACAGGGCTATTGCCAAGGTAACAAAAGTAGATTTGTATGTACTCACAATAGACGGATTTCCATTAATATAATATCAGAGAATATAAAAGAAAAAGGAGAACCATGTCATAGAAATTTGTAAATTGACAAGTTCTTATACCATAGCTATTTACATTCACCAAGAGCTGATCCAGATCTCATAAATTTTGGTTTAGAAAATTTGACATAAGTATTTTCGTTAGTTTGCTATACTAAACTCACAGAATGATTAAATGACCCTGGTCTCAAATCTGTTAGTTACATCAATCCATGGAAACTGTTAGGTAGACCACTTTGAAAGTTTTAATGCAAGCAAATTCCAATCTTGAGTAAAGAAACATTTCTATAATAGAAATAAAGTTAATTGTAACAATTTTTACAAAATTCTAGATTTTTGTTTCAAATGTTATTTTTCCCTAATATTTGTCCAAATATTGTGTTTGGCTGCCACACTGTATTTTCCATAGTATTTCCTATAAATACAAGAAATGATGCTTAAATTGTAAATTGATCATTACAGCGTATGGAACAAACAGAAAATGAAGTTCGTACCTTGCAAGAGTCCTGTAAAGCTCTAGTCGAGCAAAGCATTCCAGATCTGAAACTTGAAGATATGACGTAAGTATTTGTGCTTTTTAATCTTGAAAAAAGAAAACAATTAAAAGATAGGATGATGTGTCACAAAAAATATTTATATAACGTAAGGTAACGCACCGGCAACACTTCTGATGTTGCAGATATTTATAGGTAGCAAAGACCATTTACCAACAAATTGTCCGCCTACCTGTTTGTCTCTCTGTTATATATAAAAAAATATTTGTTTTGCAAACTTCTTTTACAGAGTACCGTCTGACCAACGAGGAAGAACGATAAAATATTCATAGTTCTCTTTTGTTTTTACATCTCTATCTATTTATCACTTTATATAAAGTCGCATTTCACGTGTGTCTGTTTGTTCGTTTATTTCTAATCTAAGCTAACGATTCTGATACGGTTTTCACATTATTTACATAATTTATTTAGGGTGATAATTGTACCTGCAAAACTGAGGCGAACATGCTAACAATGTAAAATTATATACTTTGATTCTGATTATTGTTCCAAATAGAATAAAATAAAATAACGACAAAATTAAATATAGTAATTGAAACATTTCTGTTAGCAGGGACAATGTCATTGCAACCGTAGCTGGTAACAAAACTGGGGCCGGAGATCCAGACTACAGCCCGCGAGGCGGATGGGTGTGGCGAGTACTACGATCTTCACTCCCGATACAACTGTGCCTCGTGGCTTTACTGCTAGCCGCTTGGCTGGTGGAGCGACCTAGGTGCTGCGATGCTCTTAACTCCCTAGCTCAAACGCTGACCCCACAACTTCGTTACGTTCGAGGACCTCCTCCTGTTTGAACTCATATTCAAATGTGTTCTTAACACAAATGAGGATACTAGAAGTTCACATGGATTTATATTAAGACTTTCATCAAGTCTCACTAACACATTATTGATTTTTGTTAGACAATATTTTGAAATTGATCACGAGATGAGATACTGCAGTCTATTAGGCTTAGCTAACAATTTATATGGCACAGTAGTGACGGATAAGATTTTTTGGGTTATACTTCGTATACGTGGATGATATATTGATAGCGACAAATACTTGCCTAGAGCAATAATTTTTATTATATGTACTAACTTTGAATGATAGAAGTGATTAATGTTTTTACATTTATGAGTGGCGGTAGAGTTATTTTGATTGACATTACTAACATATTTTTTATGTAGGTACCTATGACGGAAAAATCCCAAAAAATAAAGGATGTGAAAGGCGACGTAATTAATAATAAATATGTTATGCTATTTTGTGACAATATGCATACTTTACACTTTAGAAAAGTTACTTATTGTAACTAAACATTTTATTACTGTTCTATACTATGACAAATAACAATTGAGTCGTAATTAAAACAATTGATTGCTCATAAAGAAGAAGTTCAAATAAAAAAAAAGAGTTCCAAGAAAAACATCATCTGTATCAGATGCAGTTCAAATTAGTTAGTCTTATGTTTTAGTATTAATATACTAACTATTTGACAAACGATTCCTTAGTTTGTGCGTAGACTAGAAGCATGCCTATTTTAGTACAAGTATTTGATAAGTTACTTAAAATAGGTGAGAATGCATTAAGTATGAAAGAATTAGTTATTAATATTATGAGAAATATAATATTGACAATCCAAATCTAATCTCGAATCAATAATAAAAAAAATTACAGTTTTACTTTTATTGTGACATAAAGAATTTAAAATCATATATTTATGTATATTATATTTATTAGTAAAATTTATATTTTCACTGAGGCTATTGTTTTTTAGTTAATAGAGAAGTATTTTATAAAATAAAAATATCTGTTGCCTTAAACTTGAATAAATATCAGTTGCAAATTCCTATTTATAAAAGACTGAATTACACTTTTCATTTCATAATTATAATATTTAATATTCACTTTTTTAATGTCCATACCGTTTACTAAACATAAATTTACGTATTCAATACACTTTCATTGTTGTTTCATGTAAATGGCGGTTTATCTAGATACTTTTAATTGGTTGCTATTTTCTCTAAAGCAAAGACACATTTATATAGTTCTAAATTTATACAATATGCAATCCAATGTTATGAACTGCATTTCAAACCGTAAAAATATACCACCACCTTGTCTATAGTTGATCAGACTCTACATATGAAAAACGCATAATTATAAACTTTTAGTGCCATGACAAAAAATAATGTTTCACCTAAAAAGATATTCATAGCATGTGACTTATTTTTGAACACTCGTGCTTTTTACATAGAAAAACGAAAATAAGTAGCTTAGATTTTTTTCATTTCGAAACAGTCTTCTAAAGTAGTCTACCCATGACATGATGCAATATTATATATCTAACAGATTTGTGAAGGATAGTATCTGCGACAGTCAATATATATTCTTAGACTATTCGTTGTTTGATATAGGCAATCTATTCGATTCTGCTCTATGTGTTAATGGGTAAATTAAGTTTAAAGCTGTGGGTTATTTATATGTTTGCGCCATTTTTTCTGTCAGTGTCAGTGGATTTTGAGGTGAATATGGTAGCACATAATTAACATGATTTTTGTGGCAGTCTATCATTCCACGTGACATTGACAGAATTGTGAAGTATCTTCGCAAAAGCCATTTATCAAGAATTTAATTGAACATGATTTTGTGTCTTTTACCCAAGGATACATTATATATTGTAGGT
This sequence comes from Biston stratarius, assembly GCA_950106695.1. Lineage (NCBI taxonomy): Eukaryota > Metazoa > Arthropoda > Insecta > Lepidoptera > Geometridae > Biston > Biston stratarius. The sequence continues at coordinate 8,715,729 of OX467112.1, forward strand.
AGGTCTATCAAATTTAACAAATGCAACTGACGATTTTTAACTATAGATTCAACATTAATGATAAAACTGTTCTAACAAAATGTTTTTCAAATGTTCACCAAAGTCTCTCTCTCTAAGTACTGAATTTTGTTGTCATTTTTGAACAGTGGGTCTAGAAAATAATTAACGAATATCACGTAAACGATTTTCAAATGTATAAATGCAATTTCCTTAACTCCCACCAAGGGAGTTGGCTCTATGGCTCTGTCCCGCTTACCATTATACATTTTTATCGTTTACGAAGTACATAAAAGTCCCAAAATTATATTAGCCCCTTTGTTAATGTTGAATCTTTAAGTTTAAAATACTCTTAGATACAACTATTCTTCTATAACTTTTATACATACTATATCCTTGTTTTGTTTAATATTATTCATTATTTGAATTCTCTGTAATTTAAATAATTAAGTACCTTTTATTGATTGTTATGTTGATCATATTTATGTTTATATTCGAGAAAAGAATTCATATGTTTTATTGATACTGAAATAAAAAGAATAGGTGAATAAATAAGTTCAACTTAATTCATATTTCATACGTATTGTAATCATCAAATCATAGATGATTGATGCAAATAATAATTTTGTCTAGATCTGTGCTATACAATTTTTATAATATAAAAAAATGATTACAATTTCATAATACAATTTCCCATTTCGACAGCTTCGTCATTTTATAATTTAATAACAAATGAATCAAAATATATTTGTTGTATCACTTTACATCTGAGAGTGAAGGAACTTGCAGACTACACTATAATATAATAGTTATACAAGTAAAGACAAAAATACTACAAAAACAGTTGACTTATTCTTAAAAAATCTTAGGAAAACCATAATACAACATATTATTGTGTAGTCTGAAGTAGCCTTTATGTAAAAGAAAGGCATAACGTGTATGTTATACAAACATTTCCAAATGTATATACAGGATTTGTATGTATGTCTGACATCATAGATGCAACACAATAAAACTGCCTAGAGTATGATTGTAGTGTGAAACTTTCGTTGCTATAATTACAACTAGAATAATTTGCAATTTTTAACTAACCTTCCCTGTGGTTTGTTAATTAATTAGTAATTTTTATGGTGCAAAGCCAATTAAAGTCAAGAAAAACTAAATCATTTTTTATATGTAAAAACCACAGCGAAGGTGTTTGAAACATTATAATTTTTCTTTAGGGCAGTCAATGCCGCTTAGTGTGTCATATTTCTTTTTTATTCTTTGGTAACTTTTAGATTAAGATTAAAGGAAAACAGACATACTATGACAGTGCATTTAATTAAATGTTTTCATTAATTTTGAGAGGTATTAACTTACAGTACCACCACTGTCAGTGGTCTTGGAAACGGTTGCGATTTTGTCTACCTAAGCAACTAAAGTTGGTGGAACTGTATTTTAAATAAAAGAAGGTTTATTAACGTATTTGGTTGCATAATGGCATGTTGGCTTTTGGAATGGAAATAAATAATTGAAATGATAAAATTGTTGCGTTTTTATTGTCTAAACATTTTGGATGTATATTGAATACTGCCTGCCTATTCTACTATCGGACAAGATTTAAAAGGGAAACCGTTCATGATTGATGTTTTAAAAAACTCGAAATAAACGACTCGATTTCACTTACATGGTTGATGTTCCAAAAACTTGAAATAAACTATTCAAGTCCTACCCGCTCAACATTAGATACAAACTGGATGCCTTCAAATCGCGAGTGAATCTGTTTCATCCATACTAGCGTATTTCATAAATTTTCATCGTAGATCGTATCTTCGCTCAAAGTCAGGGAGATGAAGACTAGGGATATTCATTAACGATCGATATTTCGAATTTACTCGATGTTTGCCATACGATATATCGAATTGATTCGATGTTTTGACAAATATATTTATTCTTTTCGATATATTTATTTATAGAAACATCGAATCATTGTTTTTATTTTTTTGTCATTAACAGATGGTGACACTGGGAGTGTGTAGATAAATAAATAAGCGAACTCGAGACAACACAATGAAACTGGCACAATGCACAGACGTGCTGTGGTCGAAGAACAAAAAAGTATCTCACCACTATCTTAGCAGAACTATTCTATTCAAATAACACTCATAGAAAATCATGATTATTACACTACATAATTAAGCTTAGCGTTACTCAGTCTGGTCGCTGATTTTACCTTCACTCAAACATATGAAATCAAGGACAGCAAACTTTCTGCGTTTGACTGGAAAAAGATAATTTTTAACTTTTGAGGAATTATCGACATTGAAAAAATATCGATGTTTCCAAGTGATAAAAATTGATAAACATCGATGCTGGGATTCGATATTTACATCGAATATAAATATCGTTTTTTTTTTGTGGACACCCCTAATACCTACATAAACAAGACCTACATAATAAAAAAAATAACAAAAATATCCCGAGGTAGGTATGCTACGGATTGCTACGACATAATATACGCCGCACATGGGTAACGAGCTACATGCACAAATTGCCTTAACCGTATTCTGAAAGCTGGGGGCAAGTAACTAGGTATGTCATCAAGTACTAAGTTGAGATAAGGCTTAAGGATTTTAAAAGTTATACGTGGAATGACAAATACAATAGGCATAAAGGGTTGGTTATTTGGGCAAGTCTAAGGTTATTTAGTCTAGTTATTGTAAGTCTCATTACATTAATAATAAGGGATCAATACGTGTTATGTGGTTGGTATGTTAACGTGTTGGTTATTGGTTATCTTCCTTTTTTTTTTGCTAAATGGTAACAGACTTGTTAAGTTGTTATTCACTTTGGTTTTCACCATTTATGTCGAACGGACACAAAGTCACAAAGCAAATTACAGCCTTTGCTGCCCTCACCTAATTAGTGCTTTACAAAAAGCTCTAGTGTTGAAAACAATACAAAGAAAGGTGTTTCACGACATTAAGTATATATTTGCTCATACTTCCAAACTCAGAGGAATAACAAGCATAGAGAATTCGTATTTAATTGAACATTTACAATATATCTGATCGTGTTCTTCTTATTTACTACGCAACGAGAAAGACAGAGAAGGAGGTAAACAATCTGCCCTCACTTGAAATGTCAATGAAGCCGAGTATGCTATAGAATCACTATAGTTATGTATGATTATTATAGTGATGTGACAAAGTTTATCAGTTTATGAATCGGAATTATCGGTTTATGAATCGGAATTATCGGTCTTTTTTAATGTCAATCAATGTAGCTTGGCCGATTTACAGGCGTAAATTAGAAATATCACTCAAAACTTCTAGAGAGTACGTGATAGTAATAGCTTTTCGTAATAATAGTAACGATAAACAAACTCGTAGACCAGACAGCACTTTCTTGCGATCAAAACTTAAAAAGGTGTTTTCCAGTGGACAGATTCGTGGTTAGACTAGTCAGACCAACGAAAATTTTTGTTCCTAGTAATCTAACCACCAATCTGAGTGTTTCCCAGGAAACATTCAAAATGAATGTGTAAACGAAAATGTAGTATACGCTTACTGGCTATTGCTTATGAGCTCGGCATATTCCCATACCACACCCAAAATGATGTATTTAATTAAATAGTCAAGCTATTTCTAACGATTCCTAGCTATGGCTGTTTGTGGGACACGCTCAGGATACAAAAATAAAATTAAGCAGGATATTCAAATAAAAACTACATTAAATAAAAATATTGAAATATTTATTTTCCCTTTGATAAATTATATGTCTACATATAACTCCTCTAAGCATTGTCCTTGTTTTGACAACATTGTTTTGTTTTGAATTGCTATATTTTTTTTTTACTACTTTAACAGAAATTATGAAATTTAATGTAGAATTTCTTTCTCAGCAATAGATTTATATCATCTAAAATAAGGCAATCTTCTGAGCAGTCAATAAATGAACCTACAAGATTAACAAATTAACGTACCGATTTAAAGTAAGCAGGATAACCATCAAATTTTGTAGGCACAGCGTCAGCACTCAACGTCAGTAGATCTTCCTTTTCGACCCTTGAATGTAACTTTCAGATGTAAAATGATTTGAGCAGAGACGGGAATACTTAGTGGGTTCCCAATTTATCGTGTCTCAAAACTTTTATCCAAATCTTCCTTATATTGTCATCTACAGGAAACCTGTAAAATATTTTTGAATAGTTACCAGGAATATACGTATAAGAACTTTAATAGTAACATAGATCCATAATATACTGAAAGCATAAATATAGTTTTTACTTTTGAAATAGGCACATAATTTTTTGTTATACTTAAAATACCTAAATATTATTCAAAACAAGCTTTTACAACACAGTGGTGCTGTACAAGGTATATTTCAAGAAACTGAGACCGCAAGTGTTATAAAAACGAATCGGTAGTAATGAACGATTGTGCGTCTTGGCACATCACTATAATTCAACAACAAAATTACTTTCTAAAATTTACAAGAATTTTGAGATCGGATAGACATTATTGTATTATTGTCAAAACAATGAATTTAAACATATTCGAATATTTCATGGAAATTTTGAGTGGTTCCACAGAAAATCCAAAAAAAACTCTTATCTGTGAAATGTTCCACGTCGATTTTCTTCACTTTCCTTTGAGCTATGGCTGTTACAGCCATAAGGTACACAAGCCATCACAACAAAATTGTTTCAAATTATCATACAACAAAGTATTTCACACCAGAACAAGAAATAATCACAATATTCGAAAATGCAGAGAGTCACCAGCTGGTCACTTTGACAACTAAAATGTGGCTTCATATCGTCTAAGACGATAGTTGCTGTATGATTACGTCTCTTTCTATCTGATGTCAAACCAGTGTAAGATAAAGCAGTAGCAACTTTTTGTTTGATGGTTCAAATTAATAATGCTTGAAGATTTTTTTATCTGTGTTGCATGCGAATAAATATTTTTTCTGAGATTTTTTCTTTTCTTTTAATTTTAAGATTAAATACTATTATTTTTAACGTAAGCAAGATGTTCACAATGATGAGTATAATGATTAATGAGGTTGGTTGGTATTTATTTTATATTTTTTTCTGATAGTAAACTTTATTTCATGAAACTGATTTGAATATTTTGGCTTTTTATGCGGTAGTTGATTTTTAATACGTTTTCAAACTTTCGATAGCGATGACGTCATAAGGTTGACTGAATATCCCTAGTAGGCCTTTGCCATGTAAAACAAAAAATAATATTTTGACACATTTGATTGACTTTGACAACTGACATGAAGTAAAGAATTTTGTTTATCAAAGCTTCTTAATGTTGCTAATCTATTACTTTTTTGTATGGATTATTACGCTATTACGCCGCTGGCAAATCTATTAAGATTTAAAAAAATATATGGATCTATTACAGCTGTTTTACAGAAACATTAGAACTGACAGAATGCACAGAGTATGATGCCAAAAAGAAAAAGGACAAACCCAATGAACTTTTTTTTTACGTGATTTGGCAATGCACGGTTGTTATATTTACCTATTTTGGTATTTTATAAGTGAAGTAACGAAATTATAGTATTTTTCCGTACTATCCTTAGATATGGATAGTATCTAGTACGGAGCATGAAATAGTTGTACAAATACTGTAATTATAGTACGAAATCCAACGCTGCGTTGACTTGACATTGACAGTTTTTGTTTAGGTTCGCCATTGCTTTTGCACAGCGAACTACATGACGTCATTATGGGACTCATTGAAAGTCAAGTTTATCTTGTGTATTTTATTGAAATATACCCCATCTCATAGTTTAGAGAGTTTTAAACGTCAAAATAATGTACAGGAATGTAATATTTCGAAATGGTTTTGGAATCAGCAAAGTATTTTTTTTCTTTACATACCGAATTAATGAAGTTAATAAAAAGGGATACCATTTGTCCCTCAGATAAATTAACCAGCTGGTTGTTTATTTGGTTGTCTACTCGAAGATTTCTCCCCAGGAAACGAAATTTCTTGTCCGGGTTCTGACAGTTTGTATAATTAAGTATATTTTTTTTATCTTATAGATTTTAATTGTAATTTTTATTTAATTTAATTTAATTGAATTTCGAACGCAAATACTTGAAGAACTACAAATTTAAAAATAATACAATGCCACAGGCATGATTTTTTTCCCTACCCGCCAAGACTTCCGTCTACGGTACGGCTAAGTACAAGTGTCTTTGCCTACCGCAAAGACGTCTCCGGCAACAGTTATTTTTGCCGGCGTCGTCAATGGTAGCACTTCCTGAATCAGGCTTTAAGAATATGTTATTTTTTTTATAGTTGCAGCACTTTTAATAAAATTTTAATTTTTTTTTCCCTCGACTCGAACTCGTACACTTTTAATGATCGACTATAGATATCGAGTCCATAAAAAAAGCTTTAGTTCAATAATGTTTAAATTACAAGAGTACATTCTAATCTGACAGACTATTCTATAATACATACATTGATGGTCGAATTGATAATTTCATTCATACATGCTACAGCCACTGAGTGGCTAGATTTTAGTCCAAAGTCCAAAAAATATTTTATATAGTTACAAAAGCACGAAAATAAAATACAGCTTTTCAAAACAAATGTTTAAGAAGTTTAGTTACACTAAAAATTTAATCTGTATCTCAAACATCTTGAACACAACGTATGATTTATGAAAAAAAGACTGAAAAATTGTATAGATAAAGATACTCATTGACGTGTAATGAGTAATTAGTTTCTTTGTTGTTATCTATATCTTTAAACGAGCAATTCTTGTATATATATTCTGAATCTCGGAAACGGCTCTAACGATTTTCATGAAATTTTATATCCAGAGGGTTTCGGGGGCGAAAAATCAATCTAGCTAGGTTTCATCTTCAGAAAACGTCGTTTTATCCATGATTTCAGCCGAGCAATGCTCGGTCAACCAGGTACTTAAATTATTAAATAAATACTGTGTTTTTTATTTTTTTTAGTTATCTAATTACACAAAAATGATGTTTGAAAATCGAATACTTCACGTACTCAAACCCTTACATATCTGTGAACCCCAAATCTCTAAGCTTCCGGCCATGGTTGCCATATAAAGAGTTTTCTCATGGTTCTTGGTAAAAATAAAGTTTAGATATTGAGGATTTAAAAAATATTAGCTGTAAATGTGCATTTGGTAATTACATAGCTTTACTTTATCCTAAAACTAATTAACAGAAATAAACCTGACATTCAAACTACAATGAACAAAGATTTTTTTTCTTAGTAATCACATCTTTTTATTTTTGGGGAAATATGTTCAACTGTTCAACATGGGAAAATAAGTATTGACCTGGCAATTATTTCCGGAAGCACTCCATTTTCTATTGTAAAGAATTTGGTGTGCACGTGTCTCATTCTGTATTTTCTTTAAAAAATTAATAATAGATCTTGTTGGTCAGTTAATAAAAAAAGTGATTATAATTGAATTTTAAACCTCCTGTGTTGGTGACCAAGCGGTAAGTTGATACGTATTTTAAATATAATATGCTAGTTGCGTTTAGCGGTTGCCGCCATATTGTTGAAACAAACTTGCATATTGCGCGCGTGGTGAATTTTATGAGTAGGTAGAGATCTTTGTATATTGTTACACATTTACTGGACCGGTGACTTATGTAAGTAATTCGTGCTGTAAGGTTCACCATTTAAATACGGATGTGGTATTATTTTATTGGATGGCGCGGCTTTAACTGCGTAGGTACCATTCACCAGGGTTAAATGGAAAGCGTCTGATAGAGTAGTTTTATCAATCAATACCACTTAAAACTGCGTAATGTCCGTAGTTGCCCAGAGTAGGTATTGTTAGATTCGTATCTAATGTGTTTCTACTCTATTTAAGAAAAACACTTTGCTATCTACTGATAGTCGAATAATAAATGTTGATACTAAACTTTTAAAGTAAAATAACCTCAATTTATGTGACGCGTGGCTTAGTTGTTTCGGTAATTGAAATTTCTGCATAAGTATAATAATTTTGTAAGTAATTAATTTCAAATTCCACTCACTGTATCTATCCTTAGCTGGTATTATTTTTGTTAGATGTATTGCTATAATCTGTGTACATTTATAATTCTAGATTAACACAGAGATGGTTGGCTCACGGGTGTATGTGGGTGGTCTGCCTTTTGGCGTCAGAGATAGAGATTTAGAAAAGTTCTTCAAAGGTTTTGGCAGAATCCGAGATATCCTCATCAAAAATGGCTATGGTTTTGTGGTAAGATACCTATACTAACTTTCTGCTTTTGTAATTGTGTAATTTTTGTTTTGGAATATATCTACTATCTGCTAGAGGAAACTATTAATGATAGCATTACTAATACTTTAATGGTAGAAATGAGTGATACCAACTATTTATAGAATGTATTAGTTAACTTGACTTTATGGAACTTGTACCGAGTGAAAATGTTAATTTAGTATTATGTAGTATGTTAGTAGGTAGTATATATATTTATGCACACTGATGCAACCTGTTGCTCCAAATAGATGTTACAACATGCCATAATTCGGTATGTAAAGAAAAAAAATACTTTGCTGATTCCAAAACCATTTCGAAATATTACATTCCTGTACATTATTTTGACGTTTAAAACTCTCTAAACTATGAGATGGGGTATATTTCAATAAAATACACAAGATAAACTTGACTTTCAATGAGTCCCATAATGACGTCATGTAGTTCGCTGTGCAAAAGCAATGGCGAACCTAAACAAAAACTGTCAATGTCAAGTCAACGCAGCGTTGGATTTTTGTACTATAATTACAGTATTTGTACAACTATTTCATGCTCCGTACTAGACACTATCCATATCTAAGGATAATACGGAAAAATACTATAATTTCGTTACTTCATTTATAAAATACCAAAATAGGTAAATACATATAACACCCGTGCATTGCCAAATCACGTAAAAAAAAAAGTTCATTGGGTTTGTCCTTTTTCTTTTTGGCATCATACTCTGTGCATTCTGTCAGTTCTAATGTTTCTGTAAAACAGCTGTAATAGATCCATATATTTTTTTAAATCTTAATATATTTGCCAGCGGCGTAATAGCGTAATAATCCATACAAAAAAGTAATAGATTAGCAACATTAAGAAGCTTTGATAAACAAAATTCTTTACTTCATGTCAGTTGTCAAAGTCAATCAAATGTGTCAAAATATTATTTTTTGTTTTACATGGCAAAGGCCTACTAGGGATATTCAGTCAACCTTATGACGTCATCGCTATCGAAAGTTTGAAAACGTATTAAAAATCAACTACCGCATAAAAAGCCAAAATATTCAAATTAGTTTCATGAAATAAAGTTTACTATCAGAAAAAAATATAAAATAAATACCAAAAAAAAACTTTACATACCGAATTGTATGGACTAACTTATTGTGAATAAGAGACAGAACTTGATTATTAGAAATGGTCAAATAATTGATCTTGTATTTTTTTTTATAGGAATTTGAAGATTACAGAGATGCAGACGATGCAGTATATGAATTAAATGGCAAAGAATTATTAGGAGAAAGGTATGATCCAACTCATTTTTATTGTATAATAAAAGCAAAGCGTGTTTATGTATTATGTTACACAGTAAAAATATTAAAAGTAAGTATTACACGTAAAAGTATTATGTGGATTTATACCAAATTTGTTTGAAATTTAATATAAATGCTACAATTGATAGCATTTTTTTGATAAATAACATTGGCATAAAATTATTTTGATGTAATATGCGGGTTAGTGTTTTCGATTTTGGGGTGTAGTTTTGCTGTCATGATAGGACAGAAAATTTAGAAACCCCCATACCCATGAGGTACTGTTTGTATGTACTTGATATGTACTTTTGTAGTTTTATTGTACAGTTTTAAATTACTAATAAAATTTATCTTGTCAGCCGGCTCTACATTTTGTGTGAGACTTTTGTATGGAGTTAGTATGAAATGTCTTTTTTTGAATGTGATTTAAAATGTTCTTCTCCTGACAGCAAAGTTTGGCTTGGCATTGCTCAACGATGAAACTAAATTTAATTTCTATGTAATTGGGTTATAATTAATTGTATAAAATTATTTCTAGGCAGCTTGCCACATGATGAAACCCCTTCACCTTAATTTTAGATTTAATTTCTCAATTAATTAAACCAGATTTACTTATCCCTTCTGCTTGATTTAATGCAAAATTTGATAGGAACATATTCTGTCCTTTAATAACTACAAATTTTGATATATTGGCCGCTATTAGTGAGTTGATTAGAATTATTTAAAGATGATATATAATTAGTTTTATCATAAAGTTGCTTGTCCCTTTCATATATTATTTGAGTAAAAAAGAATACAATTTTGATTGTGATAGCTTTATAAATCCCTGGAAAAAAAAAAGAAAACAATTTGTCTTGAAGCTTTTAAAGAAAGCTGGCATTGTTACATAATGGACATCAAGGAAAAGATAAATTAGAATTCTTTACTAATTGGACCATTCCATTTTAACATTGAAAAGTAGTCATTATTTTACATTTATCTACTGTAGTAATTATCATTATGACCTATCTTTAATTAGTGTTTAATGATTCACAGAATAATGACTTCATATGACTTTTTTACTGGTGCCCTGATGTTAAGTGATTGTATGTAAAATGGTAAACATACCTAGTGCGGTACTAGCTCTCAAATGAGTGTATTTCATCTTAGATGGAAATTAATACATATATATATTATCCCTGTCAAGTTTAATCCACTTTATTGTTCAACAATAGTTGGCTCTATTTTTATCATTGAAATTGAGTTTCCCAATCCCACTTGTGTGAACCATTTCCCAGTTCCTCATTAGTCGGTGAGCTGCCTATGTAAAGATAACTTAGATAACTGAGCAAGGTTGCCAGATGGGGGTATTTTTGTCACTTGGCTTTGAGTCACTGATCACTGGTGCTAATACAAAGAATTTCAGAGCATCATAATATACCAAGACTTTTTTGGATGTCTTGAAATTTAACCATTTATTTTAAGTCATAAAATCATTATACCAAATTGTATCTAATTGTAATATAACAATGTTGAAAAAAAATAGTAAATGATTACGGGGAAAATTCCACAAATAGAGCTGGCAACCCTGACTCTGAGCGTGGGGCAGTGCTAAAACCGACGGGTGTGCCGCAGGGTGGTGGTGGAGCCGGCACGCGGCATCGACCGAAGCGCCGACCGGTATCGACGCGAGCGCCACTCCGACCGCGACCGCGGCCGCTCGCGATACGAGTGAGTGTCTCCTGTTGTAGGGTATCGGTGGAGCGCGCGCGCGGCATGCCTCGCGGCTCTGATCGCTGGCGCAGCCGCGACCATCCGCCGGCCGCGCCGCGCCGCCCGCCGCCGCGCAGAGAACCGTCTGTATCGTTGCCACGATGCGTTATGTGCTGCATTGATTTCCCTTAATTATTCACCCCATAGTCATTTTTCCTTTATTTTTGGCATTGTACTACGTGCATTCTGCCAAAATCAATTATTTCGTATTTTCAAGTGTCTCATCATAAAATAAAGAAAAATTAGCCTCTGTTCAGTCCATGCCCTAATAAAGTGGTATTGACTTCCTGCGTAAAGCTTCTATAATCCTTTAAAAACAACATGAAATGGCATGCCATTACATAATAAATAAAAAGCAATTCCCTTTATATTCATACCATGCTTTCTGGGACACATTCCTCTCACAATACCCCTTCAATCTATTGACAGTTTGGAACGAAACACTTTCTATAATGCTTTTTGATTAAACGCAAATAACTTTTTAAGTAATGCGGACTGACCTATTTTGTCATGTTGTACCTTTTAATTTTACCTAACTAATGGATCCGTAATGTAATACTATATATAATGTATTTTGCAAATCCTAAGCACTAGAGGTTTCCGTCCCTTTAACATGACGGTCTTGGCACCTGCATGGAACTGTTGAATGCTAAAAAGTGTTGTCTCCTGGTTGTGTAAATTTTGTATATACTCTGATTTTTTATACAAAGAAAATATACACCTGTCCAATCTGTTATGCAACAAAACTTTTCGCATGGTTTTCCTTGTTCAATATGTCTCGAAAAAAATTGTTAAAACAATTTTACCAAACAAACCATACAAAACCATATTATAATGTTTGCACATCACGCTTCAATGCAAAACTTGTTGTATGTGATAGTGGTAGCTTGTTCACATACATTCAGGATCTATTGTATGTAATTTTGCACTCGTGTTGTTTAGTTCTTCAATGCTTATTTGTTCACATTTCAGTTATCAGTAAGTATTGTGGTTATAACCTTGAATTTTGTTATCAAAATTTAAAACAATTGATAAAACTCACAGATAACAACATAAATGTAGTGGTGTACTATTTTTTCTTGTAAACATAAATGAAGACACCAATTTCAGTAGTTTATGTATTTAAATATTTAACTACAAACATGTATGCCATGTATAAACGCTTGTAATTCCCCACAATATAGAACATTCAATTTTTTTTATACACAACAATTTAGACTTCATCGCAATAAATAGTTTAAGATCCCGCTGCAGAATTAGTGCATTATGAACGTATAAATGTATCAAAATCATACCTGTTTACACCTGGTTGCGAAGAGGTGCGGCCAAGTGCTCAACGGCAACCGTGATTTTCAGTCTTTATGTATATTGCCGTAAAGTGGACGATATTTTATTTAAAAAACAAACGAATGAAATTTATTTTCCGAAAATTCAATTATCATTAATTTACTTAAGAATATTACCGTTCACATTTTGATAAGCAACCTGGTAGATATATATTCTCCTAATCATAAATATGCATAAAAATTTGGATTTGGATTTTAGCAAATACTCGATGAGTGCACTAATTCTGCAGCCGGATCTCATACTAAAAGTGATTTTAGATTAATATGTAATGTATGTACATCATTTAAAAGTGATAATTTGATAGAATTTGTCCATTAACATTTCCAACTTTTGACGGGTAATTCAAAACCTACATAAATAAATATTATATACAGTGGACTCAACTTTCAAGTCATATATATCAAATCTGAGCTTGCAGTGTTTTAATTTAATAACTACAAATAAATACCTCTAAATATCCATTTAAACAATAACCACAATGACATGATTTCTAAGTTATTGTTCCAATTACTTAAGATAATCTTAAACACATTTTTACTAACTCAACATGTGACTTAATTGAAATGAAATGTTTCTAAAGGAAATATTTCTCTTCTTACAGCTCTGACACAAATTACAGATACGGCCCGCCTACGCGTACGGAGTATCGTCTAGTCGTCGAAAATCTGTCAAGTCGCATTAGCTGGCAGGTAAGCGCTCTCTGGAGGCATTCGGGTCCCATCATCATCATCTCACCCAGGGTCGAGGACACATGGTTACATGAGGGCTGGGCGATCCACCATACTCCCACTGAGGTCCACGCTTGATGAGGTCACGGTTTCTCTGGACAATACATGGCAAAGGACTCGAGGAAGACAGTACACTGGCTGGAAGACACGGACGAAGGATGAGATGAAACTTTTCAATACCAAGACAATGAGGTCTCTAATCTGAAGTCTCTAACAAGGATTTGGACGGAGTTGAAACATGTTGAGAAGACCCACAATAAATGGAAAAATCAAAGCAGACACGGATCGGATCTTCACACATTGCTTTACTAATCAAACCAAAAAAATATATAATCAAAATCATTTAATTTCTTACAATCAATCAGTAGTCAATATTGTATACTAGCTTAACAGTCTAGCCATTTGCATAACTCTTGTTTTTTTTTTTATAAATAAAATCTTTTACGTTTCTCTTTGAATACATTGTAACAGCAACTTACGAGCTTATAGAAATAATTTTTAAAAACAACAGAAGGTGGCGTATCGTGCCCAGAGTCCTCCATGTAGCGCAGTGTGAGATGTGGCCTATCGCGATGTTAGGAGGTTTGGTTCCTGCGCAGGCGCCGCGAGATGAGACAAGCGCCCCCCTCCCGCCATACCACCCGCCCTGTGACCGGAGGAGGCCAAGGTAAAGTCAGGGGGCACACCAGGACACGTTATGTGCGAAATCCTATTTTATATAATCATTTCATTGTTAAGTTGTCTGCGGTGCAATGCGCCGCAGACGGTTTGATCACTTCCTTTGATTTTGAAAGTCTGCGCAGCTTTTTTGTATGCGGTGGCTCGTTAGCGGTATCATTGTTTATGATAATAGTAGCGGCAGAGGGCTGTGGAACGCGATATTGGGATGTTGGAACATACCATGAAGGACCAACGCACTAGAGGTGGACATAAAATGTAGCTGGTATAGTTTTACTGGCTTGAAACCAACGTCACAGGAAAATGATGTATTGAAAAATTGTACAATAGAATCAATGTACAATTTTCCATATTACTGGCTCCGTTCTGGACTTTCATTTGAGTGAGATATGAAATCGATCAGAAAGAAAAATTACAATAGACGCGATGACTTGGAAACAATCTGGCAAACAGGCGCTTCAAGGACAACTCTATGGGCATAAAATTACAAGTGTATTTCCTGCAGAAATCGAAGGCTGATGAAACTATAGACAAGTCATGATGACAGAAGCCAAAACTGGGACAATAGAGGCAATTATCCCAGGCCCTGATGTACTCCAAAAGAATACAGTCGATTTCTCTTTTAGAAAACAAGATGGTCAATAGCAGAAGAAACATACGTCCAATAATCTTGGTGATATTTATGTACTTCTGACTCGGGATAATTGGATTAAACTAGAACGAGAGAAACAGAGATACATGATATGAGAGCTGCTGAGAGAAAGAGAGGAACAGAGATGGTATGATAAATCATAATATCGACTAAATGAAAGTGCTTTTTTAGGATCCCTTTTGCACCCATTCATTACATTACTGGACCATTGTCAAATCATGGGATGACGGACAAAATAATTTTCTAAACAATGATTACCGGTGGGTCACCGCGTACTTAACTGCTGCAAAAGGCGTATCTTCATTTTCTCTCATTAGATATTATTAACCACTTTTAAACAATGGAGATTACTATAAGTTCTACAACTAAATAAGCTTTTCCAACAGTTTTTGTTAATGATAAATAATCGTTCAAATGTTGAAAACAATTTTGATCTTAACTACGACTTCATTCGTTAACACTTTTTTAGAAAACTTTTGGAAGAGTTTAATGTAATATCTTAAAGATTGTATTGTAATATGTATTATTGGTTGGCAGGACTTGAAGGATTATATGCGTCAGGCAGGCGAGGTTACGTACGCTGACGCACACAAACAGCACAGAAATGAAGGGTAAGTTATACTTAATTCCCTACAGGAAGAACACACCAAAATAATAGGAACTTTTAATTGAAACTATTTACTTGTAAGAAACTACACTACTGTAACTAACTACTGTAGTTCAAGTTAGAAGTTACTAGTTAATTAATTGAAGAGAGGACTTTCCTAAGAGTAACTAACTACCCTTGAAAATTATAAAGTTACTATAATTCGTTGTAACCATGAGTTTAATATTTTTTTAATTATACATGGTTAAAAGCTTAGAGTACAATAATAATTGTCGTTTGTAAAAGTATTATGTTTTGTATGTAATGTCATCACAGTTCAAATGTCGTTTTCGTTAAGTACTTTAATATTTTAAATACTTGAGAATGACTTAAGCACGTATTAATTTACTCTTAAGTCTTGATAGGTACCTAATTGCTAGAATAAAGTGTGACCTGTGTTTTATGATAGTCAGTCGACAATAACAAGCAATGTTGAAATACAAGTTGTCAATTTGCCTTCAGCATATTTCAATACTGCGAGTGTTTTTAAACGGACGACGCCGTTTGTAAAAAGCGGAATCATACAAATTGCCTGCGTCAGTTCTATATTATTCAAATTGTTTATTCACTAGTGAGACACAATCATAATACTTAGCAGAGGGTCCGAAACTGCACAACGTGTATTAACGAACTATTCATGTTAACATATGCGTATAAACAGGTCTTATTTTAAAATTAATCAGTACCTACATACATGATGATACTATATTTTTACCATCTTTCGGGGCTGAAAACCTTGATGCTAAAACACTATCTGACATAAACGATATAAACTCAATTGTACAGAACATTCAACATGGATTGACCACATGTTTTTTTGACGTGCAGTGTGGTTGAGTTTGCTACCCACTCGGACATGCGCGCCGCTATCGAGAAGTTGGACGGAACAGAGTTGAACGGACGACGCATCAAGTTGGTGGAGGATCGCCGTTCGTCGCGTCGTCGCACTCGTTCGTCATCCAGCCGCAGTCGCAGTCGCAGTCGTTCGCGCGATCGTCGTCGCTCCAGGTACATTGTATACATCGATCTTTTAACTTGTTTATTACATGTTGGTTTAAGACATCCTTGTGCTAAATGAAACACGATAGAATCTTTTTATTCTCGCCTTACAGAAACTATACAGATAACGTTATCGCGCTTTAGGAGCGGATGTATAAATATTGGAGGACATTTTCACACAGCGCCATCTATCCCAGAACAAAGCAAAGCTTGTACTATGGGAACCAGACCAGAATTGCTGATGGAATACTTAAATACTTTTTTTAAGTATTCCATCAGCATTCTTAGACACAGAACAAACATCCATATTAGTCCTGAGTGGGAATAGTACCAATGCCCTTCAGTTCTCGAAGCAGAACTTTTTTCGAATGAGCTAATAGGGCTGTCGGCTGTGCTTGTCTGCAACTTTTGTATCTGACCTAATCAAACATAAATCCCGTATAAGTAAAATAATCTAATATATAATACCAGATAGGCTGATTATGATGATGATTATCCAAAAATAAATAAATTACAGTACTTAATGAGTTATGAGTTTTTTTTTATGGTTGACAGGCTGTTTGACCACAGCTCATCTGATGTTAAGTGACGGTGTGGTCGAACATGGTAACCGCACTTAGCCTGGAATGGAACTGGCTCTCAAGTGAGGCTGCTGGAACACACAATTAAGATGCTTCGCAATATATTTTCTAACTAGAGGGTGGTAGCTAGCGTGTCGACTAGTTTCGGACGGTTTCTTTACGATGTTTTCAGCTCAAGTTCATTGTTGGGGTTTGAACTCACGCCCTTCGGCGTAACCACTGGACTATCATCGCTACGTAACTGTGTATGAGTGGCTAACTGGTATTACCGGTATATTTGTATTAGGATCTATTTATTCCGGGCTGAGCCAAAATTTCAATGGTAATTTGTGCTTATTTCTGTTTTGACATGATGATACTATATATTTACCATCTTTCGGGGCTGAATACCTTGATGCTAAAACTCTATCTGAGGCTTACAAACCACATAAATAGACACTTTTTTGTTACTTTCCAGAACTGACATCATTTTGTTTAAATATTTCCACAGCCGTTCCCGCTCCAAATCCCGTCCAAAGAGCAAGTCACCAGCCGCCAAGTCTCGCTCCAGATCTCGCTCTAAGTGAGTATACAGATGGCCAGGTAGCTTCACTGATAGGAAAGACAAATTGTGAACATAAAAAAAAACATCGAATGAGTACCACATTTTTTTTAAAATAAATTATTTAGTTAATATAGGTGTTCACTTGAGTTAACTAAGTCTTTTAGCTTGCTTTCTTCGAGTTTCACATTGCTATACCGTTTGACATTAAAAATCTTTAAAACGAGTAAAGTGTACATTAAATGAAGTCTGCATCCAATAATCTCTAGGCTGTTAAATGTATGTAGAATAATCGGTGTACATACATTTAAAAAAAAAAAACAATAAAATTGAGCTCCTTTTTGAAGTCGGTTAAAAAAATTAATGGAAATGTTTCTTTTAATTTATGTTAATTCGATGACATATATTTTGTACATGTCAAATGCCAGTAATTATACAATGGTCTATCTGTCAGATAAATCGATACGTCTTTTACAAAGGTATAATATCAAAAAATCATTTATTTTGAGACCATTCTGTCATGAGTTAATTGACCTATTTGGCATATATTTCGTACACATTAAAATGATCCCATTGGCTCCGAACTAGTGTTAACTGTATTTCAGAAACTAATGTCTTCTCCCGATATCTTACTCGAGCATAAAATCTCATAGCCAGTCTTAAAAACTAAACAATATTTTAAACAATTACATGAATATTAACCTATTTTTATATATAAATATCTTTACATTGGGTAGTAAAAACTAAATTATTAAAATGATTATATACATCAATGTAAAAATATCAATGAAAAGAAAAGGAAACCAACAAATAATATTTCAAGCTTCAGTCTACATTTAGGATTATCTCCAGAGCTCTGTCAGAAAATGATTTAACTATTATAGTTTCTAGATATAGTGTAGCTAAAAGACTTTCCTGTCAGTGAAGTTTTGTACTAAACCTGCTAGTCGATATCATTAGTATAGTCTGTTTAATTTGTTAGTGATCACCAGATAGCCATTCGAGCGAGTCTTAGAGATGTAAAGGATATTTCATCAGACACTTTAGACATTCATAAAATTAAGCAATTCTGTTAAAAATAACAAAAAAATCGCATTGCTTCGTTACAAATCTTATCTTCCCATAAAAAATTTAAAGTTTGCATGCGATTTCTTAGTTTTAACTCGATCGGAATAACCGACGGCATGTTATTCTAACGAACGAACATTAACCTAGTGTTTTTGGTTAGGTATGTAAAAACTTGCGCTGAGCAAAATATGACGTGAGTACAGTCATAAAATTTTACGTGGTTGTAAAGTAGCTATCTTGATAAACACACTTGTTTATTAAAAACGATATATTCGTGCATTTGCTGTTTCCCTAGTACATTTCATCATTTTTTAACCTTAGAACTACAAACCCATTGTTTTACCTGTAAACTACTAAACGGGGTAATTGTTTACCCCACGGGATTTTTGCTCGTAAAATCGTTTTGAAAGCAGCAATCTGACTTATAAGTACACGATTTTTTTACTTTTTTCATGCCAAAGAAAATGGTTAAGAGCAAATTCAATTGGGTATTAATTGGTATAGGTTTTCAGTCGAAAATGTCACTGGCTAACTTATCATAGTTCAAAGTTTACCTGGGGTTTACCTCGATTTGTAGTTCTAGGGTTAAGGATATTACAATTTACTACAAAATAATATGTCAAAAATGACACAAGTCTATATTATAAAGCATTCATGGATATCGATAATAATTAAAAGAATGGTATCTTCAGTCATTATTAAATGTATAAATGAGATATTAAATGCACTATTATATGCCTCTTGTAATAGTACTGATATTTTATTCCACGAAGGCGCCATTTCTGGTCTATGCCAGCTAATATCTAGTTTTTCTTATTATGCTAGTAATTCTTGCTTCCTGACCTGGTGTATTTGAACAAATGTTTTCTATTTAACATTCCAATTTGCTAGTAGAAGAAATTTGAGCGCAATTTTGGAAAATTAAACTATCTGTACATAATCGCCGAAGAATATTGGACGTAACTAATACTTTTGTTATTCTTCCGTAGTATACTTTTAATGTCATAATCATTTACTTCACTTTGAATCGGATAGCTTGCCATCCCTCGCGAGCATTGGTGCGACCTGATAGTGCGATCCGCTATGATTTATCAAATAACTACAATGTTTTAATAAGGCTGCATATTTTTCGGCAAATTTTATAAACACGTTCCTACTCTGTGATCATAGCTATCTAGATCACCCTTGATTTCTATCTGTAGTGTTACATTATCCTGTCTAGCATGGATTTCTGACTCCGAATTCGTAATAGGATATAGCTTTGCACAGCCTCTTGGAGCTTTTCGAATTGAGCTGTTATATGTTTATTGCATCATATACACGAGTAATGTTCCCTGCCTTTATTGCGATGTAGCATGTGTTGTTCATGTAAGACGTATGCGAGCTGTAACCCTAGTTATGCGAAACTATATTAAAAGCTGAAAAGAGGTCTGTGTACTCATAAATTTGAACTATTTTTGCATGAGTCGAACCCTAGAATTGCGTATAGTCTTTTTTTTATTTTTTTGTTATCCATCCTTAACGAAATGTGGAATACCTGATTTCGAAGTCCATAGTAAAGGGTTTACATTGATCTGTTCATTGACTTCCTTTCAGCTTAGTACTACCGTTCCGCATAACTATTGTCTTGCAATGAAGATATCAGTGACACGGCAGTATGGGGAAAGCTATAAAACATAGCATTCTAGCGTAGAGTTCAAAAGCTAGTCTGTCACCTTCGTGTTCGTAAAAACTGAATGTGGAAGCAACAAATCAGCATTGTAAGGGAAACTACCATAAGTTTCATCTTGAAGCGTCAGAAATCCTCGCCCCGACACGTAATGTAGTAAAGTAACTAAAGTTGCCCGCTTGTCGTCGGCGATTGTCGTCGCTTAGGGACCGCAGTCGCTCCAAGTCCCGGTCGGGGTCACCGCGTCGCGTCGATCGTCGCTCCGAGTCCCGCAGGTCAGACCGCCGCTCAGCCTCACGTAGGTCCCGGAGCCCCGAAGAACGTAGATCCAGAAGTCCCGTGGACCGCAACGGGAAGCGGTCGGCGTCCAGATCAAAGTCCCGCTCGCCTAAGGCCGAATCTAAGTGAGTAATCTGTGCTGTCAATATCCGTCTGACGGTATTGCGTTGCTGAGGTTATCCTTCAGTGTTTGTTTTGTAACTCTTCATTTGAAATACTTCCACAAATAGTGCGACTCGTTTGAAACTAGTTCACACATGGTTATGATAGTTTATTTCTAATAGATCACTAGACTAAAATAACGAATAGAATAGACTTCAAAATTGGTGTTGTAATGGTTGTGAAAAGAATGATATCCTAAGGCCACAATATCCTTTGGACATCATTCTCTGTTAATTTGTGGACTAGATGTAGTTTAGAAACAAACAAATCACGAACTGGTTTATAATGTGTTGTAGTATCTGTGGAATTGGAGGATCTTAGGCCCAGAACCCATCAGTAGTGTGCACATTTTTCCCTTAACGCGTAACTACTATTCTTATTGTCATTTAGGTGGGTTTTAGACCTTAGGTTCATCCTGTTATTGTTATAAAATGTTGCTTGTTATTCGTTTAATATGTTTAATCAATTCAAAGAATGACAACCTCATGTTATTTCAAAGCATTATCTTCAGACATTCAGGACAATCCCCAACATCCCGCATAACCCATTGGCATTCATAATTTTAACAAAATTCATTACTATGTTGACTTAAACATTGATTGCACATATTATCAATAATAATTAACTCTATCCATGTTTTCCTGCTACCGAAGAGATGCCAATACAGCCATCGCAAGGTGAGCTTTAACTTTGAACATCGGATGTATTTAGTCAACGAGTAGATGTTAGTAGTTTTTACTGTGAACCTAGTTATAGCCAATGTTTT
Source organism: Biston stratarius (assembly GCA_950106695.1). Lineage (NCBI taxonomy): Eukaryota > Metazoa > Arthropoda > Insecta > Lepidoptera > Geometridae > Biston > Biston stratarius. The sequence continues at coordinate 8,737,154 of OX467112.1, forward strand.
ATTTCTTATAGACCATTTTGCATTTTGTAATAAACTATTTGGATTGTTGCTTTTGTTGGCACAACACATGCTTTTGTCACGCTTCATGTCAAGTGGAATTTTTCAAAAGGGATTTTGTAACAATTTATTGCATCAACTCATTTCCTCATTTATTACGAGTATTATGATTATGGGTTTGGGCATAATAGCCATTAAACCTCGAAACTTAATGACTGCCACAATCGTCTTTATACGACCTTTACGCTAACAATGATGCTAATATAAATGTCATGACAAAAAAAAAGTATGCTTAGTTTATTATCGATATCTTCCCATGTATTTGAGGACCTAGACAAAGTAACACTCGATTAGTGATAACGGTGATTCATCATCATCAGCCGTATGACGTCCACTGCTGGATATAGGCCTCCCCCATGTAATTAAACATCAAACGCTAATTAGACTCCTATAAAATTTACGGGATTGACATGTCACGTGGGCAGCATATGTTACTCCCGTACATTTTGGACTTTTATTAGCGTTAACCAATATCAAATATATCGAATGTTACTTAGAAGATGACGAGAGTAGTTTTCGAATTTAAACCTTTCAGGTTGAGTTTCAAATATAAGGCAGAATTTAGGATCTCCGTTTTTTAGCCCGGGCTATGTATTTATTTGTGGCAGTCAATGGGTTAATAAATTATGTCGACACTAAACTTGTCACATTTTTTAATAATAAATTCGTGTTAACAGGGAAAGATCTCGTTCTCGCAGCAAGGAAGCGTCGCCGAAGCGTGAGGAAGAACGCCGTCCGGCAAGCAAGTCTCGGTCCCGGTCCAGGCCCCGCTCCGGCTCGCGAGACCGCTCCGCGTCTCACGGCCGGTCCCGCTCCCGATCCCGCTCCGCCTCCCCGCGCCAGAATGGTGACGCCAAGCGAGCCAGCGTCGACCGCTCGCCCCGCAGCGGCGACTAGACTCGCATATAGTTCCCTAGGTTACAAGATACAATTTAGTTGTAAGGTCGTGACTTCAATCGTAAGTTTAGTTCGGCGCATTTTAGCTGAATTTTCGTTGATAAGTTTACACCCTGTTGATTGTTAGCTGTTCTTACAAGAATTACTAGATACGTATTTTGATACAATTTAAGCTAAATTTACAGTTATTGTGTCCGTTTTAGCAATGTTGCCCTCGCTTTCCATTAGAATTTGAAGTCACTGTAAAATAAATTTTTTAGTACTCTTGCTTTTCAAAATGAGTTTCTTTGTAGTAAGAATACATTTTATACACACTTGATGGATAGTAGTATTTCTACTGATTTATTTCACAAAAATTGGGACTGATAATAATTTGTTACTTTACCTATAATCGCAGTTCCCTGGGTTTATGAGCTATAGTATAAACTCACTAGGTTACCTAACTTAATGTTTTGACGAATTCTATTGATCTGCATTTGCAGACTTATTTCTATATTATAAGTTTTGAGACTTCAATGCATAGGTTTATAAATAATTGGTATTTGTAAATAGTGAATTCTAACTAACCAAATAAATATACATTATAAGGCACCTTTATTTTATTTTGTTTATATTCCCACTGCTTATATCAATAGGTTTTCTGGACTTTAGCTTGATACTACAAACATGGTAGTAGAATATTATAGGATTATAGTCGTTGGGGGTCTTCGGTAACTTTGAATGTTTCTCAAGTCTTTTTACCGATATATAATAAAAATATCGGTTTTACTTTATTGTACTCTGTAGTGTTCTTTCATACTAAATTTTTTATTGAAATAGCCTAAATGATGATATAAGTAATGTATGAGGAATAAACGTTTTAGCGGCTGTTCGGTTACAATGACTTGCGTAACTGTGAACAATTATTTCGGACAAATAAATCCTTTGTAATTTGATCTTATCGTATGTGATTTGGGTAAGATTCAACACTCTTTTTTTAAAGATTTTTTTTACAAAATAAACTTATCGACAACTTAACATTCAGTTTGGGATACCATCTGAAGTATAACAATGACACTTAAAATATTTCATTGTTCCGTTTCACGTATATAATCAAACCTAACTGTTGAGAAAAAGAATATAAATCTTCAAATCGGTTTTAATCAAATTTACACGACTAATAAATATCTACGTAATAATCGTATTACGTAGTCTTCAAATGATAACCGATTACAAAATTTGAGTTGTTTTTTCTTTTATGCTTAACTGGTCAACTTTGTAGAAGTATTTATACTACTGTGTCCAAAAAATAAGGTGACATTTGAATTTAAACTGCGCGCGTCGAAGGACTTGGAGTTTTTTTTTTTTTAGGTTGGTAGTACTGTCCGTGACATCTATGTCAAATTTACATGTCAAAATATTCATTAGTGTTTGAGATACGCGTCATTTTGTGAGCTGCTAAAAGTGAGTTTTTCGTTTTTCGCAATGTCGAAATTTGTTGAGCAAAGGATTTGCATTAAATTTTGTTTGCGGAATCAATTTTCTGCTGCGGATACGTTGAGGATGGTGCAGAAAGCCTTTGGTGATGAGGCTATGTCTAAAAAAAATGTTTACAAGTGGTGTAGTGAGTTCCAAGCCGGCCGTGAACGTGTCGAAGACAAAGAGCGTCCTGGGTGACCATCAACCTCAACCGACGAAGCTCACGTCCAACAAATCAAAGATTTGGTGTTGAAAAACCGTCGATTAACGATTAGAGACCTTGCTGATGAGGTTGGCATATCGAAAGGCTCGGTCAATACTATTTTAAAGAATGTTTTGGGCCTCAAGCGCGTCAAATCTCGACTGGTACCAAAAACATTGAATTTTTTGGAAAAAAGGCGTCGCGTTGAAGTGTGTGAAACGATGCTCTCTGACTATCAGGACAAGATAGAACGCATGATCACTGGAGACGAGACTTGGATCTATGCTTACGACCCCGAAACAACCGATCAATCGAGCGAATATCGTACCAAAGGAGAGCCGAAATCAAAAAAATCGCGCCGAAGTCGCTCAAAAATCAAGGACTGTTTTCTTCGATTATCGTGGTGTTGTGCATTATGAATTCCTTCCGCCGGGCCAAACAGTCAACAAGGAATATTATTTGAACGTTATGCGTCGTTTGCGTAACGCTATCCGCCTAAAAAGGCCAGAGTTGTGGAAAAACAATTCTTGGTTTTTACACCACGATAATGCACCATCCCATACTGCACTCGTAATTCGTGATCATTTCGCCAAAAACTCAACCCATATCGTTCCGCAACCACCGTATTCACCTGATCTGGCGCCGTGCGACTTCTGGCTGTTCAGCAAGCTCAAAAGATCGCTCCGTGGACACCGTTTTGATACGATAGAGGAGATTCAAGCCGCAGCGAAGACGGAACTGAAGGCCATTCCGGAAAGTGACTACAATCAGTGTTTCGAAGATTGGAAAATCCGTTGGCATAAGTGCATTGCATCGGGAGGGGATTACTTTGAAGGGGATGAAATTGATTTGGAAGAATAAATAAAGAATTTTCGAAATAAATACAATGTCACCTTATTTTTGGACACAGTAGTATATTTTAAAACTGTGTAAACTTTTACATACGTCTAGGTTGTAGCACGAAGTATAAACAACCAGAGACCAATACCAAATCGTTTCCATAGAGTCTGCTTTATTAAACTTCCGGCGGACTGCGGACGCCTAACACTTGAAACAAAACTTGCTGCTTAGTGTCTGGCAGTTGCTGTTACATTTTCACTTCATTCATAATTCACAAGAATTATACATAACCGGGTGTAGGTAACTGTACAAAGGTGAGACGTACCTATTACCTATATATTAATTGGAAAAAAAAACAATGATGCGTGCCGTGGAATTTGAACCCAGGTCCTCCAAATTAGAAGCCAAACAGTGTCCCAGTTAATCCGTCAAAATCCGCCATTCGAACCTAAAAAGTTGGTCGAATTCCGAACGCTCAAGGATAAGATGAGGCCATCCCCATTTTTTAAGTACCTACTACTCGATGAGGGTTATCAAATGTACCATGTTGCTTCTTGGTTCACGATTTATAACATATACCTACCTAGGTAATACCTAATAACCACAAAATCCAACTGCTTACTTTCCCCTTTTTTTTTCTTACAGCCGGCTTTAAGTTAAAAACGTGTGCAAAACAGTCAACCGATCAGATGACACGTAGGGGAAAGGGGGTAGCCCCGGCCGGCGGGTAGCCTCGGCCATAGCAATTATTAGTACTTCGCGCGGCATGACTTCGAATTTCATGTGATCTCTGAGTGCGTTTAAGAGTAATTCGTCTAACGCTAACAGTTGAAGTCGATTAACTGCTGCGTTTGGACGTGATCGAGTGAATTTCTTTTTCGTTGACGACGGCCGCGTGTCTTCAATTGTTTCGAAGAATTGTTTCATTGGATAAACGTAAGTAATTATTTATTTGATTTTGTTTACATAATGGAATACTATTCTATTTTGCACTTTGAAGTTTATATCAACGTATAATTACCAGCATTTTAATTTTTATTTATTTTTTTAAGAAAGTTGGTAGTTTGGGGGTAGCCCCGGCCATATGTTAGATGTTTATTATTCTATATTGATGTTATTATTTTAAGTTTAAATTTAAAAAATATATATATATGCAGTGTCACAATTCCGAAATTTAAAACTAGAACTATATATATACGAATAACAAATGAATCGCGGAGACTGGAGTGAAGAAAACATGAAAAAAGCAATTCAAGTGGAGCTTGAGAAAAAATGTTCAGAGAGAGCTGTCGCAGATTTTCACGTACTTCTCTGCAGGATCGGGTCAGCTAAACATGTGAAGACTGGGCTCACGAGGCATGTGCAGATATAAATCCATCGGATTTGTAATACAACTGTAATGTGTGTGTCGCTAAAAAACGATTTGTCCACTAATTACGTGGGTGGCCGGAGCTACCCGCCACTTTAAAAAGATACCAAATTTTGACTACTAATTGAAGTGGGTTTAATCAGGATTGGATATTATTATTGTTCAAATTTTCAATATTCTAATACGAATAAATATAGTGTTGATTATTTTTTGTAGTTTTCGTTGTATTTCTCTTGATAATATAGTCACAATAACAAATTAAAAAAATTGGCCGGGGCTACTCCCTTTTCCCCTAAGAGAAAAATAACGACTAAATCATTTTCGCATTATAATTTAAAAAGTTAAGTTTTGGCGGGGACATCTAAAGGTCGTGTCGTTACATTGTGTTGTTTTCCAAAACTTATAAATTTCGAGTGTTTATGTTAATAGTGCTATTTTAATCATAAAGTGCCGAATTATATGCGGTAGTATGGGAAACTTATAGTATGGTCACCTTACCTTTTAGTCTCAGATAAATTAACCAGCCAGGATAAGCCATGCGCTCTTACTTCAATACACAAAAGTCTGTCAATTTAGGTGCGGGGCGAAGTAACGCGCACAAAAAACAAAGCTCACACAAACATATTTTGCGATCGAGTCGCTACACACGCACACGAAACTATAGGCTAACACTAGCTTACGCTGTACGCACACAATCACATTCACACATGGAAGCGTTCTATCGGTACACGGTAGATCGTGTAAAAGGGTTAGGGATTGACATTATCGAAATTGAATTATCGATAAGTTCTTTGTGTACCTGTAGGATAGCGGGAGAAACCGCGAGGCGCAGATAGTAAAACAAAACATTTATCTTAGTAATTTTATTGCTAACACGAAATGAAATCACTACATAAAGATTATAAGATTTTATCTTATAATATTAACTTGAAAAATACAATTTCTGTTCTTCACGAAAATATAATGAAACGAGAACTGTAAAAAATCCTAGAAAATATATACAATGTAATTCTCAAGAAGTTTTTAGTTAAAAGACAGGACTCAGTTTGACCGAATATAAAGGCTGGAGAGTGACATTAGGTCTCCGGGTAGACAAAAGTGCTAGCAAAAGTTTATGATATATAAGCTCACCTCAGATATTTTATACATGGCACAGCACCCTGTTTTAATCTTCTTTTGTTATTGGACAAGTGAATAAAACAAGAAGATTTAAAATGGTGTGAGCTTGATACGCTTGTAAGTTTTGGAATCCACGTCAAATGATTCCCACAAGCTCGGGTCCGGCCAGCTTTACTCACTGGTTCTTTTGGAAACTTGCAATATGAGTAGCGTGATACAATTCAAAAAGAAAAAAATATACATCGATATTTGTGATTGTGCTGTCCCATCCTCATTTTGCTGCGGTTTGCCGATAATGTTGCCAACTTTTTAAAAGTAAAAGGTGCCATTTTCAAGCTTCCAATAATAGGTAATTTTAGTTTTATAATTTTGTACATGAATGATTAAGCAATAATACTAAACTATCTACTATTTTTAACTTCTTGTGAACAAGATTTGCGTAGATCGTTCGCTGATGGCCATTGGAAAACATGAAACAAAAAATAAAATCGTTACAGTTGCATCAATTCGCTCTTACATCTAATATCTCGGGTGGTGAGTGCAATAAATTGTGCGCGGGGTTTTGAACTATTAAAATTCCAAAGTCTGCACGGTATTATCAGCATAGAAAAGGCATTGATATTATAGGCGTACTGTTCAGTTAAATAAACATCATCCATAAAATTTTCCTTAAAATAGATATTTACGATTCAATGGCAACACTCTGGGGCCGACAATAATTTTCAATTATTAGCTAATTAATAACATTTCTTATAAAATAAATACTCCTAGATGAAAAGTAATATTGTCCTTTTGACGGTTTGATGTCTTTGAGGTTTTTTTTGCATCAATATACACAACAGTTCGGCATTTTTGTCGGAGAACGTTCCGTGCGCACGACAGTTTGGGAATGGCGCAGAACACGCGTCAACCAGTTTTTATAAACGAGTATGAGTTTTTCTCTTATACCTTTGGCGAGTGGGGTAAGCCTGTCGTATCGACTCCTTTTGGTTGTCTACTCGAAGCTTTTAGTATAGTTACCTTAGGGCATGATCGGACTTGAGCTACTTTGTATGACAGACTTGTTTTACTAGATTTATCTTATAATACTTGAAAATAGGGATTACTTCACACTAGCAAATGCACAGAGTGCGATGTCAAAAAAACAAAAAAGAAGCACTGAACGTGTATACACACTGCACATTTAGTTCAGGCGAACTAAATGTTCGGATCACGCCATCTAGTGTGTCTAAGTACATAGTAGAAGTATGTATCTGTTTCACGAAATACATAAAGCAAAACACGAAAATCAGTCACCTAGTATCTAATACTCAACTCCTAGGCTAGATTCCCTTCGACACCAAATTATTACGAAGTGCATTCGCGTACCTAAGTCAATCATGAAAAAGACAAAAAAATTGCATCTTTTGGATACAAATTTCTTGTATTCTTTTTAACATGTCTCATTAGAAATTTGCGCATTATTTTTGAGAATATAATTATCGAATTATCGACGCGCTGCGTCAGTGGGGATCTAGACCTACTGAAACAATTGTCGTTCGGAAAGGGAAGGAAATCATCAAGGAGGATCAGGATCAATCAGGAAATTAACTAAGTACTAAATAAAATGCAAGTTTTAATCTTTTGTAAACAATTGTTTATTAACATTTTATCCATTCACTCCAACACTCGATGCATATCACCGCAACATCATTGCAATATTATGACTTTTATTACGGATAAAAACTATGGAATTACTGGTTACTCGAGTTCTATGGAACCAACGCTTTCATTTTTCTTTTGTAATTGAAAGACTATGTGAATATACCAAAAGGTAACACGACAAATTAAATACAATTCAAAACAGCCCATCGAGGACTCGTAGACAATCATGAAAATGTAATCACTGAATACGCATGCAAATTAAACAATCTAAGAAAATATAATTAAAAATAAAGACTCATAAAAGTTAACCTAAGAAATGGAATGATTTGAAAATTTATCTTTCAGTATACTCACGTAGTTCTAAATACATTCATGATTTCTTACGATACATTCAGGGTCGAAAACATTAGATATTCAAATAGTCAATTTAGAATCAGTCAATTGTAAACCTATTCAAAAATAAACAATGATTCAATAAAAAATAAATTCACAATAATCATACATAAATAATTAGCTGTTTGTAAATATTAATTAAAATACTGTCATTTTATTGTTCGGAATGAAAATCATATGATATTTTATTACGCGTTTTTAAAATTGTCGAAAAGAAAAATGAAAGTTGAATTAACTGCAAGCAATTAAGTACAAAAACTATGATAATATCGACTGGGTGTTTGTCTTGACATAATTTCGGCTTACATTTGTCATCTCTAACATTACATAATATTTATCATCAGTCTATTAATAGTTCTATAGTAAATTTTGTCCATTATTTTTCTTTAATCTACGTTCGAGTACAAAAGGCAACATAAGAGGTATCGTCGTATCACTTACCAAATAACACTATCTACAAGTTAATAAAAAGCAATTTAACATAAATTATTTCATTAGAAGATTCCGTCGCCGCGGCACGCGTCTCGAGATCCGCGTGTCGCGGTGAAACGAATCCGAACATTCGAGAGGTGTACCTATTCAAATAAATAAGTTAAAACAACCTGAAGTCTCGTCCTATGTTGCCTAATGACACTTTAATATTGTCCAGTACTCTTACATAATTAATGGAGATATGCTTACATAGCTACAACTTACTCGTTTTATACAAAATGACTTAGGTTTCGAAAATTGTTACTTATAAGTACAGAATTTATAACCTATGGACTAAATAAGTGCGTGTTGTTAACATTTGTGTTACGAGGGTAGTTTGTACTATCTCCGTGCGAGAAAACACGGAGACAGCACACACGTCTCGCCCTAACAGGAACGTTGTGCTAACCGACTATCCCGTGTACGGAAGCTACAAGAAAAAAAAAAATCTGTGTCGATTTTCAAGAAAACCTGAACAAGATTTTTTTATGGAAATACTAAAATCATAGGAACAAATGACAACATTATAAGTCAATCACAAAATATAATCAAACTGATGTACGCATGATTCGCGCTTTTAATAATTAGTCTAAAAATCTTAAGTTACGCACGGTTTGGTATCTTCTGGTGCGAGTCTAGAAGGATAGCGTATTGGTGTTAGGAGTCGCAGAGATGGCACTGACGCTACATACACAACACGAAGGAAAAAGCAGATAAATGGCAATAAAAAGATTCTCTCATATAAGAATTTGACAATGCAAACAATTATAAAAAAAATATATATATTTACATTACCATATAGGCACTGGTTCAAGCATTTGAATAAGTGTTTGTTAACACATTTAGGATATAGAATAAGTATATTTGTTGCTAATATTTTAGATTTACAACTGATTTATCTGAAATTTTAGCAACATAATCCATATAAATTAAAATATTGCCATTTTATTTATTTTCTGCTTTTCTAAGTCTCAATCTTATTATTATCCGATTCTGAACAAATAATTATGAATTTCTAATCCTATAAAACATTCTAAATCAATAACATAGAATTATTTAGAAATAATAATCATTTCAGAATTAGATCAAACAAGACAGAATTTTCTTTTTAGAATTAGGTTAGATTCTTACTAAGAATATTTCTGGATTTTATAACCACATTTTTTATACTGTCAATGGACTGGAGTGTGTGCTTGTAGCGGAAGTACCGTCTTTTGGCGTCGGCGCGCGCGGCGGACCGGCGGCGCCCGCGCCGGTACCTACAGAGATCGCATCAGTGGACCGCTGTCCACTCGCCCCTAGTGCGCCCGGTCCACGCCCGTTTACAGAGCAGACATAGCTCGATAAGTGCATTTCGGAATAAAATGATCGGTAGAGAAAATTAGATATGTTGTATCCGATTCGATGTCACAGCATTTTGTATAAAATGTAGTGTACGAAAACAGAATAGATTAAAAAAAAACACAAGAGCAGAGTATAGTAGAAAATAAATTAGATTAAGAACAATTTGACTCTACCAGAGAGCGAAATTGGTCGAACATATTGAAATGAGGGTAGTACGAAATGCAGTCATCAGCGACGTCGTACACAAAGAAAATCCGAGCGAAGCGCACAACCACGGAGCGGCAAAAACCGCGATCCGTCGCCCCACAATATTTACACGGCAAACGGACCGCAAATATCGCAAATAAATACATCGAACGCTTACATCTAGCTGTCTATACAGGGGTCACTTTACATTTATCCTATATTTACACTAGGCCACACATTTCCACAGCCTGGTTCGCGGAAGCGTCCTTGTGAATAAATAAGTTACTCAGTTCGTATCACTGACATCACACTTGTGTCGCGAACGTGGGCGGCAAGCAGTGGTCATCTAGTACGTACACCCCCCCACCTTCTAGCGCTCGCTTCACTAGCGACGTATCGCTGAAAAGATACAAAGACATTGTTAATTTTTTTGACAATAATTTCAAAATTATATAATAGAATTGGGTTCAGAAAGCTTATTTAATATTTTCTACATACATACAAGAAAAAATACTTTGACAGCAAGTCAAAAAGTAAACGCCTGAAGGATACTTCGATAATAATCCAATCGATCGAGAAGTTTGATTAGAAAAATTATTAACAGGACTTCACTAAATATTGTGGGCAAACTGCTCGTGTTGCAATTTTTTCAAAAGAAATAACGTATAATAAAGTGATGGTCGTAAAGTATAAGGCATTGTATTTTAGTAAGTAGTTCATGAAGAAACGTAAATTAGATATTATACTGACCTATTAGCGCAGTACGCGGAATCATGTGAGAGACGGCTAAGGCGCGGGTCGAGCGCCGCGAGCAGGCGCGCCGACTCCGTGTTCAGGGTCTTGCGCTTGCACTCCTCTGCTGCTTGGTTGTGTGCGTTCTGGCACTCGGGCGCCGCCGCTTCGCACTTGCCCCATGTGTTGCGGATCACATGCCCGCCGACATTGCCGCCTGCGTTTGCGGCATTCTGAGCCCGCGCTTCTGCATCGGCTGCCAATGCCGCTCTCGCCCGTCTCCGTCTCACGCACGCCAGCGCGCCTAGCGCCACCACCACTAACACTGGCACCGTAGCGCCGACCCCTACTATCCACGCCACCTTCCCCGACGACAAGCTCTCTTCGTCCGTATCTTCCCCGACTCGTCTCAAATGTCCACCGGCGGGTTTGGATGCTAGCTCTGTTAGAGAGACCGTGCAAGATTTCCCGCCCCAGCCTTGCGTGCAGGTGCACTGGTAATCGTCGACGCGATCTCTGCATGAACCTCCGTTCCGGCACGGCGACGAGGCGCATTCGTCGATGTCTATACTGCAGTCTTTCCCGGTAAATCCAGGTCGGCATCGGCATTCGTAATCGTTATCGAGGATAAGGCATTCGCCGCCATTCGCGCAGGGCTTGGCTAGGCAGAGGTCGACGCGAGTCTCGCAGCGTGGCCCCAGGAAACCGGGCGCGCACTGACAGCGCTGACCGTCGACTAAGTCTACGCAGGAGCCGCCGTGTTCACAGACGACGCCCGCGCAGTCGTCGATGTCTATTTCGCAGCGGTTGCCGCGGAAGCCAGCGCGGCACTGGCAGCGGAAGCCGTCGCCGGCGCGCGAGCAGGTGGCGCCATTGCGGCAGGGATGGGCGGCGCAGGGGTCCGCTTCCAGCGCGCAGTCCGCTCCGCCGAAGCCGACTGGACAGACGCACACGTAGCTACCTCCGCGCGGTTCGCAGACGCCGTTGTTTCGGCAGGGAAGGTCGGCACAGGTGAGCCGGCGGGTTTCGCAGCGGGCGCCTTCGTAGCCGGCCGGGCAAGCGCATGCTAACTCTCCGCCCTCGTCGGCGACGCATGCGCCGCCGTTGATGCAGGGCCGCACGGAACAGGAATGCTTTGATTTGTCGCAGTCGGAGCCAGTATACTCGTCGGGGCAGACGCATGTGTAGGAACCCTGGCCGGTGTTGTGGCAGGTGCCGCCGTTGCGACAGGGCCGATGGTTGGTGCAGTAGTTGAGGTCCTGGTTGCAGAACAACCCACCCCAGCCTTCTTCGCAGATGCAGTCCCAGGGCCGGCTGCAGGTGCCGTGTACGCAGCCCGGATGCCGCTCGCATTGGTCGCAGAGCTCGCCCACCCACCCCGAGTGGCAGCTAGAAAAGACAAAAGAGAACGTCAGCCATGTGATAACGAGCAACTAATGGCTGCGAACAATGCGCCAGGTGAATACTTAAAGCGGAGAGGCGATTAGCGCGGAGGTGCGAAGTGGCTACTCACATGCATTGGTCGGGTTTGACGCAGTGGCCGTGCTCAGAGTCGCAGCCGGGCAGGCAGCGAGCTGTAACAAAGACAAAACGTTCGTTAGCGACATAGACAAAAGAATTCCAAATGGATTTCTTTAATTGCGAGAGGGAAGCGGCGATTAATCAGTCGGCCGAGATCGAGGGAGGGCGCATCTCGCATTAAACCCGGATTCACTGCAAAGGACACGGCGTGCGGCGCGCGGCGTGCGCTCGCAAGTCGCAACCGACGCGAATATGCATACGGTTTAGCACCTTGCCGCTTTAACTGGTGTCTCGGTTTATGCGACGTTCTTGGAAATACGACTCTTTCTCAACGCGACAAGGTGGCAAATCGTCTTCGCATTCATACAGCTGGCTGTACAAAGAGAGAGGTTCGTTAGCGTCCCGAGGGCGAGGTCGCAGCCGCGTCGATTTATCTCGACTCGTCTCTATGACACCATCCTTTAAACTTTATACCTGCATTCAATTACATTTTTACTATCGAGGCGGTAAATGCCTTCGCTAGTTGTTAGTTAATCTCGCATGATATTCAGCCGACGAACAAGCAGTATTTATAAAGGCTTCTAGAGCAAAAATATTTAGCTTCAACGTAAAGTATTGCTGGTATAATATGTGCGCGTCGTTGACTTCATGATTTACGTTCAATACCGCGAACCTTACCCTGGCGCATCTTCATTCGTGAGCGGAGAAACTACACCGCATTTTCCGGCTCAGTTAGAATGCATTGCCGTGCAAAATTATAAGCGAATGTACAAAGTGAGAGGCGAGGCGGTAATGTATGGGGCTCGGTAAAAAGTGTTTTAAAGAAGTACGGCGCAGAGTCGTATCGCTCGGGTGCGCATGGGCAAGTTATCGGAGCGAATACAAAAGGGGCAGATAGCGCGGGGAGCATAACCGTCACTCGACCGTTACTATTCCCCTAACTCGCTAGAAAAATACTAGACGCCATCTTGATAATAACTTCCATTCCTGAATGCAAATGCAGCCGGCTTAGTTCTATATCGGACGAGGAAGCTGGTCGGCGCTGCGCCCGCGGAATCCAAGCTCACATGAACAAATAAAGGAGATTAGCTTCCCACTGTGTTATCCTTCCTATACTGTTTCACGCTTGCGCTCGACACAAAGCCCCCGAAACTAGCTTCAAGTTCTCGGAAAGCGGCTTAGCTCTAAAAATGAATTGGCAAATTCTCTCACTTCGTCCATTCTATTTATTATTTAGTCGTTTCTTTATCCGACGCAGGAAATTGAAAAGAGCGTAATCCGGCTTTCACGCGTACTTTCGCGTATAAAATAAACGTTTAAAAACTAAAACAATCGTTTCTCATGACCTCTTCGCGTGCATTTCGATGAATCAATAATAAAACTTTATTGGTTACATAAAGGATAAACTAAAGAAGTAGTAGACGGCGCCACGGCACGCCAGTCGGCTCTGCAGATAGATCAAAGACGTCGATTGCTGGTTCAATTCTCGCTGATCCACTTCAGTGCGCACTCGAACTTATCAGTCCGAAGGTAGAACGGTAGTAAAAATTACACTCCAAAAGCAATTTAGGGCGTAAGTGGCTCGAGCCGCGGGTGGATGCTTTACGGTCTTCCTGCAGGGCTATTAATTATTATCAATGTACATTGAACAGTATCGATTTCTAATGAAAGGCTGGCGAGCGCCGCACAGCGGTCCAAGGTCTCGCCGAGGCCAGGTAACACGAAAGCCGACCTGCTTCAGGGATGGTCACACGTGCGCAAACATACGGCTACATCTGTCCTACCCGAAACGGAAATTAGGAACGCGTGGGATTCGCGAACACAGAAAGCGAGTAATATTCGTGAGAACGGCGGTCGCGTCGACAATTAGTCAGAATGAAGCGGCCGTAAAGGATCCTCCCGCGATGTTTACCCCCTCATTAGCCGCGGAGTCAGGTCTCTATAATACCTTCCAGTCATGCGAAAGAAGTTTTCGGGATCGTTAAGCTTTCCCAGAAGGCGAGATACCGTTCAGCAGATGCGAGCTTCGTGACACGGTCAAGTACAGAGTTTATTTCGATTGGTTCGGTTCTCGTTTTAAAGGTGTTTTAGACCCGGTTCGGCATCTGTGAGTCGAGTGTGTGCGTGCGCGGTGAACGTGCCTCGTTTATATACATTACGCCGCGGCGCTTCTCTCTCTCTACGTTTTCGTAATAGCATCTCTAGGGCTCGAGACGTTTATATAACTTTCACACGTTTCCCGATCCTGTGTTTGTTTACTTTTTCCAGAAAATTGTGATTTCTCGGTCGCCGTGGAGGCTGACGCGCGGGCGGCGGGTGCGAGCGAGAGCGCGGTATGCGCGTCGCGGGTGTTGTCGTCTCTGTCTGTCTGTTTTTTGCGGCGCCGGAGTGTGGGAACGCTGCGGCAGGTGGGGCTGCGCTGCCGAGATTGCGCGAGACATCCGCCCGACAATGCATCTCCGTCGGCGCTTTGTTTCCACTCGACGATGTGCTTAACATACTCGTACGTCACGACTCTCCGATGGATTGGAAAAACTAGCATTAGAAAAAGGTAGCAGGATGTTAGACCCCAGTCTCTGGCTCCACTTTCTAATTTATGATCGACAGAGATTGAACGATCGAGACGTGTTTTAGAAATCTAGAAACGAAACAAAGTTCAAACGCGAGATGTACAAAATATTTCGCCTGTTAAACGAACGAATTGATTTCCTTCCCCCTTTACTACAGGTCATTAACAGGAACATGATCTTAAATGCAATAGAATTTAACATTCCAGATACGGAGATTGCCATGAATGACACGCTAGGCGTAACTTTGAATTAGTCTCTAATAAACATAACACTGCAAATATTAATAATTTCTTCAATCATAATGCTGAAGACCTTTAAACTCGATTGTTAGTATTCCGGATGTGGGTATAGAATGTGCAAACGATGGTTTCGACTGTCTACGGGTTATGAGTAATGAGAGCGATCGTAATAAACACGAGAACCTTGAAGAAGCCCATGTTCCGACTGGCAAGGACACACGTAAGCATAGTTTACGTTGACGATGATCGATTAGAAAGCAGTGTTTGACTCCGTTTTGTTTACCATCGGGCAGGTAATGCAAATAGACAAGTCAGCCGGTCGCACGGTCGTAAGTAATATTAATGGCTCTGTCGCCTTACTAGTGTGAGTTTTACATATTCGAAAGGTATTTCAATGATTACAAAGGCCCTTGGGAAGTTTTAAGCTTTCGCGATGTTTCCTAATAGATTTTGTCTATTGTAAATTTACATTAAAAAAATTTCATAATCTAAAAAAATGAATAGAATATAACTTTTTTGTACACATATACATATATATAAAACAGAAACAACAAGGATTAGAGGTAATATGACGGCGGCTTTATCGCCTAAAGCGATTTCTTCCAGACAACCTTTGGATGGATAGGACAAGACACAGCTAATATAGTTGGCAGTGTAAAACTACTTTCTAGTACTCGACTGGCTAGCTCATTTCCTCAAGTTTAAAATCTACACACCATATCATCTTTACACCTACCGGTGTTCCGGCAGCCTCACTTAAGGATCTAGTTTCATTCCAGGCTGGGTGTGTTTACAGTCTTCGACCACACGGTCACGTCAGATCGTTACTATCAGATGAAATGTGTATACTAATAAAAATATATCTCAATTTGTAACTAAAACCGTTGCCTTGGTGGTGCCGGCGTAAGAATAGTACCCCACCCTCTCTACCCGTGGTTGCCGTAAGAGTCGGCTAAGGGATGTAATCCGAAAGATGGGCAGCAGCGTCTTCCTTGAACAATCACACCTAACTGCGCTCGCCAACCCGCCTGCCAAGCGTGGCGAGTATTGGCAAAACCCCCCCAAGAGGAGGCCTAAGTCCAGCAGATCTTAAATGATGGCTGATGATGATGATAACCTAAAATCATCTAAGAATGATACTCGTTTATATTGTCGATTTCGATTCTAATTAACTTGTAGTTTATTTGCCAGATAACAAGAGGTGGTTAAGCCGTGTCAAACTGAGGTTAAGCTATTATTAACTAACTTATGATCATAATCAGATAAGTTCTCATAGTAAAGTTTTTATGAGTTCCTTGACACTTCATTACCATAGATATTATTGTATGCAATTACATTAAATGAAATATTTTTGAATGGGCACTTAAACTTTTGAACTGTGAAAATAATTTTGTATTCTATTGTAATATAGAAATGAATGAAAGGAAATTATTACATTTAGTTCGTTAATGAGGTTAAAAACCTAATTATATTTTTTAATAATATCTATTCATTTAATATAATTGACTAGTCTTATGTACATGTAATTATATATTAATATTTTAATAAAAATTTAGCGATGATAGTTTAGTGGTGAGCGCGGTCGATTCACATGCCGAAGGGCGTGGATTCGAACTCCAACAATGAGCTTGAACCGGTAAAGGAAAACATCGTGAGGAACTTTAGCATGGTGGTAGGGTATTTTCCAGTACGCGGCTGGTTAGCTAGATAATAATCTGCCGCCAATCACTTAACGGTGTGTACCGGCAGCCTCACTTGAGAGCCAGTTCTGTGGTGTGCTTTACCACCTTCGACCACACCGTCACTTAACATCAGGTGAGCTGTGGTAAAACACCTAGCTTGTGAAACGTTTAAAAAAACTTTATTATAATTCTTTTAAAGATAACAAATTGTGAAGTGCTCGACAAAAACTAAATTTATTTCAAATTATTTCAGTTACAGACAATAAATTCGCACAGGAAGATTGAAAAATTATATTAAAACTATTAAAATATTTTGTAGACTTACAACACAATTTATGACTATGAAGGCACTTCACGAAAATTATAATTATTCTAAAGATGGTGAAACAAAAAAAATGAGTAACAAAAACGGTATCATATTACATTCATATACTTATGAAAAATAATACCGTATTAACGTCAATGAGACGTATTTATCTGCAGACTTTCATAAGGGGGAGCCACAGTAGAGTTTTCTAAATGTAACTGTAAGTTATTTTAGTTCTCCCATTTGACCACATCTATATGAAAAGTGGTTTCTCTATTTTGATATGTATAAAATCAACAAGTTTCCATATAGAGCCACACGTTTACAACGCGCATATAATATATAAGAAGAACACCTCTTGATTAGCAAAAAAATATACATACGATATAAAAAGATCGTATTATTTATGAAGACATCAGACGACGTTGTTTCCTACGCACTTTTAGCATTTTTTTACTATTTTTTGTTGCTGTCGTATCAATGTGACACTTCTTGAAAATAGGGGTCAAAAACATTTTTGGGCAAACAAAAAAAATATCAAGTATTCCGAATTTGTCTTGATGGCGGTGTTGCTTTGTTTTGACACATAGACTTAGTTGAAGCACGTAACTAAAATCTTCTAGCAACATCTATAATGTAAAAGTAAGAGATAATGTTTGTCTATGACCATTGCAGCGATGCACAGAACTTTGAGTAGTTAAACTAAGTCCAGGGCATAGTTGCTTTGACGCTAATTACTTTAAGACGATTTCGATAGTTAGTCTCAACAACCCTGTAATTCGCTAATAATTTCGCTAGCTGCAGTACCCTTCAAACCGGAACATAGTAATGTTTATATACTACTGCTTGGCGGCAGAATATTTGAAATAGATATAACTAGGTGTCACGTATTACTATTTCCCGCCATAAAACCCTCTTATAAGGACACTTGGATTATTATGACGAATCTAACGATACCTTAATTGTCGTAATCCATTCAGGCGTTTGGAAAATACGAGGTAATAAAGATACACGCGAAAAACATAACCTTTCCTTGGCAGTCGGGTAAAAACTGTAATTGTAATTCCTATGTCATAAGGTTAAAATTATCTTGTGTATATACATATACATACATATATCTAAACCTACCTACTAAAACCGTATAGAGATAATATATGTTTTAGTAAGGACGATAAGCTGGGGTGTGTCACTCTCCCAATTACTAGATTACGTGACTTGTAGAAGAGGCCACGCAAATTGTGCGGGAGGATGTTCTAAAAATTGTCATACGTACACATTTTAATGAGGATGAATGAATTGCGCGTTCCATATATCATTTTAAGAATTTGGAACATTCACAATATCAAGTTCAACGCGGAATACTGAAATGATACAAAATAGATCATCAGATGAATCTTTTCAAGGTGAAAGTAGTTTGAAGGTGTGGGTGAGTCTTCTATTCTGTGGAACCATCTAGTGATAAGGTGCAGACTAAAGGTGTGTACAATTTCATGCTTTGAAATGTGTACTAATTTTATTAAGCAATAAACCTTTGTGGAGTTGATATTTGGGATACCGCAAATGTTTTTGTAATGCTTAGTGGTTTCACGAATAATTTATCGATATAAATGTCAATAATAAAAAACGTATCAAAATAAATGGATCGAAGATTTAAGCAATGACCGATGCGGTCATATGTGTTAGCGAGTACAACTAAAACAGGCGATGTTGATTTAAATTAAAATTAGATTTAAAATTTAATTTAGATGTTGGCCTACTTGGGTGAGAGGCAAGTGTTGAAGATTTTGTAAAAGATCAGAGCGCGAACTCGACGCACAACTTCCATAGCAAGAAGAACTTAAGTATTCCAATATAATGATTGGTACCACACCAAGATTTGGTTTAAATCTACACTGGATATGAAAGCAATCTCTAGTACAGATCAAAGAAAAAAGCCACTACACTTGACTCCATGATATCGCGGCATTTCTTATATACCTACATGTTTATATACGTCGTTGAGTCATATTATAATGCACATGTTCTGATCAAATAATGTTTAATCATGCACATAAAGAGGAAATTTTCACACATCCCTTTCTAGCCATGATGATACGACATCGAAACAAAGTCATAAGGGTTAATCGAAAGAAAAACGGAAGGATTAGTAGTTTGAAATCCTATCACGGTAATACGGCGTTTAATATCTTTTTCCGAAGGTCACAAGTGTGTCGAGAACACACTTCCAGGAGGACGTAGAACAGCTCGATTCACATTTAAAAAAAACTTACGTTTAGAACAGTAGTCTCCAGTCCAGCCTGGCTTGCACACGATCTCGCCGGTGGCGGAGCAAGTGTAGTGCCCAAATGGGTCGTCTCTCGGTCTGCAGAGCACTTCACACCCGCTGCCGTAGTAATGCTGTGAGCAGGTCACGCGGTACGAGAGCCGGAGGTGCGGGCTGCCGGAGCCGCCCCACCGCTGGTCTTCTTCCACCCAGGGGCCGCCAACGTCCGCTATGCTTTGCTTCGTCATGCGGGCTATTAGTGAGTCTGAAATTAAATAGAAAAACATTTAATTTGATTATAGCTTTACCACGTCTCATTATTTACGTGTATTATGTTAATCTTAAGGTCTTTTCCATTTTTCATAAATCATGTGTGTAATTATCGTTATTACTTTTACTATGGAACCAACCATAAAATCATGAAAAACAAAAACTGGTCTATAAATTTTGTTAAAGGTCAATGACATTTTTCTAGTATAGCCCACGCTCATAACCCTGTATACCTATAATACGTGTGGGACTGACATGTCAATGTTCGCCAGTCCTAAATAATCACATCACATCATCAGCCATAGGACGTCCACTACTGGACATAGGCCTCCTCCTGGGGGGGTTTTGCCAATACTCGCCACGCTTGGCAGGCGGGTTGGCGAGCGTAGTTAAGTGTGATTGTTCAAGGAAGACGCTGCTGCCCATCTTCCGGATGACATCCCTTAGCCGACTCTTACGGCAACCACAGGTAGAGAGGGTGGGGTACAATTCTTACGCCGGCACCACCACGGCAAATAATAATAATAATAAATATAAAAAAATATGTAAGAAAACAGTTTGTGGCTTATACGACAAGAGACATCAGCCGAATTCGAATCAACTCTGTTTTTATACTGTCCCATTGCTGGGCGCGAGCGAGAAGTGTAAGGTTATGGTCCACCACGCTGAGCAAATACAGGTGGACTTCACACATCTTTGAAAACTTTTTAAGAACTGTCAGACATGCAAGTTTCCTCGCGATAGATATAGTACCTACGTACATATGTACATATGAATGTATAAGCCAACTCAGCTGCCGGTAACGTTTCATCGGTTTCATAGTGATACAAACTATGGTCCCTTAAGACTTATATGAGATGGATCCTTAAGAATAATACAACACGTAAATATATCTCAGTACGAGAAGTGGAAAAGTTTATAGAAAAATTTGGGAAAATATCGCGGCGTCACCGTCATCGCTCAAATCCAGAACACAAAAACAATTGAGATCTCACGATCCCATGCGGGCCGCTAGCAGTTCATCCTACTCAATCCACCCTTTCTCACGGCGATACACCAATAATCGTATTATCATCTTAATTAAGAACGTTTAAGAGTCGAAAGCTCTCGTAAAGTACCATCGCGATCTTATATTGGCTGAAGTTTTATGTACATGAGAACCACATTACGAATGCATGCCGTGCTGTCTTACATAACTTCATATTTAAATGTTTTTTCATAAGATAAACGATAGTTATACTTTTAATAATGAACTTACAACTTGTGTTTAAAATCAGATATAAAGTATTGCCACATAAAATCGAGAGTAAAGTGACAAAATGTAAACCAGAGCTTAATATTCTTACAGCGCATTACATTTTGTAAACCAGCTGTATTTTTATTTTGTGGTTCACAATTTGTCGCCAAGCACTTAACATTGTGTTCAAACAGTCTCGCTTGACACAGTTCTATTCCAAGTGAGGTGTGCTTTACCATCTTCGACAACGCTATCATTTAACATCAGGTGAGTTTTTTTTTATGGTTGACATGCTAGGTGTTTGACCACAGCTCACTGATGTTAAGTGACGGTGTGGTCGAAGATGGTAAAGCAGACCTAGCCTGGAATGGTTACCGTTAGATTTTTAACTTGAGGGCGGTAGCTAGCCAGCCGAGTACTAAATAGTACCCTACCACCACGCTATGGTTTCCTTCACCGGCAATTCAAGCTCATTGTTGGGGTTTGAACCCACGCCCTTCGGCATGAGAGCCGACCGCGCTAACCACTGAGCTATCATCGCTACAAGAGTTGAGAAATACCTAACCTGTACTATAAAAAAAAAAAACATGGTTCAACATAACCCTAATAGTACTAATACCCTATTCATAAATGATTTGTGTTGAATAAAAAATAATTAGTTATTAACATAGTTATGTTAAAACCCATATATAGGTATGTGCATTTGTAGCTTAAATACTCCAAATTATATAATTTAATAAATTATAGAAGTAATTCTTAATAAGATAAAGCGAGTCTGTCTTAAATGAGCAAAAAAAATCGTTTACACGGCTATTTATTTAGCATTTAAAATCGATTTAAATTAGTCCCAACCTCTTTATTCGATGGCATACCGATCTGATTGGATTTATTCGAATGCCATCAAAATGTAGTAAACGAACAAATTGTTAAGTTTTCTGGCAATAATACTTTTGTATCAAATAAATATGTGATATCTTATTACCATAAAGTTTATTGATAGACAAATCAATAATACCTAATATATTTTGAATATATAAACTTAGACTAGATCGAATAAAAGAATTCATTTTTATGCAAGAAATATCTTATGATAACTGGTATTTTGTGTGTTCCTAAAAACGACCATATTGTGAAAACAATATATAAAAATCTTACTACATATCGTCCACTTGCGACGACAGTGTGACATCTGGAATTATACGATTTTTGTTTTACTTATATTCTGAAAAGCGATCTCGCGTTCTATTATCTCCAAAACATAGGATATTTTTTCTACAATAAACAACAAAGAAAAGAGAGAAAGAAAAAATATTACGAAATAGCGCTGTCTCGTTTGGTGATCTAGTTGGCTTCGACACAGTGACAGTTCAGCAGTCACCTAAGCATCAAGGTGTGAAGTGCTCTCGGTTTTCATGAAAAACGTGACATATATAGGATACCACGTATTAAATGTCAATTTCTACATCATCTTCAACGTGTCAACTAAAGTTATCACCTTGTAAATTTACTTTTTATTTGGATCGTGCAAAAAAAAAACTTTTTAATGAACTTAATTTACTTACAAATGTGTTTTTTTCTTCTTTTTGACAATTCATTTCAATATTAGTTATACTCTAATCACTTCATACATAATAAAGCTAACTTGAAAACAATTTAAGAGTAATGCTCATTTAAAAATTTAAAATTATGGTTTTTGAGTTGTCACACTGTTGTCGCAAGGGAACGATATATACATTACTACATAACATACTACATATAGTTACCTTAGAGTACAAGACGTATTCTGTAATGTACCTGCTGTATCTCCTACACTCAGATATATATTTAAATCCCATCCGACAGCTTTTATTCTTGTTGCATCGAAACATTCCTAACTCGGTTATCTTGACAACGGTTTGAACCAGACGAAACAAAATTAAAAGGTACATTAAAATGCGGACTAATTTTGTAACAGTAATTGTTTTTTTTTTATTAAGTGAATCGTGCACATTTATATTAAACACTACTATGTTTGTTTCGGGTAAGTAATCATCCCTATTGTCAGATTAAACATTACATTAAACCAGGGACTATAATTTGACATGTTATCCGCTTGTTAGAGGTAACAGTTGTAAATGCCATTTGCGGTTACCTATCATATTAAAACTCGTCTCGATAAAATATGTTTCACATTATAACCTTGTAAGAATAAGTATTATTTATAGAAATGAGGTACAATAAAAAATTTTTATCGACTCGAATAATAGGAATTTTATCAACGATCTGATCACGAATCATTAAGGTCGAAATTCATCTCGATTAAGGAAATCACATGAAAGGAATGCTCGTATTATCTGTAAAGGTTTGATTTGGTTCTGATGAATTTAATTAGAAGTTACAACAAGTCTAGTTTTATTATTTCTCTAATAATAACGGATAGAAGTGGGTATTGGCCTCTAGGGAGAAGAAATATTTGTAATCCCGATTTATTTGGTGTAATTCGGGTCAATGATGATGCTCTATTTTTCCTTCTGATTCATGGAAGTCTATTTCTATTGGTGAGTATATAACAGGTGCTTAGTATATGTAGGACAACACTAGTACACATTTTTATGTAGTAACGACGTTCCGGCTTCACACGGGTGCAATGTAGACACTAATGTGGTGCATATGCATGTATTCAACACATAAACCTTCCTCTTGAATCACTCTGTCTATTGATGGAAACTGCATTAAAATATGTAAGCGTACAAACGGCGGGAAGCGACTTTGTTTTATTACTATGTAGAGATAGATTAAGTGTTTGATCAAACCTGATGTTAAGTGCCGTTCTAATCGCAGATGGTAAACACCTGATTTGTATTAGATCGATATTTATTACAATTCAAATCGAAATGAAATTGAAACAAAAAAAAAACGCATATTTTAAATTTGGTTCCGAATTCAAAACTCGAAATACGACCGAATTGCAACAACTCGCTACGATATAAAATCGAATAGGTGGATTTAAATCAATAGTTGAAATTGTTAAGTTGTGCACAGCACAGCATGTTTTTGTTAGGCAGTATCCACACGTATCTTCCAGATTTATTGATCTGATACCATCTTGAGCTTACACCGAACCGGTAATGCGTATGTACTCAACTTCGACGCTTACTTGGTATTTAGTATTCCACTCCTATGTATAGAGTGGTAGTAACGCCAAAGCTCATGTTAAATTGTATAAATACATCGTACAATTTACATCTTCCTGTTTTGAACTAGTTATCTATGTTTTAGCCATATTTGTGAAAGATTAAAGTCAATCCCACGTTCTTGAACCCATTTTATTAAACGGTGATAGAGTGACTTAATTCTGTGTTTGTAACTTTAGAAATTAAGTTATAATTGACTAGCCGTTACCCGCGACTTCTTCCGCGTGGAACTTAACTTAAAGTTTGTACAGTTTGCAGTATAAATATCCTATATGTAAATCCAGGCCATAAACTATATGTGTGCCAAATTTCATCCAAATCCGTTCAGTAGATTTTGCGTCAAAGAATAACAAACATCCATCTACCCTCATAAACTTTTATTTCAATCAATGTTCGGTACTTTGTAGTTACCGTGATGGACAACTATTTAAATACCTACAAGTTTGTACCCTCGATGCGCAAGTCCGAATCGCACTTGGCCGATTTTTTTTTGTTATATACGTAAGGTACGTATTTTTCTAACAGAAAAATCTTATCTTTTTATGAAATTTCTTCTTTCCAGTTTCATCAACTACTCATAAATACGATCCAATCTAATATAAGAATTTGTTCGAAATAATTTAATCAGTTAGAAAATATATTATCAAGTTATGTGGTAAAGTGTTTGGTAAAATGACGGAAAGTATGTAGTAGGTTAGAGTTAGGAGCAATTGCTTGTAAAATTGCAGTATTATTGAAATAACATCAGTCGTCGAAACTTAAGAGAAACAATCAAATAAATTACACTCATCATCCGAAACCGACTGTAACCATATTAAATGAGGGTTGTACCACTATCGCATCTATTAATGTAATACCGATTCACAAATAAATAACACATTTAAAGAAGGACGAGGCAGCAGGGCTTGCCACTAAGAAACTTTACTCCCATGTACCATATCACAATAAATATAAATAAAAAAATACTGAGACCTCGAATACTGCTTTATTATGACAAGGTTCTAAATTGGTTCTGTAATATGTAGCTGGTTGTACGTGCTCCACCGCTTCGCCGGATAACATATAATTACGGCCGGTAGAGGTCAATACAAATAAGAGAATAAAGAATGATAAACAAAAACAAAAGAAAGGCGAAATAACCGATAATTTAAGGAGCACTATCGACGGAGACTTTACCAGCGATTTTTGGAAATGGGACGAACATGCAATGTACGATCGGTGCGCCGGATGCGGTCTGCTTCAACTCATTATGCTACAAGCTGTATAGAATTCCATTTGAAACAAACACAAATACAAATCTCACGCTGACGCTTGCTCTGTTTCGAAGCTAGAACATAAACAACTCTGCCGAGTATATCTCGAATGTAATTTGGACTGGAAACTGTAACGCGAAACTGTGACAGTGTTCCGCAGATGGGCCCACATCATTAAGAAGAAACTGACACGACGCGGACACCTGCCAGTCCGGTCACAGTCCAGTCGCGGTGGGAACACCACCGCGCCTCTTCAATGGACCGGTCCGCGCTCTCTTATTTACAAAACTGTCCACTTCTATCGAGTATTTCAATTCGATTGCGGGCGTCTACCGAATAATAAACAAATCGAGTGCTCTTCCATATAAATAAAAGACATCATAGCTTGAAGAGTTTTAAGCAAAGAGTGCTTTGTCCAACATAATTACTCCCAAGTTTTTGATGGGTGCCTAGAAATGTTTTTCGATTGCGTAGATAATTCTATTTAAATATCAAGGCAGACGGGTGACGTGGACTTAACCTTTAGGAAAGCCAATTAACAAAGCTACTAAGTATTAATAGAGACTGGGAACGACGGTCGCAATGACTCGCCTAATAGTTAATAATGCACGGGATAACGAGATAAGCACCCGTCACAACATAACTGTATCGATAATCGCATTTGCGAGCGGTAGCCGATCGAGTTGCCGCGGGGCTTTCAAACCAGACGAGTAATAGCTCGATTCTTTATCGATACATTTCACACGCTTTAGTAAAAAGGCCAATCGTAAAGTATCCTGGAGTAAACAAAGGACGGAACAGGACAGGAGTGCGTCCACTTATCTTAAACATGTGCCTAGCATCTGTCGATAAGACTTCCTGAGTCGCCTGTTACATCATAAATCGAGTCTTCCGGGCCGTCTTCCGAGATTTTTTCCACGACGAAAGACGAAGTGTAAACTTTCAATCGAGTAAAAACTTCCCTCGGAGCTGTATTTTTTAGCACCGAGTAAACAATCCCCGGACCCGTTAGAGACCAGGTGCTTGCCTCGGGCGCTCAACAAAAGATTTCGGTGAAGGAACAAGCGACAACATCGCATTCGCCGAGCCATTGTGTACGGTTATTTGTTTAGCGAGTGAATCGCTTTAACCGTGGAGTAACAATCGTCAGTCGGACGCGTGTTTGTCTATGATATATGGCATTCTTTAGTCGTGTGTCGTATTCTTTGGAGATCTTAGGGTATCAGGGGTCGAGATGAGCGATTAGTGAATCTGCGCAACGGACGTTTTCCTCAGCTGCTCAACTTCATCACAATAAAGTTAACCTATAGAAAATAACCTGGATTGTTTTCGCTTCCAGCTACCGACATCTGAGGGTCTAGACAAAGTACCATTCGATTAACGATAACGCTAATAGAAACGTATTTACGGGATTGATATAAGTCGATATGTCACGTGGGCAGCTTATATCAATCTTTCAAAATTTTCAGTGACTAATTAGTCGATGAAGTAATGTCATTACGTACTTATATCGTCACTCCATCGAGTCTGGTCTTCTAGCTCGGTTTAGACAAAAAATGGAATATGATTTAATAAACATTAACCGGTGGGTAACTCCAAACGGTGCTCCTAAACTCCTAACCTGTTATTAAGGTTGATTAGATTTCTGTTGGTAACATTTCTCGGTAGTATTGGGCCCGCCCCACGCTCCCGCACCATATTAAAAATATACCCGTCTCCTATCCACTCCGGACGCTAATGATTTTCGGTAAACCGGCCCGTAGACACACCTCACTCATATCTCTGAATCTCCTAAGTAAATCACCGGCTTTTTTGTTGTTATTCGGTCAAGAATTATAATTATGTCGGTCAGAGTGCAGCGGGATGAAAACCTAATTAAGAAATGGGCGGTATTGGAATTTTGCATTCGCCAATATTTTGATCTTGGATACTTCTAGCACAAATACTATAGCACTACCTATACGGTAAAAATTCATGAAAACAGACAGATTACGGTAAAAATTTGTGACATATACATTTTAAACGATTTTGTTTAACTTTAATATTTCTTGTATTAATTCTTGGGACAGAATGTAAACAGTTTTGATTTACGCCCGATAGATGCTTTTTCAACTATAAACAAATATATTTTTCTATCGCTTACGTAGTACGTATTTCTCGTAAGCGCAAGCGTACCTATCGGCCGTAAATGGCAACTACTTTGTTTCGTCAGTTTTTGGGCTAGGGGTACAGATTGGACGAGTTTGGAAGTGCGCTTTAAATTGTTATTTTTTTTCTTCGTGTTCTAAGAAGGCACGTATTGATGAGTCTGTATTATCACGATGATGTATTTATGAGTCGGGCGTTTACAATTCATTCGGAATCGTTGAGGGTTCCGTGCCCGAAGGGGATGCGATTTACTTACCAAATCTTAGGTAAATGTATCTTTTAAGCAGTAAAAAGTAGCCGGTTGCAATTAACAATGAATATGTATTACTATTAGGGATTATATATAGGAAAAGTGACTATATAATGTCCTTTTCGTTTTTGATCTTCTATAATATTGATAAAACAATAAAGCGTCATATTTTGTGTGATTCTGCCAAAAACGAGCCGCGCTTGCGTAAGACGTAGTAATCTGTCTACTAAACAAAAAAAAAACAAAAACTGTTAACTTAAACGAGTTTGCAAATTATTATATAATTATAATTACATATGTACCTACCTAAATTGAAATTATTTTTAATTGTAATGGTATGTGTTGTTTTAATCTTTTTGTAATTGGCCATAATTTTATTTCTTCTTATACAAATGACTAAAAACTTTCTTAAGTAAACGCAACATAATATTTTGTTTATTATGTTGTTAGTGGTACGGAACCCTGGGTGTGCTCATCCGACTCGCTCTTTACCAGTTTTTTTCGGTCACGCCACGTCGCATGTACGGAATAAACTGTCGATTCTTTATTGGGCATGAGTTTTCGTGATGTCGTCAGGTGGATAGAACCCAAATCGATGGTTATATGATAATAATCAGACATTATTGAAACCATGAAACACATGGCTCCCGTCTCGGCGCAGAGAAACGCGATCAGGAACAAGTGGTATTGAGCGATTTGGCTATAATTATGCACAGATATGACGTACAGATATGTGCAAAGATTCTGCGCTCGAGTCAACCATATGCACATTTGCGCATACAGTTGTAAAATCAAGTCGCTATTTGTGTGTTAAATGATCGAGTTTTATAATTTTACCAAAATACAGCTTAAAGTTAAATTGATTTTAAACATTATGTGTGTTTTCATGAATTTCGCAGCGCCCGCGGTTTCACTCAATAGCTTAAGGGAACAAATAGTTTATATTGCGAAGTGAAAAGTGTCCATGTAAGGTACAAATAGCAGAGATCGCTCTTAGCGAAAAGGCCGCCACTTGTGGCTGTAGCTCATAAGATTCTTTTGTTCTCTGTACTTTATTTTTCTTCTATTTTTGGTGTACACAATAAAAAGGTTGATTGTTGATTTGATTTGATTTGATTTGAAAGATAAACTTTATTCCTGCCTGAAAAGCTGGACCGCGCATTTTAGAGAGGTCTATGCCTATGGTCTTTAGACAGATTAATAAAAAAAAAACGAATAATTGAAATCTTGGGCATTTCTATAGAATATCATCTGTGGTCATAAGTTATGTGAGCGACGTCTATGTGACGGTCAACGGCCATCGGAATACATTAGAACATTTCTACTAAATTTTCGTCCTACAGAAGGCTGAGTTTATTAGAATAGCGCTCACATTGGCACGAGAATCACGCGCTGCGAGGCGTGCCACGCAAACCAATAGAACTCGCCATGGGAACATTTTTGTCTTCCACGATATGATAATATGAGCATTCAAATATACATACTGTCCGTTAAATGCACGATAAACACCCAGAATTACAGTGAAGCCTGAATGTGAGCGAGACGTGGCGACGTGACGGGAATTTTACAAGCTTTACGACGTTCGTGGCGACTTTTTAACATAATTTTTATCGTATTAGAAATGGAGCAGGCTTACCGTCTGATCTGGACGTATCGTTGGTGTCGTGCCACGCTTCGACTATTAGCGAGAAGGTGCCCTGGAAAACAAAATATACAATTAAACACATGTTTAGTGCGAATCAAATAAAACTTAGTAGTTAAATTTATATCTCGATTGTAGTAGTCTTTCGGATTCTCTACAATGTTTCAAATCCTTAGTTGGTAAGATTGTTTAACAGCTGTTTGTATAAAATGTTCCACTGCTCTTCTCATTGTGAAAAAGGTAAGGTCATAGTCCACCACACTAGTCAAGTGCAATGGCAAATTTCACATATCTTCGTGAACATTCAGACATATAATGCACGGTTTCATCACCGTGTAAAGTTAGCGGCTATACGCATATAACTTATCAAAGATAAATGTGTGCCGTGGGATTCAAACCCAGGACCTTCAGATTGGAAAACAGAAGGTTACGCATCCACATTTTTATTACTTCTAAAAATACTTTTAAATTTATTTACTGGTGAAGCCAATAAAATAAGAATGAAAATACGTTTTTTAAGCATAATGTAAAATCAACATCTAGACAAAGAACGAGAGAGCTAAAAATGAACAAAAATAAACGCTTAAAAATGTTGTTCTCTTCTGATAGACTAACACGAATAGAACAGATAATTTGAACGCGAGTCCACATTGAGGGGTTAAATGGAACATTCCTCAAGGGTAACCTACATAATGGCGAACCCCGATAAAGACATGCCATAAAATCACGAAGTAATGAGCCGATTTATCAGACGCCACAAAACAGCAAAAGTTGTTTCTATAAAATTCTTCCCATGTTTTTTTTTCTTCGCTTAACTTTACTGGCTACATGGTATACATTTTAATTTAAGTACGCAAATTTAATGATTCTACGACCAGATTAAAAACTCTGTTCCAAGATTAAAAACTTTTTTGTGTTTAAATTTTTATTTTCGTTTTCAATTCTAGAATATTGATTTAACAGGTATTGTGTATGGAGCCAGTATCAAGTATTTTATAATACTTTCTATTTTATATAGATTTTTTTTTTTACTTTTGTTGGTTCAGGCCGTTATGGTGTATTTAGCCACAAGTTTATTTAACCTTTTTAATGAACATTCCAAACATTTCCTTTACAATGTTAACTGGCTAAGTATGATAGACAGGTGAACTTGCCGGCAGATGGCGCGAATTGTTACCAGATCTAAAAATAAGTCCCCAAGACGAGGCAAGAACGCTTAACAAGTCCAATATAGGATCATGTAATACGCCTTATAATAAAAAATAGGGAACGCGCGTATCTGATATGGAGCTATTGACATTTGTAGATGTTTACTTAAGGCGAAACGGCAGTCCAAATTCGATTACGATAGATAACAAGCACAGTTTAGGCGCCTAGAGTTAGTTTATCAATACTATCAATAGCTTTTATGGCCAACGCTAAAGGCACGTCTTCCGCTGCAAAAATGTTGATGGCTTGAAACTCCTATAAGAACCGGTCGTGTAGTAAGGTGGGTTAGGTATGTTCTAAGGCCCTTTCGTTTCTCGGTTTTGATTAATTGTGCTTTTAATGTTTGGAAATGATTTTGTGCGAAAAGAAAATCAAAGCTTAATTAGTTTTCCTTACGTTACGTATTTCGTCATTTTGTGAATAAAATATAACTATTTATATGCGTAGGTACTTTATAGTACTCGACTGGCTAGCTAAGATCCTAAGTTGAAAATCTAACGGTGTGTTCCGGCAGCCTCATTTGATAGCCAGTTCCATCCCAAGCTAGGTGTGCTTACCATCTTCGACCACACCGTTACTTAACATCAAGTGAGCTGTGTTCAAACACCTAGACTGTAAACCATGAAAAAAAGAAAACATTAAAAAAAATACAAGTTTTTGTAAATAATATAGTAGGATGAAATTGAAATAATCGTCAAAGTTATAAATGTCTTTAGTAGGTAAGATCTTAGCTTGGTCTAGAAAAGGTCTGTTCTTGGTAGAACAACTATAATCTTGTACATTGCAATAGTGTATGTACAGAAGATCACCACGGACAGAGGTACCAACATAATAATTACAATAAGCGTGTCCGACGCAGCTGCCGGATATCAAGGGTCACCTCTTAAGTAGCTCCTCATTGGGCCATAACGATGTGATTCAGTTTTCCTTGACAGATGTCATCCAATTAATGAATGAAAATAATTTGCATTCAAGAACAATGTCTTATTTACATGATACATATCTATCGAACAATGATTATTGTCGGCGGTGGAAACTAATACTAGAAATCCGACGTTTCACAACGATAGGAAGAAGTATAGCTTGTTAATAACAATTAGACTTTCGATACGGGGTATTGACGAATTTACAAGTATGATAAAAAGGGAAAATTGTTACGATGATAGTTCAGTGATTAGAGCGGGTCAATCGCCAGGGCGTGGGTTCTAATTCTAAGAAAAAGTTAGAGCTGTCGGTGAAGGCGATGTACTCGTATGATGGTAGGCTAGCTTAAGATAAAAATCTACCGCTAAGCGCCTACCGGTGTATTCCGTTAGCTTCGCTTGAGAGCCAGTTCCATTCCAGGCATAAGTGTGCTTCTACCACGGTGTCACTTTTAATCAGGCAAACTGCGGTTAAACACCTAGCTTGTTACCTATAGAAAATAATCTGTGAACCAATCGCTGATATCATCGTTTCTTTCTTACAACGAAAATGACAAAGTTTTACGTGTATATACGATAGTTTCACAGGAAATTTAAGAAAAACTGGAAAATAAATGGTTTGGCCGCGGACTATTATTATGAATGAGAATAATATTTGTTAGCTTGTTTAGAATTTCACGGTTTGTTTAGTCAAGTCAAACTTTGTTTATACGTATACGTAATAGATCGTAGTCAAATTTTGTAACAAAAAAAAAAGGAAGTGTAGTTGTGTATATTCATTATATTATACCTATGTATAGACAATTGTGAAAAGCAATGCATCAAAATAGTGAGTGAAAACTTGTCAAAATACTTATGTAAAGTCGATTCGATAGATTGAGTACGATTGTATCGATTTGTTAATCGAGTATGGAGAACGCATTTCGGTCAGCTGGGCCGGTCGTAAGTATATGCCGGTTCCCACGACACTGACTCTCGACGGCCCATAAAAAGCCATGCGCTTACGTTTGTACGCGTGCAGTAGCAAATACAAACGTACCACCGCACACTAGCGCAACTCCACACCGGCCAATCAAGGAAGTGCTAACACTTGACGATTGAAAGAAATTGTGAATTTAATTTGTCAACTTTTTTTCACACCGTAATCGCCCAACCCAGATCTAAACAATGAACTAATTGCATCTCGAATCAAAACTATTTCATAATATCTCGATTCTCATTCGATAGCGTGAAAATTGTATTAAAAGGAATCGGATGATTCAACGAAACGAGTCGGCCGGGAATCGTTTGATAATCGTTTTACGAGGGTCCTAAGCTACTTCCATATCTGAATCCGATATTTCGTTATTAATTAGAGAACCGAAAGGATAAGCAAGTACGTGGGAACGGACAAGCGTTCTTTCTTTCTTTTTTCTACCTCTTGTAACATGTGTTTGGGGTTTTAAGGGCCAAAACAAAAGACGCTCGGCCTTAAGTTCAGGTGGCCGATTTTGGATCTCGCCACGTGTTAACAACAATTGTTCTTAATGACTTTTAAACAAGAAATAGCAACAGATGTTCAATTGTTAAAGATTAGTAATATTTCGTGAACAAACAAGGGAAACGGATGGTTGCTTTAAAAAAAAAAACTATGTATAGGTACATTTATTTTGTTAAATACAGGCGTTACAGAATTTCTTTCTTTCCTTCATTTACTAACTCTACGGGTAAGTAGGAGGTAAATAGGAAATAGAACAAGGTCGATCGATACGGATATTATCGAAAGTTTATATAAAAGCTACAGAAAAAGTCATTACCGTAGTTCGTATTCCAGTTCGTTTCGACAGAGATATTTGGAACACAAACATCGAGCGAGTCGTGATTTCATATTTCACACTTTGCCAGTGTAACTACACCATAAGACAGGTTCTTTTCTTAAACCCTACGAATACCTTAAAACAACGAAATAAATCCTAGCACATTGTAATAAAGATTAATTTCGAAACAATTTTGACGTTTGACTTACACCCCGTGATGTGAGAATAACTTACAGCTCAAAATGTATCGTAATACGTTGTATCAGAGATTAATATTGTGAAAACTTAAATGAGCGTAACGAATCGAATTGTTCGCGATGTGTGTTCGATTTTCAAATTTTAGCGATACGTCAAATTGAAAAGATATGCAAATCTTAGACGAAACCCGTTTCTACTCGTGTGCATTTTTATTATTGATATTAATTAAGTTGATTTCCTTCTATTTGAGATACGTTGATTGGTCGGAGCGATGACCCGGTGAGTCATGCACGAAAAGCTCCTATTCAAACGAATTAAAGATAATAACAAAATACCGTGCGAACAGGACACTTCCTTTACAAATTATTTCTCACAAAAAATTGAGGTCGACATTTTATTGGCGACAGTAACATGCGTGCATTCTGTTAGAATGTTAAACAGTTTCGTGTATAAAAGATGCACGTAACTTACTGAACGACTATTACGCTGTCAACTATAGTTTAACTCAACTCGAGCTGTTGTTACTCGTTCGAGTGCCTTTTCTAACTTAGCTGTGTTATCTGTGGCACACAAGCATGGGCATAGACAAAAGTGAGACGTTCTCAAAGCAATGCGACCTCGCGGTCCGTGTGACCTATGACGTTCGAAATTCGAATTGTTTAACGAGAGAAATCCTTTGTTTGCATTCAAAAATGGAATGTTTAATACAATGACAGCAAAGACTATTTCGAAAAGTTTGGCTTACGTACCGTCGGTAAAAAACGAAGTGCATTTTCATAAATTATTACAATTTAATGTAAAGAGTGCTGGAAGTATTCCAACGAGTGCGGATTTATGGTTTTATCTCGATTGTATATTAAAAGCGTTTTACACAACGAAATGACTCGACTGACAACTCATTTATTTATGTGAGAATTTAAATTTTGGAAAGAAATATGTGATATTTGAAGGCTAAAGTTGAGGAATTGCAATTATTTCGGATTGCAGAAGAAGATGACTATTAGCCAGTTAAGTTGTATCTTTGCAGGTAAGTATACAAGAAATTATAATGCTCAACCAATTAAACACGTTCACACGCCAATCATAAATAATAACCATTAAATTGAAGCTATAATAAAGTTCCAGTGTTGCCAGCTAAGCTGAGAAAGTAAACACCGAGGTGGCCACACTCAAAAATTAACTGACTGTTTAGAGTTTTATGAAAGGATTAATTACTACAGACCGCAATACCGGGAAACATTAAAAAGTTGAACAACCAGTCTTAACTCAAAATGAACATCGAGATTAGTTTACAGGACGCACTATAGAAGCATTAAAACAGACAAAACTCCGCTTTTTGTCAGCTAACGACCTGTCCGATGTGTATGAGACACGAAATAACTCGGACATAAACAATTTATTACCCTCAATTACAATCATGGCGAAAAAAGTCGTTCGAATGTGGAATTCGGGACTTTGAATCGCGGTCGCAGTGAAAAACGAAACTGGCTACCTTTAATTTGAAAATGGAATCGGCGGCATCTGTCTCCGCCCGGGAACCGACGGAGTCCACAAGAATTCCAAAAATGAAAATGTCGCCCATAAACAACGGAACGATTTGAATGAAGCATAAGAATTAAAAAATAAAGCCGAGTTAACAAATTTTAGAGAGCCAACCTACGATGGGTCTGATAAGCCTGAGAAGGGTAAGCGTTGAAACCGAAACCGCACTAAAAACAAATAATCTCGAGATCAACCCATTCGGACTTTAATCGAGAATGACTACAGCCTCCTTGCAGGTTTTAACTTGATTCTTATTTCAAATTGTATTAGATAATCGTTTTTTTTTTCTAATCCACATTGAACCGGTACATCGGCGGCGGTAGTAAAACTAGACAGCCAGTGACACCGATGAGTAATATTTACACGTCAAAAAAAAAAACAAGGCGTGTTTATATTCCGAACACGGCAATCAAATGGAAATAAAGTTCCAAAAACGTTGGTTTTGAAGTTTCAATTTAAGATTTGCAAGCCACGAGTATCTGAGATGTTCTCCAAACATTATATTACTCTGATTTGCGTCGCTGGTGGTTCCCAGCTTTTGACGTGTCTATAAATTCACCGAAGCATGGGACGGGTAGATAAATACTGGCGCTTCTTCCATACTAAATAATGGCTATTTATTCGTTGTGATACGATGAGAGCTCGCAGTCACAGCTAGCTACCAGTACTCATAGTTCTTAGAATCACCGCGCGTGTGATGAATAAAGAAATGAACGCGTGGAATTTCAATATTCGCAGATTTCAGGGCTTGCCCTACCGCTGTCACTGCGTGAGAACGTCGATAAAAATGGAACGCGACTCGAAATCGATTCAATTTTTTTGGAACGCGACGAGAGCGCTATTCCTAATTTGAATTTTGATTGACACCACTCAATTAGGCATTTATTTAATCCGAACTTTGTAGTTGGAAAAAATATCAGCGGGCAAATGAGTTTTGGACTACCATTATAAATCGGGCTCTTTGAACAATTTTATTAGCAGCAGTAAACATTAGAGAGACGCAGTTAAAATGTCAGAATGTGACCGTAAACGAGCGTCCATTTGAGAATGGAGTGTTTTCTTAGCGCGGGCCCGAGCGTTGTTATAACAAGCCCGAAGTCGGGTAAGCTTTTATTGTCTGTTCACTCTGATGAGCTTATTTTCTTTATCTGTAATTGTCTATGACTAATCATTATTGAAGTACCGGCGTTCGAAATATGAAGGTTTTGTTGTTTTTAGAATTTGCCAGTAATTCCGATTACGTTTGTTTAGGATCGTAGAAAACTCCGGTTAATTGATATGTTGCCGAATACCTGTGCAGTGGCTGCGAACAATGCAACAAGTAATTATACACGCTCTGGTTATTCAAATTTGAAACTTATGAAATTGTGTT
The DNA here is from genome assembly GCA_950106695.1 of Biston stratarius. Lineage (NCBI taxonomy): Eukaryota > Metazoa > Arthropoda > Insecta > Lepidoptera > Geometridae > Biston > Biston stratarius. Next base: position 8,773,461 of record OX467112.1, read on the forward strand.
ACAGCTCATAAGCTAGATAATATTTAACTTGATTTTATCATAGCATTAATTAACTTGGAATAGATAAGATTTTTTTATGCAAAACTCAATCGAATTGGCACACAATTTTTTAAAAAATCTAGATTTAACCTGTTTTAGATACAGATCTTTCAAATTATAAAGTTATCTTTAAAAATGTTAATGTTAGTTGCTCTACTCTATTAGGTAGAAGTATTATTTGACGATGTAAATAAGTTGAGAAAGCCAGTTCCCATTCTAGTTTAGGTGTGTTTAAAGATCTTAGAAAAGCTGTGGTCGAATACTTAGCCTGTCAACAATGTAAACAGTAATAGTGATTGATTTTCAGACGATTCTCTTTGAAAGCACGTTTAAGCAGGCTTTAGACTGTATAAATAAATGATTTATTATTTTTAAGAAAGTTAATAGTTTCCTGGTGTTTTAATGTTGCAAAAGAAATTGCATGTTTTTGTTGCACAACCATTCTATGCTGAATTAAGTCAAAACAGGGTTTCTCAAAGTGTATGCGTATCACTTAGGGTACTGCAGTTAACCGTAAAGGGTACACGACAATATCTACGTAATGGCTGATTCTACAAAGACGAAATAAAGGCTTTTTAAATTTAAATACTTATCAAGAAACCAACAAAATATAGACCTTGAACACTCAAAATGAACTTCCAGAAAGTAACGCCTGAATCAATCAATTATTTATCAAAATTCAGGATTCGACTGAACGCTCAATCTGAATGATGATTAAAATCGGGAATCAAATCCATTTAAAAAAACGAGCTCACCCCCATATTGATTAATAAAAATAACTTATCTATGCCCATTTTTATTTAAAATTCCTTAATTATTCCACCTAAAAGATTAGGGTTCGCCGTTGTTTTGCAAGTCTAGAGAAGCTATAAGTTTGAAATTATAAGTTATATAATCCAAGACCTGATCAGCGTTCACGCATGCCTTGAAGACATGCGGTCTGGAAATCAACCACTCTGTATAAACTTAGGTATACGTGTCTGATCGGATCCTTATTTTTCATATTACTGACACCTCATTTTGTACTGGTTTCTGAATTCTTTTCATACTAAGGTTGCTTGGAAGAGGTCGCTTTTAGCGATAAGGGCGCCACATGTTTATATTTATAGGGTTCCGTAACCAAAGGGTAAAAACGGGACCCTATTACTGAGACTTCGCTGTCTGTCTGTCTGTCACCAGGCTGTATCTCAAGAACCGCGATAGCTAGAAAGTTGATTTTTTTACAAATTATGTATATCTGTTGCCGCTATAATAACAAATACCTACTAAAAAATAGAATATAAAAATATTCAACTCCCATACAACAGACATGATTTTTTTTGCCGTTTTATAGATAAATGTTAGGGAACCCTTTGTGCGCGAGTCCAACTCGCACTTGGCCGGTTTTTCTTATTCTATCCTATTTGTTGAACAATAAGGAGTTTATCTATCTATAAATATGTGACCTTCTTTTGCTCTATGCTTTTTTAGGGTTTTATTTATATTTAATTGCTGGAGAGAACTAAAGACCAGCCGAGACATTCCCGCCTTTAGAGAAGCGGATGCGGCGGATATTTTAAGAGTCGACCGGATTGACATAAAGGAAATTATTAAGAGCTCTTGAGAAAAAACTTGGTAAACGGAAGTCGGTAGTTCTCTATAAAGTATAAAATGCCTGTATCGAATATCGATTCGATTTTATTATGTACAAATAAGGACGTATTTAGAGTTCATAGTTGTATCGAATTTAGGGGTCGACTTGCCACATGGATAATGCCTCATAAGATTCTTTTGTTTTCTGTAGTTTTTTTTTCTTCTATTTTTGGTGTGTACAATAAAGTTTCTATCTAACTACATATTACTAATTACTTGAAAGCCAGTTCCATTCTAAACTAGGTGTGACTACCATCTCCGACCACATAGTATTTTTTTTTAATGTAGGTAATAGTAATAAAAACGAACTGGATGCTCTTCTGATGGTAAGAGATATCTAATGACAAAAATGACAGGTCCATGACCATTGCAGTGATAGAACTATGAGTAGCTAAACAAATTCCAGGCCATCGCTGCTTTAGCGCTTTTTAACACTTTCGATGGTTAGTCTCAACAGCCCTGTAATTTCACTAACTAAAGTACCCTTCAAACCGGAACACAGCAATGTTTACACACTACTGCTTGGCGGCATATCTGGTACTGCGGTGATACCTACCTAGACACCTCTTGCTAAGGAGATCTACCATCAAGGTGAACAATGGTCAGACACCAAGTCTGTCAAACATAAAAGACAAAGATAAAATAATTGAGAAACGATTTTACGAGTGATCGTTAAATAAAAAAATAAATATTTTCGTGTCATTCCATTGATGTAATTGATAACTCGGTTCATAGGTATGTAAATTTTGTTGAAATAATAAACAGTAAATAACAAATGTTAATTCGATTGGAAATTGAACTTATGTAAGTGATTGGAATAATAACGGCGTAATTGATTACTAAAACAATGATTATATGAGTGTTTCAAGTTTCAGTCGAGGTGTTAAGTTAATTCCTACATCATTTGCAATTCGTGATTTTGGTAATGAATTTGCAATGAAAAATTAAAACTTAAATTTTTATTACTCGGCTACGGCAAAGCCAAAAAAGAAAGATTATGTGTTTGATACGTATGTGTCTATCCCTGTTCCCTCGTAACTACTAAACGGCTGAACCGATTTTCATAAATGATATATCGTGAGGTTCGTCTTTATTACGTTGGTGTCATTGAGTACATTATTCCGTAGTCAAGTTTTAAACTCGTTAGTAGAAAGTTGCGCTATTTTATGATCGGTCAATCTGACATCTGTCAATCTAATATATGTCAGAAATTTGAGATCTGTCAATCCGTCAATGAATAAATAAGCTTTTAAATGAAATAAATCTGATGTAAAAAGTATTCTATATGTTAATCCAGGTAATAAGCTATGTGTATGCCAAATTTCATTCAAATACATTCCAGCCGTTTTTGCGTGATTGAGTAACAAACCAAAGTGTTTGCCGTGGTGGTCCCGGCGTAAGAATTGTTGCCCACCTTCTCTACCCGTGGTTGCCGTAAGAGTCGGCTACGGGATGTAATCCGGAAGATGGGCAGCAGCGTCTTCCTTGAACAATCATACCTAACTGCGCTCGCCAACCCGCCTACCAAGCGTGGCGAGTATTGGCAAAAGCCCTCCCCAGGAGAAGGCCTATGTCCAGCAGTGGACGTCCTATTGCTGATGAGTAACAAACATCCAAACTTTCACATTTATAATATTAGTAGGATAGTAGGATTAGACTATCTTCAATAGTAAAATCTTCAAAATTAAGGTTATGTTTATTTGGTCGAGGTTACATTCGAGGTATGGCTGTTTAAATACTTTCTAACGTGATGCCGCTATATAAGCGTAAGAAGTGGCTAAGTTCCCACCAAACAATAGCTCTTGAACGGCATTTGACAACCACTGTGCGTTACCTTACTATTGTTATGAATTGCGACACTGACGTCACTGCTGCGTTAGTTTCTGCGAATGATAGGGCGAGGTGACGTTCCATTTTTGAAATTGAGGGTATGTATAAACAGTTTGCCGTAGTGGTGCCGGCGTAAGAATAGTACCACACCCTCTCTACCCGTGGTTGCCGTAAGAGTCGGCTAAGGGATGTCATCCGGAAGATGGGCAGAAGCGTCTTCCTTGAACAATCACTCTTAACTGCGCTTGCCAACCCGCCTGCCAAGCGTGGCGAGTATTGGCAAAACCCTCCAAGGAGGAGGCCTATGTCCAGCAGTGGATGTCTTATGGCTGATGATGTGATAAACAGTGGTGGTCGGTTAAAATGAATAAATAAATATCGTAGGACTTTATACAAAGCGCCATCTAGCCCCAAATTTAGTACTATGATACGCGCGAAAAACATAACCTTTCCTTGGTAGTCGGGTAAAAAGAAGCTCAGAGACAGGTTTTAGAAACATAAAATCACGACGATTATTAAAATATCAAGTGGTATATTTATAATTATATGTATATTTCTACGTTTAACGGAGATTCTATACTTTCATTTGAACGTCCGTTATTAGAGCGTGTAAGTATTTTACGAAACATGCAAAATAAGTTACAATCTCTAGCATTAGTTACGCTTAGCCGTTGCTTAGTTTTACTTAACAATAGTTTCTTCACTTAACGACACAATACATTCTTGTCGAGCTTTTTATATTGAATAGACTTTTGGATTTTCTGCTAGTACCGCATCAAAGAGTAATTATCATAGACAATAAATTAAAGTAGAAGTTTGCTTATCCAACAATAATTACTTTCGACTAAATAACTTTAATGCGTAGAAATTCTATTTAAAAATATATTTAAATAACTAGAAAAAAATTAAATAGAAATAGGTTTGCTGTTGGTCGGATCAGACATGTTTTGCACTTCAGTGTAAATGTTGGTTGTTTTCGCTTTTATTATGGCCTACATATAGCATCATCATCATCATCAGCCTTTTGTAGTCTACTCTCAAGATACGCCTCTCAGTCTTTACTCGAGCTTTGGCTATTTGCTTCCATCCACCGCCAGCTGTTATACGTATATCGTCACTCCATCGAGTCTCAGGGCGTCCTACACTACGTTTGCCAAACCGCCTAATATGTATACCTATGTACCTACCTAATATTTTTATTAGTTAAAATTTTTAGAACTGAATAGTGTTATAATATCTCCCGTCTGTTTTTAATCAGTAACGTGTTTTCCCATCTTGGTTGCCTGAAAGAGATCACTTTTAGCGATAAGGCCGCCACTTGTGGCACTAGTTCATAAGTTGCTTTAATTTTTTGTACATTTTTCTATTTCTGCTATGTAAAAGTACTAAAGAAATACTCTATACACACAATCTATACATACATATATACCTATGTACGTATATGCATAACATACAAGTATAATATTACCTTTGCATGATACTGATATAAGTAGAGTCTAATCTAGATGATAAATAATTGGGCCGAAACCGGTATAAAATGTAAACAAATTAAGTTCACACACAGCTTTACTTTTTATATTTAATCTTTTCCTTATTTTTAAATACTAAAAGTTGTTTATAATGAGCAATGAAATTATTATCTGAAAAGATAGCACGACGGTAATATTCTCCTCCGTTATCAAAACGAACACCCTGAGTCTCTATGAGATTTGTGACAAATTGAAATGTCATGGTGGCACCAAAGTGCTTTCTTTTTCCGTAACTTTTTACTCGACAGTGCGCATAAAAAATGGTAAATCATCAAGATAAAGAGGCCCTGTACACTTTTTACACCTTTATTCGATTTAAACTACCTGTCTCTATTTATATTTCAAATGTAGATCTCCCAGACTAGTTCTCGGTTGGGTGGTCACATAAACACTTAGAGCATTGTATAAAAAGTATAAATATACTGCTTATGTGAATTAATTAATCTTAATTAAGTTAAACTGTGCTCTTTCCATCCTCTCACGGTATAATGCTTGTTTTTAATTTCACATTGAAATGACGCTTTCCGGAGAAATCGTATTAAAATGTAAACTGATATGTTTGAATTGCTAAACTAAATGTTCGATTGAAATAATCGTGTTGGTTTTACCGTGTTTTTAGGGTTCTGTACCTCAAAAGGAAAAAAAACGGAACCCTTATAGGATCACTTTCTTGTCCGTCTGTCAAGATGGACCAACCTTCTATCTCGGGAACGCGTTGAGGTATCGAGCTGAAATTAAAACCATGTACGCAGATCTGATCGCTTGCAGCTGTGAAAAAATGAAACTTCTCAGTTATCGTAAAAAAAAGTTATAACGGTTTATGTCACAAAACACCGAATATTTCGAGACTCACAAGGGAATCAAAACTTATAAGGTACTTCCCGTTGACCTAAAACTATGAAATTTGGGAAGAAGCATTGTCACATATACATAAAGGAATAAATCCGAAAACTATAAACTTTTAATTTAATCACAAAAAATAGGGGCAAAACCATAAACTTCACTCGATTCCCGAACTATTTATAATACGTACTAGTTTGTACGGAACCCTTGATGGGCGAGTCTGACTCGCACCTGTCAGTGTTTTTTTTTGAAGATAAATACTAAATTCGTTAGTCAATTGGATAATGTATTTGAAAGTTTGTGACGATATATATATTATCCTAACACGTTCTAATAAGGACATGTAGTATATGATTGATGATTTTAGTGTAGATTAAAATTTAATGTGATGATAGCTCAGTTAGCGCGGTCTATTCAAACTTCAATAATGAGCTTAGCTGAAGGAAAATATTGTGTGGAAACCATGGCATGGTGGTGGGGTACCCTCTAGTACTCGGCAGGCTAGCTACCACCATAAAGTTGAACATCTGTCGCCGAGTACCTAACGGTGTATTCCGGCAGCCGCATTTGAGCCAGTGCCATTCCAAACTAGGTTTACCATCTTTGACCACAGCGAGCGTTTTGTACAGTAGGCGAGTAGCAACATAGGACTAATAGTCCTAACCAAGGAGACCTAAATATAGTATACTTGTGTAGACGAACGAGACGCTCTCCTGATGGTAAGAGAACACAGAACTTTAATTATGAAAATAAAGTCCAGGACATCGCTGATTTGGCGCTCATTACTTTGAGACATTAGATGGTTAGTCTCAACAGCCCTGTAATTTCTCTAACAGCAGTACCCTTCAAACCGGAACACAGTAATGTTTACACACTACTGCTTGGCGGCAGAATATCTGGTACTGCGGTGGCACGGAATAAGGAGATCTACCACCAAGTAAAGATGTTTTATTGTGTTACGGATTTTAAGAATATCATCAATAAAACAGCAACGGCCTCGATTACACGGATCTATGGTGATTCTACAAAAAGTATAGTTCACGGCCAAGTTGCCACAGCTTGGCCAGCAAGCCAACATGCGCCATGTGCGGAAACACTTTGACATTTGCCCTTTTAAAGCAGGTGATGTTGCGTAAGCGCATTTTTTCGTGCTAAAACGACATAACGGCCCAATACAGTGAATGGAATTTCTATGCATATGCACTTGAGATGACACTAAAGTGACGGTTAAAACCATTCCCATATAGGCAATAGTAAAACTTCAAAAATTCTTAACACTACACTTCTCTAGATCTAGCTAGGGGCTGGCTAAAATTATATACAAAGTGGGACATGGTAAACACGTCTAGCTTGCAGAACTGGCTCTCAAGTGAAGCTGCTGGAACTCACCGTTAGATGCTTGGTCAAAGACTTTCAATTCGAGTGTGGTAGCTAATTAGCTGAGTTTTTCTTCAAGTTCATTCTTGGATTTTGAACCCACGCCCTCTGGCGCGAGAACCTACCGCGTTAACCACTGAGCTATCATCGCTACAAGTCTTTCTCTAGAAAGAAAATGGTGGCAATATCAGCACAATTAAATGGTACATGTAAATCGCCAGAGAACTATTGTCAGCGATATAGCTAAGCGTAATACATGTAGTTGAAGCGGCAGTGGGCTGGTCATATTTGGCGTAGAACCGACAACCATTAGGGTAGACGTGTTCTAGAGTGGAGACCGAGAATCGGCAAACGTAGTGTAGGACGCCCTGAGACTATATGGAGTGACGATATACGTAAGACAGTGGCTGGAAGCGAAAAGCCGAAGATCGGGCCGGGTGGCGTGTCCTGGGAGGCACCTATGTCCAGCAGTGGACTATGCAAGGTTGTGATGATGATGATAGTCTTACAGCGCGATGCCATCACCTCTTCGTGGTACATAATATCTCAATGAACACAATACCATTAAGGGGGCATACATGCCCTTTTCTCCTACATTGTAAACACATAGAGGTACGTGCGACGAATGTCATAAGCCTCATAAGCCCGTCTCTCTCAGCCTTTGTCATATCCGGAGCTAACGGGCCGACAATATAAAACCGGCGATTTACAAAACACAAATTGTTTAAGAGTGAAATAAATGAAATCCCGACGACTGAATACAAATGAGCCTCTCTCGGAGTGAACCATCTCTTTCTTTCTACATGATAAATCGTCCAAGTGTGTCGTTAACTCGCTGTAGGTTGTACGTACTTGTAATTTTACTTCGATGTTGTCAGTAATATTAATACGCTCGTGACCTATTATCGGGCAGGTCACATCTTTAGTTCGGGATTTATTTCACGGGGATCAGATAAAAGTTCGGATGCAGTTACGTTTCATGTTACGCAGTTCACGTTACAGTGTGAGCGTCGCATTTCAAAATATTGTGCTGGTCGGTGGAGTTAAGAAAAATAAAACGCGGAATTTGAAAAATTGGAACGCTTTCGGTTTGACATTTATGATACTTCGACACTGACCTACATTAATGACAGAACTTTTTGGTGTCCTGCTAGTTTAGTTTTTTTTTAAGTGGCCGGTATGGAAAATAGTTGGTTTTGACGGGAACGCTGTAAAATTATGTCTCTGGATTATTTTCTAAACGCTGTTTCTAGTGCTTTTATTCATAAAGTGTTGAATTACGTACACGAGTTTAGGATAGTGATATATGTAATGTAGTTAATGATTTCTTTTCGTGTCGTAAAACTTTACATTGGCAAAATGTATAAGGGCCATGCCAAAAATAATGAAAAAGTACCAATATTGATTACAGAACCTTTTGGTGTCTTTGTGTCCAAATAGTTTTCTTTAAAAGAGTATTAATTAAAAAAAATCGAACGTCTGTAGTGTGCCCATTGACCTGCCGCGCCGTGCCGGCGAGTCACGGAGGCAGCGTGCGGAACGTCTATGTACCACATAACGTTGTAACTTGTATTCATTCGTACGATATGGCTCGTAAAGCAAGCGGCGATGACCTCATTGCGAGAAAAAAGGTTCGTTTTCTAGGGGAAGGGAAGATTGTGTATTTAAATGCGACGCAGCCAACTATAAAGTAACCGGTAAGCAAGCGCGACGACGCGTAAGGCGCATTCTGAGTGATCCGGATATTATGGATCTCCGACATACGGGATACATCTACGGATAAACCGCATATGGCGTACCCGACAGTTCCGATAGAGAGCTCAACCTGTCAACGAAATTCGACTGACGCGGGCATTCCGCATCGCTTTCGCTCAATTGATCGCATGTCAACACATGTCTACCAATAGAGAGCTCTGAATTTAAACAGGAAACACCAATTTAGCGCCAATTCATTTGGAATGATACTGGCTGTTGTTAGACGAATTATAAAAAAAAAAGTTTTGTCTATGGCTCCTATTTCCCGCCTACCTGGTTACCAAATGTCACGTTTTCTCCAGATGGTCCGGCTTGTGCAAGCTCCGAACGATTGTTTACTCAAACATTACGAGACGGTACGACATTTGAAGCGGGCCGCTAAATAAAATACAAATAGCACTCGAAACCTCGTGTCCACACTGTCCGTGTACACAATTGACGCCAGCAAAATAACCGTAACTAAGGTCCAATTAAGACGTCCGTTATCCTTTAAGATGCGAGTCTCTAGACTAAACGCGACCCGCAAATAAATAACAGGGCAATTACAATATCGAATCACGATCCCGACTGGCCTCTGAGCTGTAATCGATTGAAGATGTAGCCAGCGAAGGCTGCTCTAACTTCATCTAATAACACACGGCCGGTCATACCCATCGCGACTTCATAATTAATTAAAAATGAACCATTGAACGCCGTAATCGTCCCACGCGGTCGCTCGTTAAACTATCGACTATTCTTATCGTCATCACTTCTGTCAAATTTGAATATCGAATCCCTTAATTTCTTTTTTACTATTATTTACGGCGAATGGGATGATCGCACTGGCCGCATGGCCGCGTGGATTATTGGAATTTGAATGTTGGTAACATCGACGTTTGATTTATTAATGTAGGGTTGCTACTTAATGTTTCGTTTACGATGTATTGATTTTATTGTTGCCTACAAAATTAATGAGGTGTTGCTGGAGGAATGTTGAAGTTCGAGTGAAAGTTGATAAGGTAAAGTGTAAACTCACCGGCCACGTGAAATCGAACGGGAACACGATGGGATTACTGAATCCTTCGACGTTGAGGTTAGGCACATCCAAGGAGTTGCCGCCTAATACAGGCGTGGTGATGTCGCCGAAAGTACACGGCGACGTCGTGTCGATGTTGGCTTGATATATCTTGAGGCACACACGGAATTTAGTTCTGCACGGCGCTAAACACGGCGCGTCACTATTTAAGGAACCATCACAACACTGCCCACTACTTAACCTACCCAGCGAGTTCGTAAAACTTTTTATCCTAAGTTCGAAGGAGCCAGACGTCAGCACCTGAAAAGAGAAAGACAACATCAATATTTGGTTAATGGCTAAAGCGACAGATAAATGTCCGAGCACATAGATTAAGCCCATATATCAATATCATGACAGCGCAAACAGAACTGGCAATATAGCTTTCGACGCCCCTAAGATGTAATCCCCAGACGAACTATTTGCACAACTGTCCAACTAAACTATCGATCCCTCTGAGACATTAACGGTTTTACCGGTCAGACTTTGTAGGTCGTTCAAAAATGGGGTTGAACGCGCGGTGACACCCCTAACCTAAATCGAATTTCCTATGATCTGTCGACGTAACAAACGATTCATATTTTGAATATCGAACTGTCAAGTATTGACGCCCCCCGCCTTGTTTTAAACGATCCGATGTTGCCAGGGCTACCGATACCACCAAAAAAAATGTGGTATTTCTAACCACGTTGATAGATACTCTCGTCAACGAAACGAATTGAATTCCGTTGTATATGAATAATAATAAAACTAGTTTTTGTTGCCCTCCAGGGTGCAACCCTTGTATATTAATGAAAGAATGTGCAGTTGGTCGAGCGCTTGCATGTGGGGCTCGTGGGGTCAACAAGTTTTAAGAGCAAATGCATTAGCTAAAGGAGTTCATTGGTACGTTCTCAGCGCGGTTAATTTTACATGTCCAACCTCTTTAGCACAATTTTTTTTGGCTTGGCACTTCTAGTTTATATTAAACTATAGGTATTAATATCTCCTTAATGTTTTGAAGAAATATAATTTGAGTCGACGTTATAGGGCATCGGAAGGAAGTGGTGGGTATTAAGTTATGGCGGCCGTGTCTTGGCAAATCATTATCGGGGACTATTATACTATGAAGTGCCGGCTTCGCTCCTAACAAAATAAAAAACATATTTCCTGTGCATTTTTAATACGAATTGATTTTAGTGGTCTACATGATATATTACATTCATAAAACTTTAGTACGGCAACTCATTAACAGACGTGGTTCGAATTTCAACTAGTATAGTCAAATATGAGTTATTATTTATCTGTGACTAAAGTTGAATGAGATCTAAGTTGAGCAAATACACAAGAAGCGCAACGCCAAACTCTTCTAAGGAGGAAAAAACAAAGTCCAAAGCAAATAAAGACATTTCACTTATTTAAATTCCCACATTTATTTTCAGATTTTAGAGTAAGGGGAAACAATGAGCCATTCAAATGCGTTTTACTTAGTAACCAGACGCGATAGACGGTATGTCTGACGGGATGTCAAACTTTTACCCCCGTTTAACTTAACTGCGATAAAAACACTAGACTTTAAACTTCCTGCCACAAGGGATGGGCTGACGTAGTCGGATACAACGCGAAAATAATCCACCTCTCTTTCTATACCCATGGTAGAGACAAAGACCGAGTTATATCACTTCACACATCCACGTGGTTACATCAGGTAGGAACGGAACCAAAAAAATGGCCCAAAAAAGATACGCAGCACTCTAAACATCCCCTTTTTTGTCGATGTATTGTTTAAAAAAGGAGTTATAGTAGCACCGAGTTTGATGAATTGTGGCTTACTGTTTTAGAACACAACCAATTAAGAAAAAAAAAACTTGTCTTTGGTACTGACAGCTGCCATTTTCAATTAAGACGGAACGTTATTTACGACTTCATTAGATTAAGTTCAAAAATATTACATACATAAATAGAGTTAATACTTGTCAATGAAGAAGCAAATTACGGTAAATAAAAAGCACGTTATAACCCGGGATATGAGCGGTTCGAGTCGCTCGCCGCACGCCCTGGGGCGACCACAGACTAACAATTAAATAATACTTAACGGACTACCGAATAACTAACTTTTATTATATCTCCGGGCGGATTTGACGCGACGACTGTCTGATTGATGTGTTTCAGAATGGCTTTTAAAGGGCAATGAGAATTTATCCAAGGAATAATTCGATGATTCCGGTGTACACTGTACACGAGGATAGTTTAAACTACTATTGATTTACCAAACCATTGAATTATTTTCTATTATCATTGATATTGCACAAGAATATTCACTTGAGAACCAGTTAACATCAGGAGAGCACTAAGCCTGTCAACAATAAAAAAAAATTACGTCATTGTCATCTTCAACGCTTACCAATACACAGATATAGCCTATTTCAAGACAGTTAATCTTAACGTTCAGACACTGTCGATATCAAACAATGAATGTTGCAAATGTTTTTCGGAATCATTCCAGAAGCTGATGTAATTTTTTTACTTTTTGTAGGTACTTTTCAATTCTGTTTATCTTAAATTTCCTTATTCGACATCTAATACTCTTATTGAGTTATTTTATACAGTACTTAAATCGGATATATTGTACTCTGAAATATAAGTTATCTTGAAAGAGATTGTACTCATCTTCGATGTATGTCAGTAATCAATTACACGTGCGCTCAATTTATTTAACATACGACTTCAAGTTTAATGCATCCGACGGTACGAGTCGTGAACATCAAAATACTTCTTTTTTTCCAACCACGTTGAAAGGAAAGTAACACTGGCACGTAACATTAATTGCGCTAGCGTAGGCATCAACAAAACCGTCCAAATTGATTTGAATTTCGAATACCTAATCGACGATCTCGCAATACAATTTCAGTTAATATATCGTCTTACGTCCAACATTAATATTTTTTACTCGATCATCAAGAATCACGACCTAGACATATTTTACGGGGATTGCTTTGTCAAAATGATTTGTTGCACACTATGTGTATAAGTTACGTCTTACGAGATGTAGATAGGAGTAATAATGTGAACAGCATTGTAAGTAAAGCAACAGTAAACACTTGTTCCAGCAACAGCAGGTTGAGCGTATGTCTAAAAATAACGTTAATAATGAAACACAGGGGAATGTTTTTCATCTCTCCCGTTACACACGCGAAATGTGTTAAAATAAATACCCAAACACAGACTTATATTTAATCTGTGAACGGCGTCTTTTAATAGCGGCATAATATCATCGCCTGCATTCGCAATTCCAAATTTAAATTCGGAATCATCGTGCATGATTTTTTTTTCCATTTAAGTATTTTCGGCCAGCACCGTACACATGCCGTAAAGATGTTCGTTTATCAAAAATAGAACAGTCTTCGAATTAAATAAATGAAAAAATTATTTGAGCCTGTAGCAGCTGACGAATGAGCGCTGTTGCTAATTGGTTTTCTGACCTGACTTCACAGAACATAGCTTAATATCTTGAATGATAGTGTGCTGAGGGGACACGTCCCTCAACAAAGGGCGTTCCGTCTCACAGAATGTCTTTGGTGGCAAATAAAAGACTCAAAGCGTACCAATATTCGGGCGACAAAAGTTGCGATCTTCTTTGTGTAAAAGCAGCTGCAAAGGCACAAAAGAAACATACGTATAGTGGAATTCGAAATTAACGGAGAATCATGAGCGTGGAGCGTAATAGGCCCGCAGATTGCCTGGAACCTATATGGAAAGTGCATAAGGTATTTTGCGGTTATTTAAGCATTGCACAAGCGAATTGAGTTTTCGTGCGTTTGTGTGGGTACTGAGTACCGACAATGGTAGCGAGTAAGCATCAAGTAGGTACTGCGCGCTATGTTCTGAATCGTGTACTACGTATCATAAACCAGATCTTCTTGCTTGAATTGTTATTGGGATTGCTATACGTGTGAACCTCTCGCTGCGAGATTGAATACGGAACTTATTAAAATACTTTCGAGATACCTTTTACGGTCGATCTACTTGATTTGGAAACGATTTATGAGTAAGTAAAAACTAACCGGACTGTCATTAGCAACTGTTATACAAACTGTGCCATGAAATGCGGGTAAACATTGGGTTTATGAGTAGAAACTATGATATAGTTATTTTACAAAGATTTGAGACGAAACGAACGCGGTGCAATTTTGTTAATAGAAAGAAACTGTTTTTCTGCACACCAGAAGTAGAAAAAATGTACTGAAAACAAAATAATCTTATGAGCTTGTGCCACAATTGGCGGCCATATCGCCAAAAGCGATCTCTTTCAGGTAACCAACCAATAGTTGAATTAAATGTTTCAAAAATTATATTTAAAAATTAAATTTACAATTCGCCCGTTTTGGGCCCAATTAATATAGGCGACTTAAACATTACATAGAATTTCTCGACTAACACAAAAGTTTGATTATGACGTATTATTGTACATACCTTGTACATACAACCGACCTTCCGTAAAAAAAAAATATATTTATATTTTGAAGTGATGATAGCTCAGTGGTTAGCGCGTTTGGTTCACACGCCGAATGGCGAGGGTTCAAACCACAACAATGAGCTTGAGCTGTCGGTGATGGAAAATTATAGCATGATGGTAGTTCTTTCTAGTACTCGACTGGCTAGCTACAACCCTTTTAGTTGAAAATCTGTCGCCAAGCACCTAACGGTGTGTTCTGCAGCTTCATTTGAGAGCCAGTTCCATTCCAGGATAAGTGTGTTTATCTTTGACCACACCGTCACTTAACATCAGGTGAGCTGTGGTCAAACACCTAGCCTGTCAAACATAGAAAGAAGTAAATGATAGTGAAAACAGTATTAAAATCCGTTGCGTAGAAGAAGCAGAAATATACATAATTATGTAGGTCAGTCGCTAGTTAGTTTGCTAATTTTTTTTTACCTACTGTTTAGAGAAGAGATTGATTAAATACACTTCAGTAGGTATGTATATCTACTGTGAAATTAGTAGATGTACGCATTCGCATGGAGTAATTTCCATTTTGACTGCAATCATACACAGAATAAATAACAGTTGCTAGTTGCACATCGTAATTGGATGCAACGTTATGGAACGGTATTCCATACAAACATAAACTGACCATTACAGAACCGAGTTAGATAAATGACGATTTGGACTTATCAGTTGATTTACTCCCACACAGTCTGCTAATTATATAATTCGCGTATAAAACTGTGCGTTCATATCTGTTAACTGACGGCCTTAACTTTCAACCCACATAAAGTTAAATTTTAGGACTCATTTCTAAGCTATGTAACGATACTATTGTGCAACCTACACGATACAGTGCTATGGCATTGCCGACACGTTTACCCAATTTTGAATTTAATAATTTACACTGGCAATACTAAACAATGGATCTCAAATTAGAAGGTTACTGGCTGGATTACTTTGCATCCGATTATTCAAATTTCGAAATTCGAAAACGCTCTCGCCCTCTTCTCTTTTGTAATGTTGTCTGCATTGACTGCACACCAACTTATTTTTTTTAATGGCACGAATTACATTGAGCTAATTAGGAACAAGAAAACTCAACGCGCTTGTTTTTAAGTACAATAAACACTTCCCTTTGCATCCAGTTTGGCAGCATTACGCAATCTGATCAATGATCCTGGCCGCCATTTTGTTTTTTACAACACCAGGATTCAATTAAACGTCCGGTATTAAACGATAAGAAAAACTAAATCGACTTTAATGGCCGTTTATGTTAGTAATGAGATAAATAAAGTAACAATGGTGGCATTAGTGTTGTGCCTGAGCAAGTAATGGATGTGTAATTTGTCATAGATGTCATAGATGGGATTGAATTTACTACCGATAAACATGGGCAATCGAAGCGTTGGAAATAAAATAGTAAACTAGAATATTGTAGGACTACCTTATAAACATCGCTTTATTATACTTTTTTTATTGTAAATGTATTGAAACTTACTCTCCTGATGGTAAGAGATAACGCCTGTCCATGACCATTGCAGCTACAAAGAAGTTTTTGTAGCAAAACAAAGTCCAGGGGCTCGCTGCTTTGGCGCTCATTATTTTGAGACTTTCGATGCTTAGTCTCAACGGCCCTGTAATTTCGCTAGCTGCAGTACCCTTCAAACGGGAACACAGCAATGTTTACACACTATTGCTTAGTAAATCTATACTTAAAGTAGCGACTGAGAAGTCAACAAAGCATTTTAAGTACGTATATTGAGTAAGGCTTAATATATTTAAGAAATCGCTCTAGGCGATAAGGCCGCCGTTGTACTATCACATAATTATTATTATTAGTCGATGTTGTTGTTATGTCTCTTTAAAGTTTTTTTTTAATGTTATAATGTGTATGTGTTTGGTGTACAATAAAGTTATATTCTAATCTATATTTATAGACAACTCAGCTATCTAGACAACTAAATTTCGAAATTAATTATACCTACTTGAGTAGGTAGGACCAAAAATGATTCATTTAGGAACCTATTCCAAAGTACAATGAGACCAAAATTCAAAGCTTTTCACATAGTTAAGCAGTTAAACCGGACGATTATACTGATTTCGTAGTTTTCGTACATAATTGAGCCGGTTCTCAGAGAACAAAACCGTTTTCGACAATGAACAAAATTATAAAAGTTTAAAGACCTACAGTTAAAGTTTCACATACTTAAATCTATACTATAGCTCGGGGTACCAACTTATGTGTAGAGTTGGACAAATGCTGGAATTAAGAATTTTTTAACGAGTCTCTTTTGAAAACTGTGATATCTCAACTTTTCTTGCAAGTTGGTCATATGACGATTAAAATGGGTATGGAAATTGTGGGCTAGCTATGCAGGTGTTTTGAATATCGCTATTTGTCTTGATTGTTGGGAAAATTTCTAATGGTGACATGCAAACAATTTTTGTATTACCTAGCATTTGACTGCATTGTCTGATTTCGGCGCAAGAACGTAATGATGGTGTCTTAACTTTAACTAGTAAAATTTGCATTCTACAGTTATTTTAGAAAGAAAGTAAGGCAATTTTTGAAAATTTTAATTGACATTTCTTATTTATTAACAATGTTTCTGTCCATGTTTGTAATGAACAAGGCAGCAGAATTTTTAGTAGGTATGTTTAAATCTGTCAACTGCAGCCTCCTAAATTAATCTCAATTTGTCACATTATCGATTTAATGTTGTATGAAATTAGATAAAATTAGAAAATTTTAAAATATAACAAACAAGAAACTTAAGAGCTACTGCCACAAATGACCGCCTTCTCGCGAAAAGCGATATCTTCCAGGCAACCATAGAATGGAATAATTTATAAAATAAATAATTAGTTGGATTAAAAATAAATGTGTGAACTATATTCGGGAGATACTTAAAAAAAATTACATTGTCGTTTTACGAAAGTTAAGCTCGAATTAATCTCAGGTCAATAGAATAATCGCTGTTAATGTTGCTTCAAATTAGTAGCTTATGTACTTATCACAGAGTAAATGTCATTTAAGCTGTTAATAGTCAGGATTTACTAAGTAAACTATGTCATAAAATGACAATTAACCGATTTACCTTAGGTCTTTAATTTTAATCATTTTGGCTCATTTAGAATTTGTGCGCTCGAGTGGATTCTGAAAAGCAGATGTTTACGTACCTACTCAAGTTTTTAAACATGTCGCACCTGCTCGAGTTTGACGGGTGGGTTGCCAGGCGACATAAATTGGTAATTGTAGGGTAAATTTATCATCGGTCTGCTTGATGGACGAGGTAGGATATGGCAATCTTGAAAATTGGATCTTTGGTTTTGAGTGCCAATGTTTTCCGTAAAAAAATATATCTAAATACCTATATAAAAATATCGTGTGTGTTTGGGTGTTTGTGGTCGCATTCCGAAACGACTCGATCGATGTTTATGATTATTTTAGGTAGGTAGCTTTGATAGTTATGAGCATATGTCGTAAAGTATACTTCATACCGCTAGGTGAGGGACAATACTTAACTCGGACGAAATCGCGGGCGTAAGCTAGTTTTATATATTTATTATTTTACTGAATATACATCTACGTAAGTTCTATAGTTTTAGTTAGGTTGATATATGTAATTATATTCTATTTCTTTCGAATCCAAGTTTGTAATTGAGAAGATTGGTTGATTGTAATTAAAATTAACTATTACTGGTTATTTTTAATTGTGACCTACTTATATACATAATTATATATGTAGGGGAAATGTTTTATTCGCATAGAATAGAAAAAAAAAATGTGCCAAAAGATTACAAGTCTGATTAAACTATTATTTTGAACATAGTACCTAATATTGATGCAGAAATATCCGTTTCTTTGGCAGATTGGAGCTTGTAGGTATCTAGTTCACATAGCTTGTAGGTATTTAGGTACATCTACGCAGATCGCCTAGTTAGGTACCACCACGGTACCCGAAATACTGCCGCCAAGCAGTAGTGTGTAAACATTGTTGTTTCAGTTTGAAGGGTACTGTGCTTAGCGAAATTACATTGCTGTTGAGACTAACCATAATTGTCTCAAAGTAATGATCGTCAAAGCAAAGCCCTTATTGTTTTATTACTAAAAATTTTGGGTATCGCTTCATGGTCATGCGTTATTTCTTACCATTTTTAGAGTGTTCCATTCATCTCATTACTATAACACAAAATAAGTTACAAAACGAATTTGAATGTTTAGCACGACAATCATTTTAATAATTTATTATGGATGTAAATCGTTACAAAATAAAACATGTTCTACAGTTAAGTTTGAAGCCCTATAAATCTAATAAATCGAAACATTAGCAATAACTTTCAACGATCTTGATAAATGAATGCATATCGGAATGTTAGCCAGTCTGTGCAAGCGTAAGTAGTGCTACAAGCACAGAACACACCTAAAATTGAAATATACATCGATTATATCACAAATAACGCAATCACACACGCACAAGTAGCGTTCCATGCAAGCTATAGCACACTATGTCCTAGATATGCGACAGGTAGTCGCCCAGGTATACATTAATCCACTCAGTAACTGGCAACATTGTTCATAGCGAACGAAAAGAAAAAAAAAAATGCCCATATACGGCGAGAATAAGGATACAATCATTTTTAATGAGCTTTATCCTCTCGGGGGTGAAAAAGAAACAAAAGAAGTCTTCATCGAATTATTTATTTGAAATTGGAAATTATAATGTTGCGGTTTTCGGACAGACGTGTTTCCGACGCCGCTTCCGATTGAAGAGGCGATCACGCGATTTGAATTTTCGAACAATTTTCGGGAGATTGAAACGCTTTCAGTACTGTCAACATTTAAAATAAAAAATAAGGAAAAATAAACCAAATAGTTTTTTTATCCGGACATGAGTTCTACGGATGCAGTTGACTGGTAGAATAATTACACAATGCACTCATCACGTAGACAGACCAGGGGCGACACAAACCAGTCTTGCTACTGCACAAAATACCGTTTTTTTTATAAAACAACGAGACAAGACTTCATTCATAATGTATTATAGCGCTTTGGACGCACACATATGTAGGCTATATAAATAGACACCCTACGCGAATGGGCTGGTGCACACTACGGTTAATTAAACCTGACTGGAGGAAAAACGATCAAATCGATAAAAAGGCACGAAAATCACACGAGACAGGTTTTCATGTTCGATTCCAGACACACCAGTATTTCATATATTTATAATGAGTTTGTCACAATCATTCTGACAATGTATAAAACTATTCTACATACATAAACATGTTTGTATAGGTAGATATATAAATTTTAATTGCAGTTTGTTAGTTTTGCAAAAACTCTAAAACGGCTGGACTGATTTAGGTGAGATTTTTAGTGCGTTTGAATGGGTCCCTGGATTGTTTAGAATTGAAGCCGGTAGGTGGTGCTGCAATCGTACATCGGACACTGGGCATTCATCTAGTAAACAATATAACTATGTATTTCTATTTGTTAAGTTTTGACGACAATGGCTGAACAAATTTTGACTAAAATACCTATGTTATGTAGGTGTCAATAATGTCGAATTAAAACCCATAATTGCAAATTTAATCAAAGGTAATTAAAAAATAAATAAACAAAAATTATCTGTCTTTTCAAGATTACGCGGCTGATTCATTTGTGGTGGAATTTTGTGAGGAAATAGTGAGCATGAAACGTGACGTTTGTTTTATTTTGTATCTATTTACTAACACAGGTCTTTGAGATTTAGTAAAATGGGAAAATCTAAAATAGGTAGTGTCCAAAGGAGAAAAAAAAAATTGACTGGATGTAATTTTTTTAAAGTAAATTAGAATATCGGGGCTTCTAGTTATAACGGTAGATTCGCGACATTAATTCTAGTAACCAATAACTCGCTTGCTACCCTTCATTCATTGCGCACACGCATTAGGGTAGCCCTCATAAATTGCCACAGCGGCCGGTAAAACGATGCGGGAGAACAAAAACTAACTGGCAGTATCGATTTTTTATCGAGTCAGTTTGACATTTGGTTAAATTCTAGCATGCAATAGCAAGGAATGTTCACTACCTACGTTAACAATGTTAGGAAATTGCATCGCGTAGGAAACCTGCAACTCGATTGGGAAAGTGGGCATCGAGTTGGGGTGAATCATACAACCTCGACTAGAGACGTTCCTTACCACAGAATAGAAAAAAGCACAGCTAGGTATAATTTTGCAAAGAAAATCTGTAACACTCCTTGGTCCTACAAATACAACAAGATAGACCGTATGTTAAGCAAAATTGAAGGATCAAGGGGTCTTCACTTACTTTCAACGCAATGTTTTATCTGTATTGCTTATTTTAGTCTGTGTTTACTACACATGCATACGTAAATAAACATCTTATGCGTCCAATTGATACTTCTAATCGATTGATTCGTTCGACATTAACGAGCCCAATAATTAACTTAATCCAAACTTTACCACTAATAAAACTTAAGTTTCGTGAGAACACGTCATCGTGAAAAGTTCACACGTAAAACAGCCCTTTGGAAGAATAACCTTGACCGGGTCGCAGGGCGATGCCCTCGATCACTTACGAATTTTAATGTCATCTTTAAGCCACTTTCATCTGCAGGCTAGTGTTTATTTACCCATAGTTTTATGACGGCTTTTACAAGCCGATTAGCGACAGGCGATAAACGGTGAAGGGTTCTCGTGTAAACTAGACCGAACTACTAACCCTGCCCGAAATATCGCGCCTTGAGAGTCGTCTGGAAGAGTTATTCCTGTCGCATCGGTGCATGCGGATCGCAGAGATCCGCCGCGGAGAGAGCGCATCGAAGCCTCGGAATGCATCTAATTTTAAAGCGGAGAGGCTCGCGACCCTGCTGACCCCGCGCGCCGGTATTAAAACCTGAACTTTCTTCACAACTAGGTGCCTATGTTTGCTCGGCAAACGAATGGAACACACACTAGCGCGTGGAGGCGACCGTGGCCGGTCACGATCCTAGCCCTCGCGAGGCTCGCTCCCGCCTGCCACTATCCGCTATCCAGGACGATCGCAAGGCACCCGCCGTCGCAGCTCTCCGGCGCTCGTGGGAAAGCGACTAGCGATGCAGGGCCATCGCGCCTGCAGCGCTGTTTATGAGAACCGACGCAAACTACGAGTTTTCGATTGGATTACGTGCGAAACGTAAACAAATGGGGATTCGCGGTTTTGGGTGTCGGTGTCGGTGGCGCTAGTACCTGGGGCAGAAACCCTAGCAGGGCGACGAGCACCGCAGGGGCGCGCATGCTGCCGCGTCCGGGAGCGGCGCCGGGGCATATACGTCGGGACCGAGCCCGACGTCGTCAGCACTCAGCGGATCCGCAGTAATCCATCACTCGCACAAAAGCACTGAGCGTTTACACTGCAAGTCACACAGCACAAGTATCGAGATGTCACTGGTCGCTCATCGGCTCCGGCGAACCGGTCGCGGGATCGTGCACTACGTTCGAAACGCGCGCGTCGCGTGTGTCGGCAAATGCGGGCCGGGACGACGTGTGTTCGTGGCGGCGCGTGACGGCGGACTGGGGGCGGGCGGCGGCCGCGGTGCGGGCAGCGCACCTGGCCGGCGCGCCGCCGCCGCCGAGAGATGGCGCTGCGCGGCGCATCTGCCGCCCGTGGCGCCCCGCGCCCCGCCGCGGCCCCTCCGACACCCCGCGGCAACTCGACCAGAAAATACACGGAAAACACAGTGTTCTATGCGCGAACACGTGCCCCTTTATAAAAACTTTGGAGCACAATCGAATGCTATGCAGTTTCTTTACAGTTAATTATTTTGTAGATCGACGCTGTTCAATACTAATAGCTAGATTAGACCTAATTACAAATTGTTTAAATAATTTTTATATGAATACTTGTGTATTTATACCTACTTACATACGTCCTGACCTATTTGTTCAGATAGGTACCTACCTACCTATGTAGGTACTTATTAGGATTATTTTTCTAGCTTATGAAATAAATTGTTATTATCCTCAACTTACTGTAGCTAGGTAGGTATCGCATCTTACGATCGTGAACTGCAAAAAGGTGCATCCACGTTTGCGATGCATTTCCGCCCCAAAATTTGTAAAATGCAAATTTTCGTAAATCTGTCCAATTATAGACAGCTGCCCGACCAGTGGCAAGTAATTTAGTTTTATTTATAAATTCAAGAGCCCGCGAGATACGGTTTGATATTATAATAAAATTATTATTTTTATTTTAGGCTGGATATTTGGCACGCACGCGCCTCGGGGTGTTGGGGTTAAGAAACGGTAGCTTTTTCAAATAGGAAGACTTGATTTCTTTCTGACGTGACTGAATAGCGTGATTGGAACTAAGGTTTCTTGGATATCTGAAAAAGAGCTATATTATTATATACATAATTATGTATTTACCCACTTACTAGTACATTAAGTTAACTATTCGATTAAAATAATGACCTTGACTGATAAGGACAGAGAGGTCAATTTGGCTAACATTTCTATCAATCGAGTTTACTACACATCATCACTCACTACATAGTAGGTATAAAACAAAGTCGCTTTCTCTGTCCCTAAATCTTTAAAACTACACAACGGATTTTGATGCGGTTTTTTTTAAATAGATAGAGTGATTGAAGAGGAAAGTTTATATGTATAATAACATCCATTAAATAGTGGAGAAATACTGTCATTTTTGAGGTTTATACCCGTGCGAAGCCGGAGCGGGCCGCTAGTCTAGAATAAAAATACTGGGTTTTGAGCTTATGGTGCTTTAAGCGGAAAAGGGTCATCGTTATGAATAACTTTCACTGTAAGCTCAACTTTGAAATCTTGCCTATTCTATACATTGACACTTGTACAAA
This sequence comes from Biston stratarius, assembly GCA_950106695.1. Taxonomy (NCBI): domain Eukaryota; kingdom Metazoa; phylum Arthropoda; class Insecta; order Lepidoptera; family Geometridae; genus Biston; species Biston stratarius. The sequence continues at coordinate 8,796,852 of OX467112.1, forward strand.
TGTACAAAGCAAGTGTTTTTTTTACGATTTCAGAGGTTTGCCCTTGTATGAGTTGGTCAAAATTATGAGTACAATAGCTTAGTATATCCTAAGCTTCTAGCCTTGTATCACATAACATCATCAGCCATAGGACGTCCACTGCTGAACATAGGCCTCCTCCTGGGGGGTTTTACCAATACTCGCCACGCTATGCAGGCGGGTTGGCGAGCGCAGTTAGGTGTGATTGTTCAAGGAAGACGCTGCTACCCATCTTCCGGATTACATCCCTTAGCCGACTCTTACGGCAACTACGGGTAGAGAGGGTGGGGTAGGTACTATTCTTACGCCGACACCACCACGGCAAAATAATATTAGTAGGATAATATGTAATTATTATGTATGTTTATAATTATTTTTATGTATCTTTAAAATGTTTAAAAAAAATTGACAGACCTCAAGTTGAAAACCTTTCGCCAAGGACCTAGCAATATGTTCCGACAGCCTCACTTGAGAGCCAGTTCCATTCCAAGTTAGGTGTGTTTACCATCTTCGACAACACCGTCACTTACCATCAGGTGACCTGTAGTCAAACACCTCGCTGGCAACCATTAAAAAATATATAATAATACTTAAAATAGAGATAATAAAAATTATGCGCTAATGGACAGACGAAGAAGGGTGTCTAAAAAACTGAAGACAAGATAGGGTGTGGGAACGGAAACTTATTTCCAATAGAAATAAACTAGCTAATACAGGGTTAAAAAGTACCGAAATGGATACAGAAAGCCTAACCCCGACAGGGTGTGTAAACGCCCAAATCCAATTAGGCTAAAAGAGCTAGCTAACAAATGACTAGTGTTTAAACAGTCTAGACAACGAGGTAGGTTAGGCTACCTATCTACTTAACCCATTTACGGCTTAGTTCATAAGTAAATTAGATATCGAGTTTTGCTAATAAAATTGACTTACAAAAAAAAAGAGTGTTTTTTTTAAATTAGTTTGAATTTGACGGGTTTACACTTAAGAGTTTTTTTTTTATTTGTCGAAGGCCGTATTGATAATTCGCGAAGTGTTCGGTCGATCTCACGCTATTCAACATGGGTGTCGTTCATATTTTTATAACTAATAATAAATGGTGTTTGATATTTATGATTACTTAAATTATTTATTTCTAGCAGTTACTAGCAACTTCGTCCGCGTGAATAAATGAACAATCGAACGAATGCACGAATGAATGAATGAACTCATATAAGTTTTAAAATGAAATAAATAAAATTTGATATAGAAAGTATTCTATATGTTAATCCAGGTAGGTATATTAAATTTTGTGCTATACTTGTGCTATATTTATGGCAAATTTCATCCAAATCTGTTCAGCCGTTTTTGCTTGATTGAGTAACAAACACTCAAACACCTAAACAAACAAACTTTTACATTTATAATATTAGTAGAATTATCTTTAATAAATACAGGTAACATGCCTTTTAAACAAAACAAAATTAACTAATTAAAAAAATATATAATGCAGTCATTATTCTTAGTACCTGGATGACCGAGCTTTGCTCGGCTGAAAAAAGGGATAAAATGACGTTTTCTAAAAACCTAGCTAGATCGATTTATCGCCCCCTAAGCCCCCTGTATACTAAATTTTATGAAAATCATTGGAGCCATTTCCGAGATTTAGATTATATATATATATATATATACAAGAATTGCTCGTTTAAAGGCATTAGATTAGATAGATTAGATAAATAAAATAAATGAAGATGACACGAAATAACAATACCTAACGTATCTCTAATTAAGCAATAAAAACTTTGATTGATTGTTTTATGTGAAAAAGTCGCAAACAAGTTACGGCCACTTGATAGTAACTGGTCACCGTCGTCTATGTAGTCTATGTCTATCTATACCTGGGGCATTGTCAGTGCATTGCATACATTTATGGACCCTATTCACACATTATTTGAAGCGAAGCAGATCTCGGTGGAAAAACCGAAGGTGGTAAGCCATTCCAAAGAAGTCAAGTACGTGGCAGAAACAGTCGTTCAAATCGAGTGGTACGAGACATCCACGCATCTATAAAATGTGGGCGGCATTTTTGGCGATGGCACCCGGCTTTATAGTAGAACCGAGATTGATTCCCCATCATTAGGCTGAAGCAAGCCCAAACGTGTAGTGAGTCATTTCATGTTTGAACTATAGGGCACTTCGAGTTCTTTGATTTAGGCCTAAATGCCGATCGGATGTTCGGCCTAGGCGAAGCGAAGTTGTTCGAGGCGAAGCGAAGTGCCTCCTTACTTGACGAGTAATGTGGCGCTCGTTTTAAAGACGGAGATGCAAATATGTATGATAAATTTTAGGGCACTTCGAGTTCTTTGACTTAGGCGTAAATGCCGATCGGATGTTTGGCCTAGGCGAAGCGAAGTTGTTTGAGGCGTAGCGAACTGCCTCTCTACTTGACGAGTAATTTGTAGCTCGTTTTAAAGACGGAGATGCAAATATGATAAATTTCAGGGCAAACTTTGCGGTCTTTGATTCGGGTGCAAATACTAATCGGATATTCGGCTTAGTAGAAGCGAAGTCTTCCGAAGCCTACTTGGCGAGTAATGTAGAGTCCGTTTTAATGACGAAGATGCAAACATAATTAATCCTGTCTCACTTTGGAATGGGGAGTGAAGATGCCGGACATGTAATCTGTAGTAGGTACGAGATACATTACCGAGTATGTCATGGCCTGAAGCCTGAAGGCACGCGGGCGTGGTCGGGCGTGCCAGCTCTTTGTTCGGAGCCAGCCTAATGTTATTGTTTCGTTGCACGCGACGTTCAACAACTCATTAGGGAGCATTAGTCTTTCGTTTATTTACATTTGTCTGGTTAATAGGTGTTTGCGCGCAGCTTCCGAAAGTATTTTCTTTATGTTTTGCAGTTTTTTCTTTCGTTCTATTTGTGCTTTATTATTTATACAAGGTTATAAGCTTGGAGTGGTCTTAGTCCAAACAGGTTTATTGCGTTAACCATTATAAACGAATTTCATTATGGGCATACATAAAGTGACCATTTAAATTTAAGTCGGGATGTTCTTAAAATTGTAACGACTGTTAATAATATTCGCTTTTGTTATTAACATAGCTTTGATATCTGAAACTGAAGTTATTAGATGTCTAGTATTTATTTATTAGAGAGAATACTTCTTCCAGAGCGATACTAAAGTTTACATGATTCAAATTGTTAGTGTGGTACTTCCAGCCAACAATTTTCGTTCGAATTCTTATACATTAAGAGAATACCTTGTCTTTTATAGATTTTCTGATCGTTCTGTAACTGTAAACGGGACAATTCACTTCCTTCGGGGACACCAGGACGGAGCACTGGAATAGGGACAGTTCCTTTTAAAACGGGACGTATGGTCACTTTACTCTTGGTGCATCAACAGGGACTTCTCTCTGTTGCTCGCTAAATTTTTTGGGATAAAAAGTAGCCTATGTTTTAATCTAGAGTATCAGCTACCTTCATAGCAAATTTCATAAAAATCGGTCTAGCCGTTTGAGCGTGAAGAAGTAACAAACATACAAACACACACACTCACAAACTTTCGCCTTTATAATATTAGTGTGATGTGATTCTAGCCTGCAGTCTATACGAACTTACAACAATAAGTATGATCAGCTCCTTTCAGCTCAGTGATGTCTTTCCGCGTAACCTTGTATTATACAAAAAATTGATAAGAACAGGAACTTAACATTTAAAGTCAATGCAAAACTAATTATATCAATTATTGATTAGAATCGATCACACATGAAGAACAAAGCCGTGCGCTTTGTTATCAGCAATGCTTTGTTATCTATCTCCTTGACCTCAAAGCCGCTTCTTATCAGAACAAGTGATGCTGTCTGACAGCGTGTGGGATCTGTATAAAATAATTGTTTATTGTATTCTGAATCAACATTAATTATGACGAATTTTGGTAGACAGTTATGATAAAAAAAAATTAACACGGGACAATAACGACTTCAGCAATGAGCTTGAATTGCCGGTGAAGGAAAATATCGCGAGGAAACTATAGCATGGTGGTACGGTTTTCATCTCTAGTAGGTACACGGCTGTCAAGATACCACACTCAAGTTGAAAATCTGCCGCCAAGTATATAACGATGTCTTCCGATAGTCTCATTCGCGGGTCAGTTTCCATTGCAGGCTTTGTGTATCTACTATCATTGACCACACCGTGACTTAATATCAGGTGAGCTATGGTCAAGCACCTAGCCTGTCACCTATAAAAAAAAACATGTATTATATATCTATCTCTACAAGTCTACATAGTAACTTTCCGCCGTCTATACGCTTAGATCTTTTGAACTACGCAACGGATTTTATTGCGGCTTCCATCAATAGACAGAGTAATTCAAGAGAAAGGTTTATATCATTCACTAGCTGCGCCCCGCGGTTTTACCCGCGTGGTGATCGATGATGATGATGATGATGAAAAGTATCCTATGTAGTAAGTAAGTTCTAAGTAAGTATTACTAATCTTATATAGCCTGCATCTCAAAATTCTTTCTTAGGGGATGCCTACGTCATGCATTGCTAATGTCTAGCTTTATGCATGCAAAGTCTCAGCCCGATCGGTTTAAAATTGACAAAGTTTCATACAAACTTTCATCCCCTATTTTATCCCCTTGAGGGTAGAATTAATCAAAATCCTTTCTTAGCGGATGCCTACGTCATAACATCTACTTGCATGCCAAATTTCATCCCGATCCGTCCAGTGGTTTGGGCTGTGCGTTGATAGATCACTATGTCAGTCAGTCAGTGACCTTTGAGTTATATACATTTATAGATAAAAAGAAGATAGATATGAACCACATTAGTATCTACATTGCACCCGTGCGAAACCGAGGAGGGTCGCTAGTGTATTATAAATATGTATGTACACAAAAAAGTATCTATGCATTCAGTTTCTTTGCTAAGTTTGGGGTCAGATGGCACTGTGTATGTCCAACGATATTAATTTATTTATTTTGTCAATAATAAAATACACTTTTAGTCAATTCAAAGTGTGTTAAGAAAATTTCAGAGTTGATTTAGACTCCTTGCAGCGCATACAAGGTGTTTAAAAAGATGGCGTTTGTCACGAGGAAAAAGCAATCGTTCAAGTCTTAGACACCTGCTTCGTAAATAAACTAATGGACGCATTAACTAACTCCACTTTGTTACTATCACTCAATTGATTAAACAATACCCATCCACTGTGAGAAGCAATACGTGTGTTGGCAATTTCATTACAATATACAACACTAATTTATCTTTAGACTCAAAAGAGGGAGCCGCTATCGTATTGTCTTAACAAAACTGACAATCCTTCGTAGACTTTTTTAGTTCTTCATTTTGATCACTTGTATAAACACATCGGTCGCGTTGTACAATAAGCGTTTGACATTTAGACGTCAATGTTGCATTCTTACCAACTTTTCTTTACATTCAACAATGCCTTATAGCTTGTAACATATAGTTTATTTTCTTTCTGTTGGAGAGTATAGGATTTTGGCGTGCGTTGACGCATGGATTGATTCGTAGAAGATGAATGGGGTATGATTTAGCGCTAGCTGCTGGTAGGAAAGTATTTTAAAATGAATTGTCGATGTTTTGGCGTGAGAGAAAATTACATGACTTCGTGATGGTATTGGTATTATTTTCCGAAATTCGTGTTTAATATGAACGACTATGAGCCTGGGGTATACTAAACCGAAACGGGATTCATTGTATTTGCTATTATGAACTTTTCTATGGAACAGCCGATTTTTTCACGATTTCAAAGTTGTGTCCATAGTAAAAGTTCTTCATAATTATTATTATGAGTACGATGACCCCTCCTTTAGTATACACTAAGCTTTTAACCCTGTGTGTTTGCAGTTAGGGTGGAATACCAAAACATATTAGGAAAATATTTTAAATGGCTCCCAACACACAGTCTCAGACTTCAAGAAGCCTATGGATCAAAATTGTAAAGAATTCGTTTTAATCCCACTAATATTATAAATGTGAAAGTTTGTATGATTCCATGTTTGGATGAATCCAAACATTATTCTAATAAACTTAAAGAATTTAACACTCGCTGTTAAACGCGACTTCTTCCTCGTGCCATATAACAAAAAAATAAATTGTGCAGTTAGGTGTGATTGTTCAAGGAAGACGCTGCTGCCCATCTTCCGTATTACATCCCTTAGCCGACTCTTACGGCAACCACGTGTAGAGAGGGTGGGGTACTATTCTTACGCCGGCACCATCATGGCAAAAAGTATTCTATATGTGTAGTAAACTATATGTGTGCCAATTTTTTTCGAAATACGTTCATCCGTTTTTGCGTGATCGAGTAACAAACATCCAAATATCTAAAACAAACATTCACATTTATAAATTTGTAGGATAATTAAGAAAAATTAAATAAAATTAAAGTTTAAAAGGTGAAAGGTAAAGAATCAAGACGAAGTCGTAAATAACACGTCAATTAGTACACCTATTCAAACCTCAGTAATAATGGTTTGGTTTGAGTATTAAATAAATATTCCCAGCGATTCCGCTCGTTACAGTGCTTTTTATTTCTTCAATTACACTTTGACTGAAACTTTTGCAACAAGGACATTCGGTTTCCCACATTACTAAAACCTTGAATGTGGATTCTCAGAGTTACTTTATCTGTTTTACTTCCAGACTACGTACATATGTATAACTTAATTTCAGGTTAGGTGTGTATGTACGTAGCTTACACGTACGTTGCCGTGGTGGTGCCGGCGTAAGAATTGTACCCCACCCTCTCTACCCGTGGTTGCCGTAAGAGTCGGCTAAGGGATGTAATCCGGAAGATGGGCAGCAGCGTCTTCCTTGAACAATCACACCTAACTGTGCTGGCCAACCCGCCTGCCAAGTGGCAAGTATTGGCAAAACCCCCCCAGGAGGAGGCCTATGTCCAGCAGTGGACGTTCTATGGCTGATGATGATGTTCGTAATTTAAAAAGAATCCTTTGACTGTTAGGATTATATCTGACCTGACTTATTTTTTAGGGTTCCGTACCTCAAAAGGAAAAACGGAACCGATCTTACCGTCCTTTAACATCAGATGAGCTGAGGTCAAATAAAGCCTGTCAAACATAAAAAAATTATAATAAGTAACACCACAGAACGTTTCTAGTACTTTAAATTACCGAGTATTTTACGATAATCGAGTGAAGATTTCGTTACGTCGCGAAAGTATCGCCTTGCGCTTACGCATATCGCTGGAGTCAAGAATGCACGCCGGTTTACGCAACAAGGCATTCACTTGCATAAACATCATGTTTGTGTAGGGTTACACAGAACTGGCTTAGCTGAAAGGGCACGTTGCGCTCGAGTTCGAGTACGGGTAAAAGTTGGTTTATTTAAATAGCGACCCGCCCCGGCTTTGCACGGGTGAAATGTAGATACTTACGTAGTACATTATTTTGATCTATCTCGTAAGGCTTAGCCAACGTTCGCAATGTAAGCGCACAAAATCATGTAGTATTGTTAGGTTTGCTTAATAATTACGTAGAAATAAACACAATTTCTGCGCTATGCGTTATTAGTTAATAGTGTAGTGTATGCAGTTCTTGGGTTAATAGTGTAGCAACATTAGCTAACTATAGCATAATGCTGCTATTTATAAAATCTATGTTCAAGTGATCGTATTCAAAGAATTTTATTGGCAGTAAAGACTTGATCTGTCAAATTTAATATTTTTATTTTTGTTTACTTTGTAATCATATCTTTTAAATATTGAGCTACTTGAAGAAAGTGGTAGTATATAGTGATTATATTCCTCAAGAAACAACAACCAGCAGTTTTTCCTATTTTAGCTTAGACAATCTTAAAGTACTTGCTTATTAAATTTAGCTGAATTTTTGTTTTCAAAGCTAGGCAGATAAAATACATTCATTTCTCTTGCACATATTCTACTGTGTTGTAAAGAGAAACCTAAATAAGCTTGATTTAATATACAAGAGCTATCAAAGTTTAAATTAAAATTTACATCATTTATCTATGAATAATAAAGTTTTATACAACCATTGATGAGAGCCTAACTAAGCTAAGTTATAAACTAAGTTATTCAAGCGATGACTCATAAAGTGACTTGCTAAGTTATAACCTAAGTTATGAAGACTTTTACACGAAGTATGGATGGCGCTCATTTCGTTATTACATAATAACAATGCTAATTATTGACGTTTTTAGTATAATTTATGGCTTATTTGCATAAAAGTTGACAGCTTGTTGATTAGAGGCTATAAAAGGCTTAATTTTGACTTGAACTTAAGTGCAGGTTTAGTCGGGAACGTGCAAAATCATGTCATAGATTTGTATTTTTTTTTTGATTTGTGTGTTTTGGAGCTTGTTTGTATAAAATTAGGGGCATGTCATTTATAAAGTGCCGAATTATGTGCGCGTGGGAAAGTAGCACAAAATGGTGAAATACGATTTTTTGTGTTGCTTCCTAATTCGAAACTTGTGGTAAGTCATCACTATATTATTAGTGCATGACTGGACTCAATTTTGACTTACACTTTTTGCTTGAATTATCGTAAAATTCATGAAAATATTGAAATAATTGACACTGGCACATATACAAAGTGCGATGCCAATAATAAAGAAGAAGAACTGATTTAGCTACTTTTTCTCTTTCGACCTATTTATTGCACATACACAATTTTGTGCCAGTACTAAGTGACAAACTTAACACTAATGTAAATCTTTATTTTTACACTTAGTGTTTTAAATTAACAAACGTCACTTAACATTAGTATTTGAAAAGGCCTTAACGATATTGCTAAGAATTATACTTTTTTTCCACAAAACTTCACTTTTATGTTGAGCTTTTAAGCTACCTTATCTTGGTACTTTAGACTTGAGGACTGTCAAAACGTTTATTTTTGAACAAAAAAATGCACCTGCCGAACACTGAAGCACTGGTTTTACAAATTTCCTATTGAATTTTTTATCGTATATCGAAGATAAAAAAATACGGGGATGGTCTTTAAGTTTGAAAATGTTATAAGATTTAAGAGATATCATCATGTTGTGCATTTGCCAGTGTCCCGTATTTCGATATTTTCAAGAATTTTATGATGAACTTGCCAACTATAATTAATAAAATTAATTATTTATTTAATTATGGTTGACAAGTGAAGTATTTAATCATAACACAATTCACCAGATGTTAAATGATAATAAGCACAGCTAGCGTGGAATGGGAACTAGCTCTCAAGTGAGACTGTGGTGAGTGACTGATTACAATGCAATAAGTTACAGTCAATATCACATTAAGAAAGTCGAGGTAGAGTCCGGTCATGCCCTAGTAAAGTCGTGGTGACTATGTAAGCTTTAACGAAGCTTAGGAAGCCACACGAAAAGTAATGCTTTATCACATTTTGTTTTTTCTCCATAATGAAGTACGTGAGTACTTCATTATTCTGCTTGATATGTATCTACATAAAACACCAATAATTTCATACATTAATAAAACACAAGTTTTAGAAAATAATACGATGTGTTGGCATAACTTTTGCACATTCCAGCCAAATCTTCAGCGAAGTTTAAGACCTTCTTTCTCTGTTTTAAATGAATAAAGTCTTTCAAATTTCGATTATTATTTCTCATGTATCGTTCTTATATCAAAATACAAAGTCACCAGGGTCGCGTCTAGGACGGACGTGGGTCCACTTTTCCCGCTATTAATTACTTTCCGTCGGGGCTGTAGAAAGCCGACCTGGGGTCAGCCAGAACTTACGTAGATGCGGTAGATAGTGACAAGTATGGTATAATGTTTCTCTTAATATGTTTAGCTTTTAATTACACTGCGTGTGCTGTTGAGTTGGAACCTGTATAATTATAATAAAGTGAACTAAGAAAAGACCACAGAATAAATAGTTATAACTTTACTATGGAAACTAAACATGGTTTTGACACACTTTTGTTTTATTTATGCGGGATTACTCACGTTTAATTTTATCGAAAAAACCGCCTATAGTTTCGGCCACATCCATTATAGAGACAAAGCTGATAACAACGCGTAGTGCGAAGCAAGAAGAGGCCGCGCGCACGATAAGTAAATCTTCCATCAAATACTTTAATGCCCGGTTTCACCAACGGTTCCTAAACAAATCCCTACATAGGGATCTCTTAGCTTAAGGCATCCCTTAACTCGTCTCCTAACTCAAACTCAGTTTCACCACGCTAAGTAATACTTAGCTGGGAATACCTACGTAAGTGCTGGGTAGGGTGCTGCATAGAAATATCTTTTATCGATTTTTTTTCGATAAATTTCCGTTTAGTGTTTTTCCTTAGGTTTGTGTATGTTAAGCATGATAAACATATTTTTTTTTGTCACTTAATACAAATAAATGTGTTTTATATCTATATTTCTCCAATTATCACTATAATTTAAAGACCAAATGACATTATGGTAGATGTGTAAGGCCAAAAAAAGGATGACAGTGACTTGGTTTGCTTGTGACCTTGTGATGTCACTATTGCCCTATTCTATCTGGCAGGCGGCAGTTCGTAGTAATTCACCGACTTCAAAAAGGAGGAGGTTCATATTTTTTTTTAATGTATGTACACCGATTACGCTGAGATTATTGATCTGATTTACGTTATTTTGATGCGGAATAGTTGCCACTTGGTCCCATAAAAATTTAACATAGTTTGGCTCAGTTGTTTTCATTTTATGAACATTTTTATAATGAACATATTTGTTTACGATGTAATTGTCTTTGGCAAGACGTTTTTGAATCTTAGCGAGTCTAGCTAGACTCATACTGTTCAAGTGTTTCTTGGCGTGTACATTTAACTAAAAATTGAAAAATAAACAATCTTTAAAAAAAAAGAAAAACCGACATCAACAAAAAAAAAACATCAGCAATAAAAAGCGAAAAATAAATCTTATAAGTTTATTTTTCGCTTTTTCGTTCTGATGTTTTTTCTTGAAGTCGGTAAAAAAAAATTTAAGTTTGTTTTTTTAATTTTGTATTTGAGTTTTGCATTTCTTGCATCTATTACAAATTGGAATACGAGGGCCGAAAAAAGAAAACGTGGACAAAATTAAAAAAACAAACTTAAAAAAAAAGTTAATAACTAACAAGTCCGATAACTAACAAAACTATCCAAAAAATCACTTAGGAAGTCTTCCATTTCAGATTATTTATTGAATGTTTGTCACAATATATTCTTTCTTAGTTAGGAATACGATAAGGGGCAGATACTCGGCCTCCTAAAATGTAGGGGTTCCCTTAGCGTTTAAGTGTTCCCTAAACATTGGTGAAAACCAAATCTCGGTTAAGTGACACCTAACTCACCTTAGGTGTTCCCTAAAATTTAGGAATCGTCGGTGAAAACGGGCATAAGTAAAATAATTCTGTAGATTGTTTATCTTTTTTAATTGACAGGCTAGGTATTTTAAATGAGTGGTCGAAGATGGTAAACACATCTAGCCCGGAGTAGAATTTTATGAGTAACATGTTTGATTATAATTCACCTTATACTAAGTCACGGATCAATAATTTAATAAAAATATCAAGAGATATTTATATAATTTTTAAACTTTTAAATTAACTATCTAAACTATATTCTAAGTTGTACTTATACATATATCATTGCTATATCACGTGCACTATTTTATATTTTAATTGTGTAATTAAAATGAGATGAATCTTCACTATAATTTTATTAAATGATATTAAGTATCGGGGCTATTTTACTATTACATTATGTTAACAAATGTGTCACATATTCTTAATATTCATAATTCTATACTATCTTTAGAGTTAAGAGATGCAACCATAAGCGTAACCTGTATTTTAAACTGAGAAGCGAGATAAAATAGCTTTTATTCTAGTAAATGTAAGGTTTATTTAAGTTTGAAAACACTCTGTCATATTATGTAAACCAAATTTGTTCATCTATCAGAAGATGCTATTACAGATTTTTCCCGATAAGTGTGCCAGAATCCAATTTGCTTGACGTCAAACTTTCTGATATGAGATTCCATATTCTAAGATGTAAAGAATATGCTCTTCGTCAATTGACTCATTCTCAAAGATGTGTTTTGAAATTTCGTAATACACAGTTAAATTTTTAGAGTTACGTTCGGGTTATTGGAGATTCGAATAATGCCAGTTAGTTATTATGAGAAATGGAGAATTGTAAAATATTTTGGATGTCGCCAAGCGGTATGTTCCGTCAGCCTCACTTAAGCGCTAGTTCCATTCTAGGTTTCGTGTGTTTACCATCTTCGATCACACCGTCACTTAACAGGTGACCATAAAAACAAAAATGCACCTTTGGGCCTTTATTCGCTATCAAAAAATGAAAATTAATTTATTTGTCGTAATTTTTGGACACATTAACCCATTAGCTCTGAACTAGTGATAACTTGTATTTCGGAAACCAATGGCTTCTCCCGATATCTTATCGAAGCACAAAATGCCACAAGCAGACTTAAAAACTACTCTTTTATTAATAATAATATTAACTAATTCAAATTCAAATACTTTATTGGTAACATCTTTGTTACATGTCATGTGTTCAATAAATTAACACTCAAATTAATGTAAATCAAATTTAATTAAAATTAAATCAAAGTAAATCAAATTACATTAAGTTCATCATCATCATCATCAACAATTTTTCATAGTCTACTGCTGGACATAGGTCTGTCCCAAGACACGCCACTCAGCCCGATCTTCGGCTTTTCGCTTCCAGCCACTGCCAGCTGTATATCGTAGCTGTATAGCTGCATACGTATATCGTCACTCCATCTAGTCTCAGGGCGTCCTACACTACGTTTGCCGATTCGCGGTCTCCACTCTAGAACATGTCTACCCCAACGGTTGTCGGTTCTGCGGCAAATATGACCGGCCCACTGCCACTTCCAGTTGTTAATACGCTGAGCTATGTCGGTGACTTTTGTTCTCTGGCGAATTACTTTGTTCCGGATACGATTCCTTACAGAAACACCGAGCATATAATAAATAGCTCGTTGAGCAACTTTAAATTTATGAACCGTTCCAGCTGTGAGTTAAATTAGGTTACCTAATTCAAATTAAATAAAATAAAATTTACAATTTATTGGTATTATAAAAATATTGTCCAATGTATAAAATGTCTGTTCGACAAGCCAGCTTTTAAGAATTTTTAACTTACGTGTATGTGTGTATATGTATATGTATGCTATGAATACGTAACGCGCCGCGTTTAAGTAACACGTTGAAATTCAAGGTAAATTCCCGTCGAATGGTACTGTCTATGCTATACCAATGTCATGTTATAAAACGTGACAAGGTGTGTTAAGAGCTCGTTTTGAATTATCAAAATAAAGTTTATATTTGTTTAAGTTTATGTTCTTGGGTAGTTAGTGCTTTTGTTGTAACTTAAACTTCATTTTAAATTAGTAATTAACTTGAGGTCACTTTGTTTTGCCATCTTTCTTTCGTCTCTCTCTTTCCCTGTCTCGCATATAGCATCCTTTCACCTTTTACAACTTTCTATAATTCGCTCTCACTCACTCGTATAGTTTGATTTTATCTTTCTTACAATTAGTCTGTTGCATTCTCTTTCACTCTCATAACATTTATATTTTTTTTGACTGCCCTGTTAGCTCATTTGGTAAAGCTCTGCTTCGAGAACTAAAGGGCGTGTGTTCAATTCCCACTCAGGACTAACATTTGTGTGACTAACATAGATGTTTGTTCTGTCTGGGTGTTCTGTATGTATGTACAAAAAAAAGTGTTTAAGTCTGGCTTCCATAGTACAAGCTTTGCTTAGTTTGGGGCTAGATGGCGCTGTGTGAAATGTCCTCCAATATTTATTTATTTATACGCATATTGATCTTTCATCCATCCTACATAATTTATAATGTCGCGTTTTCGGCAAGGAATCTCATGTGAGTTACAGAATCAGGGACCTGGCAATGAACTTGTCTAAGATTTTGAGCACGTCTTTGTATATTGATCTTTCATCCATCCTACATAATTTATAATGTTATACGCGTTTTCGGCAAGGAATCTCATGTGAGTTACAGAATCAGGGACCTAGCAATGAACTTGTCTAAGATTTTGAGCACGTCTTTGTATATTGATCTTTCATCCATCCTACAAAATTTATAATGTTATACGCGTTTTCAGCAAGGAATCTCATGTGAGTTACAGAATCAGGGACCTGGCAATGAACTTGTCTAAGATTTTGAGCACGTCTTTGTATATTGATCTATCATCCATCCTACATAATTTATAATGTTATACGCGTTTTCGGCAAGGAATCTCATGTGAGTTACAGAATCAGGGACCTGGCAATGAACTTGTCTAAGATTTTGAGCACGTCTTTGTATATTGATCTTTCATCCATCCTACAAAATTTATAATGTTATACGCGTTTTCGGCAAGGAATCTCATGTGAGTTACAGAATCAGGGACCTGGCAATGAACTTGTCTAAGATTTTGAGCACGTCTTTGTAAATTGATCTTTCATCCATCCTACATAATTTATAACGTTATACGCGTTTTCGGCAAGGAATCTCATGTGAGTTACAGAATCAGGGACCTGGCAATGAATTTGTCTAAGATTTTGAGCCCGTCTTTTTCGCGTGTCCACTTTAGGGTCTCGGTCCTGAATTTTCATCCGTTTGAAAGACTACAAAAAATAATATCATTAGCAAAATTAGATTGAGATTGGTTAGTTACGATATTTATTTATAAAAGGAAAAAATGTCTTGAAAAGTCATACATAAAACGGGCACAGGATAAAAACATTCAGAACAAGTAGAAACACAAACAAGTTCTAAATAAATAAAACCTGAATACGTCATTGATCAAGATAACCACAGAAAAGTGAATTGTCCTAGTCAATCCACTTCTATTAACTGAATATTTTGCATCGAATTAACCTCCGTAAATTAATTCTATTTAAATTATAATGTAGGTAGCTTCAGATATCGTTTTATTAGAAGCTAAATATACCTATTTTTATATATATCAACTCATTCACGACGAAATCCAATTTAGGGTAATATATTGCAGGGCCGGAACGAGGAATGCAACGAAGTCGTTTGAGGGCCGAGATTTAGATATATATAAGTCATTTATATGATATAATAACTGCGTTTATGAGTTCGTGTTGTTATATGGAATACATTTTAGTGTTGTGACGAATCGGGCAATCGTTATCGATCACCACGGTTCGATGGCGTAAGAACTGTGACTCTGATTTGAGTTGGAACACACGGGGGGAGATTTTTAGATGAACATTAAATTTTGTTTTTATACACTATCCCACTGCTGTGCGTGGGTCTTTTCTCGTTGTGACTTTGAAGACTTTTTAAAAGACAGAGGTGCGTGCCGTAAGATTTTAAGCCCAGAAATATACTATAAAAAGTATCTGTTTGAGATTTGGTTATGTAGATATACAGGATTGTAAAAAAATTCAGTCTTATACGAAGTCCTATAAAATAACAATACCTTTTCTTCTATAAATGTTCGAACGTTTTTTTTTACAATATAATACCTTATTAGGTCTCGAAAATTTTATTTTTGTGTAACTTTTAATCTTAACTTATATAGAGCCTATTATATAATATTAAATTATGTTTCTACTTTTACGAAGTACCTACTTCAATATGATCAATTTTTAATAAACTTTCAAGTGGTAAGAGATGACACCTGTCCATGACCATTGCGGCGATTCACAGAACTTTTGTTGTTTGTAACCGAACTTGATCGAGAGAGTTGTTAGCTACGATTCAAGAAACACTGTTCAGAAGTTTGAAAATTATCAGTTATTTTCTTGTTAAAAATATATATGAGAATCTGTCATAGGTTTTGTGTTCTGTTACAGCTGTCGGGAGTTTTTTTTTAATTTTAAATTTATACTTGTAATAAAATGTTGTCAGTGTATTGCCACAGATCAGAGTTGGTCACGGCATAATTCTTCCAGTTCGCGTGCTCTTCAGACAGACAGTCGTAAAGACACGCGTGTTAACTATTAATAATAAAACGCCTAATTGGAACTTGTGCTACATATACCTATGACGATTGAAATGTAACTGACCAGTTTATTGTTCAACCGAGGTGTTAAGCTGACCGTATAAATTTGGGAAAGGGGTTCCGTATTAAATCTATCAAAAGACGTGTTGTGCTTCCTTCGAAAGATATCTTAGTTTGATTAGATTTTTAGAACTATTTTGTTACAATGAAAAGTAATTACGTATAGTAGTTTTACTAATCCAGCACTATTAAAAACCAGAGGGCGTCGTATTATTGGATTGTTCGGATTATTGGATTGTATAGAAAAATCGTATAGAAAACATATGTATATCACAATAAACATATAACTTCCTTTGAATTACACAAAATTGTCTATCATGCTATTTGTCAGTCAGTGTTAGGATATTGTATATATGTTTAGGTGGGGCATGCATAACTAAAATCATTAAATTAGAAATGCCTCAATGCTTAATTTTGAAGGTCATGACTTTCAATTCTTCCAGATATCCCACCCCATCTCCTTTTCTCTTTTTATCAAATTCTGTCAGTATAGTAGCATGGAACGAAAGAAGGGAGGATTGAAAGAAAAGTGAGCGTAGGGCTCCAGATTATTGGACGTATCGGACTACTGAGGTGCCGGATTAGTGCGACTCTACTGTATAATTAATTAACTTAACTTGTTACTCTCCTACGAGTTCAATTTTTTAATCATCTTAATAAGCAATGCGTAATGATCGCTAAAGCAGCGACGCCCTGGACTTGGTTTTGTTATTCAAAGTTCTGTGTATCACTCAAATAGTCATGAACAGACTCTTACAATCAGGAGAGCGTTTCGTTCGTATCATTACTTTTTTATAAAATCATACATGTATTGTGTAAAAAAAATGAGTTCTAGTTTTTACCGTTCACACATAAAATACATGATGGACATTATAACATTCTACAATGTACATGCATCATGTTATATGAGCATAAATATTTCTTGTTTCTCATTTTTATGCTAGGTACCCAGTAGATCTTATCAGTTCGTTATCTAGATATGTATCACCGCAGTATAAGATGCTCTGCCGCCAAGCAGTAATGTATACACGTTTGTGTTTCGTATTGAAGGGCAGCAGTTAGCTAAATGACACGGCTATTGGGACGAATCATATCACACATCATCAGCCATAGGACGTCCACTGCTAGACATGGGTCTCCTCCTGCGGGGGTTTTGCCAATACTCGCCACGCTTGGCAGGCGGGTTGGCGAGCGCAGTTAGGTTAGTTACATCCCTTAGCCGACTCTTACGGCAACCACGGGTAGACAGGGTGGGGTACTATTCTTACGCCGGCACCACCACGGCAAAACGGGACGAATGCTTTAAAATATTAGCGAATCGCCACATCAGCGATGCCCTGGAATTAGTTTTGTTACTCGAAGTTCTGGATGCCGCTGCAATGGTCATAAAAATGCATTATTTCCTACAAGATAGTTTCATTCGTTTGATTACTTTAAAAAAGAAAATAATACTGTTAAACTGATGTTTTTGTACCGTCTTCAATAATAGTAGTTTTACGTACTATAGCGTCACATTTATCACTGTCGATATTACAAATGAGTAGTCCACTTGCAAACAGGTCTACATCAATTCTTGATCGGATACAAGTTAATAATGGAAGTTAAAAGATCATTTTAATTCCTATGTGACAGAATTAAAATGAACTTCCAAACGTAAATAGTTTCTGTAAAAATCGAAATCAAAAATTGAAACTACCTGCAAAAATGTTTTATTTCGACTGGTTGACAGTTGCAAAACTTGCTTGTTTGGATTACTCCTGCAAAACACGCTAAGTTAGATTTAAATATTAGCAAGTGGCGCCACTTTCTTTTCGTTTTGTTTGTTTGTTTCAATGTTAGTAATTTAAAATTATACCGTTTTTTTCCACCTTTTTATTAGTTCATCTACATTATAGAAGTTTCTATCGATTTATTTTGATTTAGAATAGGTATTTAAAGTTTTCTGTGTATTGTAATGGATGAAATTAGAGAAGAAGTAGTTAATTTGGCGGAGCCAGAGAGAGGAAGAAAAAAAAGTATCTGATAAATCGAAATGGAAGAGAGAAAAAGAAAAAGTAGAAAGGTAATTATTAACAATTTTGGTTGATTAACAATTTTAGTTATTTTATGGTTCATTATGTTTTTAATATTTTTAACACCTTATAGCCAAAAGTGAACGTAGTAAAATGAAATTAGTTTCATTTAACCCTTTGACATTAAAATGTCGTGAGTTTTAAAAAAAAATCGGTTTATAATTTTTTTATATTTATAGGTAATCATTGAGTCTTTCTCTAATTTCAGATATAAGCCCAAGGGCTCGCCCAAGATTTTTAACTGCCGACGTGCTCACAAGAAAGGGAAACTTTGCTGTTAATCATTGACGGCCCATGATGTAAGCAGGTTTCATAGGAAGTTTTATGCAGTTTCGGATAAAAAAATAAATCATTGCTTCATTGCGCCGGATAAAATTAATGTAGGAGTTGCAGTTAATCCAGCAAAACTAACAGATATTAAAAACTTGCTAGAGAAATATTTTGGCATAGATTAGCAAAACCAGCAGAGCCTGCAGTTCTATGCAAATATACTTGATACAAGCAATCCTAATATTACTGATGTTATCTCATCCAGTGGTTCATCTTCGGCAAATGTCCCTGCCAGCGAAGAAACTGACGATGAAAATACTATAATGGAAGAAGTTGGAGAATTAAGAGTTTAATATTATAATAGGTATAGTATTTTGCGGAATGTGATTTTAAAGAATTTAAGAATAATTGAGACTGTATAATGTTGTTGTTGTTGCAAAAATAGCTATATTGATAAGTTACTCGTGCAAAACTAACTACTTTGCTGTTTCACTTGCAAAAGTAGATAATTGGATTTTTTTATTAAAAATAAATAAAAATACGTACGGTAAATAAACCTTTTATTACTGCCAATATACTAATACAATCCTAAACTACCAGATTAAAAACAGTAACTTTACCAACCGACTAAATTTTAAGCCATACAGTTTTTTGCGTTTTTCTAGGTTTGTGGTTAAACCTAACTAGACCTGTATGTAAGTGGACTACTCAAATGTTTAAACAAAACGGTTTGATTCCACTTTCTTTATACGAACTATTATAAAGTGTAATTTGCTTCTCGACTGAGTGTTCTCGGATAATTACAATTTGGGTGTCTTCAAGTTGCGAGTGAATCAGTTTCTTCTAGATAAGCGTGTTCCATCGTTAACTGCATCTTTCCTTACCATTAGCCGAGTTGACAAACCATTCAATAATAATAATAAAATAAACATTTTAGTTTACTTAATGTAGCGATGATAGCTCAGTGGTTAATGCGATAGGTTCACACGCCGGAGGGCGTTGCTTGAGCTGCCGGTGAAGGAAAACATCGTGGTATTTTCTTGTACTCGGCTAGCTAGCAACCACCCTCAAGTTAAAACCTACCGCCCTAGCGGTGTATTCCAGCAGCCTCACTAGGGAGCCGGTTCCATTTCAGGCTAGGTGTGCTTTACTATCTTCGACTAAACCGTCCTTAGCATTAGATGAGCTGTGGTCAAACACCTAGCTTGTTAACCATTAAAAAAAAAACAAAGATTTTTTATATCTTTTAGTGGATTATAAAAGACTTATCATGTTTTAATGTGGGTTTTCCATATACGTAAAATATATTCGAACCCCAGTAAAGGTATTTATTGGTTGAACGATATATGTAATTGACAACCGCTGTTATTTTTATAGGCCCATGCTATCGTGTGGGATTGTTTATAATTTGTGTCGTTATATTTTTTGTTTGGAAAACAAAGGCTATAAGCATTTGAATAAGCAAGATGCCAACATTTTTGTGCAATGCGTGTGTTTATTAACCAACTTTTACCTGTGGATTAACGCGAGCGTTAATGACGATTTTTTTATATCCCTCGAAAACAGTTTTTTTAATGTAAAAGTTATAAGAAGAACGATACACTCTCCTGATGGAAAAATATAACGCCATATATAATAATTGAATTAACATCAGGAAAGTTGGCGGTCAAAGGCAAGCCTACTAGTAATTTAAAAATAAAAGTTATTATTTTCCCAGGATAAAAAGTATTCTACATGTTAATCCAGGTAATAAACTATACGTGTGCCAAATTTCATCCAAATCCTTTCAGCCGTTTTTGCGTGATTGAGTAACAAACGTCCAAACATACAAACTCTCTCATTTGTAATATTCGCTGTATCTTACCTACTTAAGTTTTATCTAGAATAACCAAGTGTTAGTCAATAGTGTTGTGACCTATGCTAACAAGACTTGCAAGTGATCATAGACTGATTAATAGCCAGTATGGTAATTAGGATGATGTGTTGGATTGACTTGATAGGTTGTTTTACTGACAAGTGGTTTTGCTAGATTGGATTAGATAATTGGATGAAAGCTATATTTGAGCTTACGTGGAACTGAAGTAATAGGGTAAAAACAGGTCATTGTAAATTGTAATTACCGTTACGAACCTGAACCGATAAATAGTTGTCCTCTTGACAAAAAATAATCGACATTCAACGGTATATAGTTTATCATTATGAAATGAAATAATATCGCATTTTCAACCGGAAAAATTTATTAAGGTTGTTCGCGTCGTGGAATCCGGTCATAAGCATGCGCTCGTACCGTGGTGTAGTTTTAGAACGGTCTACTGATCTGCTGCTTCAGAGTGTAGTGTGTCGTGGTAACAGCCCTACGTTTTTATAAGACCAAAATGAGGGTAGATCGCAATACCCTCATTTTTACCCGATTGCCAAGGAAGAGTTGTGTTTTTCGCGCGTATCTTGTATTTATGTGTTCGTGTGTAAGTGTGTGTATGTGTGGGCGAATGAGTGTGTGTGTATGTATGTGTGTATGTATATGCTACATACAGGCATGCATACATCGTATCTTCCAAACGGCTGAATGGATTACACCAATTAAAGTATCGTTAGATTCGTCTCAATAAACCAAGTATCCTTAGCGGGTGGTTTAAAAAAAAATCAAGCTGGTGGATTTTGGGTGCGAGATAGTAATATGTTATTAAAAAATAATAACCAAACGTATCAAGTAGGATATCTAAATAAAGGCAATTAAAAGAAAATATGAATAATAAATGTATGTGTTTAAATTACGTTACAAATAATAAATTTGTTTAAAGTTGTTTTCCTTTAATTATAGCTATTTTAATCGCAGTCCGGTTACAGATTTTTTAAGCTCTTCACCTTATGAAGTGAGGGCGATAAGTCCTGCACTGTCGTCCCGCTTCGAGTGTTTTGTGCATTTCCCCCTACCAGCGTCTACCCGAGCCAACCCAGCTCCTTAAAATATCGGAGCGTGGCTCTAGGGCGCTGGCATAGTAGCTCCAGTGAGTTCGGTGGAAAGTTCGATGACGTTGACGACGAGAAACAGTCAAGGTGTTGCGGCGACATGAATGATAGCGAAGCAGCTTCATGCAGCCTAGTAGCAATTCTAGTGGCTTCTGTGGCTTTGCAAAGCACATGCTCTAAAGTTTCATTTTCTTGCAAGCAGCTACGGCATAGCGGACTATCCGTGGCTCCCAGTTTAAAGAGGTGACTATTCAAGTTGCAATGACCGGTTATGAGGCCTTCTAAGAGACGTAGGTCCTGTCGTTGCAGCTTCAATAGATTGTTAGTAATCTTCCTGTTAAGAATTGGAAAGGCGGTCTTACCATGCTACCGTCAACTCTTCAGCTTGTTTAATAGAGATGACCCACAGTCTCCAGTCAACTCCTGACGACGGCAACAGCAACATGACCGAAACTTCAAGGTAAATAAACAAATTCAGTGTTTTCGTCGCGAAAGTTTAAAAGTTACTTTTGATATATTATGATTTTATGAAACAGCTGATTATTTTGGTGATTTCTTCTTTTTTAAATGTAATGATGATGGTAAGAGATGACGCTCGAACATGACTATTGCAATAGTAGTCAAAACTTTGAATAACAACAAAGTCCAGGGCATCGCTGCTATGGCGCTTATTACTTTGAGACATTTGTAAAAGAGTTTTTATATAATAGGTAAGACTTATTTTGTTCAAGGAAGACGCTGCTGCCCACCACGGCAAACACTTAATATTTTATTATTTATTTGTTGATTTTTTTGTTACCTGTCATGTCCAAGTGTTCTTAATGTTCCAATGGAATGTAAATAAAATACAATATAATTCGTTAGTTTTACGACCTTTTTTATTGACTGCTAACTCATTTGATTATGCACGCAGATTCCGGAGATGCTTATCCACTCTGACAAGATAAGGAAACAAAAATCTCTTACTATGTGGTGATCATCTAATTTACTTAAAAGTAGCAATGCATTGATGTCCTGTACTTTGGTTCTTCGTGTACTCACTATCTAGGGGGTAAAATCGTATGGGCGACTATTTCTTTGAAATTACACTTATACTTCGAAACACATTACCTGACATTTTTAAAGATAGAGTGATTAGATTTCTTCTAGACTATATTTTCTTTTTAAATATGTTTTCCCATGTCACCTTTCCAATGGAAGCCTATCGGCTAAGAGTATTCTGGGCCAATCACCTCAAGGTCGCATTGATGACCTCTTACATTTTAACATATTAAATTAGCTCACACGGCACGCGTAGGCTTAACATAAAGTTGTAAAAACACAGTTTATGTCAATGATATAATCGTAACCTGTTCGAATAATTTTAACCATAATTGATGGGGTATCACATGACCTCGTAGGAAGGCACTTTTTTTATAAAAGAGCGAAACACAAACAAATAACTTTGCCTGTCAAAAGTTATCATTAAGCATACATATTTCTGCTTAATGATGACTTTTAGCGGGAACGCGGAGAATCATGACGCTGCATTGTATTGTTTTTCAAAACATGTGTTTTTTCGAGTGCTTATGGACTATAGTGAAATGAAGTATAGTGGTGTTTTTTTAATAAGGTACATTAAAAATATATAATGTGGTGTGATAGATGACCTTTTGTGTTGCTTCCAAAACTCTATCGAACTTGTGACTGCTAATTTACTGCTTTTTGTGACTTTGATTTAATACCAAGTGTTTGTAAAAAAATACTTGAAAATATCAAAATACATCACATAGGCAAATGCGCAAAATGCACAGCCAAAAACAAAACAAAAAATCATTTCGTAACTGCCACAAAAAAAAAACATTAATTTATTACGAAAAACTCGTAATTAAAAGTAGTCTGTTATTTTAAAACAATTAATTAATTCCGTATAAATTACATTATGACATATTGTTACTAAAACAGAAATGGAGTCGTGATGATGTGGGTGTCAAAGCATAATTATCATAGATAATCATCATGTAATCAATTGAATTACTTATTTAATTGTTAATGATTCGAAACGGCTGGAGGTTGTGATTTATGCTATGGTGTGCTCTAATTGGACATTTATTTAAATGTTGATATAATAATGTGACATAATAAAGCTTTTGTTTACGGTTGAAATTTGATTGCAAATCGACTTCTTAACTTTTTTGTTTTTCGAATTGCGAACTTGCATGGTGTCTTGCATTGATAATCAACTTTCTATACTTTTCTTTGAGGAAAATAGATATGTCTGTTGTTTTAGATGGTTTTCTGTAATCATGGTAGTACCTTAAAAGTTTTTTTTCAGTTACAATAAAATATGGCACTATGTTGAAAAAAATATTAATTTATTTAGGCGTTTTACTCTCTTTCTCTCACTTAATGTTATGTGACGATGTAGTCGAACTTGGTAAACATACCAAGCCTGGAATAGGAGCTGGCTCTTAAGTGAGACTGCTGGAACACACCATTAGGTGGTTAGTGGCAGATTTCAACTCGAGAGCAAGCCAGTCGTATATTTGAAAGTACTCTACCACCATGCTATGGTTGCCTCACGATGCTTTCCTTCACCGGCAGCTTAAGTTCATTGTCGGGATTTAAAACCACACCCTCTGCCTTGCATCGCTTAACATCAGGTGAGATGGCGGTAAACACAAGCCTTTTTGTTTTAAAAAAAAACCATTGCATAGTAGACGTCACAAATGTCAAAGTCATCTGTAAAACAATCAAGCAGATTGTTTGGCCGTTTTACAGAGACTTCTTTGTTCTCTTTGAGATACATACATAGTATTCTTTGCTTCCCAGCAACAAAACCAAGGTTGCAAACATTCACACCAACATCCTTTACTTTCCAAGTCTCATCAGTAAAATATTTAACAAACAGGTCAAATTATCCAGTTATAGATTCAAATCAACGGTGCGCTAGCGAAAGCCGTACTTACGACCATTGTACATAGACAAATGAATGAGAGAGCCACCATCGCTTTTCTCAACAAAACCGATCGCCAACAGTAGATAAGTTTTAGTTCTTTTTGTTGTCCAGTTTTCCAGATTGGTTGGTCGTGTTGTATATGGGTCGTGATGCGTCGAGAGGAAATCGCAGCGAAAGGAGTGCTTAATAGGCGGATAATAAATGATTATGGTCTAGACTGGGTAATCATTGGGTATGTTAGAGAATTAAAGTTATTTTCGCGTTTAATTTGTTAAACTGCAAGCTTAGGGTTACTAAAGGGTACCAATTTGAAAGGGAGTAATTATACTTCAACATTTTGAACTACTTTTTCTAAGACTAGTCCAGTCATTATTAACAAATGCAAGTGAATCGAGAAGGCTAAATTTTGGATATTACTTGGATGGGGCTTAGAAAAGCTTAACTTGAAATTGTCGACCAAGATTTCTTATGTAAATTTTCCGCCATCTTGAAAAAAGGGTTAAATTCAGTTTTTTTTTACAATAACTCTGTTCTCCGTTGAGATACGAAAATTTTGATGCAGTACTTTTTTGTTGAATTTTTTACGAGCTAGACAGTTTACACACATTTAAACAGGGTTGTAAGCTTTGTGTGTACTAAGCCTGTGTACCTGTTTAAGTGTGTATGTTTATTTTTATTTTACTTCCACGTAATTAAGTGCACCTGATTTATTTGATCTCTAGGACGATAGCTACAAAAAGCATTTAGCGTTAAGTCGTCTTGTTGTATATTTTATGCATGTGTGTAAGAATTAAACTGATTAATACAATTTTTATAGCTGGTAGGTTAGATGTTTCACCGTAGATCATCTGATGTTAAGTGACGGTGTGGTAGAAGATGGCCACACGTCTAGCTTGAAATGGAACTGGCGTTTGAGTGATGCTGCCCAAACACACTGTTAGTTACGGCATATTTTCAACTTGATCGTGGACCGAAACCAGCCCTACCATGCAATGTTTTCTTTCAACGGCTGCTCAATTTTAATGGTGGGATTTGAACCCACGGTTTTTGGCGCGTGATCCGACCGCGCTAACCACCCATCATCGCTACTTACATGTAAAACCAATTAAAACAACACGTGTTACATATGTATTCTGTCAGAGATTATTGATAATTACTAGAGTAGGTATAATAAAAAGGAGCGAATGGAGGAATGCGACTTGTTTTTTTTTGTTAATCTACAATATCGAAGTAAATTAAAGCAAAATCAAAATCAAAAAGTCAAATTCAGTTTAGGCCCTGGTAAGGCACTTATTAACGTTAAGTTACATGTTTGAATCTACCACCGGCTCGTAATTAAACTTCAACTGAGAAGACTCCGGCAAGAAACTCAGCAAAGCATTTTTTTTGTGGATCTTTCTTTTCATATTAAGTTAGCAAAATTCTATTCAAAATCTGGAGACATTTGTAACAGTTTCTAAAAATGACCACAAGTTTTTTGTTAACTTTCGGCCATATACATTGATTGGCAGTCGATAAAAAAGTATATTTTGAAATTACATTTTGAGCTCTATATGTTATGTGCCTAAGGCAGAATTTTGTTCGGGCGTTAGAGTCAGATGTGATTCTCGACAACAGGTGCATAAGAACAGGTGATTTTGTTACCGCTAATATATTACCTTCAGGATTTGAATCGGCACTCAACATATTGCCTTATGTATTGAAAGGAGGTACTTACTTTCATTCCCAACCATATATGGATGACTTTAAGATCTATATTACTGTGTCTGGTCATGATGACATATTTATGTATCTAGTAGTGTGTATTCATAGAATATGTCACAGAATAAGTAATAATTCTAGTTTTAAAAATCTGTCATAAAGTAGCTAACGGTGCATTCCGATAGTTTTAGTTTTGAACCAGTTCCCATTCCAGGTTCCCTCTTAATATATGGTTAAGTTACTCATGCCCTTTTTATGGAATGATTGTCCTCCATGGTAAGGTACTTTCTCGTAGTACTCGACTATCTATCTACCTTCAAGTAGAAAATCTGCAAGTATCTAATGGTGTGTTCCGGCAGCCTCACTTGAAAGCCAATTCTATTCCAGGCAAAGTGTGCTTGCCGTCAACCCTGAATTTGACATCATTTTGTGACAACTGGCAAATAACCATGACCACTTTCTTGACATATTCTGAGAATTTAACTGACCTATGGGACAGGGGAAAAAAGCAGATAACGATCTTGACATTTAGATTTTAGATAACTGATTATGACATCAAAATGTTTTTATTTGACAATTTGCTCTTGACGTTTGTATAATTTTATTATTTTACAATTAGATTTACCTTATACTGACACTTGTTTAATTTCATTTGACATTTGTATAACCTTTTTGACATTTATAAACCTAATTTATTTTGATATCAGAAGTTTTTTTTTAATTGTGAGGTAGATATAATTGTTTAGAATAGTCGTTTTTATCTCAATAAATAAATTTAATTAATTTAATTTAATCGTTAACGCAAAAATGTTTTCGAAGATGTGTGAACAACCAACTCGCACTTGGCTAGCGTGGTGGACTAAGGCCTTATTCTCACAATGAGAAGACATCAACGAACAGCTGTGTAGCAGTTTATAAAAAAAACAGGACTCAATCGAAAAGGGCAAAGTTAGCTTTACGACCATAAAAAAAGTCACAAGTTTTACGTTCATATACTAGGTCTCATTAGGGCTTTTAATTGAAAGTAAAGGTGTTTATCAAACCAGTATGTAAATTTTACGTTGGTATGTGGAGTAAGTATGATTTCTAAACGTATATCTTTATTGGACAGGTTTTCTTTGTGATACTAAAGATTATACTTTCAAAAATAGATAGTATCACTTATATGTGTGTTACTACACACGTGTAATCATCATCAAGAATAATTATATACGTGGACACGACGTGTGTATGTGTTCACTGTTCATTTTTGAACACAAATCTTTTGGCTTTCCTTGTTTAAACTTCACACTTAACGTAAATATTTTTCTGACCCTTTAGCTATTGATTGGTGAAATAAAATTTTGGATGCGGGTGACATGATATATAGCTATGCTATATGCTATAGCATGATATGTAGCTGCTCTAAATTGTGACACACGTGGAGTTGAAGAAGATGTGTACCACCTCCTGGTGGAATGTGGTCGCCTCCAATGGGAGAGACATGCGCTTGAAGTGACTTACCATTTGAACAGATTGGACGTTGGTAGCTATATGACTGCAGTCCGACCCCAATTTTGACGCAGCCAGGGAACTGTTCAGTTGTGTGAGTCGCCTCAAGTGACCCACCTTGATTATTTAGTGTGTATTCGGGGGAGTGAATGTGTGTATGAGACATCGTATATAAGTATGTGTTGTGTGTAGGTACAAATTATTTTATTTTAGTTGTAAAAATTACTATTATTGTAATATTTCAGCTTGTTTCGACTCCGTAAGATAAGACTCCGAATTCAGCTTGAAAGATTTTACTTAAATAAATTACCAAACATTCAATAAAAACTTGTAAGAAACAATCACTAAAATCTATGGAACGATTATGATGTTAAGCGAGAGATACACATAATTACAAACACCTTCAAATATCCGCATTTACATATTATATACATATTGTTGCCTTCCACGAGGGTTAGTATGTTTCCGCAGTATTTAAATTTGCTATAATTTTTGCTTATGTTTTTATACATATAGCTATACTATTTATATATCAACGTTAGAATATATTAGACAAGTTTTATGTATTCTGCACTGATATATATTATGAATAAAACACAATTTCTATTAATACTATAATCGCGGAAATTCTTTTATCTTTGTGTTTGTCATTCACGACTTAACTAAAATAAAAGCTAAAATAGTTGTAAGTGTAATTTTTCCGGTTTTTTTTTCAATTATATTATTTTTCTTATCTTCAAATAAAACTAGATGTGCTGGTTTTATCATCTGATAAAAATATTTTAAATTTTGAATATTAAAATGTAACACCCTTTTATGGAAATTTGTCCATATCAGATTCATTAAGAAAGGCCAAACGACTTTTTTTTTTCATAAATCTTTTTAATATTATGAATGCGAAATGTTTTTGCGTATATTTGTTACTGATTTAGCCGTAATGTTGTACGAATATATGTATATTGTAGGACACATTACACACAGCGCCATCTGACCCCAAACTAAGCAGAGCTTCTGTGATGGAAGTCAGATAACTGATAGTTTTTTTTTTTTTTTTTTTTTGTAAATACGTACAGAACACCCAGACACAGAACAAACATTTGTTTATACCAAACAAACATTTGTCCGTGGCGGGAATCGAACCCACGCCCTGCAGCTCAGGCAGACATACTCCCAATAAACCAATAGGGCTGTGCAAATGGGTCTTTGATTAAAATATGCATTGTAGGATTTCAATTTAGCCGCATAGCCAGAAAACTCGGGTAAAATTAAAGGCTGTTAGTTTATGATTATAAAAAATTAGAACTAAGATGGGTTTTTTTTTAATTACAAATTGGTTTTCGTTCGACCGCTATCCAGCCTGATATTAAGCGAAGATGGAGCACGCTCGCCTAGAAAAAACCGATTTACTCGCGACTTGAAGGCACCCAGATTGTATCTATCAGGTACACCCACTCGGGCAGTAAATTCCATTATTTAGCGGTTCGTACAATGAAGATATATTCGAACCGTTTAGTTAGATTTTTATTTCCACATAATGGATAAAAAGTAATTGTTAGACATTCCACACAGCGCCATCTAGCACTAAACTAAGCAAAACTTGTACTATGGGAACCAGATATCTGATAGAATACTTAAATACATATTTTTTTGTACATAACACCCAGAAACAGAACTAACACCTATGTTTTCGCACAAATGTTAGTACTGACTGAGAATCGAACCCACATCTTAAGCTCTTGAAGCGAAATTACTACCAAATCAGCTAACAGGGCAGAGAAGGGCAGGATATATAGTTTACAACAGCAAAATTTTTATATCCTCTATAATTGGCCCTGTCGGCTCATTGGTAGTATATTTTCTTGAAAAGCTAGAAGGCGTATTTTTGTTTTATTTATGCGGGATGTGGTTGTCTCAGTTTTGTCTCCATGATGAAGGCCACCGGATGTGGCCGAAACTACAGTCGGCGTTTCCGATAAAATTATACGTGAGTAATCCCGCATAAATAAAACAAAAATGTGTCAAGACCACGTCAGTTTCCACTATAAGGCGTAGGTTCGATTCCCACCCAGAACAAACTTTTTGTGGTATAAACTAATGTTTCTACCGTGTCTGGGTGTTTTGTATGTATTATAAAAAAAATAAGTGTTCTATTATATATCCGACTATTTTTGGGGTATTGGACAAGGTGTATGTACTGCCATGCAGTTAAGCTAAACAAAGCGATTGTTCGGTTCGCATCTTCTAGTACGTGATACATTTATATCAATGTAAAACAATCTTATCTACACAAATAATACATTGTGACAAGTATCAATGGAGCATGAGCGCGTTGAAATCTTTTACACCAGTTACGTCAATATTTCGACGACTTTTTCTAACGATTGCTAATTATTAATGATGTTATTTTAATAGGTGTTTGTAGATTCTACACATTAAATAGCTTGCCAGATATATGTTTACTAAAAAGGCTCATGAATATTAATGAAATTGTTTAAGTGAGCAAGCTTAAGACGCTGCCAACTAGTGAACTTAAGCTTTTAGATTGTATTTAGCCTGTTTCAGGTTTGAAATATAGCATAACTCAACAGGCTTGTGTCGACTAGGAATATAATGGACGAATTAAATGATTGATCATGAATGATGAATTATCGTTTTACCATGATGAGTCATGATAAAAATATTTAAAAAAATCCAAATATTATAATTATTTATTGGAAATAAATTCGACATTTACTCATTTAGTCAGTGACTGTAAACACCAAGCAGAGAGTGTGACGTCACGCCATGCGAAACGTCACTGCTGTTGTTAACATTTTCGTAGAACAACTGCCATACGTTTTACTCGGCGTGATGTCAAGAGCCACGACAGTCTTAGCCGTTTTTGTAGTAAATTTTAATTGGTTTTTGTAATCGAAAAATAGAGTATTTTTATTAAGCTAAACTACATATACCTAAAGGTATAGTGTTAATCAATTTTTCAAATTTAGACATCTTGCCTAAACTAGCTACATTGGATACATGGTCACAGAACATACACGGACGGTCCAACGTAGGTACATATGTACAAATATATATATCCAACCTACATATGTATGTATATGTTATACGGAACTGGTACCGACCTTATTAAACGAGATAATTCTGCATAAATAATAAATAATAATGAAGTCTATTTCGGTTATAGTTAGATTATAATTACATATTTTAAAGTTTATTTAATTTTATTTTAACGATATTTTTAAGCTAAAATAGTTTTTTCCAGTACATTTATATGTTGAAAAGCTGGAATACTATTCATTAACATAACTAGATAGAGCATAGCGCTTTTTATTCATAATTTCGGAGGCCAACGAAATGAATGTTGTGTTATTAATTAGTTTAATTTATACTTTTTTTTAATAGTGATTTTGTTTGACCACTAACTTGCCAATTGGCATTTTTTGTCATTTTTTTACATGATTTTTCTTTATTTTATATTTTGTGCTAAATTTTATGCGAAATTCTAAATAATTTTTAGTAACAATCAAGACAAGGTCACATCGCATCATCAGCCATAGGACGTCCACTGCTGGACATAGGCCTCCTCCTGGGGAGGGGTTTTGCCAATACTCGCCACGCTTGGCAGGCGGGTTGGCGAGCGCTGTTAGGTATGATTGTTCAAGGAAGACGCTGCTGCCCATTTTCAGTATTACATCCCTTAGCCGACTCTTAAGGCAACCGCGGGTAGAGAAGGTGGGGTACAATTCTTACGCCGGCGTCACCACGACTAGGTCGGGTGGCGTTGTCTAATTTTTTTGTATAAGTATTGAGACGACCAGTACGCTCTCCTGATGGTAAGACATAACGCATATACATAACCATTGCAGTGATACGCAGAAATTTGAGTAGCAAAACAAAGTCCAGAGCATCGTTGCTTTGGCGCTCATTACTTTGAGACATTAGTCTTAACAGCCCTGTAATATCGCTAGCTGCAGTAGGTAGTACCATTCAAACAGAAACACATAATGAATGAATCTCTCTAGTATACAATTTAATAAATATAATATCAATGAACCATGAAATACATTTCATGGTTCATTACATTCAGTACATTACATATTGTTATGAATAAACGAGTATAAGTATGAAAATTGAAATATTAATAAGTGTTCCTTGGAGACGGATATATGTGCTTATTTTATGCTCAGAAACGAGCTCTGTATGTACATATAATATTACAATTCTAATAAAAAAAAACATTAAATAACACTGATAATGCGCGCCGGTTGTTGTACGCGTCAGACGAACGTATATTTAGTGGTTCCTATTGCTTAATCTGTAACAATAAGCTGTGGCGCGCAACAATCGAAGCGCAGTAACAAAACGTAATCACTGTAAGAGCGTATACACTATAAAAGTATAGTAATATAGTCAAATAAAAAATAAGATTTTTTTTGAGACATTGGCCACGCACATTCGAACAAAGCCGCAGGTAAAAGCTAAAGTGTTCAATAGTAAAGTCCTAAATAAATCTCAAGATTAGTCTATACCTTGTAGTATAGGTATATCAGTAGTCCGTCTGTCTGTCCGTCTATCCAATGACCTTTGAAGCTTGCGACCTACACCGCCTATAGACACACTTATTGGGAATGTCCGAAATAAATGATGCGGTATCTTAATTATATTATTATGTAGATATCTATCTATCTAATACCTTTAAACGAGCAATTCTTGTATATATATATATATTTACATATATATAATCTGAATCTCGGAAACGGCTCCAACGATTTTAATGAAATTTAGTATGCAGGGGGTTTCGGGGGCGATAAACCGATCTAGCTAGGTTTCATTTTTAGAAAACGTCGTTTTATCCGTGTTTTCAGCCGAGCAAAGCTCGGTCATCCAGGTACTAGATAATAAGACTTGTGACAGACGCATATAATAAGATGTTTTCTTGTACTTAAATTTCATCACCAAATCTTGCGTAATTCCATTTTTTTTTACTCTGTTGTTCTAAAGTTATTAGACTCGCGAAGTAAAAGCTAGCATTTTTTTTTTTTAACTCTGACGGTAGGTGTTTGACCACAAATCACCTGATGTTAAGTGACGATGTGGTCGAAGATGGTAAAGCACACCTAGCCTGGAATAGAACTGGCTCTCAAGTGAGGCTGCCGGAACTCACCGTTAGATGCTTGGCGGCAGATTTTCAACTTGAGGGTGGTGGCTAGCCAGCCAAGTACTAGAAAGTACCCTACCACCACGCTATGGTTTTCTAAGGTTAAGTGTAGACTTTTTAAATCCATCATTTTACGATTACAGTTCTCTTAATTTTTTGTAATGAAATATTTCTACGTTTTACATAATACGTGTTTTTTAGCCATAACTCGCCTGACGGAAAGCGGTGGTGCATCCGCAGATAGAGCAAGTCAGCCGAAAAGAAATTGAATCTTTAAAATGCTTATATTCATAGGAAATTAAGAAGCCGACAAGTTCTAATCTCTCTACATAAAATAATTCTAATTTCTTTACGTTTCTTATCCGTGTGGTCAAGGAATGGAACTTGTTTCCTGAGAGATCTAATCTAGATCTTTTCAAGGCCAGAGTGAATAGATATCTTCTAAGTCTGCGTGTTTCATCTTCGAACACATCATCGCTTACCATGAGGCGAGTTGATGGTCAAAAGCGGACAAATTCGTAATTTAAAAAAACATGGGCCGTACACCGAGAAAGTAGTAACGTATCATTGCGTACGAGGATTGAGCGGTAGTGTATCGTTCTTCTACTTGAGGATGAACGGAGAGGGTACAATAAGGTCAATGAACAATAATTACAATACAATACAACTTTATTATACACTAAACATATTATAACATACAAAAATTAAAAACATTAAAAAAGTAA
Organism: Biston stratarius; assembly: GCA_950106695.1. NCBI lineage: Eukaryota > Metazoa > Arthropoda > Insecta > Lepidoptera > Geometridae > Biston > Biston stratarius. The sequence continues at coordinate 8,830,261 of OX467112.1, forward strand.
CAAAACAAAAATACAACATAGAATGACAAATAAATGGTGTACAAGGGTGGCCTCATCGCCTAGAGCGATTTCTTTCAGACAACTTTATAATTATTATGTTGAGATTTGTTTTTTTTTTAATTTAATTTCTGACTGGCTAGGTGTTTGATCACTGCTCACCTGATGTTAAGTGACGGTGTGGTCGAAGATGGTAAAGCACATCTAGCCTGGAATGGAACTGGCTCTCAAGTGAGGCTGCCGGAACACACCGTTAGATGCTTGGCGGCAGATTTTCAACTTGAGGGTGGTAGCTAACCAGCCGAGTACTAAAAAGTACCTTACCACCACGCTATGGTTTCCTCACGATGTTTTCCTTCACCGGCAGCTCAAGCTAATTGTTGGGGTTTGAACCCACGCCCTTCGGCATGCGAACCTACCGCGCTAACCACTGAGCCATCATCGCTACAAACTATTACTATTACTAAAAAAATTTACTAAATACTATTTAGCTATAGATTAATATATACTTTAGCAACATAAAGTTGATCCAAATTTTAATCTATGCTGTAACGGTTCCATTCTCGTCAACGGTTACATATAACTACATACATACTTTGAGTGTTTGTAGTGAAATGTGATACGCGTTTATGTCTTTTATTAGAGCAGAATATGCCGACACGTGATGACAAAAAGTATATTACTTACAATGTTATTAGCTTATATCCATCATCATCATTATCTCAGCCGTAGCACGTCCACTGCTAGACATAGGCCTCCCCCGTTGACTTCCATAAATACCGGTTGGAAGCGGCTTGCATCCAGCGCGTTCCTGCGTTCTTTATTAGGTCGTCTGTCTACCAGCCACGCCACCAATTGTTATTACGTCTTTTCAGGAATGCAACAACGCACGTCATGCTGGTGTTCAGTGAAATAAATAATGCCAATACCACCTCCAAATCAATACTAAAATCCTAAACATTTAATACCAGCAGACATCGAAGGAATGTAGAAGTTACCCACCTAAATATCTAAGTACTGAAGCAGATTGTGGCATCTCCGTTGAAAAGCGTGCGCGTTGAGGGGTTTCTATGTCAGGCAATACGGACAGGTTTAGCGTATTCTACAGATGTGAGACAACTGGCAGTCAGCTGGGGAAACCGAGACATAGGTATAGGCGATAAGACTATAGTTTTTATTTTTATTTTTTTTATTATGGCTGACAGGTTAGTTGTTTGACCACAACTCACCTGATGTTAAGTGACGGTGTGGTCGAAGTTTGCCAATACTCGCCACGCTTGGCAGTTGGCAGGTGGGCTGGCGAGCGCAGTAAGGTGTGATTTTTCAAGGAAGACACACTGCCCATCTTCCGGATTATATCCCTTAGCTGACTCTTACGGCAACCACGGGTAGAGAGGGTGGGGTACTATTCTTACGCCGGCACCACCACGGCAAATATGGAACGCAATCAAGAGATACAGCCGTTTAAGCTGCAAATTTTCGAGACTCGTTAGGGAATCAAATCCTACAGGGTACTTCCCGTGAACTCAGAATCTTGAAATTTGGTACGAAGCAACGTCTTCTAGCACAGATAAAGGAAACATTGCAAAAAGTATAAATTATAATTTAAAAACAATTCCATAACTTTTACTTACATACTAATACATACCAACAGTTTTGTACGGAACCCTCGGTGCGCGAGTCCAACTCGCATTTGGGCACTTTTTTTATTTAGAAAATAAAATAGTGGCTCCCCCAATACGGTCTACAGACATAATGATTCGCACCGTACAATAGTTATAACCGCTAACGTGAGTTCACGCACAAATGACTTCATTTTCCTATTAGCCAGACGCTGTAGGTCAAAGGTCAGTTGATACCTAACTAACGTATCTATCAATGACTCATAATAAGTTAAAATTAGGAGTCATTGCAATTACTAGCAATGATCATTCTTGATTATTCTTGTTATAAATCTCACGACTTGATGATTCAGTTTAATATTCTAAGATGGGTCTACTTAAGCATGAAATACTTTGATTACACCATATTTAATAAGATTGCAATAATATTGTCTTATTTCTCAGTATAAGTATTTACTAGAAAAAAGCTAGGTATTTTCAACTAGGTAAGTACTAGTGTCAGCCGTGGTGGTGCCGGCGTAAGAATAGTACCACACCCACTCTACCCGTGGTTGCCGTAAGAGTCGGCTAAGGGATGTAATCCGGAAGACGGGCAGTAGCGTCTTCCTTGAACAATCACACCTAACTGCGCTCGCCAACCCGCCTGCCAAGGAGGAGGCCTATGTCCAGCAGCGGACGTCCTATGGCTGATGAAGTATGATGATGTGAAGTACTAGTGTAAATAGGCACTGTTATTTGTGGTATGCAAATTTGTAACGATAAAAGAAAAAAAAATAGTTTTCGTAATACTAATACATTTCGGAGGTTGCGCAATTTGATTCCATCTGCCCCTTTTACAAGATGTACTCGACTATAACGTTACCTGTAATAGATATTTCCCACGTAAGCACAAAGCGTTTCTATTCCACATTTTTTATTAGCACAGCGAGGTTGTAACTCTCTGTCGGAGTCTAAGATTTTTTATGAGACGAATGGGACGCTCTCCTGATGGTAAGAGATAACGCCTGTCCATAACCATTGCAGCGATAGACAGAACTTTGAATAGCAAAACAAAGTCCAAGGTATCAATGCTTTGGTGCTTATTACTTTGAGACTTTCGATGATTAGTCTCAACAGCCCTGTAATTTCGCTAACTGCAGTACTCTTCAAACCGGAACATAGTAATGTTTACACACTACTGCTTGGCGGCAGATTATTTGTTACTGCGGTGGTACCTAACTAGACGACCTCCTGCTAAGGACATCTACCAACAATTTAAAAATAATTGGTGTTTTCAAAACCAGAGTAAATCGATTCCTTCTAGGTCAGGGTTTCTTAAACTGTATCCGTGATGTAGTGTAGTCCTGAAGGGGTTCGTGTAATGAGCGCTTGGGGTCAATGGATTTAGACGCAAAGAACACTGGCGAGTTTTGGTATCATTTAGCTCCAGTTTATCCCCTATGAGTTCAGATTTATTTGCAACTACTTACCTTTGTGAGGCAGGGTTTTAAATTTAAGCGTCAATAATAACTAAGAATCGGTTTCGGTTAAAAGTGAAAAATGACATGCGTCTTGCGTTATCAGGCATCTGTTACACTAACTTATCATATATAAAGTTTAATCGCAGTTAATAAAAGCTAAACCTTGTTTTTACCTTTTTAAATAAAGTGCGTGGGCTCTTTGAAATTTTAAAAGGGGTGCAAGACTAGAAAATTTTTAAGAAACCCTGTTCTAGGTAAACGTGCTTATTTTTAGATTCACTAAATCAATAAATTATTATTATTACTTACTTTTGTATCGTCGTTCTTATGATTAAATTGTAGAAATGTGATTCACAGTGACTATGTGATAATCCTTTTGAAAGAAAATAAAATACAAAATTGTGTGAGAAAAATTTAAAAAATTCGCTTCTTCCTGTCCTAACTGCGCCTTGTAAAGATTGCATACAACAAAAATTAAATGTCAAGCAATACACATCGATGAGATACAATTACGCAACTTATTTGCGAAATCTGTTTATGAAATACCTACAAAACCGACAGCTTGTTTGTCGTCTTTTCATTTAAAAGTTTTGACCAAAAGAGCGTTTTTTGTTCCAAAACAAGTTCGTTTTTAATACTCTATATAAAGTGGAGCTTTTTTTTAAAATACTAAATAGGTTTGCGTTTGACCACGCCCTGTCTGATGTTAAGCAGGGTGCAGTCTACGATGAAGCACGCTTACCTAGAAAAAACCTGTTTACTCTGGATTTAAAGACACCCAAGTTGTACTCCGCAGGAAAAACAGACGCCGGCAGAGAGTTCCACATCCTCGCTGTACGTATTAAGAATGTGGAATCGAAGCGCTTAGTCCGTACGTGGGGAATATCCACCATGTAAGGATGGCGCTTCGGCCGTGTCTGCCTAGCTGTCCGGTAATAAAAAGGGGCAGGTGGAACCAAATTATGCAATTCTAAGGCACACTCTCCGAAATGTATCCGATAGAAGACAGACAAACCAGCGACTTAACGACGGTGCTCAAGGCTTTGCAACTGAGACGTGGCCAGAGTATCGTCACCTATTAGCCTCAAAGCGCGCCTCTCGATCGACTCCAGAGCCTCAAGTTGATACTTAGCAGAGCCGTCCCATAGGTGAAAGCAGTACTCCATACACGACCTTACTTGCGCTTTATACAAACTAAGCAGCTATATGTTCAATTTGTGGTTTTTCCTGTAACAAAAATCATTTTATCAATTTTTCTAAAATAAAGTGTAGCCTCCTTCTTTTCTTAATATTTATCTATGCTGAAAGTGAGAATAGAACAAACACACTTTCGAATTGTATATTTTAAAAAGAAAACCTAAATGAATTTATTTTCATTTATGTAGTAATTTTTTTTTCTTTTGTTAATAGAACCTTTAGAGAAGACAGTTTTTGTTTGGTCTCGTTTTATGAGTGTAGATGTTCATTTTTCTTTAACTGGCATATTCTTTAACTGTATCGCTTTGTTTAGATGTTTTTTATCTACTTTCTATTTAGCCATGTCTATTATCCACTAAGATTTTTACTTGCAAAAGTTGCTTTAAGTAAAAATCTATCAACCTCACATTATTATTTTCTTATACCCACTATTTATTGATATACAAACATAGATATAGAAGAGCGATATCTTCTCCCACAGATATTTTTAATACTTACCAGAAGGTCCCAACAATATAATGCTAAAATGGTTATAAACAATAAAACATTTCACGTTGACGTCAAATACCACGCGTGAAAACAAGGCTACTTTAAACAGTAACTTTAAGCAACGTTTCTAAGTAATGCACTTAACCTATATAATTTAAATTTACTGTTTTTACCAAAGAAAATACGCTTATAAAAAGAACAACTTATGTAAGCTTAAAAAATGCCACAAATAAACCGTAAACAAGTACATATTTCTTCACAGGATTTGCCGAAGACTTTTCAACCTGTCGCAAAAAAATTAGGAACGACATTCTTATAAAGATGTGTTTACAATGTGAGTCACTACTCGTGAGACTCTGTGAGAGTGACTCAGCACGGGTCACTTACGGGTTTCACATACAACAACTTACTTAACTTCAGAATTGAACGGAGTCACCACTATCGAGTTTACTCCACAAAATTGATAGCCACCTGAAGAAATATTTAGTTCCATAGTTTCGTCAACTTTGTAAATAATGCGGTCTGCAATTGGCTGCATCAATGAATTTCACTAGAGATAAATGTGATTCTGTAGGCATATTATCAATTTTACGCACTAACGGTTTTTACATAAGTGCTTACAGTAAATGGGTGTATAAGCTTTAGAAATATGGGTACTATGGCTATGAATTTAAAGCACATTGTTTATGGAGATATTGCAGAGGAACTTTGGTATCTTGACTGATCGTGGCATATGTACCAGACCTACCTAGACTATGTTAAAAATAAGTTTTAATAATTTGTTAAAATATTGGAAGGTATCCTTTTAAGAAATAAATTCAAGTTAATTTTGATTATACAAGAAACTGACAACCGTTGGAATAGATGTGTTGTAAAATGAGACCTCGAATCGGCATACACCCTATGACTAAGTGAAGTGACGATATACTATACATTTTTTATGTAAATGTAATGAGACGGACGAGACGCTGGTGAGAGATAACGCATGTCTATGACCATTACAATAGAGATACACAGAACTTTAAAAAAATAGGTCCACGGCATCGCTTTGACGTTCATTACTTTGAGATTAATATTTCATATTTTTTTAAAGTAAGTTTGTCAAATATCGAATCTGCAAAATAATGAAGCAATAAATGTACATTTCGGTACACTAGCTTACGATCTGTTTGTTTCTAAAAGCTTCGCTTTAACCGGCGCAGGCGCATCTTAGTTCCACACGATCGTAGAAACGTGACGCCGTATACATACGACCAACTTATCTGTAGATTTGAACGAGGGAGCTACAATCGTATATTTTTAACGAATTTACCGTTGGTACTATGAAAATGCATTATTTAGCCGTTTTTCCAAGCAATTTGGTGGGTTTGTACTGGTGAACTATTACTGTTAGGGAATTCCTTTGCATAAACATGTCTTTTGGTAACTTAAAATGTTGTTGCTTGCGTTGATCCTCGACTTTGAGTGTGTGGAATCTGTATTTATGATAGTTTGTTTAACATAATTACATTATTTCCTAATACATAAAAAGGCATATCTGCAATTTTGCAATAAATGACCGTCTTTCTAAAATGTCTTTTGGTTTTCTGTAAGCAGCATTTTGTTTGATAACCGATTGACCATTGTTCATTTGTTGTTGTTCATTGTTGTACAACCTGACATACCTATTAGTAATTAGTTAAACTGAATTTCATGTTGTTCTTGTTTATGTTTTTATTTGTAATTCTTTATTACTATTAAGTATTATTATTGACAACAGGAGTTGTTAAGTTGCGTGAGTCGCCTCAAGTGACCCACATTGATTATTTAGTGTGTATTCGGGGGAGTGAATGTGTGTATGAGAGAGTGTGTACAAGTATGTGTTGTGTATAGGTTAATTTGTTATAATACACGGTAGAAATTACGAAAAGTCCCTTAATTAAATTGGATTAAAAAAAGGGTTTGTGCATCATATTATTTCGAAAAATAAATAATTTTAATTACCAGCTTCATAAAATATATTTTTTTTTACTTCTCTCTTATCTGATTTGTATACTTGATTCAAGAGCTGTAGGGCGTGGGTTCGATTTCCATCCGGGATAAGCACTTATATGTGAACTTTGATGTTTGTTCTGTGCCTGCGTCTATTATATAACTGTATTGTAGGTATTTACAAAAAAAGCTCAGATATCTGGTTCCCATAGTACAAGCTTTGCTTAGTTCAGGGCTAGATAGGGCTGTGTTAAATGTTCTACGATATATATGTATAAATTATAATTAAATTCGGCAAGTTTATGAAGGTGGAACAAATTACAGTTTAATTTTTTTTAGTTTGATTTATGTAATGTTTAATTATAATTTTGCGAAATTGCGAATAATTTTGATTTAAAACGTATATAATTACTTGGAATCGATTGCATATATATTTCATACAATCAAAGTCATTCCGATATTGAAGAAAGAGACTTAAAAAAGTCTTTATAATGAAGATTATATTATAGACACATGAAAATTAAAAAAACAAAACATTAACTAACAATAAAATTGTGATCCCATATTTCATATTTATTTTACTCTTCTGCCTTTAAGGAAAACTTGAAGATTCTGTACCCGATGCGCACCTGTTTATTCCCAATTAATAAATACCGTTACGTTCCTTGGTCATTCACAAAACTAAAACATCTGCTCAAATATCTTTCATCATAAAACGCGTGTTGATTGTAAATGTAATCACATTTGAATAGAAATAATGGTAAGCTCAGGGTAAAATTTCTGTACATCTGTACTTAAGCTTTTGTTCCACCTATCTTGAAGTTGCTTTATTATGAAATGTGTAGGATATTATTTTCGAATGTTTTGAGTCATACTACGTGTTGTATTGTTTTTTTATAAGTAATTAGTATTGAGTTAGTAATGCAAATTTATTGCACGTTTTGACAAGTTGAGTTGAGTTTATTGTGATTGTTAGTTTTTGTGTAATAAATTGAAGTATAAGTTGAGTAACAAGCTCTGTTTAAATTTATGTGCTGCCGTTGGTCCTTGATATGGCTTGACAGATGTTTTTTTTTGTTTTGGCATCATACCTTATGTTTTCTGCCGGTGTCAAGTCATAAAATCAAAAATAACTTTGAGTAACAAAACAAAGTCAAGGGCATCGCTGCTTTGGCGCTTATTTCTTTTAGACATTATATGGTTAGTCTCAACAGGCCTGTAATTTCGCTAGCTGCAGTATCTTTTAAACTGGAACACACTACTGATTGGAAAACATATCAAACGGCGAAGGAAAACATCGTGGGGAAACAAAAATGTCAGAATACTTAAAAAAACTCGTAGAAATGTGAAATCTACCAGCACTTACATGACTAGTGTGATGGTCTACAATGGGAAGAAGCCCGCGCCTAACAGTGGAACAAGGCTGATTTAGATATATATACACACACACACACATATATATATATGATCAAATATAATCAAACATGCCAAGGCTTTTGAGAAGAAATGTGGCCTTTCAAAGTAAACCCGATACATAGATTCAAAATAGCAGATGCTGTCGTACATTATTTTCCATTACATTCGTGCAGCGGGAACGTGTCGCCAGAACCAGAAGTCGTGACCCTATCAACTAACGCGGATCGGCCTTAAAGGTCGCATGCTATACTTAGGAATTCAAAAACATATTCAAAGCTAATATCAATCCTATTTCTTTATTATAAAGTCGAAAGATTAAGGAACTATTCTTTAAGTAGCTTAGACTTTAGGTCTACGAGCAGCAAATTTTTGAAGTCAGAAAGGTTTGGGATAAAATTTTACCATCGAATAAGTAATTTAAAGAACTAGCTTTACAACTCGCGTGGCCTATTCGTTTGGAAAATGTTTTCTTGAATCACTACATATTATAAAACAAAATCGTCCGCTACGTCTGTCTGTCTGTCTGTCGCGATAAACTTAAAAAGCACTGAACGTATTATCATGCAAGTTTCACCAATAGTTAGAGTGGTTCTTGAGGTTTCGGTGTATAATTTGTCAAGGTTATGTGTAAATTGGTTGAAATATGAACATATCAGCCCGTCGACAGACAAAACATGTATTGTAGGCATAATACACTCTTCTACCCGTGCGATGCCGTGTCGGGTCGCTAGTTTTATATAAGACTGTTCTATGACCTTAGATATGCAAATTGGGAAGCTTAACTAATAGAACTCAGCTGAATTTAGGGTCCTTTAGTTACCATCCCTATTAAGTATCAGGATACTATTCAGTAATGTATTTATATTTTATATAGTGCTTTACCATCTTCGACCACACCGTCACTTAACCTCAGGTGAGCTGAAGTCAAACACCTAGCCTGTCAACCATTAAAAAACCTTACACGCTTACTTAGACGGGACCTGTTTACTCTTGATTTAAAATATTATACCCATTTTGTACGTATCGTAAAACACAAATACAAAGAATATAACATCCTTGCTGTGCGAATTATAAAAAAATGTTTACCAATTTTCTTACATATTTTTTTTTAAATAGCGTATTTAATGTACTTATATCGTTCCAAAATTGGCTGATTAATGTTGGTAAGTACTTAAGTGAGTCACCGTCAGTGAACGGATATGACTGAGATAAGTGAGTCATCACTTTTCTTATCCGATTATTGATATCTGTACCTTTCTCTCATATTTTACATTTTTTGTGAATTTTCACTGGGATTTCTTTATCGATCTCATCACTATCTGAATTTCTTTCCGGCGACTTATTTTTGTTTAGGATATTTAAGTATTAATCATTGAGTGCATTCCTATGCCCTATCCTGAAGTCTTGAAGTCTTAAAGATATGTCGGATGTAATAAAATTGGTATTTTTGATATGCATAGATAACGGAGGATTCAAACATGACACATCTGATGTTTGAATGCTTCTCAAGATTAAATTGTACTTATCTAAAAATATTTTTCATGCACACTAATACCTATCTCTGTATCTTTTCGTCATTAGTAAAATTAAAAAAAAATAAATGATACTAACATAGCGTCAATATATTTTTGTTTTTAAGCTTTTAAGAATATAGGTAAGTACCTACACGCCAAATACTTACTAGAATTTAAAATATTTTTTTACTTAGAATGTATTTTATTTATATGAATTAAATTCTGTTTGTCCTTTCTACTTAACAATATTAAGGTCGCACAGTTAATTCGATATTCAGCTGCCCAGTGGACAGCTAAGTTAGCTAACTTGCGCAAGGCCACCGAAACCTGAAATAGGCACATCTTGCTTTCGAATCATCACATACCATACAGGCTGTGTTGTAAGCTACTGTGAAACAAGCCACAATATTCATGAGCTAACTGTAGTAAAGTAACTGTAAACATTGTAAGGCAATACATGACTTGCTAGCTGCTCCAAGATCCAAGAGGGGCGTGGGTTTTTTTTTTAATGGTTGACAGGTTAGGTGTTTGACCACAGTTCACCTGATGTTAAGTGACGGTGTGTTCGAAGATGATAAAGCATACCTAGCCTGGAATGGAACTGGCTCTCAAGTGAGGCTGCCGGAACACACCGTTAGATGCTTGGCGGCAGATTTTCAACTTGAGGGTCGTAGCTAGCCAGCCGAGTACTAGAAAGTACCCTACCACCATGCTATGGTTTCCTCACGATGTTTTCCTTCACCGGCAGCTCAAGCTCATTGTTGGGGTTTGAACCCACGCCCTTCGGCATGCGAACCTACCGCGCTAAAAAACCACCCATTACAAACATTTATTGTACATAGATGTTTGTTCTATGTCTGGGTGTTCTGTATCTATGTAAAAAAACATGGACGAGTACGAGTCAGACTTGCCCACCGAGGGTTCCGTACAAGCTAGTAGGTATGATGAATTCTTGTTCTCATTCCTTGCATAAAGTTTTACTTGGTGGCAGATCTATCGGCGTAAGACTATTCTTACGCCGGCACCACCACGGCACTAACCATATATATATATATATATAACCATATATGATATGTCAAATTGGATATAATTAGAATTTTGTTATATATATCAGAAACAAAATAGATATACAATGAAGCTAGTTCAGAGTAGCGCTTCGTAGCGAGGGGCGAAGGGACCAAATTCCTCGAGCCACCTTCACCCGACCTAGCTTTGGTTTGCTGTATTTATGCTCTGTTTACCAAACATCGCCGGATCACTGTTAAATAGTAAGGACAATATAATAAGCCAAGTTGTACCAGGATATTGAGTAGTATTTTGTGTGCGGTTTTACCGGCATAGTCCGGATAAAAAAGGTATTTACCTCGGAGTATGTTTGATGTGAAACAGCTATTGGCGCGCTTTGGCAGTTAAATCAACTCGTATGGCGTGACGGCAAACGGCGTGACGATTTCCTTGTGTAATCGCGTGCGCGCGTGTAGTAAACACTTTCTTGCTTGTCTATTTGAGCTGCGTACTGTTTAAATGTATATAGCTTATAATAAACTATTTTTTATGGTTGACAGGCTGGGTGTTTGACCATATCTCACCTTTCCACCAAGTAAATAAATAGATAAGATGAACTTTTCATGTTTGTTTATAATCTTAAGTACAATGACCCCCTTTCAGCCTTGTAGATTTAGTTCTAGTTAGATTAAGTTAGTAACCCTGTACCTATAGATACTTGTATATATTCAATGTAATAGTATAGAATGGTGACCTGTTCACACGCATAATATAACTTGTCATAAAGTTATTTCGCATACATATTTACAACATTATAACATAACAAAATTAAAATTATAATTTTGTTGATTTCATAGCTAATAATAATAAGTATATACGTATGACTGCGAAAAAACATGCGCGTCTAATATATGACTATTATCATTAATTTTATTTATTTTAATATATATATTAATATAAGTAGTGAGTAAGTCTATTGTTATAAAGCATATTATTTTGTTAAAAAGTAATTTACCTGTGGCATTTGTTCGAAATAAAAAAGTATTGTATATTAGCAAAATAATATTATTACATCAGTGCAAAACTAGACAAGGCCGCGCGCGCGGTGTACTCTGCTTTGACTCCTTGAAGTAGGCTACTGGATGTGGTCGAAACTCTTGTATCTGAAATAATCTTGCACACGTAAAACAAAATTGTGTCAAAACTACGTTACATTACATCATCAGCCATAGGACGTCCACTGCTAGACATAGGCCTCCTCTTGGGGAGGGGTTTTACCAATACTCGCCACGCTTAACAGGCGGGTTGGCGAGCGCAGTTAGGTATGATCGTTCAAGGAAGACGCTGCTGCCTATCTTCCGTATTACATCCCTTGGCCGACTCTTACGGCAACCACGGGTAGAGAAGGTGGTGTACAATTCTTACGCCGGCACCACCACGGCAAAATGCAAAACCACGTTAGTTGCCAGTAAAATTATACGATTTAAAAAATTAGAGCTAACAATTTTATGCGAATAAATAGGATATCGTGTAGAATAGATTGTCGCTGCAGTCGCGTGTTTTAGAATTGTAATTAAGATTTATATGGTTACTTACGCTTAATTTATTAGTGGTTCCTAGCGTTTCGGTTGTAATTGAAATTCAAGTAATGTTAATGATGTCAGTGCTTCTGTGTTATACGATCTATTTACAAAGGTGTTGTGACTATTTACAAAGGTGTGAATTTAAAAGTTTAACGAGAAAATATGCCAACAATATAAAAAAAAAAAATTGTTGTATGAATGAATTTGCCGTGGTGGTGCTGGCGTAAGAATAGTACCCCACCCTCTCTACCCGTGGTTGCCGTAAGAGTCGGCTAAGGGATGTAATCCGGAAGACGGGCAGCAGCGTCTTCCTTTAACAATCACACCTGACTGCGCTCGCCAACCCGCCTGCCAAGCGTGGCGAGTATTGGGATAACGCCCTCAGGAGGAAGCCTATGTCCAGCAGTGGACGTCCTATGGCTGATGATGGTGATGAAAAAAAATGACAATCACAAAAACAATTCTAAAGATGTTTATGGAAACACCAGACAATCAACGAGTAAAACCATCGCTACATAATAAATTATTAATGCTTTAAACACTGCGTCATTGCTTAGAAAAAACTGGTAATACATAATCAAGTAAAAAGTTTTCAAGCAGTTATTCATAATACAGATCTTAGATTATCTTATATATAGAGTATGTTAATTGCATACCAGATTTAGTGATACCATAAAACAAATTCAAAATAACCCGTTCTCCGTAACCAGTAATAACGTTTGTAGGAATAAAGCGGATTCTTTATGTTTGGACAAGTCTATATAAATTATTATAGGTTCTGATGATGTTAGCTTAGATATCGCCTTAACATTATCTCGAGAATTGAAATATGATTAAATAACTTCCTTATCTTTCATCTCTGTGCATTACAAGAAGCTGAGAGGTATAATAACCTATTGTGTGTTCACCATATTTGACTAAGCTCTGTATAGAAATAAAAATCTTTAAAATCTGTCGTCAAGTATGTCGGTGTGTTCCGGGAGCTTCGCTTGAGAGCCAGTTCCATTCCAAACTAGGTATGTTTTACTATCTTCAACCACGCTGTCACTTAATATAGGGTGAGCTGTGGTCAACTACCTTACTTGTCAACGATAAAAAGTTACAGATAATTTAAATAATAAAATACGTATTGGACGAAATTATCACACAGGATCTCTTTAACTAAGTAAATCTTGTACAAAGAGTAGGTAGATGAATATATCTTGAGCATTGCCTCGCTGTTAGTAGTATTATAGTTATCGGATATTTCTAATAAAAAAAATATATACGTATATACCTACTAGCTGACTCGCAGAACTTCGTGTGGCTTAATTGTCAACAGACATACCCACAATAGCGCCACCTACCGGGTCTGATTGAATTTTAAAAACATCCAGAGACACATTGAAATACACACACAAAATTTCATCCAAATCCGTCTAGCCGTTTAGGACAAGTTAGGTGACAAACAAACGTACAGAAGATTTATGGTTTGTTTTTAAATGTAAAAGTAGTGAGACGAACGAGACGCTCTCTTAATAGTAAGAGATAATGCCTGTCCATGACCATTGCAGCGGTACACACAACTTTAACTAACTAAATCTAGGGCATCGCTGAGTTAGCGCTCATTACTTTGAGATATTGGATGGTTAGTCTCAACAGCCCAGTTATATATAGCTGCAGTACCTTTTAAATCGGAACACAGTAATGTTTACAACAGCTTGGCGGCAGAATATCTGGTACTGCGGTAGCACTTACCTAGACGACCTTCTGCTAAAGAGATCTACCACCGAGTTAGTTATTATTATTTATAATTAAATCAAATCAAAAAGTCATTTATTCAGTTTAGGCCCTGGTAAGGCACTTATGAACGTTAAATTACATTTTTGAGTTCTACCAATGGCTCGTAATTACACTTCAACTGAGAAGACTCCGGCAAGAAACTCAGCAAGGCATTTTTTTTTTGTGGATCTTTCTTTTCATATTAGGTCAGTACAGTTTACAGTTATCTATATCTTTAAACGAGCAATTCTTGTATATATATATATATATATTTTCTGAATCTCGGAAACGGCTCCAACGATTTTCATGAAATTTAGTATGCAGGGGGTTTCGGGGGCGATAAATCGATGTAGCTAGGTTTCATTTTTAGAAAACGTCGTTTTATCCGTGTTTTCAGCCGAGCAAAGCTCGGTCAACCAGGTACTAGATATTAATACATTATGCTTACTACAATTTTCACTTGTCACTATGTAAAATTTTTATGGGATCAAATGGTAACTATTCTCTATATCTATTTATTATATTAAGAATCACATAAACCGGATCATAAATCTCAGAGTAATCGGTGTACATAAAAAAAAACAATCAAATTGAGAACCTCCTCCTTTTTGAAGTCGGTTCAAAAATTAAGATTTTACAAAAAAAATACTGAAGCAAGGTTTTTCAACTTCAGGGCACTAAAGCGATAGACGTAAAATTGTGTGGAGGTAAGTTATTAGATGAGTGACCGCAAATGGTATTTATTTACGGAGCCCTTCGGTAAGTTAACTTAAATAATTTGTAACGGTAACCTGTTAGTACTTGACAACCAAGCTAAGTCAGAGAGTTAAGAGCGCCACATTCACTCTGACATTAGTGTTTGATTGTCAGCCATTTGTAACTACTTATTCGTGATCACTTTCTACAAATAGAACATAAAAATATATATTTGCATATAATCTAAAACGCAATCAACTAAAATCTTCTTTACGTTCTTGAATGGATAAATTAAAACATTCAATCTTTTAAATAATTATAGAATTGTATGCACGTTCAGATATTATAAATTAGATGATACATATTATAGAGATGATCGGCTTTAATGAAATCGATTTTATCTTTGGTTTTGATTCCAATTTTTATCAATAATCTTGGTAGTTCACTTGAGAAAAGACACAGCTGATTTTTTTAGATGTTTCTGAAAACTTTAAAAACTTTATTACCCTCCACGCAAAAAACGAGACGTTATAAGTTTAAGTTTTAGCATCTGTATGGCATCGTTGATCCCAGAATCGTAGCTATGATTCAAGAAAATCTGGTTATAAATTAGATTATACATATATGGAGATGATAGACTTTAATGAAATCGATTTTATCTTTGGTTTTGATTCCAATTTTTATCAATAATCTTGGTAGTTCACTTGAGAAAAGACACAGCTGATTTTTTTAGATGTTTCTGAAAACTTTAAAAACTTTATTACCCTCCACGCAAAAAACGAGACGTTATAAGTTTAAGTTTTAGCATCTGTATGGCATCGTTGATCCCAGAATCGTAGCTATGATTCAAGAAAATCTGGTTATAAATTAGATTATACATATATGGAGATGATAGACTTTAATGAAATCGATTTTATCTTTGGTTTTGATTCCAATTTTTATCAATAATCTTGGTAGTTCACTTGAGAAAAGACACAGCTGATTTTTTTAGATGTTTCTGAAAACTTTAAAAACTTTATTACCCTCCACGCAAAAAACGAGACGTTATAAGTTTAAGTTTTAGCATCTGTATGGCATCGTTGATCCCAGAATCGTAGCTATGATTCAAGAAAATCTGGTTATAAATTAGATTATACATATATGGAGATGATAGACTTTAATGAAATCGATTTTATCTTTGGTTTTGATTCCAATTTTTATCAATAATCTTGGTAGTTCACTTGAGAAAAGACACAGCTGATTTTTTTAGATGTTTCTGAAAACTTTAAAAACTTTATTACCCTCCACGCAAAAAACGAGACGTTATAAGTTTAAGTTTTAGCATCTGTATGGCATCGTTGATCCCAGAATCGTAGCTATGATTCAAGAAAATCTGGTTATAAATTAGATTATACATATATGGAGATGATAGACTTTAATGAAATCGATTTTATCTTTGGTTTTGATTCCAATTTTTATCAATAATCTTGGTAGTTCACTTGAGAAAAGACACAGCTGATTTTTTTAGATGTTTCTGAAAACTTTAAAAACTTTATTACCCTCCACGCAAAAAACGAGACGTTATAAGTTTAAGTTTTAGCATCTGTATGGCATCGTTGATCCCAGAATCGTAGCTATGATTCAAGAAAATCTGGTTATAAATTAGATTATACATATATGGAGATGATAGACTTTAATGAAATCGATTTTATCTTTGGTTTTGATTCCAATTTTTATCAATAATCTTTGTAGTTTACTTAAGAAAAAACACAGCTGATTTTTTCTAGATATGTTTCTGATATCTATCTCTGAATCCTATAGAATATTTTCTGCTTGTTTACTTTATTACCTTCCACGCAAAAAAAGAGGCGTTATAAGCTTAAATTTTAACATCTGTATGGCATCGTTGATTCCAGAATGGTAGCTATGATGCAAGAAAATCTGTTCAGCCAATTGAAGATCATCAACTTTTTATAGTTGACGAGTGAATGTGAGATCATCTTCCACAGCTCTGATTAAATCGAAATTGTATTTTGGGGGTTTCAAAATTTTAAATTTGTACTATAAATATAATTATCAATTAATTGTCTCATCAAAGGCTATGTAAGTTTGTAAAGAACGAATGGACAGCTGTAATAAGTTAGGTGCTTGGCTACCTTCGACTTTAGACTACAGACTATGTGTTTGACCACAGCTCAGCTGATGTTAAGTGACGGTGTGGTCGAAGATAATAAACACACCTAGCCTGGAATGGAACTGGCTCTCAAGTGAGGCTGCCGGAACACGACGTTAGATTCTTGTCGGCAGATTTTTCAACTTGAGGGTGCTAGCTAGCCAGACGAGTACTATAAAATACCCTACTACCTATGCTATGGTTTCCTCACGATGATTTCCTTCAGCTGCTGAAGCTCATTGTTAGGATTTGAATCGATGCCCTTCAGCGTGTGATCCTACCGTGATAAACACAGAGCTATGATCGCTACTTATTGATATTTCACCAAAAGCACCATAAAAATAAAAGGTTAAAAAAATCTATATGAATATCGTAGGACATCATACACAGCGCCATCTGACCCCAAACTAAGCAAAGCTTGTACTATGGAAGTCAAATAACTGATTCAATACTTAAATACTTTTTATTTGAAAATACATACTTATAATATATATAGAACACCCAGACGCAGAAAAAACATTCATACTACAAAATGTTTGTCCAGGGTGGGAATCGTACCAATGAGCCAACAGGGCTGTCAGAGCAGGTAACAAGTAATAGTAGAGTTAGGTTATTAGCGGGTGTCGTAAGGTATGGTTGAAAGAGAGAAACCTTCAAAGATAAGTTTTGGATGCAAACGTTACTATCATCATAAAGAACAGCTACCATCTGGTGGCCATATGTCCGGTTATGGCTAAAGGTAAAACGGAGACAATGGCCCAGAGATTTACAACTCTAACATCTGGGGCTTCGTTATGTCTTTACCTGAGAGAGGTGGGAGAGGTCTCACAAAGACTTTTGGGAAAGTACTTGGAACGCGTGGCTCCGTTTATGTAGGACATCTTCCCTACTAGCGTTCATTCACGCAGGCATAGCGCGAGGCGCGTGTAGGGATGTCGAAAACGAATCTACGAACAAAATCTTCCTTCGATATTTTTTGTTCGTAGCTTCGCTAACATCAAATCTATAAGACACACGTAAGCTTCTGTGACTTTTTAATACCCTTTTTACAGAACCTATTAAATTTAACATTTAATATCAATAACAGAAAACAATGACATTTACGTGCCAACCCCGACTGCTCGGTCGGCACTCACGTAGTGATCGCCGGCAAACGTCCTCTGCTCCCACCGCGCCGCCTCATCCCACTTGTGTCGCCTACTTGTCGCAAAGATGTTATAGGTACTTATAGATATTTTACTTACTTTGCTGTTCCCTATAATATATTCATCATAAAAAGTATCTAAATAAAAATTGTTCATATCCAGCGAGAATAGCCGGTGACCTACAAACGTAGTGACAGTAAAACTGTAAGGCAAACAAATGACGCTAATCAACACAAATAAAGCACGAAATAATTCAATTCTTAACTTTGTAAGTGTGTTTAGCGCTATTATAGCATACTATAGGGTTTATACCCACTAATACATCGTAGTCAGAAAGGAAACCGAAAAAACAATTTGCTGTTATAATAATATTCAGTGCACTTTTAAACATATTTACTACTTAGGACGTCAAAATTTTATGAACACAAATGTAAATCTTATTTTGCATTGTTGATATTTTCTTTGTTTCTATAATATTATGACAAAACTTTTTATTTTATTTTCTATTCATAAATATAAAATATCCAGCACTTTTCTGGTCATGTGGCCGGATGGTTGCCTCATTTCGTGTCCGTACCACCGCAGACGGCTCTCCTGTAGTTTATCTGGCTGATTTGACAGTGCCAAACAAATATCTTATTTGGATCGAATCATTCGAGTTTGCGTATGTAATTCGGGCGATTTTTTTTTATGTAAATGTAATGAGACGGACGAAACTCCCTCATAATGGTAATAGATAAATTATGTCCATGACCATTGCAGCGATACACAGAACTTTGAGTAGCAAAACAAAGCCCATGGCATCGCTGATTGAAGTCGGAGTGCGTTTAAACCCATAAAACATATTTCTACCATGACACGGTGGGATCGTTTGTGTGTTATTATGGCTTACAGTTTGTGTGTAGGTCTGTATAAAATGTCAACATACATTTTTATGATAATTTATTTAGAAAAGTTCATGTTATTGGTTTATCAATTAAATGTTTATTTTATTTAACGTTATCGTCTGTCCTATAGTAAGTAAACTTTATATTTACTAGGTGATAAATTTCCTTAGAAGGAGGACGTATAAAGGTACTATTGCAGTATCAGGTATTCTGCCGATAAGCAGTAGTGTGTAGAAATTAATGTATACCTGTTTGAAGGATGGTAGCAAAATTACAGAACTATTGAGACTAACCTTAGAATGTACTCTGAAATTTGTTTCGTTACTTATATAGTTTTATTCATATAAAACTTATAAAAACGAAAGCACATAGCACGCTGGAATTCGAGTTACGTTCCTGTGGAATGATGATTTCTATGCCGATGTCAGATTAAAAAAAAGTGTTCGGACCCGTTGGGAACTATAAAAAATTTAACTATTAAAAACTCGTAAACATGTAGATAAACGCTGTACGCGTTGTCAGCAAGAAATTGCACGTGAGTTAGAGAATCGTTTTGTTCGTCTCATAATTTTTACATAAAATAAAAATTATTAACTTGTTTCTACTCACAGCATGAGGGCTTATCATTTCCCCTTATGGACAACGTAAATGTTGTTTTTTTTTGTTTTGTATGGAGTAGAAATAGGTTTTTCTTAAAAAGTTTCAATGATGGTGTTTGCTTATTGCTTATTAATTCTTTTTTTTTTTTTAATAAAGTTCAATTTTAAAGGCATTACTTATTAACGTACCTTAATATAAACAATGCTTAAAATAAATTAAAGATCAAAATTTTTTTACTGTAAGTTTGTACAGCTAAACTGACACACGCAATCTAAAACTAAATTTCACATTAACTTAAAAGCTTAAACTAAAAAACAATTAAAATAAAAACATAATCCACAAGTATTTGTAAGTATTTGTATTTATTTTATATTACTGTTAAGCGGAAATAAACTAAATATAGGTATACCTAGAACACTCAAAATGGACTTCCACAAAGTAACGCCTGATTCAATAAATTAACTAACAATCATGTTTATTTCAGTATACATACGTATATACAAAAATACACGCATAATATTTGGCACTTTATGAATAAAAGAAATAATTATATGCACACGAAATAAAAGTTTCGGAAACTAATATGTATAATGCGGCGTCACGAACTTTTTGTATTCCCGCCAAAACTAAACGCGAACGTTAACCTAATTTGAGCATAGATTAAAATAAAATCGTTTTGAGCAAGGACGTGCGACTAGAGTGTGTAACCCAAAATGGACAATTTTATTCCAAACATCGATAACAGAAAAGTGTCATTAAAAAATCGAGCGGTAAAACCTTATTACCCACCAGTTTCTGTTTTGCATATTCCTTACGCAACATATGCAAAACAAGCACGTGTCAGTCGTGTCACGCAAAGCGTTTGTTTTTATTTTTAAATTAATCGGCCAAGTAATTCGCAGGCATTCTGTCAGCATCTGTTTAACTTTTTAAAGTATTCTTTAATACGTAGCAGTTGTTAAGCGCGATAATATTCCATGTTTGTTTTTTTCTAATTCCCTGGATAGTGAGGGATATAAATTTTAATTAATTAAAACGATATTGACTAATGAATGGCAATTCGTCTTTTAAATGGTGAATATAATTTATTAAAGTTAGTAAAATGCCTAACCCATGTAATTATTATCATTCAAAAAATTCGAATAGAGATGTATTATGTACATGAGATTATGTTTTTCTATAACAAGAACATATCGTCTACTACAACTTAATTTTTGATAATAATATATTAATGAGAATATAGTTTGTACTTAAGTAGAACCTCTCAAAGAAACCAACCATCAGTAATGCTCTATCGTTGGGTTATAGACGGCCAGCGATAGCCTTCTTCTTTTCAATTATTGGCAACGCACTTTGTACATTTGCCTGTGTTTTTAATATTCAAAATAGAATTGCGTTTAACCACATCTACCTGATGTTAACCAGTGATGCGGTCCACTATGGAGCATGCTTACCTAGAAGAATCCTGTTTAATCTGGATTTGAAGACACCCAAATTGTAGTTACTTAACGGGGAATACTGACTGCGGTAAAGAGTTCCACATCCTCGTTCAAATAACAGGTATTTCAATGATTTCAAGTATTTTATGATAAATGAAGTGAAATAAGTCAAGGTAAAAAGAGACTTGTTCACTGTCCAGCAATGACAACGCCGTTTTACAAAAAATAACAATGCAGCTACACGATTTTTTCAAATTCCCGCCAAAATTCACGCTAAAAAAAAAACGTAGGTGATCCAAATTGTCAGTGTCAACGTACAACGACACATGACGCTTCTATAGATAATTAAAATACGATGAACGTCCCGATATCACCTGTCGATGTAAAGGTGTAGATTGACAGAACCCTAAATTTAATTCCATCCACTGTCACCACTCTTAATTCCTTTAATTACCCACCGTTTAGATATGAAAACGAGGACGATGCATTCTCTAACATAATGAGATTTTTGATGAGTAATTTAGATTGGCCGTATGACCAAATGACCGTTGCCTTTACTAATTTTAGGAAAAAAACTAAAGCGTTCCAAACTCCGTACACATTCAAACATGTATCTTTTCTCGTCGTATTATAGAAGTTATTCGTTTGGCACATTATAAAATAGACTAACGCAATACATCATAATACCAAAACAAATTGCTACTGGAATAACTGTCCATAAAAGTCCAGTCGAGTTTATTTTTCTTAATTAATAATAATTACGCTTTATAATTACGTATCGCTACGTACGTAAAACTTAGATTACAATCTGGGATGGTATTGCGATTTTATAACATTTTTAGTGCGTATACCTACTTTACATGTGGGTTATTATATTTATTACAAGCTATTTATTGGGAGGATAAAAAGACATAAAGCAATTTTATGACATACAATCTAATGTAGCGCTATTTGTTTTGAAAAGAAATTGTCTTACATGAGTATATTTTTTACGTCTTAATAACTCTAGTTTACGACTCTTAGAATTAATTTATTTTTATGATATTTTAGTATTAAGTCAGTAAATATATAATAACCGTATATGGTTTAAATATTGAGCAAAAAGAAAGCTGGTTCCCATAGCAAGCTTTGTTTAGTTTGGGATTGAATGACCCTGTGTAATTATGAATTTGCAATTGCAGGAGAAGTTGTTAGGAATTCTGGCCTTTGTTATTTTCCTATATTGTTCTTCTTATAAATGACACTGATTATTGTGAATATCCGTGTCTGAAACTAAAGAGATCTACCAGTAATTAACATTGTCCGTAATATCGATAGTAAAAGCGTCTAGGGAATGTTATCTACAATTGATTGGCCTCCGTTACTCAATAAATAAATCAGGTTTGTACGAAACAGTCGGTACGTCGACAGATGTACTGAAAGGTGTCTAAAAACAATCGGCAGACGTTAAAAGTACAGTATAAAAGGTACAAAAAATAGTTTTATATGTTACGATACACATGGCCTGTATATCTATGTAGTTTGTTTTTTAAAACGTTATCACGATGAAGATACGACCGAATCGCCAAACTGAGTAAAATATTTCCGCCGCAAACACTTTTTTTTATATTTCACTAACAAAAATAAATAATAATATCTACTATTATAGTCACACGTGAGAAAGTCTTTCTTATTCATAAATATTGATATGTTATTATTATTTTGACATGCATACAGATAGACAGATAAAAACTCTTTATTGTGCAAAAATAGAAAAAAGAGTACAGAAATCAAAATAATCTTATGAGCTAGTGCCACAAGTAGTGGCCTTGTCGCTAAGAGCGATTTCTTCCAGGCTACCAAGAATGGAAAACACGATACTAATAATAGACGGGAGATGTTGCAACACTGATAAGTTTAAAACAATCGAATCCATGCCCATGAAGCAGATCTACTGCAACACTAACAGAGCAGTTATAATTTCTAGAATGACTTATTCCCATATTTACGATAAAAATTGTATTGATAATATCTATGTCATATAAAAATGTGTTTGAACACATTTTATTTTAAGAGCAGGGGCTAGTTATCCTTTATAAATAAATTATAGAATTAGGAAAGAAAAAAAAAATGCTTTAAAATAAAACATAAATTTAAGACCATGTCCACGCTAAGATCGTCCATCTTGGCGCATCTCAGTCCAGCTGTTCCAGAGACAATGACCAATCACAACAGCACAGTTAAACTGTAATTAGGTCCCGATCCCGATAAGTTTACTGCTTTCGTATTTTTATACCTATTTGATCGAGTTTTATTAACGTCCATTTTCCTACATACGATACGCCTCAACGCCTCATGTTTGATTGTTCTCGTAAGTTATTTTACCACTACACTTTTTGGATTGAAATTTACTTCACAACGCCTAATTTATGATCAGAATTTATTCGATCAATAATTTTTGATTGAAACGTGGTACCACACTAAATATTTGATTGGAATTTTGTTCCATTACACTAAGGTTTTGATTGAAATAAGGTTTATACATATGTACTTTTCAATATATACATATGCGACGATAAATAATTGTTTGGCTTTTATTCCATGACGCTCAAGTTTTGACTGAAATGTATCCCACCACGATAAATATTTTAATGGAATTTCTTCCACCACTAATGCTTTGAAGGAACAAATAATAATATGAGCACATTGAGCCATTTATTTTCGTGGTTATTCAACATTTCGTCCATAAGGCCTATACAAAGTAATATTCGATTAGTGATAAATAATAGTTAAGCCAAAATTGTACTGAATTTATTCCAAAATCTACGGGATTGACATAAGCTGTCGATGTCAACGTGACATGTTGACGGGTCATGTCAATCCCGTAAATTTTGGACTACGTCTTACCCGATAGAAAACGACGACGTTGTGGCTGCAATTAGATCACTGACACTGACCACGGCTTACAGCAGGAATAAGATGTTTTATCTCATTCTAGACTTAAAGTCTATTATAGCGTGAAAACGTAACAAACTTTCACACACGCACAATTTCACATTTATCTTTTTGCCATACTACAAATTGTGGAATGATCATCCTCCCTTCGTATTCCCGCGGAGTTACAAAATTGGGTTCTGTGTGTTAATAAAATTTTAAAAGGCCGACAACGTAATGCCCTTGGTATTATCGACGACGGCGATTGCTTACCATCAGGCAACCCGCCAGCGTGTTTACCACCTCTGTCATAAAAAAAATCTTTGTCTTAGTTCTGTAAGTGCATGTTTTTTTTTATACGCACTGCGAACAGGTTATGTCAAACAAACTAAGGTGATAATGGATGATGCAGACTGGCATCACTGATCTGTGTTATCAAAAGCACCTAACGGGTTACAAAACAGCTGGTCGTCGTCTGGTCTGGTTACGTATGGATTAAGTCATAAGAGCGTCAACGTGAAAAAAATTGGAGAACATTTCACACAGCGCCATTTAGTCCCAAACTAAGCAAAGCTTGTACTATCGAAACCAGAAAGCTGATATAGCTGATTTGCTTACGTACAGAGCATCCACAAACATCTATGTTCATCACGTAAATGTTGATCCTGAGTGGGAATCAAACCCACGCCTTTCAGCTCTCGAAACCGAACTAATGTCAAATGAGTTAACAGGGATAGTCAATGATATGATATTGAGTTTATTTTTTAAAGCTTTGACTTTTGCTTGATCGATACGATGATTAATGATAAAAAGATAATTTTAAAATACTTGACACTGGCTAGATATAAATAAAGTCATTGTCTTAATAAAAAAAAAAACAACGTCACATTTATATAAATTTAGAATTAGAACATGCCCCTATTAACTAAAATTTTATTCTTTCACAGATCTATAAAATTTATTATTCTAATTGCATAGTTACCGAGAATCAGACCGTATTCAAAATACCAATATTATTAAAATACATAAGGAATACTTGGCAAAGTTTAATTCGCTAGTATTATATGACTCACAACACCACACACCACTGGCCATCTCTTCTAAAGGGTTCATTTCTCAAGGTGCATTGACGCTCTTTTTTGACACTGCAGAAAGGTGCGTTCAGAAACAGATTCCATCTCTCCATAATTTTTTGCTGCACTGTTTGGTAAAGGTACATTCATAAACTGTATTATTACTGTGGGAAAAAACTGTAGGACAGTGGGAATTATAACATGTGCATCTATATCGGAAATCGAAGAGTACAGTTAACCCAACTTCCGCGATTTGAAAGCGCAGGTTTTATTATGAGATGACGGAAGTAAAATGCTTTAAAATATTTGAGATGTATGGACGGCTAAGTTTACGACGGGTGTGACTTCTTTTCTCACTGAGATTGTTATATTTGCTGAGTTAATTTAGATTTGTTAGGGAACTGATCGCATGTCCGTCATTATTTTTAGCTTTTTTGTAATTTTACTTTGACTTATTTTCTTGTAATAATTTGTTATAATAAAATAAAGGTACAGTTTTATTAAAAAAAAATCTATTTGAACTGCAATCTTGTCACTCTAACATCTTAAAATTTCCTTTAGAAAAAAAAACAAATACTCTTTCTCTCAGATTATATATTAATATATGACTAAATAAATAATCAAAGAATTAAGCTAACAAATTAAAAACAAACACCTCATTTTTTTAAACCAGCTGCTCTGAATGTCAATAAAAGTGACAAATGATTTACAAACCACGTCAAAATAGCTAAAAAGTGCAAAAAACAAAGCACATGCGACACTAATCACTTACCGCCGATTTTTAAAAACGGATGTAGAAACGAACGGAAATTGGCACCTTTTTGCTCCGCCAACCTCTTTTACTTTAAGAAAAATACTTCCACTTCTATATTCGGAAACCATAGAGTTTATTTTCAAATAAGTTTCATTCGTAAAAAAGAATGAAACAATGTGTTTTTAAAGTTCGAAATTCAGTAATTAAAAAGCAGTAGGTTCTTTTGGAGTTAAGTAGGTCGAGTTTTTGCTATCAATTTTATGCAGATGCGAGTTTTAAAAATACAAAGCTTCTTATGAAGGCAGATGTACGGAAAGACCTTGAAGATGTTTGTTGGAGAAAAAAACTAAACACCTTTGGTTTGACGTCCGTAGCTTTTTGGTATTCAAAAATATTGATATGTCGGGAAATTTTATGCTTAAATTATTCAAAATAAAATTTTGATCTTAAAATTATTGTAAGTCTCGTAATCTAATAAATGTAAGCACCTAAACATTGCTTAGTTACAATTCTCATATCGGCTGTTAAAATTTATTCAAACGATTTTTGTTTAAGAATTATGACATTTTTTAACGAAAATTTAATCTTTTGAAGATTCAATAGATTTCCCACCATTTAAATCAAGATCTTTTAAATGAGCGTGTTATTAAAAAAAAGAAAAATAGATTTTAATAGAATATCTAACTTGTATTTTAAGATTTACGATAAGTAGCGTCTTTACTTGTGCGAGACTTTTTCATACGCACCTTAGTTTTTTTTTTTTTTATCGCTGACAGGCTACTTGTTTGACCACAACTCACTTGATGTTAAGTGACGGTGTGGTTGAAGATGGTAAAGCTCACCTAGCCTGGAATAGAACTGGCTCTCAAGTGAGGCTGCCGGAACACACCGTTAGATGCTTGGCGGCAGATTTTCTACTTGAGGGTGGTAGCTAGCCAGCCGAGTACAGAACTTACCCTACTACCACGCTATGGTTTCCTCACGATGTTTTCCTTCACCGGCAGCTCAAGCTCATTGTTGGGGTTTGAACCCACGCCCTTCGGCATGCGAACCGACCGCGCTAACCACTAAGCTATCATCGCTACAGAAAGAATATGTGAAAGTTAAAAACTCAAACTCAAATCTTCTTTTACTTTTTTTTAATTTTCGGCGTCGCACTTTATGCTTTTGCCAAGTTTCAAGATATTTTAAGACAAATCAAGTTTAACAAAGACAAGTCACAGTCAAAGTCATGGTCAAGTCAGTCCGGTCAACATGTCTTAGTAAAGTAGTGGTGAGTCAGTTACGTTAAGTTACGATGGAGTTTTCGAAGCAATACGAAAAGTCTTTAACGCTTCACCTTATTCTATTCCTATCCGACACTCGCGTAATTTACCACTTTATGAATAAAACATCACACAAATTTTGTGTTTAGACTTTTCATTTCAAATGAAAGGCGAAAATGAATGAAAAATTAACCGTCTGATAACACCTTAACGGAAGACTTGTCTATTCTATATTTTAGAAGATAAAAGAAGCCTTCAAAATATTCGTATATTAATGACAAACAAACAGAAAATATAAATATATTTCACGTATAAGTCAAGTCCCGAGAGAGATACTATCGCAAATATGAATTGATTTAATGTGTTATTTTATTTTATAACGTTTGTATATTAATTAGGTCCACGGGTTCGGACGGAAGCCTTTTTATGCTGCCGTTATTTTGGCTTTATTACCTCCGATTTGAATGTTGATACTGGACCGAAAAAGTGTCAAATTTATTAAAGTAAAAATTATGTAAATTACAATTTAAAAAAAAACCGATTCTGTGCCCCTAAGCCTAAACACGGGCTTAAAGCTTTTAGGTATTTTGGAATCAAACTACTGAAGCGATTTTCATGAAATTTTTATGAACCCTTTTAAACAAAAAAGTAATTTCTCAAATCGCTCCAGGCGTATACAAGTAATCGGGAAGCGTACATAAAAAACCAGCCAAATGCGAGTCGGACTCGCGCACGAAGGGTTCCGTACCATTATCTATAAAAACGGCAAAAAAATCATGTCTGTTGTATGGGAGCCTCGTTAAATATAATTTTTTAGTATTTGTTGTTAGATAATGCGGCAATAGCAATACATCATCTGTGAAAATTTTAACTGTCTTACTATCACGGTTCATGAGATACAGCATGATGACAGACAGACAGACAGACGGACGGACAGCGAAGTCTTAGTAATAGGGTCCCGTTTTACTCTTTGGGTACGGAATCCTAAAAAAGAAGATTATGACGAATTTAGAACCTTCTCCTTTTTTGAAGTCGGTTAAATATACACATAATATATAGGTACTATGCGGATGCGGATCAAAACTTTTTAACCCCCGACGCAAAAAGAGAGGTGTTATAAGTTTGACGTCGATGTCTGTCTGTTTGTGTGTTTACGTCTGTGGTATCGTACCTCTCAAACGGATGGACCGATTTCGATGCGGTTTTCAATTGAAAATAGTTCTTGTACTTATAAAATGAATATACATAATTGTGTAAAAACGTTTCGTTTAGATTTTACATATAAAAACCTGCGATTACATATTCTCACCGGATAGAGCATTATGGCCAAGTTTGGACAAAATTGTGGGATGTTTTAAATGTGCATAAAGATATACCACGCGCCCGATAAAAACCGAAACTGAACGAAACTTGCCGAAGAAATCGCCAAAACAAATCAACAAACGTTGCATTTACGGCGTTATTCCTAATAGCCATAAAATCTATTTTTGTATGACAGGTGTATAAAGATGGCTGAGCGGTAAAAGCCTCGAAGGTATAGAGCAGATGCGTTTCACACAGTTTTTGAGTAACCTTTGTATCATTATGGAAATGTTTTTTTCTTAAGGAAGGCATGTGTTTAGTGAAAGATGTCCAGGTAAGACAGATGTATTTCTTAAAATGTTTTGGTCATTTCGTCTTCCGCCGGGAAGCCAATATTCGTAACTTTATACTGAGGGGTCATTGGAATCGTTTTTTGCACTTTGATTGGATTTTGTAGGTATTGAGTGGCTGTCCGCAAAATCTATGGACCATTGCAATAGAATATGAGAGAAACAAAAAATTAGGAACATAAAGCTTCTAATTTAATAAAGTTCTTTTGCTATGAGTGGAACGAATCTCAATTAAGCGCGTGCTAGACGGTGTAGGTACCTTGCCAAGCTGACCTTGGTAATTTTATTTATTATCGTGGTCTACGTTTGCCAGACGTTGACAGACGTTTAGACGGAAAAAAGTTGTAATCCATTACTACCACCATTAACACCACCGTCTAATTAAAGCTTTAGAAACTTAATCTGACTTGTCATGGTAATGTATTTCTTTCTTTGTTTTGGCATAGCACTTTGAGTATTAGTCAGTTATAGTTATTACGATATTCCCAAGTATTTGATGACAATTCGAGTAAAATAAGTCTTTTTTTGCTGTCAAAGTCAGACAAAATAAATCGGAGTTAAGTCCAGTCATGGACTAATGAAGAAATGGAAACATTTCTAGAAGCTTTGACGAAGTTTTAGGATCATCTCGAAAATACATATTTCTACGAATTACATCACTTTCCTACACCCCATAAAAATTAAAACATCAGAATGTTTATATGACAGAAAAACAGCAGTTTTGGAAAATTATGAAATCCAGGCATTATCTTTCTGCGTTGCCGCCAAAAGTCCACAGTAATTTTAAAAAGTTTAAGTTTTTTTCTTAAATTTTGGTAGGTACAAAAAGATTTAAAAAATCAAGAGCAGCTGCGGTAAAGAAATAAAAACCATAAAACATAGAACAAGACGAACTTTTTCTTTCCACAGATTTTTTACTCTCATAGACAACATGTTATATTTTTTTCCCACTGGCACGTACCAAATGTTGCATCGGCAGCTGTGCACGCGTCTTAAGATCATTTCGCGAATTTTCTTAAAGAGACAGATGCCGTAAACTAAATTTCAATACAAAAAAGAGAGAAACGTCGCAAGTCTATAAACGAAGCTGGCGCTTACGACATTTTTCCTGCTATCATAATTCGGATATCGACAATGTTTATTTGCGTTTGTGAATACGCGGAAATGAATGTTGCCGTAATAGTGTAAGGTTCAAAATCGTATGTGAGGCTGTTTTATAGAACTTAGTTGGCAATGTATTATTGAAGCACGAAAACACTTGGCTCACCTGACTTTGTAAAGAAGCTGCATAAAGGCGTATGTATGAATAGTTTTTGTATAGTAATGCGGTCAAAAGATGATCTTTAAGCACAAAGTGCATTTACTTGATCATTGTGGCAATTTCACACTTCGATAGTTCTTTTGAATTTTTGAAGGTGAATGGTATAAGATGAATTTATATTAAAATATAGTTGCTCTCAGTGGTTTCATCTACGCGATGATGAAAAAAATGGCACGATTTAATGATTGCGATTAAGGCCCTTACTTTAAAACATTGCTTAAAATGTTCTGTCAACTCGCCGAAATTTACCGCATAAAATAAGGAGGCTTCTTCAAGCATAGATTAACATACACCGGTACCACCTCTGTATCAGATATTCTGCCGCTAAGCAGTAGTGTGTAAAGATTACTGTGTTTCGGTTTAAGACACTGACACTGCAGCTAGCGAAATTACAGGGTTGTTGAGTCTAACCATCGAATGTCTCAAAGTAATAAGCGCTAACAGCGATGCCCTGGACCTTGTTTTATCACTCAAAGTTCTGTGTATCGCTGCAATGGTCATGAACAGACGCTATTTGTTACCATCAGGAGACCGTCTCGTTTGTATTATTACTGTTACATTAAAAAAATCAGAATCAGTAATAGTGGTTTTGAAATTTGTTTAGTAGGTAGATATTACAATGAAGGAAGGAAGCTACATCAAACCATCACCTGAGCGTCTTGTTCGTTTTACCTGCTACCATTTATTTATTTAATACTTTATCATCATCATCATCATTTCAGCCTTAGAACGTCCACTGCTGGACATAGGCCTCCCCCATTGACTTCCATAAAGACCAGTTGGAAGCGGCTCGCATCCAGCGTGTTCCTGCGGTCTTTATGAGGTCGTCTGTCCACCTTATGCACACTATACTTAATACCTTATTGCATACTTATAAAATATTGTATACAAAAGGAGGACTTAATGCTAAAACATTTTCTGCCAGCTATCCCCACAGTGTATGAGTTGTGGTTGTAGGCGCGCATTGTAACGAATATATGTATGTATACATAATATATATAAATATAAATAAAGCAAACAAATAAACATGATAAACTATCATAAAATATACACATAAATATATATAAATTTATCTATGTACATCTTAACTAAAAACCAGCTATCATTTAGCTACAAACACTTTTATACAAAGTATTTGATTTGGGTCAATTTTTTTTATTTTATGTTAATTATAAAATATTGTATAGAGATGAGCTTGATGCTCATAACAAGGATTGGACCTCAATAGCACCAAATAGACAGGCATGGAAAGAGGGAAGAAAGGCCTTTGCCCAGCAGTGGGACAAAATAGGTTAAAATAATAATAATAATAATAAAAAAAAGTATACATTTGTGGCTAAGTTTAAATATTTTGATACAGATATCTAAGTACTGATAGAGTAATTAAATATATCGATGTTCATAAAAGAAGCCGCGTTTATCCAAATTTATATAAACCATTCTATCATATCATCAGTCTTAAATCAGCACCGCTAGCTAAATACTTACAGATCAATCAACAAAATTACCGGATGTTGAGACTCTTAAAGTATCGTAAAAGTATTTGAAAAAAAAAGTTATAAGCTATTGGAATGCAATTTATAATTAGAGTATAATATAATTAGATAATTTTAGGGTTCCGAAAAGCTTTGGTAGTACATATGTTTTACAATCGTGAGGTGTGAATTCTATTCTGTAAAAACATATTCTACTTTTTATCTTGGTAAATTGAGTTTGAGGAGCTAATTTTTATGTAGGGTCATACGTTTTGGGTCTACTCAGCCGAATGGGGGTCATCGTACTGCTCATGATTTCACATGCTATTAAAATATGAATTGAAGTAAGGACCTATAACTTTAGTTTAATCTATTGAATATTTGTATTTCCATCTTTTATTGTGAGCGCAACACTAAAATCGTGCATAAACTTTTCCTATGAAATATCTAATGTTTTTACATGATTTTCATGATATATTCATAGTTAAAGTTTTTTTTTATAGGTGACAGGCTAGGTTTGACCACAACTCACCTGATGTTAAGTGACGGTGTGGTAGAAAAAGGTAAAGCACACCTAGCCTGGAATGGAACTGGCTCTCAAGTGAGGCTGCCGGAACGCACCGTTAGATGCTTGGCGGCAGATTTCCAACTTGAGAGTGGTAGCTAGCCAGCCGAGTACTAGAAAGTACCCTACCACCACGCAATGGTTTCCTCACGATGTTTTCCTTCACCGGCAGCTTAAACTCATTCTTGGGGTTTGAAACCACGCCCTTCGACATGCGAATCGACCGCACTAACCACTGAGCTATCATTACTACAAAAAAAGTTTTGTTAAATAAATAAAAAAATAACAAAAAAATTGCTAAAGTTGTACAAAATGACCCCCTTATGCGTTATTACACTCTAAGCTTATAGCCCTGTATATTATTTACAGACTAAAATTCACTCATTTCATATGAAATTACTTATACCTACATCCTCAGTTACGCGTAGCTTGCAAATTGCAAGCAAATCACTTTTATTACTTAGCAATAGTTGTTTTTCCCACAGACTGAGTTTCCTGATCAGAATATTAATTTGACTCGGAGATGAAGTTAAGAAATGTAGGTACCCATATTATGCAACTCATGCGCAGATTCCGTTATGTTCCTAAGACATTTTAAAAATAGATTAAGAAGAGATTAAAAAATCTATAACCCGACTGCGATTAAAATAGCTTTTTAAGCAAATTTATTATTCCTAATTAAAAAACATAAAACTTATATGTATTTTTGTAATCCTCCTTTTTATTTTTTACTTTATAAGTTTGCGTTTGACCATACCCTGCTTGATGTTAGTCTAAGATGAAGCACATTTACCTAGAAAAAAAACCTGCTTACTCTGAATTTGAAGACAGACTGAAGACAGAAACAGACGCCGGCAGAGAATTCCACATCCTCGCTGTACGTATAAATGTATTGTATTTCGCACCAAAAAATCAGTTTTTTTTTTCAAATCTATCTATAAAGATACTTGGGTTATTGTGACAAATTTAAGGGTACCTTAAGTAGCGATGATAGCTCAGTGGTTAGCGCGGTTGGTTCGCATCCGAAGGGCGTGGGTTCAAACCCCAACAACGAGCTTGAGCTGCCGGTGAAGGAAAACATCGTGAGAAAACCATAGCGTGGTGATAGGGTACGTTCTAGTACTTGGCTGGCTAGCTACCACCCTCAAGTTGAAAAATTGCCGCCAAGCATCTAACGGTGTGTTCCGGCAGCCTCACTTGAGAGCCAGTTCCATTCCAGGCTAGGTGTGCTTTACCATCTTCGACCACATCGTCACTTAACATCAGGTGAGCTGTGGTCGAACACCTAGCCTGTCAGCCCAAAAAAAAAATTGTCGAAATCCATTCGGCCGTTTGGAAGATACGAGGTAATAAAGAAATTTACATACATACATACAAGATACGCGCGAAAAACATAACACTTCCTTGGCAGTCGGGTTAAAAGGAGTAGGTAATATAGGTAAACTTGATCTATAGTGTTTAGTTAATAATGATTCAAGTAAATCTGTTCAGCTTGTTGAAAATTATCAGCTCTTTTCTAGTAAATGAATGAATGTGAACATTTTTCACAGATGTGATCAAGGCGAAAGGAATTCTTTTTCAGGCTGCGAGGATTTTTAACATATTTAATTTGTACTTATTCGGAGCAGTTTTGGTCGTGACACCGTTGCAAACTTGGCAATTAACCCCGCGGCGGAAATAACTCTATAAAGTGACGTCATCCGACGCAGCCCGTTTTTATGTCACTGGCCAGTCACTCGTTTATTGAACTTTTATGTACAGACTTGGTGTCACCATGAATTGGGGAAACTGGGACAGGAATTTGTTGATTAACGACTTTCAAGGGAATTTGACTCCCAGCTAAGAATAACTTTTGTATACTCTGAGTTTCTGGTAGTTGTAGAAAACTTTTTGCCGTGGTGGTGCCGGCGTAAGAATTGTACCCCACGCTCTCTACCCGTGGTTGCCGTAAGAGTCAGCTAAGGGATGTAATACGGAAGATGGGCAGCAGCGTCTTCATTGAACAATCACACCTAATTGCGCTCGCCAACCCGCAGCCAAGCGTGGCGAGTATTAGCAAAGCCCCCGAAGGAGGAGGCCTATGTCCAGCAGTGGACTTCCTATGGCTGATGATGTGATGTGTGTAGAAAACTTTACCGAGTCTTTATGTCCCATTTATCTTAAATGATAATAAATAATATAAAAATGAATGTAACTCTTTCTTTTGTTCCTTTTGTTACCGTTTTGTGACTAAACGGCTGGATGGATGTTGATGAATATTTAGTGTTTTTTTATATGGCTGACTGGCTATTTTTTCGACCACTGATGTTAAGTGGCAGTGTGATCAAAGATGGTAAACACATCTAGCTTGGAATGGCACCAGTTCGCAAACGAGGCTGTCGGAACACTGTTAGGTGCTTAGTGGCAAATTCTCTACTTTTCTACTTTGTAGCTAGCCAGTTGAGTACAACTATGGTTTCCTTACGATGTCTTTTTCACCGGCAGCTCAAGCTCATTATTGGGGTTTGCACCCACGCCCTTTTGAACCGACCGTGATAACCACTGAGCCATAATCACTACAAAATATAGCGTGTTTCTTAAAGATGGATATAGCCAACTTTTTTCTTTCTCTGCCGTCCCACAAAATACTTTTGAGATGGTGACTGTACAGACTGGACCTACAAATATTATTATATTGGTTGTCAAACAGCCCGTGTTTGGTTAGTCTTGCTTTAATTGAGAATTCATATGAAATGGCTTTACTATGAGCTTAGGCATTGAAGTGAGACCAATTTGCGAAGTTTTTTGTTCCTATATACATATATGTGGAGATTATAAAACTCAATATGTACATGATTGCTGAATTTATTTAGATCTTCGAGTTAGTCACACCTTTCTTTTTTATATTAATCAATCAATCACCCGATGGTAAGTGGTAAGCTGACTAGCACTAGATTTGGTATCGATATTATTCCTGCTCGTGGATAAATTTACTGCTCGTAGATTTTATTAGCAGGAAGTCGTCTAGGCAAGTACCACCGCAGTACCAGATATTCTTCCGCCAAGCAGTAGTGTGTAAACATTACTGTATATCAGTTTGAAGAGTATAGCAGCTAGCGAAATTTGGGCTGTTAAGACTAACCATCGAGTCTAAGGGTGCTTTGGACTTTGTTTTGTTACTTAAAGTTCTGTGTATCGCTGCAATGGTTGGCGTTGTATCTTACCATCAGGAGAGCGTCTTGTTCGTCAAATTACTTTCACATAAAAACAAATTAATATAAAAACTTGAGATTTGGTGGGAAAGTGGAAAAATATCATGTATTGTATTCCAAAACTAAACTATATAAAAATAGTGATGTTTTATTTATAAAACGCCGAATCACATGGACGATATACAAAACTGATATATATGGTGAAACGACTTTTCGTGTTGCTTCCAGAACTCCGTCACATTTGCCACTACACACAAATACAAATATTTTATTGATAACACCAATGTTACAAGTCAAACTCCGTTATATCAATTGCATCATTAAAAAGTTTTTCAACACTGATTACTTGTCAAGTGAATAAAAAAAAATATATGTCAAAATAAAAATATTGTCAATATAAAATTGACCACTACTTTGGTACCAGATCTAACCCTGACTTACTTTGTATCACTTTGATTGTGGCTTTTACTGGATTTTTTATGAAACACTTAAAATTATTGAAATACTTGTTGACACTGGCAAATGAACAAAGCGCGGTGCCAAAAACAAAGAAAATATTTTTTTCAATTGTAAATAAGAATAATTTATGAAGAAAGAGATAATGCAATAAGAATAATTGAAGAAGTAATAATGAGGTTGTAAAGAAAAAAAATGCCTTAGTATGTGTCCAGAATATAAGATGTTATGAGATCTGATTTAATTATTACAACATTATGTTTCTATTATTGATTCAGTACATTTATTTTTTACTATTTACAAGTCATAAAAATTTATAAGCCCTGCTATTTTCAATTTACTATGTCAACATTTTGTTAGAACTTATTTTTTTATCGTTGACAAGCTAGGTGTTTGACAGATTATCTGATGTTAAGTGGCGATGTGGCTGAATATGGTAAAGCCTGTAATGGAACTGGCTGTAGTTGCTGGAAAACACCGTTAGCTGCTTGTCGGCAGATTTCCAAGTCGAGGGTGGTAACTAGCCAGAGTTCTACAAAATACCTTATCATTATAGCTTCCTCACGATGTTTTTCCTTCACCGGCAGCTAAAGCTCATTGTTGGAAATTGAAGCCATATCCTTCGACGTGTGATCAGACCGTGTTAGCCAATGAGCATTCATTGCTTAAAATATTATTTTTTAGGACATTACACACAGCGCCAACTGACCTCAAACTAAGCAAAGCATGTTCAAACCCCAACAATGAGCTTGAGCTGCCGGTGAAGGAAAAAATCGTGAGGAAACCATAGCGTGGTGGTAGGGTACTTTCTAGTACTCGGCTACCACCCTCAAGTTGAAAATCTGCCGCCAAGCATCTAACGGTGTGTTCCGGTAGCCTCACTTGAAAGCCAGTACCATTCCAGGCTAGGTGTGCTTTACCATCTTCGACCACACCGTCACATAACATCAGGTGAGTTGGAGTCAAACACCAAGCCTGTTAGCCATAAAAAAAAACTGAATACATACATACTTTTTTCTTTTATGTAAATACATAAGTACTTATAATACATAGAGAACACCCAGACACATATGCATATTATCAATGAGCCAACAGGGCTGTCAAACCGACCGACCGACCGACCGACAAAATTAAACTGACTTTCAGATTTTGTTATCATAGTTTAATTAATAGTAAAACTAATTTTGTGTGTAGAGACAGGTGACAAAACACAACAGAATCTAGTCTAGATTACATTCTAGATTGTAATCCGGGTACAATAACACGTGTTGTTTAGTTTTAAATTAAATTAACAAGACGCTAGAACATTGAAGAACTGGTTCTAAACAAAAACTAAGTAAAGTTCATAGTGTTTATTTTTTGTTGGTTTTTTAGTTTGTAGTCCGAGGTCGCGACAAGTTCAAACGAGATGAATAATTTCAAAAGTTTTATTGTATGAACTCACAAAGATATTAGTTTCTTTCTGGCAAGTTTTGTAGGTTTTTTAAATGTAAAAGTAATGACACGTAGGAAACGCTTGCCTAATGGTAAGATATGACACATGCCCATGAACCTTGCAGCGTTACCTAGAACTTTGCTAAACAAAGTCTAGTGCAGTGTTTTTCAACCTGTGGGTCGCGATTAGTGGTCGCGAAGTCTAACCCGTGGGGTCGCCGGTGATAGGAAAAAGGCAAGGTACAATAAAAATTATAAATTATTTTATACAGTAAAAAATTAAAAGTAAAAACATATTTTTAAAAGAAGCTTTTATCTGGGACAATGAATTAAAATTTTAAAATAAATTCTAATAACCATATAGCGTATAGAGTACAGAACAGAACGGCACAGAAGTATAGTTAATACCTAACCTGTAAACTGTAACGGGTAGTGCCTCATATAATTGTATTGTCACCGAAGGTACATACTATAAGTACACTAAAGAGTCCAATCGGATATCGAGCAGTAGGTCAAATTTAACTTGCAAGATTTGACCCGTACATATATTATACATACATTGCAAGTTAAAAAAAAGCTTGTAAAAACACAATTTTAGTGTGAAGCTGAACTTGGAACATGTAGATGTGCTTGGGCTAGTTTAAATTTAAAAAAAAAACAAATCGGTGTGCTATTCTTGAAACGTGATAATCAAATCATTTTCTAATTGAAGTCTATATCTCTTTTTAGTTTTAATATGCTCCATAGAAGATAACGTCAGTTGACATAGATATGATGGGGCAAATGGCACTAATACTTTCGAGTTCTGGAGTTCTTTGCCAGTCCTGTTTTTTTTTTTTTTTCATCCAAAACACCTCAATTCCATGTTAAGCACGCCGTCAGCGGCTAATTCTTAACTTTCTAAGCTTTTTGTACGTACGGCCCAAGGGGGTCGTAATTTTTAAATTTTAAAGTTAAATTTTTGTCAGAATTTTTCAATCTGTAAAGGGGTCGCGTATTCAAAAAGGTTGAAAAACACTGGTCTAGTGCATCGCTGTTTTCGAGCTCGTAACTGATGATTAGTATCAATAGTTATGTAATGTTGTTAGCTGCCCTTCAAACAGGAATAATTTTTTTTTATCAGATTCATATTGATATTTTTTTTTATGGTAAATCTATACATAGCGTACATAATAATTCACCAACTTTCTGACAAGTGGACAAAAAAAAAACACTTTCCATTCATGTCCCAAAAACATGATAGAAAGTGATTATTGCCTATTACCATAATCATGGAACCAGTTCCTTTTTTGTCCTCATTCTGTTACGGCTGGCGTATCATTATCCCAAACAAAGCACTTAAGCCAAATACATGTTTAGAATTACTTTTGAAGTAATGCTTGTAACTGAATGGTGTGGGCAGATTACTTTAAGAGAAAATTAGTTGTGAAGACTATATTTATGAGGTAGATTTATTTCATTTAGCAGGAGGTTGTCTAGGTTTGTCCTGGGTGGAAACCGAACCCACGCCTTACATCTATTTAAGGAGATATACGAGACCAATGAACGAACAGAGCTGTCAAACTAAGTAAACATAACAAGGTGTATATACATTGCTCTTGCGTGGTGGTAGGGTACCTTAGGCCAAATACCACCTTTTTTTTAATGATAATTTAATCTACGTTTGGCCATCAACTCGCCTGATGGAAATCGACGGTGTGGCCGAGGGCGGAGAACGCTGATATAGAAGAAATCTATTCACTACGTTCAAATTACCAAACTGAAAATCCAATCTGCCGCCAAGCATCTAACGGCGAGTTCTGACAGCTTCACTTGAAAGCCAGTTCTATTCTAGGGTAGTTGTGCTAACTATTTTCGACCACACCGTCACTGATGTTAAGTGACGGTGTGGTCGAAAATAGTGTGAGCTGTGGTCAAACACCTAGCTAGTCAACCATAAAAAAATTGCACCGAGTAAATGTTAGGATGGCATCATTTAGTAGGTAGTACATAATTATGTCACTGTAGGTAGTGTGCTTCGTTTGCTTAGTCTTATTTTATTTTCCAAAGCGCAGCATTATTTTAATCATCGTGGGAAGCGAAGTGACGACCAATCATCGTATATGGATAGCTTCTACTAAACGGCTTGCAAAAACACTTGTAATTCAATCGTAGTAACTGTTATTTAAGCTGTGATCACTTGCTATAACGGTGGAATAGAACCAGACTGTGAAATTGTCACAGTGTTGAGTTACACACATACACATCGGCCATTTGCAAGTACTGCCGGACAATAACAATGTTTCTTGCGAATAAAAAAACTGATTCTTATGTACATATAATCATTCATAGTACATCAATCAATAGTACATCAATCATTTGCTTAGTTACAATATTTTATATGAAACTTAGGTGATAAAAAAAAAACTAAAATTTTGATAACATTAAGTTTGTAATCTCTACATAGTCACTATATATTATAAAACAAAGTAGTCCGCCGCGTCTGTCTGTCTATCTGTTTGTTCCCGATATACTTAAAAACTACCGAACGGATTATCATGCGAGTTGCACCAATAGATAGAGTGATCCATGAGGAATGTTTAGGTATATAACTTGTCAAGGTTTTGTGTAAATTAGTTGAAATATGATAATAATTGTTGGAAGTGTCGGAAAAAGTCAAGCCACCTGGGATCTTTCATTGAAAACGCTGCCTAATCCCTTTGAGATATAACAAAACAATGCATGGTGGGATTTTCCTTTTTTATAGATCTATAAAAAAGTCTGCTGTGGCATATATCTACCTTACTATATCTACTTTTGCTACCCGTGTGAAGCCGCGACGGGTCGCTAGTATATATTAAAATGAAATCGGTTGCCGCCGTCTGTACGCTTAGATCTTTAAAACTACGCAACGGATTTTAATGTGATTTCCATCAATACACTGAGTGATTCAAGAGGAAGGTTTATATATATAAAAAATGCATATTATACAACGAAGAATCTGAGATTTTCAAAGATTTGTTAATTGATTACGTAAAACATATTTTTGTTTGCTTACATTACAAACCTTACGAGATAGATCAAAATAATGTACTACGTTACATTGCACCCGTACGAAGCCGGGGCGGGTCACTAGTCATTTCTAAAATACAATTAAAATGTCAAAGTATTAATTACATATCAATGTAATGATATGTTAATACAAAAATATGTCAATTAAACATTTTAATTACTTACCTACTAGTAATTTAATAATCTCATAGTTTTAAATAATCGTAAAACTAAGTCTCTAGAAGCTAATTCAAAGATATATTATTAATAAAATATATTATTATTATAATTCAAAGACTACCAATTAAAAATTCAAAATACCCAATCCCGACATTAGTAGCAGAATATTAAACGTAGACTCGATCAGCAGGCGTACCACGAAGTGTTAGAGCCGTTCAGTAAAGACTGTAAACCAAGGCTGGCCAATAGACTTTCTGGGTAGGCTACTTGTTTTAAGTCTGAGGCGGCGCTGCACTACTACTTTTAGAGGCACATAACTAATTAAAATAGGTAAAATTATACACAAAGAAGAAAATCATTTTTAATTTATTTAAATATACTAAACATCAGATATCACAACCATCTAATATCACAACTAATGTGATTTAGGAAGAAGATTTTTGATACTAATTAATCGAAATTTGGTTTTAAATCTGATGTCGATAATAAAGTAAAATCTGAAATGTGTTTAAATGTGCGGTATTTAATTTTAATATATGTAATTTTAAAACATTATTCGCAAAT
Organism: Biston stratarius; assembly: GCA_950106695.1. Lineage (NCBI taxonomy): Eukaryota > Metazoa > Arthropoda > Insecta > Lepidoptera > Geometridae > Biston > Biston stratarius. The sequence goes on from OX467112.1 coordinate 8,871,068, forward strand.
ATATGTGGAAGCAAATCTACTTAAAATTTGCATAGCTAGATCGCGCAATGTTGGAAAATCATCATTAGAAACTATTATTCAAAAATGTATTGGACTGATAATAATATAATCGAACAATTAGTATCAAGAAGTAGAGTGGCCAACTATCCCCGTGCCGCTCTATTGGCCGGCTGGCCGATTAACGCGTCGGCGGGTAAATCCAAAATGCCTTGGCTGACCACTCTGTGGACCGCGAGCCTAGGTTTGGCCAGCCTTGCTCTTCATCATGATTCAGATTACATATATATTTATATAGTATATAATCTGAATCTCGGAAACGGCTCCAACGATTTTCATGAAATTTAGTATACAGGTGGTTTCGAGGGCGATAAATCGATCTAGCTAGGTTAATTTTTAGAAAACGTCGTTTTATCCGTGTTATCACCCGAGCAAAGCTCGGTCATCCAGGTACTATTCGTTATAGCAGGACAGTTGAGGTTGTTTTGATGCTTGTCAGAAAGCGGGAATTCAATAATTTTTAAAATTTCAAATTAAAAAATTCAAATTTTCAATTTATTTTAACTATTTGCTATTATTTTAAACTTTACTTATTTTTACAAATATTCATTTTGACACTTTTAAATTTAAAAATAAATATCGTAAGACACACAGCGCCATCTGACCTCAAAATAAGCAAAGCTTGTACTGTGGAAGTCAGATAACTGATATAATACATAAATACTTTTTTTTTTTAAATACGTACTTATAATACATACAGAACACCCAGACAAAGAACAAACATTTGTTTATACCACAAAATGTTTGTCCTTAGTAGGAATCGAACTCACGCCCTACAGCTCATAAAGCAGATACCAATGAGCCAACGGGGCTGTCAAGGTGTCACTTAACATCACGTGATCTTTGGTAAAACATCCATGCCGTCAAACATAAAAAAAAGTTTGTTTTCGTTTTTCCCTATTCTTATTTCTTATATGTTTAACTGCATTAATTATTCCTATTTTTTATGTTCAATAGTAAATAAATATAGAAATAAATAATGTCGATAACCTCCTTCAGACACGTCATTCAGGACAGACAGACAAAAACACAATGTAGGCTAAATATCCCAAAAACACGTAATGGTATAAAGCCAGCAAAAGTCATACCTAAAATGTTTGCTTGCTTTGCTTTAACTCGCGTAACCTACGTGTTTTAAAGTACAGGGCTGTACGTCATTAGGGGTCATTGTATTCATCATTACGAATAACTTCTACAAGCACAACTCTGAAATGGCGAAAAAAACAGTTGTTCTGTACATTTTTAATTCATTTATACGGGTTTTTTTTTTCTGACATGATTGGTGTTTAACCACAGCTCACCTGATGTTAAGTGACGGTGTGGTCGAAAATGGTAAAGCACACCTAGCCTGGAATGGAACTGGCTCTCAAGTGAGGCTGGCTCTCATTTTTTTTTGTAAATGCTTACTTATAATACATACAGAATACCCAGAAATAGAATAAACAAATATTTGTTTATTCTATTTCTGGATATCACATCTTGATTGAGAATTGAACCCACTACAGCTCTTAAAGCATATATATATATATATAGTTGTAGCGATGATGGTTCAGTGGTTAGCGCGGTAGGTTCGCATGCCGAAGGGCGTGAGTTCAAACCCCAACAATAAGCTTGAGCTGCCGGTGAAGGAAAACATCGTGAGGAAACCATAGCGTGGTGGTAGGGTACTTTCTAGCACTCGGCTGGCTAGCTACCACCCTCAAGTTGAAAATCTGCCGCCAAGCATCTAACGGTGTGTTCCGGCAGCCTCACTTGAGAGCCAGTTCCATTCCAGGCTAGGTGTGCTTTACTATCTTCGACCACACCGTCACTTAACATCAGGTGAGCTGTGGTCAAACACAAAGACTGTCAGCCATTAAAAAAAAAAAATATACTATCAAAGAGCCAACAGGACTGTCATTAGTTATATTCTTTGTAAAAGTTATTCACAAAGATAAGTTCTTAATGCATAAAGTACCTTTTACCTAAATACACCCAAGGCATATGCTTATGACCCTGTATATTTTAACTCTATACTACCCATGCTTACAAAAAATTGACATAAAAGTGTGATGTTAAATTACTGCCTTTATTTACACTGTTTCTTGTGCAACTTTACACACACTAGAATAAAGGCACAGGTAATATAATAGTTGAAGCAAGACTTCAAGCTTGAACTTTGTTTTAGAATACATTGCTAGTAAAGTTAAATGAAGAAAGAAAGCGATGGAGTTAAAAATCTTACTGTAGATGTCTTCAAACATAACGCACTTTGCAGTATGGGTTGTCTATGGGCAATCAGAATGTGTTTTAAAAGGCTTGTTTGGAGGGTCATTTTTAGTTAACAGACCTCTAGAATTTACAGGGCTATTGAGATTAACCATTTGCGTGGTGGTAGGGTACTTTCTAGTACTCGGCTGTCTAGCTACCACCCTCAAGTTGAAAATCTGCCGCCAAGCATCTAACGGTGTGTTCCAGCAGCCTCACTTGAGAGCCAGTTCTATTCCAGGCTAGGTGTGCTTTACCATCTTCGACCACACCGTCACTTAATATTAAGTGAGTTGTGGTCAAACACCTAGCCTGTCAGCATAAAAAAAAAAACTCGAACTGAACGGTTCGAATCTACCTTCATTGTATAAACCGCTAAACAATGGAATTTGCTGCCCGAGTGGGTGTTCCCTAATAACCTGGGTGCCTTCAAATTGCGAGAAAGTGTTCCACTGTAGCCTTAACATCTGGTGAGTTGGTCAACCGCAAGCCTATTAGCAATTTAAAAAAAAACTAATATTTCAAATTAATGAGCGCCAAAGCAGCGATGCACTGGGCTGTGTATTGTTACTCAAAGTTTTGGGTACTTCTGTAATGGTCATAGACAAGCAGAGCGTTACTTTTTTTTTATAAAAACCAATTTCATGACGTCATAAAACAACTTTTATACCATCACATTTTCATTCCCCTAAAGTGTATTAACACATAGATAGAAAGATAGATTGGCAGATAAGATCTTACAAAACATTCATTCTAGTAAAGATATATCCTAATATTTCAATTAGAAGAAGCTTTCGTAACTTGAGACTTTATTGTCACTCATGTTTATGTAAATAAATGTATCTTTATCTTTATTTATTTATTTAATAAGTCCGCCAACACAGTGTACACCAATACATAAAAAAATAAATTTCGACATTAAAAAATGTCAAGTTGAGTGCCACAGCAATTATAGGCGAAGACGGCATGCGTTATAATCAAATATTCTGTCAAAATTATTAAAATCAAAAACAATATGTCAAAAATATTAAAACCTAAAAATTCAGTCAATACTCAGTCAAAATTATAATTAAAAGCTACAAAGGAGAAGGAGAGGAGTTTCGTTAGTAACATAATAAATGCTACACTCGTTTTCGGCAAGAAATCTCAGAGTTACAGAATCAGAGACTTTTTCGGCAAGTTGCCGTCTGAAATTGTTTCGACCATCCTTACTGTTGTTGCTATGTTAACTTTTAGTACAAGTTAAGCACCTGTTTACACACGACAGTATACGTGAGATTTAATAGAGACGTCGCCGTACGTGACTTTTTGTCGTACTCACACTCTAGGAATGCAAGTAAATGTTTTTGTTTAGAGAGTGTTTTTAGAAAACTACTTTGTTGTTAACTTGGCGGTTTTTAGGTGGGCGTTGGACACTATCTTGATGGCAGATGTTAAAAGGCACTAGGAAACTAGCTGCTCTGCGGTTTTCTTAGTGTTCTCCGGAATACTTAACCTTTTTTTATGTGAAAGTAATAAAATGAATGAATCTCTTTCCTGACGGTAAAAGATGACGCTTGTCCATGACTATTGCAGCGCTCTGGCGATTTAAAACATTTATTTGTCTCAACAGACCTCTAATTTCGCTAGCTACCCTTCAAACCGGAACTTTACTCGATTGTAGAATGTTTAATACTGCGGTGGTACTTACCTATACGGACTTCTGCTAAGGAGATCTATCACCAAGTGTATTTTAGTGTACCTGCGTAGAAAATTGCATACTCATTCGTAGGTGTTCAACTCGATGATCAAATCATCACAGCTTATTGATTTTTTCCTGACAGACCTTGAAGTTATAAAAAAAATATTCACTTCCGCGTTCGATTGTAGATGATATCTTTGTATTGTTATATTAAGCACAAAAACTCTTTACACAATAAGTAGGTATACGATTGGCTCATTAAACTCATTACTAAAATAAAAACGATTGTTTATAAACAAAGATTTTCACAGTACTTTATTGCCCTCTTCAAGATTCGTTTTTAGATTTCGGTTTTTGAGAGGATCAAACAAGACACGGAAATTAATACTTTGTTACAATTTTTTATGGTATTAATTTAGTTACTTAGTATTTTAGAGATGTATGTCAGGAAATGTGCGGCCTTGCTGGATACATGTAGACAAAAGATGAATGGGTAACGAAATGACAAATTTATACTACAAACTAATAAGATATTTTCTTGTAGTACGGAACCCTCAATATAGGAGTCTGATTCACACTTGTCTGGCTTTATTTAAATTTATAAATTTAGCTTAGAAATTAAATTAATGTGTGTTTTAAATCCTTCCTAATTTACACAAAGTGCACATAATACATGTAGTGGTGAAACAAGGCAGTAATGATATTGCGTGCCGAAGATGTTAGGTATTAACTCGAAGAACGTGTTTGCAATTTCTAATTGAATGTTAGCTAATATGTATATTCCAGTCAAATTGTTATAAAGCAAACCGGGTCAATATATTTAGTAAAAAGGTTAACTCTATTTTTAGAATCGAATTGATACTGTTTAGGCTGTCCACAAACAAAGACAAACACTAATTCGCTAAAAAAAGGAGACGTTCCATTTTCAAAACAGCTAATTTTCAAACTGGCCGCAAATAATCTTAGTAAAAGGCTGCAAAATTGGACTATTGCAGGCTGTTCCGTCCGACAGTCGATTATACCTCGCATATCCGACTTCGTTCCCACGGCTCCTACAAACGGGTTATTATTAAAACCTACTACTTTTTACAATCTACATTCAACGTTATATCATAATGCTAAGGATTATTTTTGTTTGTAAGATGATGCAGATACATCAGGTGAGACATCACACAAAACAGACTCAAATGCACCGAGCATTGAATTCAAATTCGGAATCGCAGCTACTAGGAGATGCTGGCCACAAGAACACAATTTGAAATTCGAATTTGGAATCGTCGGTGAAGGATTTTAAGTCCTCTCTCGTTGTTCGAGAGTTGTTTAAAGTTAAGTAGCGGTAATTTTTTTTTGTTGATGAGAACATATTAATTGTGCCTGTTGTGCATGTGTTTTGTTGATAGTTTTGAATGAAGAATTATCAGCTGAGGTTATAACTGTTTTAGACTTTCTTTTAGGTGGTTGAACTTTTTACTTGAAAAAAAATTATTATGCTTAATAGGTTTTTTTTAGATACATTAAGCGTGCAATATTTAGATTGTACTGTTTTAGTTAAATTTTGATTTTTGATTGTTAATTATATCTCGCTACATTGAAATTAGCAAAGTTTTACATAATATAATCTAATAAATAATGTGATCTTATAACACAGAGAAACTACAAACATATACATAGATATAGTTTAGATTTTGTTTAGACGATGATCTTTTCAACAACGCAAGATTTCGGTAGCATCTTATAGACTGTTTATTTCTTTTTGTTTTCAAAAGCGTTTGTTTGATCTGGATTGTTTTACGTTTCGTTATTTCATTCGGAGGCGTTGACTTTTGACTTCATTAAAGTAAATGAATCATCAAGAATCGGAGTTGTTTTGGTTCGAAGATAAACAATGATCAGATGAGATGGGATAATGGAAGTACTTATCTAATTTTTTTTTCTCTGTCGTCTTGGCATCACACTGTGTGCATTCTGCCAGTTTCAATGTTTTTGTATTTTGTGTGCAGTCTTCAGTTTTCAGCTTTTTTTATCTTTATAGTCAAAGTCCAGTCTTGGTCAAATCCAGTTCCTGCCAGTCAAATCTAGTCATGCTTTTATAAAGTAGTGGCGACTTTACTATAAGCTTCAATGGAGTTTTGCAAGCAACACGAATAATCATGTTTCACTACATTATATAACTTTCCCACACTCGCGCTTGTAATTCGGCACTTTATGAATAAATCACCACAATTTTTATACATAAACACTCGATAAAACACTAGTAAGTATAGGAAAAAGCACAATCTGGAGATACGACTCTTCCCGCGTTCCCGCCAAAATTCTACCTGTATTTTTTTAACGTTTCACACGAATGAAGTTTTCACGATGTTTGCCGTGGTGGTGCCGGCGTAAGAATAGTACCCCACACTCTACCCGTGGTTGCCGTAAGAGACGGCTAAGGGATGTAATCCGAAAGATGGGCAGCAGCGTCTTCCTTGAACAATCATACTTAACTGCGCTCGCCAACCCGCCTGCCAAGCGTGGCGAGTATTAGCAAAACCCCCCCAGGAGGAGGCCTATGTCCAGCAGTGGACGTCCTATGGCTGATGATGTGATGATGTGATGACACGAATTAATGTCAAAAAATATTTGAAGTAATGAGCGTCAAAGCAGCGATGCCCTGGACTTGGTTTCGTTTACTCAAAGTTCTGCGTATAGCTGCAATGGTCGTGGATAGGCGTTATCTCTTACTATCAGGAGAGCGTCTAGAGTGTTAGAAGTCTTATTTTTGCAAAAGTCGAAACTTGCAACATGTATCTAAAAGGTCACAACCCTGACCTTGCATCTTCAAATCGAACTCGGAATGATACCGATTCGTTTCTCCACATTATCCATAGCAATAACAATTCATTCAAGACAACCCGGAATAACAAACATTTTCACCTACGCAGCGCACCTATTCTGACGTAATCGTGACCTCGGTCTATCTCGATTCCGCGGTTTTAAAATTTCGTCCCACATTCCAAATTATTCCTTTTTCATCCCAAACTCCAAGAAAACAAATCATATTACACAAGCTGCTAGCCTGAAAAAAATGCTCTACAATAAATTACTATTTACAGGACTGCCCAAGAAAGGAGTGTAATGCTTTCAGGGTTCATGTATCTGAGTAATTTTTTAATGCTTGACAGGCTAGATGTTTGACCACAGCTCACCGTTAGATTCTCAGCGTCAGATTTTCAACTTGATAGCCAGCCTAGTACTAGAAAATATCCTATCACCACGCTATAGTTCCCTCACGATGTTTTCCTTCGGTTTGAACCCACACCCTTCGGCATGCGAACCGACCGCGCTAACCATTGAGCTATCATCACTAAAAAGTATTTTGAGTTTCTTTATTTCACCATAACTATTTAATGCCTGAACAAATTTGGATGTATCGTTAGAATCCTTACATCATTTCGAGTAAAACTAACAAAAATTTTATTTGACAAAACTTCGTTTGTTAGTGGTTCGTATCTGTTTTTTTATTATTTCTGAATAAACCTTGTTTTTAATATTTTGTAACATTTTAACCGACTTCAAAAAAAGGAGGAGGTTCCCATTTCGTCATTACGACGTCTTTTTTTATATCTATACAAGATTACTTACGTGTAATTAGGTTGGATATTATTATATTTCAAGGAACCAATGCAAGATACAACTCATGCGCTTCCTCGTGCACCGGTTGCAACCGAAGCTACGAGTATATAAAATGAAAATTTATTTACTGTATGGAACATGGTTCTTAATTTTTTGACAATCAACCTCATGTTCGGAAGTCATACAATAATGTAATATCGAAATAAATTGAATTTTAATAAAACTATAAAAATTACAAAAATAACATTTGTTTTGTCGAATTACTAATACTAGTCTAATGTTATATCTGACAATGAATGTCAATGAATTAACCGTATAATTATATATTAGTGTCATAAAGTATTCGTTCGTACTGTAAAATCACTTTTAAATGAGCCACTTATGTAAACTACGTTTAAAACTTTTAATGGCCATGTCAAAATTAATTTTATTTACAAAAACTAATTAAAATTATAACATGAGTAACAACTTAAAACAATATTAAAAAACCGGCCAAGTGCGACTCGGACTCGCGCACCGAGGGTTCCGTACAAACCTGTAGGTATATAAGTAAAAGTTATGGTATTTTTTTTAAATTGTAATCTATGCTTTTCGAAATTTTTCATTTATCTGTGCTATAAGACGTTGCTTCGTACCATATTTCAAGATTCTGAGTTCACGGGATGTACTCTGTAGGTTTTGATTCCCTTGCGAGTGTCGAAAATTTGCAGCATCAACGGCTGTATCTTTTGACTGCGTTGGCTTAGAAATTTAATTTTTTTTCACAGCCCCAAGGAACAGTAGACCTGAGTATTTGATATGAATTTCAGCTTGATATCTCCTCGCGTTCCTGAGAAAAAGAGTCTTGACAGACAGACAGACGGACAACAAAGTGATCCTTTGGGGTTCCGTTTTTCCTTTTGAGGTACGAAACCCTAAAAATAATACTACCTACACTATGTACAAATTTATAAAAATGACCTAATCTAAAAGTCCATCAGAGGAGGGAAATGTGGCCAGATGCTGGCAGCACTGCCACGCTGGATGGCAATGCTAAGCTTTTGACCAAAGTAGATGCTAGCATTCTAGTACCATAGTAGTACCCTCCAAAATGGAACAGAGTAATGTTTACACACTACTGCTTGGAGGCAGAAAATCTGGTAGTGCGGTGGTACCTATATAGACGACTTTCTGCCAAGGAAATCTACCACCACGTAAAGTAAGATAAAATATGTCAACTACCTCCATACGAAATTTCATCAAAATTAGTCCAGCCGTTAGAGCGTGAAGAAGGAACACAAGTAACACATACACACTCACAAACCTTCGCCTGTATAATAAATAAATAACCTAGACAGGTAAACTAGACATTGCACTATAGAAGATTTTGTAGCGATGATAGCTCAGTGGTTAGCGCGGTCGGTTCGCATGCCGAAGGGCGTGGGTTCAAACCCCAACAATGAGCTTGAGCTGCCGGTGAAGGAAAACATCGTGAGGAAACCATAGCGTGGTGGTAGGGTACTTTCTAGTACTCGGCTGGCTAGCTACCACCCTCAAGTTGAAAATCTGCCGCCAAGCATCTAACGGTGTGTTCCGGCAGCCTCACTTGAGAGCCAGTTCCATTCCAGGCTAGGTGTGCTTTACCATCTTCGAACACACCGTCACTTAACATCAGGTGAGCAGTGGTCAAACACCTAGCCTGTCAACCATAAAAAAAAATGATACAGTTTTTTGTGTAGTAATTTTTTTACTAAAGCATTTCTATATCATGTGATGAGTGTGGAAATATGTACGATAATCTCGACCGCATCAGAATAGGAGTCCAGATGAAGTATTGGGGAAGCATATCTTTCAGTTTTACACCTAAAAAATAAATAAAGTTGATTGCATCATTTCCGATTACGAAGACGTTTATATAACATAAAGTTATTTCTAAATTTAACATATTATTCATATTTGGATTCATTTAAATTTATTTTTAGACGTTATGTATCAATTAATTAAAAAACTCGAATGAAACGATTTGATTCCACGTTCATTGTGCGGACTGCTAGAAAGTGGAATGCGCTGTTTGACTGGGTGTTCCCCGTTGGATATATTCTAGGTGTCTTGAAGACGAGAGAGAATCGGTATCTTATAGGCAAGCGTGCTCCATCTTAGATCGAGTCATTATTTAACATCAGATGGGATGGCGGTCAAACATAAGCCTAATACTCATTAAAAAAAAAGTTTCGTCTCTAGTCAAATACGTCATCATCATCATTTTCATCAGCCTATCGAAGTCCATTGCTGGATATACGCCTCTCCCAAGACACACCACTCAGCCCGATCTTTGGCTTTTCACTTCCACCCATCGCCAGCTGTCCTAAGTATATCGTCACTCTATCGAGTCTCAGGGCGTCCTACGCTATGTTTGCCAATTAGCGGTCTTCACTCTAGAACACGTCTACCCCAGCGGTTGTCGGTTCTGCGACAGATATGTCCAGCCCATTGCTACTTCAGCTTGCTAATACGCTGAGCTATGTCTGTGACTTTTAGTTCTCTGGCGAATTACTCCGATCCATCAGAGAAATGCCAAGCATAGCTCTTCATAGCTCACTGAGCGACTTTACAAATACGTATTGTTACCTAAAATACAAGTATGCGGAAATGATAAATAGCGCAAACTATTGCTAAAAGAAACCTTACACCTCCAAAAGTACCATAAAAATATTTGAGAACATATCAGCCAAGTCCAATTTGCTGTCCGAATTTCAAATGAAAACTTTAAAATATCTTAAGAGTATATAAACAGAGTTTATATTGCGTCGTCTACAAATCTTTTTAACTTTTTAGATTGCTTTTAATAATTACTGTATCAAATTATAGTTACTGTGTGTAACTAATTTCAACCCAAAATATCTACACCTAAAATTTAAAGAAACAGTGTAAAAAATAGAACAAAAGAGTGCTATAAAACATAAAATTCGCATGAATCATTTGCACGTGAAGTTTTTTTAAATATATACTAGCTGTTAGCCGCGACTTCGTCCGCGTGGAATTGAACAAAATATCTCAAAGGGAAGGCAGCGTTTTCGATGAAAGCTGGCTTGACTTTCTCCGACACTTCCAACAATTATCATTTTAAGTCCGCGTTTGACCACCAACACGCCTGATGGTAAGCGATGAGGTCGCAGATGAAGCACGTAAACTTAGAAGACACCTATTCAGTCTGGCATTGAAATGATCTAGATTATATCTCTCAGGAAACGAGGAAGCCGGCAGCTTGTTCCATTCCTTGGCCGTACGGATGAGAAACGTAGAGTCAAAACGTTTGGTACGTACCCAAGGAAATTCCACTATCATATAAAATATCATTATACTTCAACCAATTTACACAAAACCTTGACAAATTATATACCTAAACCTTCCTTATGAATCACTCTATCTATTGGTGATACTCGTATAATAATCCGTTCAGTAGTTTTTAAGTTTTTCGCGAACAGACAGATGTAGTGATATTCGTATCTACAAATTTACAGGGTTTTAAGCTACTAAGCCAAAAAGAATGTCATTGAAATAATTTTTTTTTACATCCCTAAAACCGAGCAAAAAATTTAGTAGTTCTATAAAAGGCTTGATAAAAACAAACGCTGACCCTTTATCAAAAGTGTGGCAGCTGGATTTTTCACAATATCATCGCTGAGCTATCATCGCTAAAAAACCGAAGCTGTAAAAAACATTGTTATTATTAGTTGAAATCATGACGATTATAGAGACGTGTTCACTGCTAACATTTTCCAAGATAAACATGATATTATTGATTATACTTCAATACCATAAAATTTGAATAGTCTATCTGAATCTGACCTCAGATGAAAATGCTCAACAAAATAAAAACATTTTACCAACTATCGTCTAAATTTTACTCCGAGATGACTGTACCAGAGCTACCGATATTTTAGTATGCAACTAGTGCCCCGGACAATTACCATCTACGTTGATCCACGCAAAACTAGCTGTTTTAGTCACTGTCAGAGAAGTACAGCGTCATAGAACTGCCAGAAAAAATGCTCGATCGAGTGAAATATTTTTAATTTATTCGTCAGATTAAATAACGTATCAGACGTTAACGTTGCTTCACATATGGGGACTACACAGACATATATATACACGAATATTTGACATATATGTGTGTTATTATTATTATTAATACTATTTTATTTTTTCTTATTTGTTGTTTATTCAAGGAGATTTATAATTTTCAATTTACATTTTAATAATAAGGCCAAAGTTTTAATGTACATTTAGCTGTTGTCTGTTGTTTTTGTAGCGATGATAACTCAGTGGTGAGCGCGGTCTGTTCACACGTCTAAAGGCGTGGGTTCAAACACAACAAAAATGAGCCTTCGATACAGATGTAGGAAAACATCGCGAGGAAACCATAGCACGGTGGTAGGGTATTTTTTAGCAATCGGCTGGCTAGCAACTACCCTAAATTGAAAATCAGCCACGAAGCACCTAACGGTGTGTTCCCGCAGCCTCACCTGAGAATCAGGTCCATACTAGGCTAGGTGCGGTTTGCCATCTTCGACCACAATTCGTCACTTAATATCAGGTGAGCTGTGGTCAAACACCTAGCTTGTCAGACATAAAAAATTATTCACAAATGTAATATGAACAATAGAATTTTGTTTAATAGTTGATTCGTATAATTAAGATTTACTAGCGTTGGTTGAGTAATCATACCTTACTCGTACAACGAAACATGAATTTTATTATATTAGATACAAATAAACAATTTTTAACAGTGTCCATTCTACCTTGACCAATATCTACGTCAAGTTTAAGTCGCTACACGAGAAATGTCATTTATATCTCCTGTCACGTCCAAAGGCCAAAAGCGCAGAATAACTAAAGGTATCCAAAAGGTTGAAGAACGCGGAATCGGTCGAATTTCTAAGAATTTTCACACAGACGGAATAATCCGCCTCTTTATGCATGCAAGTGCTTTATATGTTCTAAATTTTGGGGAATCAGCGGAATCGACGATGGAAAACAGTATTTAGAATTTTTTCCCATGGCTTGCATGTTTTCTAAGACGATTTTTTTATGTAAAATTATTGAGACGAATGATACGCTCTCCTGATAACTCATGTCCATGACCATTGCAGGAATAGAACACAACTTTGAGTAGCAAAACAAAATTCGGGGCATCGCTGCTTTGGCGCTCATTACTTTGAGACTTTCGACGGTTAGTTTCAATAGCCCAGTAATTTCACTAGCTGCAGTACCCTTTAATCTGGAATACAGTAATGCTTACACACTACTGCTTGGCGGCAGAATATCTGGTACTGCGGTGGCACCTACCTAGACAACCTCCCGCTAAGGAGATCTACCACCAAGTAATTGGTAATTCTTTTCTTTAAGTTAAATGGGGGAAACTGGGAAGCGGTCCTTCGAATTAGTAATCACTTATGTACAAATATATTACCATATATTATTATTGTTCAACGAAGACGCTGCTGCCCATCTTCCGGAATACATTCCTTAGCCGACTCTTACGTTAACCACGGGTAGCGAGGGTGATGAACTACCAGGACCGAATGAACACTAGTACATATATTGTTTGTATTTTTAAGGCTGTATAAAGAAATTTTGAAACTAAATCTGAAGTCGAAAAAATCATGTTTCGTTAATGATTTCCAACATGTTCACTAAAATTCCCGGAAATACATGCTGATGATGATGATGATGATGATGATGATGATGATGATGATGATGATGAGATTAGTTTATTTTAATTTATTTATTAGTTCTTCTGTAGTTTGTATGTTAAGATGTAATTTGTAGATAGTTTTTTCATGTAAATCAAAATTACATTAAACATAATAATAATATTTTTAAATTATAGTGCATGTGTACATAAAATTAACAGTGAACTGCACTAAGCGGAAGCTTGTATCGTAGGAAACTATAAACAAGTAAAAAATGTAGTCATATCAATGTAATCTATACAATTCAAAATTAAATTAAACTAATATTATAAACTTATATGTACACTAGAAACAAACACACAATATTAACACTTTGGGGAGTACGAAAAAGACCACATTTACCATTCTACTATCGGACAGCCAGGAATTCAAAAAAGAACTTTCATAGTTCTAAATCTGGAACTAAACGGTTCGATTCTACCTTCTTCGTACGAACCGTTAAACAATGGAATTCGCTGCCCGTGTGGGTGTTCCCTGATAGATACAATCTGGATGTTTTCAAGTCGTGAGTGAATCGGTTTCTTTTAGGTAAGCATGCTCTATCGTAGACCGAATCATCGCTTAACATTTGCGCAATAGCGGATAAACGCCATATGTATATAAATGCGACGCGACCCGAACACAAACTTTGTTTTGTCCAACTGCAGAGCGGTGTATTACATACCTTACTTAGTACTCCACAAAAAAAAAAAAATTTAATATGACAATACGAAACTAGTTTTTTAACCGACTTCAAGAAAGGAGGAGGTTCTATGTTCGACTCTATGTATTTTTACATAAAAAACGTCAGTAATGACAAAGTCGTCTACAGAACAAACGCGCAATTGTATGTTTTGTACACACTTTTTTTTGAAGTTCAATTTTCGGTACGCAGAATTCGTTGACCGAAACGACCCAATAGAATCTGGAATTACATTTCGTTTAGTCGAATAAAAAAGCATAAATCTCAACCTTGTTTCTTAGTACGATTGTGAGTTCATGAGAAAGTACTGTCAAAAGTTATGGAAAAATCGAAGACATATAAAGTTTTACGTCAAGCAATTTATACATTTTAGGCGTCTATAAACTTTGAGAACCCTTTGCTGCTACCAAACTTTATGTATTTTCACTCACAGGCACATTTTCAATCTTAATATATTCTTAGCATGGAAAATTCTTATAAAAGTTTGAATTGAATTGAATTTTAGGTAAATAAATAACGGTTGCCATATTACAAAACATGTATGAACTTTATTGATGATAAAATAAAAGATTACAAAGAAAATTATATAAATGTTATGAAAATAAATATATATAAAAAGTAGCCTATATGTTAATCCAGGCCATAAGCTATCTAAAAAATCCTTTCCAAATTTCATCGACGTTAGGCCGTTACAAAGTGAATAAGCCACAAACACACAGACAAACATTCATTCAAACTTTGCATTTATAATACTGATGTGATTGATATTTCAGTAAATATTTGAGCTATATTGATAAGAAAAATGTTATAAATGTTAAAAATGTTGTAAGTATAACTATTTTTAGGGTTCCGTACCTCAAAAGGAAAAAAACAGAACCCTTATAGGATCACTTTGTTGTCCGTCTGTCCGTTTGTCAAGGCCTTCTATCTCAGGAACGCGTGGAGGTATCAAGTTGAAATTAAAACCATATACGTCTATAGTCCCTTGCAGTTGTAAAAAATAAAACTTCTCAGTTTTCTTAAAAAAAGTTATAGCAGTTTATGTCGCAAAAAACTGCAGATTTAGATACTTACAAGGGAATCCAAACCTATAGGGTACTTCCCGTTGACTTAGAATTATATAATTTGGCAAGAAGCATTGTCTTATAGTACACATAAAGAAAAAATCCGCAAACTGTACATTTTTAATTTAACCACAAAAAAATACACTCGATTCCCAAACTATTTATCATACATACTAGATTGTACGGAACCCTCGGTAGGCGAGTCTGACTCACACTTGCCCTTGTTTTTTATAGGTAAAGCTAGGTTTGACGCTGATGTTAAGCATCTAACACTTAGCCTGTCAACAATAAAACTTTTACAATGGGCATAACTGTAAAATCGCGAAAGATATCAGTTGTGTAATTGATCAATTGATTAATTGATTATTAGATCAAGGGTCAATGTACTTTTTGTATATGAATCTGTATCTTTTAGGCAAGCATGTTCCATCTAAGACCGCACATCATGTGAGATGGCGGTCAAACGTATGCCTATTTATTTAAAAAAAAGTAGTAAAAAAATGTTGACAATGATGGGTATAATGACCTCCTTTTAGACATCCCAAGCTTAAAAACCCTTATAAGAGTGATGATTTACCTACGTGAGTCAGCTGACAGTGGCTTATCGGACCGAGTGGCGTGGGAGAGGCCTATGTCCAACGGTGGAATATGATAGACTGATGGCGATAATGATTTGAGTTAAATGTTTCACTCTAAAAGACATACAAATACATAATAAGTTGAACTGAGTAATTGATTTAGCATAATTAAATAAATAATTAACAAGATTTTATTTATAAATTATTGTCATAGTGCTATCAGATGCATATCCTTGCATGTAAGATCAACATGGAAACAACATTTTAATATGCAAATTATCTTCGAAGCCCGTGGTTCTCAAAGTTTTATGTAATGTGATTTATTTATTCTATTAGTGAATGTATCTTGGTAGCCCATCGTGGATATTCTCCATGTACGCACAAAGCGTTTTGATTCCACATTATTTATTCGCACAGCGAGGTTGTGGAACTCTCTACCAGAGTCTGTGTTCCCTGTTTGGTAACAATATGGGTGTCTTCAAATCTAGTGTAAATAAGTTTCTTCTAAGTAAGCGTGCTCCATCTTAGACCGCACTATTGCTAAACATCACGAAGCGTGTGGTCAAACGCGAACCTATTATAAACAAAAAAAGCCCATTAAGAGGAAGACCGATTCATTTACACACGATAGTATTAGCCAACCATCTTGATGTACCTTTGGTTGATTGATGGACTTTGACGTGATTTACAACTAAACTGTGAGTTTGTGGGTACGATCCTGGGCTCTGGAACAAAACGCTCTCCTGATGGTAAGAGGTAACGCCTGTCCCGGACCATTGCAGTGGCACGGAACTTGAGTAGCAAAACAAAATCCAGAGCATCGTTGCTTTGGCGTTCATTACATTGAGATATTAGATGGTTAGTGTCAACAGCTAATTTTGTTGTTTACATACTATTGCTTGACAGTAGAAATACTGAGATCTTCACCCTCAAGTTGAAAATCTGCCGCCAAGCATCTAACGGTGTGTTCCGGCAGCCTTACTTGAGAGCCAGTTCCATTCCAGCCTAGGTGTGCTTCACCATCCTCGACCATACCGTCACTTAAGGTGAACTGTAGTCAAACATCTATCTTGTCAACCATTAATAAAATCTAAACTCATTATTAAGTACATTGGAGGACGCTGAAAGTTTTGGAACCGCTAAGTTTCACGCACAATACGTTTTCACAGTTCTAGCTACCTTGGACTTAATACGAGTGATTTATATCGCAATTATTGTTATGATAGACTTCACCCGTCAGATGCGATCAGAACAATGCTGTGGCCGTTCTATTGTGATTGATGTCTTTGTTTGCTGTTCCCTGTTGGTGTTATCTATGGCAGATCCTTCTACCAAAGTTAAAGATAATTATGTCACATAAATAAAATTGGTGTTACCGACAAGTATTTTTACTTTTTTATACTTGGTGGTAGATTTCCTTGCTTTCTTTGGGTACGTATCGCGGTGCGATGACGCCTCCATTGAACGTCTAGTGGTGCAGGGCAAAGTTCAGGGCACAAAATCGCGTAGAAGATCCCCATTGCGCTGGACCGACCAGATAAAGACTGCACTGCACGGTCCTGTGAGTAAGTGCTCAAGAAAGGCGTCCATACGCGGAGAATGGCGACGGATTGTCGGGAGAGCCACCGCTGCCACCTGAACTGATGACCACGACCATCCTGCCAAGAGTGTAAACGTCTAAGAAGAAGATCTCCTTAGCAGGAATCAGGGATGACAAAACGGCCAAAAATCTGGCCTACCACAAAAAAAAAACGGATTTCGGCAAAGATGTGAGGTGGTGCTGTGGTGGTACCGGCCTAAGAATAGTACCCCACCTTCTCTACCCGTGGTTGCTGTAAAAGTCGGCTAAGGGATGTAATCCGGAAGATGGGCAGCAGCGTCTTCCTTGAAGAATCACATTTAACTGCGCTCGCCAACCCGACTGCCAAGCGTGGCGAGTATTGGCAAAACCCCCCAGGAGGAGGCCTATGTCCAGCAGTGGACCACCTATGGCTGATGATGTATGATGTATGTGAGGTGGTAAAGAAAAATTCGGAAAGAGCATGTCTAAATCTATAAAATCACCAATTTTCAAAACTCCCGGAAAACTTTTCAGGTAACCCCTTTTTTTGAGCATCAAATGACTGTACAACAACACTAACTTATAACTTTAACCACAGCCCTTCAAGCTGCTTGTACGTGACAGGAGTTTTCCCACTTACCTCCCCTGACGCGTGCTCGAGGGCAGATAACGAGAAGTCCTCTCATGGAACTATCTAGACAACCTGATCATTTGGCACGTGCGTACTCCACACTAATTGACGAGCTCTTAATTCCTAAAAAAATGCTCTTTAAATGTTAGATAGTAAAAGGACCTTAATGCTTTATAGAAAAGGGATTAATTTTCTTTACGTTTACAAAAGTTTAATTAGGATGTATTGTTACCTGCCAAACCCGACTTTAGGATAGACTAGGTTTCACTAGTTCATCCAATGGGACAAACTAGTTTTGCCTAGGCTAAATGAGTTGTATACCTATTACACTCTTGGATAATAAAAGTTATAATCATCTTTTATTAATGAATGAATTTAATATTTTATAGTTTAACAAAGGTCATGGACTCCGTTACCTGTGGAGCGGATATACTAATAAAAACTTATTTAAACTTATATAAGTGCAAAAGCTTTTAGAATAGATTTTAGATTTAAAATATTCGTTTTTATTAAAGAATAGGAAAAAATTGGACTAACCCATTCTGCCTAGGCAGAACTAGTTTGTCCTATCGGGTTAAAGATAAACTAGTTGAGCCTTTAGGAAGATTGGGTAAATTTAGGTAAAATCAGTTTATCCTAAAATCGGATTTAGCCGGTGACATAAACATTCGTGAAAAATATCTAATGACGGTGAAATTTTTACCAAATTTCGTAGCGTGACTTAGAAAAAGTATACGGAAAAACAGACAGAGACAGCCAGCGCCCTTGTTTTACACTATTTAGAGAAAATGAGCCAGCAATTTTATATGACAAAAAGGCATATAAGGCAGAAAAAGTGAACTGGTAATCTGAACTTTATTTCCTACACTTGAAGCTGAAAATGCGAAAAAACTTTTTTGTAGCAAGAGGGAATTCAGTTTTACTATTTTACGCCCGCCACTTAGGTAACACTTTGCTGAGCTACACTTGAAGCATATAGAGGGTTGCTTCCGATCGGAAAAGTGATATTTTTTTATTGGCGAAATATTTCTGATGATGTCAGGTGATAAGATAAAAGTAGTACTACAGAGGAGCACTCTTAAAACTTAGGAATATGCGCGTATCGTTAAGAATTGAAGGGTTTGTGCTACCAACCTATAGTGAAACTTTTGCAATACTCATCAAGTATTGCAAAAGTTTATTAACAGGCCCACTGCTGGACAGGAGTCTATTCTTATTGCGAGAAGGATAAGGCCATAGTCCACCACGCTGGCCAAGTGCGGGTTAGTAGACTTCACACAACATTTTATAAATAACTTTTTTTTAAAAGTACTCTCGGACTTGTTGACGATGTTTTCCTTCACCGTTTGATGTTATCGGCAATACGCATATGACCTAGAAAAAACAGACTTACGAATTCTAACACAGGACCTCCAGATATGAGTACTTATTTATACTGAATAGAAGTTTGAACTTTGAAATTGACTGCCCTGTTAGTTCATTCGTTATTAGGTCTGTTTCATGAATGTAGGTTCGATTTTCAATCAGGACGATTGTTTTGTCCTGTGACTGGATGCTCTAAATGTACTTGTGTATTTATAAAATGAGTTTTTTTTAAATGTAAAAGTGATGAGACGAACGAAACGCTTTCATGGTGTAAAAAATAACGCTCGTCTAGGACCATTGCAGCGATACACAGAACTTTGAACAGCAAAACACAGTCTAGGGTATGACTGATTTGGCGCTTTTTTTTAAGGTTGAACAGACTAGTTACTGTTGCTTGACCACAGATAACATCGTACTGTGAACTGCTAACATGTACCGGTGTGTTCACCATCTTTGACCACATTTTCGAATTTCGGATTTCGAATTAAGGGTGGTAGCTAGCAAGTCGAGTACCTTCCAACTACGCTATGTATCCTCACGATGTTTTCCTTCACCGGCAGCTCAAGCTCATTGTTGGGGTTTAAACCCACGCCGTCAACGTGTGAACCAACCGCACTAACTACTGAGCTATCATCGCTTCAAAATGTGTACGAAATATGCAAAATCAGTAAACAGTAAACATTTATTTTGCAAAACAATATTGCACAGATATAATGAACCTTACATTGCAGTTACTACTCTCACTTTTTATCCTGACGTCGAACGATAACGATAGCTGATTGTTCGTCTCTCTCCCACGATTTCGCTCTATATTCGCTCCTTCCTCTATGTCAACGGTTCCGGTGGTCATAAACTTGAGTTTATGTGAACCAACGGTGAAAGACAGCTTATGTAAGCGGTGTGAATGTGGACAAATTGCACCAATTGTTAAGCAAACATACTGTTTACTAGCTGCGCCTCGTGGTTTCGCCTACGTGTACAGTATGCGCTAAAGCTTACATTCATTCAGTAATGAATGAGTGAACAACATGAGGGTTACTACCCACAACCCACTATGTTATGGTTTCCTCACGATGTTTTTTCTTCACCGGAAGCTCAAGCTCATGCTCATTGATGGGGTTCGAAAACACGCCCTTCGGTATGTGGATCAAGCACATTAACTACTGTAATAACTAGGAATTGTAATTCACCCGAGGAAAGTTTTTGATGCAAAGATTTTATAAATAAGTAGATGATATAATGGAAATTGCGTAACAACGAGAGACAATAGAAATATTCTATTAAAGGCATAGGCATTAAAATAATATAGTTGTAATAAGGTTGTTGTGAATAATCAATGTTCGCCCACTCAGGCGGCCAAGGCTGTGCCTTAATGATTGCAAGCACAAGGTAAATCATGTCGCATCACTCTACGCTTGTCAGTTGTAGGGATGAGAATAGTCGACTAATCTATCGATGGTTGTTTAATTTTGTCCTATTTTTTTATCAAGACAAAAAAAAAACGGTTTTTCCATTGTTAGTGTTATTTTTATCCACTTTAAAAAGGGCTTCTTCATTTGGTTGTATTGTATTATGTTTGTTACCTCAGAACTCCGTCATATATCTACCGATTTGTAAAAATCTTTTTTATTTAAAATGATATATTTTCAGATTGGTTCCATTAAAATTTCATGAAAATCGGTGGAGTAGTTTGATTTTTAAACCAAAATACATAAAACATAGTCGTGTTTGAGCTACGGTTTTTTTAAATTGTAAAATACTTTTCTTATGTTTGGCTAACAAGGCCTATATCTATTTGCCGTAAAGCATAATTTGTTTTAAATAAGCAACAGTCTCAAAAGCACTTTCCCTTTCTAGATGTATTTACCAACTACTACCACATGTAACTTAACGTTCATAAGTGCCTTACCATGGCCTAAACTGAATAAATTACTTTTGATTTTGATTTTATGATTTTTTTTTTAATTTTTTTTATGATTTTTTTATTTTTATTTTAGTGGCTCTATTCGCCAATACTAATATGATGTTAATTGAAGTTTAAGTATTGTTTAAATGCGTACTTATCGATGGTAACTATAGTTTCACTTGATAGTAGATCTCCTTAGGAAGAAGTCGTCTATGTACATACCTCACCTCTGGCTAAGGAGATCACCGGAGTACTCGATATTCAGCCGTCAAGCATTATGTGTAAACATTACTGTGTTCCGGTTTCAAGTCTACGACTTCCGAAATTAGGCTTTTCTGACTAACTATCAACTCTCACAGTAATAAGCGCCAAAACAGTGATGACCTGGGCTTTGTTTAGTTACATAAAGTTCTGTGTATCGCAGTGATCATGAACATGCGTTATCACTTACCATAAGTAGACCGTTTCCTTTATTTCATTACTTTTACATAAAAATTGTCTTATTGCGCTTTCTGTTCCAGGCGACAAGTAAATGGAAAGATACGATTATAATGTCTCCAAGGCGATGAGCGTAATAATGGTTTTATTAAAAAAATAATCGACATTACCACATCTCTATTGTTGCAAAGAATGATCCCACGATTCCGCCCTACCGACAAAGTCTTCATGACGCATCGCATCGCGCTCTGGGGCACTAGGCTTTATACTCGTACATTCTCAGACATTATGGCAACGGATGTCTTGACTAATATTTAGTGACATTAGAATTTGAAATCTATTGCTTCTAGATCCGATTCTTGAAGTTGTTTGTAAAACGATTAGTACTTTTCAAATTGGAGCATAGTAATGTTGCACAATATTCAAAATCAAATCAAATAAAATTTATTTGCCATAAACTTTGGACACATTAAAATGAACCCATTGACTCCGAACTAGTGTTAACTGTATTTCGAAAACCAATAGCTTAGCCACAAAATGCCAGAGGCAGACTTGAAAACTAAACATTTTTTTTATACAATTGCATAAATATTAACCTATATGTATAATATATATATGTAAATATCAGTGTGTGTTGGTTTGAAGGGTACTGCAGCTAGTGAAATTACAGGGTTGTTGAGACTAACTATCGAAAGTCTCAAAGTAATGAGTGCCAAACAGCGATACCCTGGACTTTGTTATACTACTCAAAGTTGTGTATCGCTGCAATGGTCATGGACAGGCGTTATCTCTCATCATGAGAGCGTGTCTTGTAATTCCGTTGAATAGATACCTAAGTATAACAATAATTAATTTATCAATATTCCGTGCGAATCCGAGGAGGATTGCTAGTAATAAATAATGATTTATTGTTATTCCACTAATTATTTAACAGGAAGGAGTTTACCTCGTTACATGAGATTACTGACTAATTAATAAAATTCTTTAAATAACTAAACATGATAATACACTTAAATCATTCGTTTTTAATTAATGTCGCATATTTGTGTAGAGGAATACTTGGCATTTGCAGCTCTAAAATATTTTTGCAAAAATAATCTACGACCAATTAAATAGATGTATAAAATAATAAAATTATTTTTTTGAGACATAAGATGGTTAGTTTTAACAGCCCTGTAATTTTGCTAGCTGCAGTACCCTTCAAACCAGAACATTGCAGTGGGTACACACTACTGCTTGGGAATTGAGTATCTGGTATTGCGGTGGTACCTACCTAAACGACCCCGTGCCCAGCAGATCTATGAACAAATAAAACATATTATAAACTCTTTTTGGAAAAATCTTTAAATGATACTGAAAACGGATTAAAATCCAATACGTAGTTTGAAGAACTAATCGAACAAACAGGCATACGAGAAATATGTTTTTTTTTAAACCCTCTCAGTCTAGGTTTTTGACCACAACTCACCTGATGTTAAGTGACGGTGTGGTCGAAGATGGTAAAGCACACCTAGCCTGGAATAGAACTGGCTCTCAAGTGAGGCTGCCGGAACACACCGTTAGATGCTTGGCGGCAGATTTTCAACTTGAGGGTAGCTAGCCAAACGAGTACTAGAAAGTACCCTACCACCACACTATGGTTTCCTCACGGGGGTTTGAACCCACGCCCTTCGGCATGCGAACCGACCGCGCTAACCACTAAGCTATCATCGCTACAAACTTATTTTACGCCATTTAGCGATACAAAGGTAGGCAATAGGAATTGTCCGAAATCCAATTAGCGAATTCATCCCGTATTTCGGTGTAGTAGTTTTTTTCCTCAAATTTTATTGAAGTGACATTTCACTTCGAAATAAAAAATAAAAAAAAACCAGCTCTGATTTACTTTCACCCGGATTGGCATATTATGTAGTATCTTATGAAGTACTAAATTTCGATATACTACTAAATTTCTTTAAGCCTTTCAAAGATTATTTTTGTAAAAAGGTTCCGGATCAACCTAGTTTTTATGAACTGTTCCGCAACTGGGTGCGAGCGTCTTCTCATAATCCTTCACGGCCAAGTGCGGGTTGATGGACTTCACACATCTGCGAGAACATTATATACGCACATGCACTACCATTGGTTCATGAGTACCTAGTTATTTTCGGTTTTGTGTTAATATTTACAGTTCGTCGTAAACATTTTTATTCTTTTGCATTATAAGTTTAACTCTAGTTATAAATTATTATGATTATAAAATTATTACTAAAAGTATTGACTCCCTATTCTAGTTTATTTGGGTATTTATAGAAAACTAGGGAGCATAAATAGTTTAATAATATTAACCTTTTAGCATAATTACTGAGCATAAAAAATAATTACCCCGTCATCGTAATAGATGATGTGGCTTGCTTACTAGAATTCTATTTGATTTTTTTATCAAAAGGTCTAAAAGGAAATTGTGTGGCAAGCAAGCAGGCGGATTGCCTGATGGTTAGCCATCGTTGCTATGGATATCTATAGTACCAGGGGCATAAATAATAGGTACGTTGCCAACGTTTAAACAAACGGCATGTCGTAACTTCGCGGGAATACGGAGGAAGGCGGATCATTCCACAATATGCAGCTAATAAATTAAAGAATTAACTATTGCTAATTTGGGATTACGAGATGTGTTCTATGATGAAGCACGTTTACCTTGATGAAACCGATTCACTCGTGACTTGAAGGAACTTATTGATATTATAGGAGAATACGGGCAACAAGTTCCACTGTATAGCGGTTCATACAATGAAAGAACAACCAAACCGTTTTGTTAGAGTTTTTGGATTTTTTAAGATTTCGTTTTTTGGTGTGGCGGTATTTTTTTAATTCTTACATTTGTTCCTCTCTGCTAACTGTTATAGTTAGGGAGCATTTAATAATTACGTCTATTGTTTTTTTTTTTTTAGTAGTGTGAAGTTTACTCTATTTGTTAAAGGACTAAATTTAACATTTTTTATAAATAGCTAAAATAAAATAAAAAAAGCAAAATAGGATGTAATTTAATGTATATTAGGTATTTGTAGATAGTTTTTTAATGTAAATATTAGTCGTAAGATAAGTTTATATTTAAGCTATTTGAATATTCTAGAGATACTTATATAATAATATTATGAATTAAATGAAATACTTTTAAACATTAAAAAAAAGAAAAAAAAAATGTATGTATATTACAAAAACCTAAATGATTATGTGAGAATTTATTGCCAATTATGAGGTCACTTAATTTATTTATGCCCCCTTACTCTATCAAGGATCATAGCCAACCATTAACTTTTAAAGATGTTCTGCCCGAATGACTCGATCTGCAATGCCACGCGCTCGCCTCCGGTTATAGTATAATAATACTTTAGCACAGATTCGATGGTAGGTAGTAAGGTTGCCTGCCTTAATTCGGTCCATTAGACCCGGTAGATTATTATTGTGATGATGAAGTTTACTCTTGGCGTGGAAGTGATATGTCAAGGTCATTGAGCGAAATTACTAAGTAGGTGTTATAGTTTTTGTGCTTTTCAATTTTAAACTCTATTGATTTATGAAGTTTTTAGAACGCATCAGAAACTTAGTGCTGCTGTTCAAAATCCAGATCATTGACGTGGCATATAAAGCTACCATTCTAAATTAGGATTGGGTTGCAAACGTCTGTGGAATGCCACTGGAACTGTGTTTTAGGGAGTCAAACGGCCTCCAGCTCGGGCCAGACGGAGGTGTTAAGATGAGCTTGATCCTCACGATAAGAATTGGCTTTCAATAGCAGCGAACTGAGGGATATGCAAAAGGGAAAAATAAGCCTTTACCCAGCAATGGAATAATCCATTCCAGGCTAGGTGCCCTTTACCAACTTTGACCACACCGTCGCTTAACACCAGGTGATCTGCGGAAAATAACGTCAACACGTAAATCATAGTCAAGTTTATAAAAAAAGGCGACGTCTTCATTCGCATAATATTACTCGTCACACATTTATTTCGCATACATATTGTGTCACAACATAATATTGTAGTCATATTTTTTCACGGTCATACTTACATATACACTATTATTTGATATGAAATCAATTATGAGTAGCGTAAAGTTCTGGTGAAGTAAAGATAAAAGATAAAGATAAATTTGAACAACCGTTGAGGTGTGGGTTCAAACCCCAACAATGAGCTTGAGCTACCGGTGAAGGAAAACATCGTGAGGAAACCATAGCGTGGTGGTAGGGTACTTTCTAGTACTCGGCTGGCTAGCTACCACCCTCAAGTTGAAAATCTGCCGCCAAGCATCTAACGGTGTGTTCCGGCAGCCTCACTTGAGAGCCAGTTCCATTCTAGTTCCATTCCAGGCTAGGTGTGCCTTACCATCTTCGACCACACCGTCACTTAACATCAGGTGAGCTGTGGTCAAACACCTAGCTTGCCAGCCATAAGAAAAAAAGTTGTAGGGCAAAGTTCATTTGCCTTACTGCCGAATAATACTTACATCAATCTCGGTCGGTTCTCGGTCTTCCCTCGATCTTTTCATGTCATTTCATCTATCACTAAAATATTGTCAGATTACGAGACAGATTTTGTTTGAATGGCCTGTTGAAGTTTCCATCGTAGATAAGTTACCTACGTATTTGCGTAGGTTTGCGTTGTTTTGCAATTCCACGCCGACTTGAAGATACTTAGATCTCAATCTTATCTTTGTTCTGCCATACTTTCATCTATTTTGCAACAATCTTATCGGAGACATATCAAAGAATGTCAATAAAAAAATATGTTATTTCGAATAACATCTGTACGAGAAGAAAATCACTTTCGCAACAATGTCCAAACGATGCCTATATGTAGTGCAATAAATTTCAACTATTGTCCTGCTCTAACGCACCGGAAAATTCATAAGTTAGACAAAGATAGAATATGTTAAGTGGAGTATTTATTGTAGAGAATTTGTATTGTTCAGAGTCAGCAATTGGCGATTTCCTCTATTAAATAAGCGAACAATTTGTAAGTGAAATTAAACAACGGAGCTACTGTCGCATTATACAAACATAACTGAGAACTATTTGTGGAAAACTGACAGTTTTACTATTTGTTCAACTGCGTACATAAATTGGTTGTGCTTTATACAAGATTGTAGATTAGAAGTTGTTTCTACAAAACATTTTGACGGTGAAGATCTGTATCGGGTATTGAATTGATGCTTGATAGCAATTTAATGTGGAACCGTGGTTTTGTTCTAATATTTATGGCTATTTTAACGCGTACAGATCTAAATGGAGTTGTTTAGAGAAACTAAAAAGATGGGAGATTGTCATGGTAAACTGAATTCGTAGTTTTTTTTCTTATTTTTTTTTTTAGTTTTGGCATCGCACTTTATGCATTTACCAGTGTCAAGTCTCAAATAAGTCAAAGTCATAATAAAAGCCACACAAAGTAAATCTTATTCGAGTCCGGTCATAGTAAAGTCTTAGTAAAGACATAAAGATTTTTTTTTTCAGTATGTAAAAGTAATGAGACTTACGAAACGCTCTCCTGATGGTTCACTTTCCATGCTAAGTGTTGAACTGTGGTCAATCACCTAATCAATAGTAAAATAATCTATTGAGTTTATAATTACATTCTCATTAGCATCCCTTTCCTTTCATCGTATCCCTTTGATCAACTTTCCCCCATTGCTGTTGAAAGGGTTACGCACGTGGCTAGTTCCAAGGGAGGATTATGCTCATAGTTCCGTTTACCGATCATACTTCCGCTCCGATGAAAGTCGAGATCCTATACAATATTGAAAGATATGCCATATCGTAATTTAATTTTTGCTCTATTTGGTAAACATTTATATCTATCTATCTAATACCTATAAACGAGCAATTTTTGAATATATGTATATATATGATCTGAATCTCGGAAACGGCTCCAACGATTTTTATGAAATTTAGTATGCAGGGGGTTTCAGGGGCGATAAATCGATCTAGTTAGGTTTCATTTTTAGAAAACGAAAAACCGAGTAAGGCTCGGTCATCCTGGTACTATATAATTATATATATATATAAATCCACAACTCAATGCGTGTTCTAAGACGAAGTAGCTACAACTTCGTAGTGCTTTTTGAAATAAGAATTTCACTTGTCACTTTTATTAAAGTAGCTAAAAAAAATAGTTTTTTTTTTAAAGTTCTTACTTATAACTTTTGATTATAGACACAAATTCGTTAATTCGTCTCCATTGTAACATTATGTTGCCATATAACTGTAAATTGGTTCATTATCCACCCTTTAAAGGGTTGAAAGCAGATGTATGATTTTTGGTCAAGCATCAAGTTAACACAACAAAAAAGGTTAGTAATTACTTCTTTTATAATCGTAATAACAGCTGCTTGTCAATTAATTTGAATAAAACTTTCGATTTATTTTGAACACAACTAAGCATATATGCATCCTACAGTTTATCACCAACACACTTATATATTGCTTATAGGTAGGTATACGAGTATATTTTATTTGAATATTTAATTGATATTGCTTCTATGTTAAATGTAAGTACTTATAGTATAATTTAGCTTGAAATAATTTTTGTTTATGGATTTTGATTCTCAAATCCTCCTTTTTTTACGCTGACAGCTAGGTGTTTGACCACAACTCACCTGATGTTAAGTGACGGTGTGGTCGAAGATGGTAAAGCACACCTAGCCTGGAATAGAACTGGCTCTCAAGTGAGGCTGCCGGAACACACCGTTAGATGCTTGGCGGCAGATTTTCAACTTGAGGGTGGTAGCTAGCTAGCCGAGTACTAGAAAGTACCCTACCACCACGCTATGGTTTCCTCACGATGTTTTCCTGCACCGGCAGCTCAAGCTCATTGTTGGGGTTTGAACCCACGCCCTTCGGCATGCGAACCAACCGCGCTAACCACTGAGCTATCATCGCTACAACATATTTGATATGTATATTAATTTCGTCTATTTTATGTGTGTTTTTGTAGTCTTATTTATAGAGTTTTACATACAGACAACTTATACTAAGACCAAACATTTAAATTGTGCAAAAAAAATGCCATAACCAAATATATAAAGTTGTAGATTTTTTCTCAACTTCAGAGTTGTGCTGGTCGTAAAAGTTATTTGAAAGGATGAGTATAATGACCCCCTTTCGGCTTAGGACATGCCAAACTTAACAATACGAACGAATACGGCGCTCGATGTCGACATTTCCAATACGATGTTTTTTTTCACCTTCACTAAAAAAGAGACTCCAAGATAAGTGACATATCAGAAAAGTAATTTAGAGAAATATTTTGAGGGGCCATTTTGAGATCAAGGCAAAACGAACATTGCCTCTGGCGTGAGCAATATCATGCGAGATGCGGCTAAAAACGCCAGCTTAAGAACGAGCTCAAGAGTAACCTCTTTTTTTAGGGTTCCGTACCCAAAGGGTAAAATGGGACCCTATTACTAAGACTCCGCTATCCGTCCGTCTGTCACCAGGTTGTATATCAGGAACGGTGATAGTTAAACAGCTGAAATTTTCACAGATGATGTATTTCTGTTGCCGCTATAACAACACATAGGTACTAAAAAACAGAATAAAATAAATATTTTAGGAGGCTCCCATACCAACATGCAAACCTAATTTTTTGCCGTTTTTATAGATAATAGCACGAAACCCTTCGTGCGCGAGTCCAACTCGCACTTGGCCGGATTTTTTTAAGTACTTCGGGATTAATAAGATTAATAAAAGATATTTAAAGATAAATTAAAAAGATTAATTCAATGATGTCTAGGAAAGCGTAATTCAATTGTTATTCTTATTCCAGTAAAAAAGATACATTTATAGGTAGGTATTAACTCTAATGGCTGCGCGATTTGGTTCACTCTGACAACGGTGATCCACAGACTGATGAATGAGAGAAAATAAAAAAAACACATTTCTCTCTTTTTGACGTGAATACATCTTCAAATTTGCTTCCATAGTGGGGGGAAATTATTAATAACTGATGATAACAGCATCAGAGGATACAGCTATATATCACTCTCGGCTGCAAAGACTTTAGCATCAACGTAATGTCTCCTGTCTATCGGCTTTCTACCGGATACATTTCAGGGATTGTGCCTTGGAGTTGCACGACGTGGTTCCCCCGCTCCATTTTACTACCGGACGGTCAGACAAACGCGACCAAAGCGTCACCCGTACATGGTGGACGTTCCCCATGTGCGCACTAACCGCTTCGAATCCACATTCTTTATTCGCACAGCGAGGATGTGGAACTCTTTGCCGGTGGCTGTGTTACCCGAAAAGTGCAATATGAGTGTCTTCAAATCAAGAGTAAACAGGTTCCTTCTAGGTAACCGTGTTCCATCCTAGACCACATAGTTGCTTAACATCAGGCAGGATGTGGTCAAACGCAAACCTATTCCATATTAAAAAAATATCTATCATCTACATCCAAAATTTTATTACTCCATAGTTACAGGATCAAATTAATTCGTTTCGTATTTGAGACATGGACATCCAAAGGACTTAGTGTACAAAAATGTACACGTGTTCACATAAACAAGACCGTGTCCAAGACATAACAACATCCCGATTATTTTTCTCTCTTCGGTCCACCATACGCGTCCATCTAGATAATACACTTAGATTATGCAAAATGTGCAGATCTGCATTTTAAATGCCATTAGAACATATAAATTATCTAATAAATTTGCGTAGTCGCTATTTTTATGCTGAAAACTTTTGCTTAATTAGAGCATTAATTACAATATTAAAGTCTGATGAATAAAAGTTACATAAATATAGTTTTATTTATTACCTTTAAAGTTCAGAATAACTATAACATGCATAAAAATGCAGTCGTGCATGTATGTATATTCTTTATTTGGATCAAGTCAATTATGTCACAGATTAAAAAAGTTTGTTTATTGACTAAGAAAGATAATTTATTTTAAATCTAAAAACGATAGATCAGCTAGAGTTTATTTTGTTTCTCAAAGTTGGTGTACTGTGTACGTTCATTTCTACGATCGATTAGCCTTATTTATGCCTCTCCCTGCAAACAGTAGTGCTATAAGTTTAATAGTAGATTGTGTCACAAGGGACCAAAATAATGTATTGAGGGCGAGAGCGATTTTTTTAATCCCGAGCGTAGCGAAGGAATCTAGAGTAGAATTCTAAGCGTAGCGAGGGATTCAAAGTACGTCGCTCCAGGTCAAATAATGTTGGTACCGTGTCGCTCACTCTGCTTTACATCCCCCTCTATATAGGATCTTTTTTCTTGATTTGTTTGGTAGTAAATTGTTTATGACAGTTTCTGCATTCATTTAACACTTTCTGGTGTTAATATTTCACTTTAATTGCCAGAACTCCACTTTTATTAAATTTTTGTGAATCAAATTATTATTTTTTTCATAATATTTTGATAAAAAGTAGTAAAAAAATGACTAAGCAGTTCCCGAATATTTTTTTAAATTTTGTTAACCATAGCCACGTCGGCTAGCGCGCTTTTTTATTACCGGCCAGGATTTTATCAAACCAAATTGCGTTCAAAATTTTTAATCAAATAGTGTTCTAAATTCAAAAGTAATTTCGTCAATGTTATTAAGTGCGCCAGAATTACCCATTTTCTCTCGTGCTCATCGAGGAACCTTTCGATAGATGGGATAAAAAAGTAACATGTTTAATTGTGTCTGTCTGTGGCATCGTGGCTTCCAAGCTGAACCAATTTTGATGTAGTTTTTTTGTTTGAAAAATGTTTTGATCAAGAATATTTTTAGTTATGATTCAAGAAAAACTGTTCAGTCATCTGAAAATTATCAGATCTTGTCTAATCAGATGAATCTACCACAGGTCGATAATGGTGTCAGGTTTTTTTCATATTGTACTTATGACGCAAACTTCTTAATCTCTTTGATAAGTTTTTTTTTAATTCAAAGTCGGTTCGCGTTTCACCACGCCGTGCGTGATGTTAAGCAGTATTTCATTGCGGTCTAAGATGGAGCACGCTTACCTAGAAGTAACCTATTTACCCTAGATTTGAAGACACCCATATTGTACCTAACAGGGAACACAAACTCCGGTCGAGAGTTCCACAACCTCGCTGTGCGAATAAAAACCGTGGAATCAAAACGCTTTGTACGTGCGGACTATCCATTAATTCCACCATGTACGGATGACGTTTTGGTCGCGTTTAAAAAGTTACATATGATTTAATATTGAAATCATCGTTTCTAATCATGCGATTTGTGTTCCAAGACGGATAACCAAGTATGTGTTATATAAAAATGCAGCTCGGAATTTGCCTTGCAAAATGGCATCAGTGCATGTAAATCACATACCAGCTTAATTAACTTGTTACTGTTGTACATGTGTGACGTGTATGTGAATGTGTGAGTTGGAGCTTGTAGGAAAAGTGTATTAAGTGGTGATTTGGAAAAAATGGGGTAGGTACTTACATAAGGGCTGCACCAGTATTATGTAAGCATAAGAGGGGGGTAGGAAAGCTCTATGCTTTTTAGGGTTCCAAAGGGTAAAACGGGATCCTATTACTAAGACTCCGCTGTCCGTCCGTCTGTCACCAGACTGTATCTCATAAACTGTGATAGTTAGCAGTTGTTTTTTTTTTGTGGCATTTGTGTTTTTTATTATCTTGTGTCTTTGTGTTTTTTTATTAGTTTATGCTTCATTTCACTTGGTGGTAGAGCTTCTAAGCAGGACCCACCGCAACATCAGACACATAACAATATACTAATTCGAAATAATTTATTTTAATGCTGTAATTTTGTTAATTATAAATAAATAATATCTAATGTCTGATATTCTGTCAATCTAAAGTCTTAAAGTAATGAGCGCCAAAGCAGCGACGCCCTGGACTTTATTTTGTTACTTATATTTCTGTGTATCGCTGCAATGGTCATGGACATGCGAAATCTCTTACCATCAGAATAGCGTCTCGTTCGTCTCGTTACATTACATTTTTTTTTAATACTAACTAAACCAAAATTTTATAATCCAAGTCCTAAGGCAAAAATTATTATTTTACGCTTACGCGCTATGCTTTGTAGACGTCAGGTGCAAGCCTTATCTTCAGGATCGATTTACGAAAGCGCTGCGCGCTCGCAAGCGAAGCGAAACGCCCGTTACCGACCATCCTCACATTCACTGAAGAAAGATGCAACACCATTCTCCGACCGCAGGAATTTTCCGTAGGTATTTGTCGTCAAATGACCGAAGAATAATCGAATTTTTCAGCCACTTGAATGACAATGGGGCAAAGTTGAGGGTTTTGAGTTTTGAGAGTTAGATCGGAATCAACACCATTCCCCAACTGAAGAAATTTTCCGTAGGTCATCATCATCAGCAATAGGACGTCCACTGTTGGACATAGGCCTCCTCTTGGGGAGGGGTTTTGCCAATACTCGCCACGCTTGGCAGGCGGGTTGGAGAGCGCAGTTAGGTATTATTGTTCAAGGAAGACGCTGCTGCCCATCTTCCGTATTACATCCCTTAGCCGACTCTTACGGCAACTACGGGTAGAGAGGGTAGGGTACAATTCTTACACCGGCACCACCACGGCCTAGTAGGTATTTATTGTTAAGCCCTAGAGTCGGGAGTCTTTAAATCATATAAGTACTACACTATTCCCCGACTGAAGTAATCTCGTATTAATTTAGGAATTTTAGTAGGTATTTGTCGTCTAATTCTAGAGTTGAGAATCTTTTAATCATGTTGACAAGCAAATTTTTGATGTTTTACTCCGTATTGACTAGAAATTTCACAATTTTTAAGTACAATGTAGCCTATTATTAATCTGGGATGTAAACTAAATTTATTTTAAATTTCACTTAAATCCATTGAGTCATGAAAATGTAACACGCATGCAAAATACATGTACCTACCTATATAAACTCATCCTATTATAAACTTTTGCATTTATCATACTCGTTGCCTCCCGTGGTTTTACTTCTGTTTTCCGGTATAAAACAAAGCCTTTGTATTAATCTAGGGTTTACACAAATTTCATTTAAATTGCTCAACCCTCAGAAGTCTTCGCGTTTATAGTTCAAGTGTAATATGATAGCAAATATCCATGCTTAATGTCTATAAATAAAATCAAAATGATATACGTTAGTAAGCGTATTTATAACTTAAAAACGGCTACACTAATTTAGCTATTTTCTATATGGTCGTAATACTTCATATGAGGTATATTACGTATAAATATGTGAGAGCAAGGGCTTTACCGCACCGGGTACGAAGTATCGGGCACTAATTTAGTTTTAGTAAATACTAATTAAGGATCTCTGTCAAAAATCAAAGCACATTGCAGGTTGCGTTTATTGATAGCCATTTTGTAGATTAAAAGTACATTAACGCCTTATTACATTTTTAGTATTGTAATTCTTTTATTTTTTTTTGGAATGTTTGTTATTTTTACCAGTGTCATTTTTTTAATTTTTATCGTTACCATTCTTCTAATTTTTTACCATTGCAATTCTTTTATTTTATACTATTACCATTCTACTAATTTTTTACCATCACAATTCTTTTATTTTATACTATTACCATTTTTCTCATATTTTACCATTCCTTAAATTTTTACTTTTAATTAATAGGTGATACATCTTTTTAACAGGCGGTCGTGTGGGTAGGCTCTATCGCAGTATCATAAATTATGTCGCAAAGCAGTAGTGTGTAATCATTACTTTCTTCCGATTTGAAGGGATGGTAGCTAGCGAAATTACAGGGTTATGGAATATTTAAAAGTAATGAGCGCCAAAGCAGCGATGCCCTGGACTTTGTTTTATTACTTAAGTTCTGTGTACCGCAATAGTCACGGGCAGGCGTTATATCTACTTTTATATGACGAAAACTGTCGGTGTTGTAAAAATATAGTCAGTGAAAGTTTATTCGAGTATAATGTGAGTGTTATATCGCGACAAAAACTTTGCCGCGAGAAAACTCGTTAAATTTTCATTTTACAATGTTGTTCGATCGATTTTATCGCTTGCGTGCTACATGATTTATTAATATAATCATGACTCTTTTTATCTGCTCATTTCTTCTGTTTGAAGTGAGTAATGAAAATTCGTCTTTGATCAAAAAAATATATGCCATGCCATCCGCTCGATAGCGTCCTACCTAAAACTGCCAAATATCGGTGCAGCAAATTGCTTTGACATTCCTGTTGGCTCATTGGTATATCTGCTTTAAGAGTTGTAGGGCTTCGGTTCAATTCCCACCCTGGTCTAAAATTTTGTAGTATAAACAAAAAATTTGTTCTATGTCTAAGTTTTCTGTATGTATTGTAAGTATAGATTTACAAGAAAAAGTACCTATGTGTGTATGTATTCTATCAGTTATTTGACTTCCATAGTACAAGCTATGCTTAGTTTAGTGTGAGGTGGCGCTGTGTGTAATGTTATACGATATTTTATTTCCTCTTTCTTGTGATAGCCTAGTGAAGTTTCAGTAGCCTAGTTGGAAAGAGATAGCTGCCTTTTATGTTCGTATTGTCGATCATTTCAAACGGTGAAGGAAAACATCGAGAGGAAACATGTTCAACATGTCTGAGAAGTCTTTAAGAAAATGTTTTCGTAGATATGTGAAGTCTACTAACCTGCACTTAGCCAGCGTAGTCCACTTTGCCTTACTTTTCTTACAATGAGCTCACCAGTGGGATATTTTATAAAAACAGGTTGATTTGGAGGTATTTTCTAATGCCAGTATACATACTGGCATTAGAAAATACCTCCATATCCTGAGAATGTTCTCCATAACGAATCAACCTTACTGTTCGATTCTACCAATGCGGAACTGCTCAACAGTTATAAAGAAAGCAACTGCTGCCTGTCATTCTTGACACACGTCAAATTGAGTGGAAAATTGTAAAGTACGACACTGCACTGCTCACCTGATATTACCGTGTGCCGAACTGTGACGGGAGTTTGCATTACTGCTTGTATGAATTGTAGGCTGCAAGTTCCATTGCATTGCAATTTCTCAAGAGACATTATTATGCAGAAATTATAAACTAAATTATTTATTGTACGTAGCGTCGTTACTGTAATTAAAGTAATATTGTATATTCGTGAAGGACGCTGTTGATACCTATGAATATTTCTATAACATCTTTGTACGAAGCATATTCTTATTCTAACGCATAATAGAGTATGTTTATGAAGTTTTTTATTCAAAATAAGTTCGGGTTTGTCTACACCAGAAGTTCTCAAACTTATTTCACTAACGCCCACTTTGTAAATCATTTTTTTTTTCAGCGCCCCCTTAATTTCTTTTTACCTAACCTTTTAACTTTACCACGTCTTAAAAACCCCAATGACATTCATTAATTTAATTATAGTGTGCTATATTAGTTTGGTTTGGAGTTTAAACTTACATTCTAAACTAGAATTTTACCAGTGAGAGTAATCAAACTGGGCAGAACTAAATAATTGATGTTGTGTAGTAGGTAGGTCATAATTTTAAAATATTTAGTAGATATAATTACAAATCAGCCATGGCCCACAAACCACTTTAACACCCCCCAATTTTTTCTGGGCCTAGGCTTCCAGCGCCCATAAGGGGGCTTTATCGCCCACATTGAGAATGACTGGTCTACAGCCTGTCTGATGTTAAGCAGTAGTGCAGTCTAAGGTGCATCATTTATCTCAGCCGTAGGACGTCCACTGTTGGACATAGGCCTCTTCCAATAATTTGCATGAAGACCTCGGAAGCGGCCCGCATCCAGCGCGTTCTTGCGGTCTTCATGAGGTCGTTTGTCCACCTTGAAAGCGGACGTCCTATGCTGCGCTTGTCGGTGGTATCTACTCCAGAACTTAACAATTAATCTGCCATCAGTTCTGTGTGCTTTGTGCCCAACTGCCAACTGCTACTTCAACTTGTTAATTTGCGCCTACGGATCTCCTCATGAAGATGCAATGATATTTACTTAGAAAGAACTTATTTTCTCTAGATATGAAGGCATCCACATTGTACTTTTCAGGGAACACACACACGGGCAGAGTGTCTCGAAGGAAGATTTATTATTCAGAATAGATTTTATTTGCTTTTTTATTTTCTACAATTAATTTATGTTCTCATAATTTAATTCTATCTAAGTAACAGAATCTATAGGCTGGTAATTGATATCATTTGAAAACCAGTTTCTCATTTCAAAAATATTTTACAAGATTTTTTCAACATGACAATTAGCAAAAAATCTTTCGCCAAAACTACGAATAAAAAATGTATGGTTACTCTTTTCATTCTCATAACATTGCTATGCCTAATTTTGAAAAACTTATAATTCTATAATCTAACATCATTTGTTACTAATAATAACCAGAAACCATAAAATCAATTACCCAGTATTAATATAATTTGAAACTCTAGGAATCCCCAACTATTGATATCCACATAATTATACACCATAATCATATACGTATTGTATTGTTTTTGTATTTAATATACATGAGGCTTGAAGATGGCCACCCGGCCGCACCATAACCTTCTGCTAATATTGAACTACAACTATATTAGGTACATATTTATAAACATGTAAACAGTATGATAAGTTGACATAGAAGTATATTACAATACAATAATATTTGTTGATTTTATAACTAACGAATAATAATGTATATGTGTAGGATAATGTGTTTTTTTTTATGCAAAATAATTTTATGACAAAAAATATTATGCGAATAAACAGAGCATCAAAAATGTGTTATTTTGTAAATTCAAAAACTTCTTAAAACTTGAAATGTAATTTAGAATCATTGACTCGATAAAAATTCAAATTAAATGACACTACATGTTATTTTTTTGTGTAGACCTGCTAAGAAATTGCTTTGTAAATACATGCAAGTTTTAATGGCAATAGATAAGTATTTGATTTGGCAGAACTTCTTACAATAATCGTATTTTTATTTTCGAGTAAAGTGGGAAAAATTACAAAAGTTAATTTAAAAAATTCGAAGATTGTCACGCACTAACCGCCACATTTTTACTTAGCTAAATTTCAATTCAATAAATGTCACCCTATTACACACAACATTAGACAGATGTTCGTCAAACGTGCTCGAAACGTTAGAAAATAGGTATTGAATGAAGTCTTATAATGTCTTTATAAAACTACTTATAGTACACACATTGACAAATGACATCATGTTTATTCCCTTGATTTACATTAAAATATAGTAAGCTGAACAAACCCATTTTTTTGTGCTGATTGATTTGCATTTTACCCTTACAGTTTCCGTTGCATACAATGTATCGGTATATTTTTACTAACTGTTTTAGATGCAGAATTATACTCATTATTATTTTACATTAAGGACGTCTTTTCTATGGATAGGTGTTTGATAACAGCTCACCTGATGTTGAATGATGGCGTTTTTTTTATTTTATATAAAGGTAGTGGGGCGAACGAGACTCCAGATGGTCGTCTATCCATAATTATTGCAGCGATTCACAGAACTTTGAGTAGCAAAACAAAATGCAGGACATCGCTGCTTTGGTGCTCATTACTTTGAGACTTTCGATGGTTAGTCTCAACAGCCCTGTAATGTCGGTAACTACAGTACCCTTCAAATATTACTGTGTTCTGGACACAGTAATATTTACACACTAGGTACTGCTTAGCGGCAGAATGTCTGGTACTGCGGCGACTACATAGACGTCCTTCTGCTAAGAAGATCTACCACCAGGTATTAGTAGTTCCCATATATGTATATGTGATATATGTAGAACAATCGAAATATTAGTAAAAAAAACGCGTTTTGGCTTGATCTAAATTAAAAAGTCATCGATCCTTAAACAATACTTAATGTAACAAAAGACGATCTAACATCTAACAAAAGAATGCTGCATCCTCAAAGCATAAGCCACTCACTGTTGACCCATGATCTTCGAACATTTTAAGTAAAGCTCTCGTACTCCGTCGTGGTCAGACTATGGTGGATAAGTCACGTGCTAAAACCATTTATGGTAGAGCTATGGTGTTTATCAGTTTTGACGACGTCAGCGGTCAGGATATGATAGTGTAATGGATGCGGCAACCGCGCTCGTTCCGGTGGGTCACCACGACATATGAAACTCCTTTTTGTATGCGCTTGACCTACGAAAGCATACTGAAGAGTATTTTTGTATAGAAGAGAGAATTCTTTGTAGTGAATATTTTATTTTCAGCTACAAGAAAATTAGCTTAAACATTTTTAATTTCTGTTTTTACAAGATTGAAAATAAAGTACAGTATCCATGAAAGTTATATCTTTCCATGATAATACGAGATGGAAATTCAAAAGAAGTAACGGAGTACCTGAAACAAAACAAAATAATCAGTTTCCGGACTGTCTATCATGTACCTAAGTATGCTGTAATATTTATTTCTCCAAATTACATCAATATATTTTATGTTTAACCATTTTTTTTAATAAATATACTAGGACACTTAGTTTATCAAACGCTAAAAAAACTAAATGTGTGCCAAACTTTCATCAAAATCCGTTCAGCTGTTTTTGCATGACTGAGTAACAAACATCATCAGATCAGATCATCATGCCATATGGCCGCAGAAGTAAAAACATACAAAAATCCAAACATATAAACTTTCACATTATAATAATTTTGTTTTTTGTTACCTATATAAATCATGTGTTTATTAAAAACTTTAATTCATCCATTTTATTCCAGGAGGACATATTGTACCTTTAGTAATTTATCACCTTCATATCTGCATCAAGATGGAACGCTACTCTATGACACTGGAGGAATAATAGTATTATGGTACAGAAACATAGGAAAAGCTTTTGTTACTGAATTTGGTAACAAGGTGTTGAGTTAAAACCGGTGGTTGTATAATACTTGAAGTTTTTTTTTCTTTTATCTTGAAAGGATTATGACGTCGTACATAGGACATTTGCCACCGTCAAATTGTTTTTTTCTTCCCCATTGGTCTGACACTGTAATTCCATTCTTTTAATGTAATCTCATTACATTTCTTCCGCGTCAAACGTTATCAAATTTGGGTAAGCCGTTAGTATTCCGTCATACCAACTTGTTGAAAAATATTTTGTTTGATGTTAAAAAAATCCTTCGTAAAAAATAAACTCAACAGTTGGCCAATTACATTTTCAAACAAAACGTGTTGAGTAATTGTTACTTCACGAAGGGGTTGCTACCCTATTAGATCAAACTAATAAAGTATTTGCACGTTTATTTCTTTAAAGTTAAAGTTTATAATTGCTTGATATTTATACTTAATTGACCACCGGCCAGTATAAAAATATATTTTTATTGAGACAGCAATGATTTATCTTTGCAATCTCGAGGGCACGACAAAATATTTCAAAAATATATTTACTAAATTAATGTTCAACAACGAACTGTATCGTGTTCAAATTAAAGATCAATGTGCATGACATTTTTAAAATAAAAAAAGTATCTACATACATTATTGAAGACTGCAATGACCACCCACTTTTATGAAAAAGTTCAACAAAAAGTTTGTAAGACTGCTTTGTAATGTCATTTGGTAAATATAATTTTTATAACTTAATATGGCGACACGTACATTACTTTATTACTTAGGTATATCTTTATGTTTTGAATGTGAAATAAACACATATCACTTTATTTTTTTATCATATACTTAAAAATATTAAAACACTTGACACTGGCTAATGCACAAAATGCGACGCCAAAATCAAAGAAGAAAAACTTCTTGACGTATAATTTTATATCTTTCACAAATTTTCATATTATTCAGGTGCCGTGGTGTTTATAATCCAATCAATGTGAACGCTATTGATTGGATTATAAACACCATGACATCTCGCAGATATTTGCCTCGGTGTCCGTTTTACAGCAATATACAATACTAAACAATAGTTCATAAGTTAAAAAAATCCTCGATACAATTCCTGATTCTCTAACTCACATCAATTACAAGTCTCTAACATACTCAGAACTTGTAACGATACACGTTTATAAAGTTTACTTTGACAGTTCATAACAAGTTCGTAAAGTTTAAGGCATGTTTACTGCGAGCTCAGATAGAGTATTTAAAGCAACCAGGAAAGTTATGTTTCACCACATTATATAATTTCCCTGCACTCGCGCACGTAATTCGGTACTCTATGAATAAAACACCACTATTTTTATACATAAACGTTTTGACTGGTTTTGAAAGATACGACCTTTCCCGCCAAAAAATCCGTAAAGAGGTTTTGGACAAAAAGTTTATCATTGTGATAAATATAAACTAGAAACTAAAAACCACGTACAAAGCTCAACAAGAGCGTTGTCCCCTCAATTAAAGACAGTTACACACGGCACGCGTCGCCGGTCGAAGCATGACGACACGTCACGGGCCGCGCTTACCCTCTTTACCTGTTGAATGTTCTAGAACTGTTTTACTTTGAACTTCTGTCGAGTTAGCTTTCAAGGACATGCTATGAGGGTACATTACCATACAATAATGTCATTGGTATTGGCTCCTAAAACTAAAGTAACAGAGCTTAGTAACTTTTGGGTCTATAACACTCTTTGGTTTTATAAATTTTCACTAAAATATAACATTTGTATTTGATACTATATAAAGAAAAACCAAAGTTAAGCAAAACTTGTAGGGCGTGGGTTCGTTTACCACTAAGACGAACATGTCTGTGATAAAAAAACGCTTTTTACACGCTGTGTCAAAAAGTCTTTATTATACAGTCTTTTTACCCGACTGCTAAGGAAGGGTTATGTTTTTCGTTCGCGTATTTGTCTCAATAACTCAAGTGTCCTTAGAAGGTAAATTAAAAAAAAAAACAAGGTGGTGGATTTTTGCGCGCAATAGTAATACGTAAATAAAAAAAATAACCTAACCTATTAAGTAGGGTATTTATTATAAATAAAGGCAATTAAAAGAGGATCACAAAAATATACGTAAGTTATATGTTTATATTTAATTAGGAATAATTAATTTATTTTAAAAGTTTTTTCCTTTAATTATAGCTATTTAAATCGCAAGTCGGGTTATAGTTTTTTTGTACTCTTCAGCTTATTCTTGGAATTCTTTCCGTCTAAAGGCTGGTAGAGATCACTTTTGGCTTAGAACCTACACCCCACGCTTATAACCTTGAATTTTAGTACAAGAAGGTTGGGCACGCGTCGACATCACTAGCGTGACCATGTGTCACGGCCCTTACACTTCAACTCCTCCCTTACAAATAAACCGACAAAATTAAAAACCTAGTCACTTAAATTTTATTCGTTTACAATATGAGTTTTCTACTCGCAGCTGAAAAAAAAATCTATCAAAAAAAATTGACGTGGTTCTGACATTTAGGTTTTAATTATACGGGTTCAAGTAAAGTTAAAGCACAAAATGACGTCATACTCTGCTTGAAAAAAGACTTTTTGGAAAAATTCACCAAATGTTACCGAAATTGTAGTCCAATCAGACCTAATTGAACGTGAATAATCCTATATAAGTAAAAATGCCAACCCGCACTTTGCCAACATGGTAGTTTTTTTTAAATAACATATAGGCTTGCGTTTGACCTGGCCTACGGTGGAGCACGCAAGCCTAGAAGAATCCGATTCACTCGCGACTTGAAAGCACCTTGATTGTATCCATCAGGGAACACCCACTCGTACAGCGAATTGCAATGTTTAGCGGTTCGTACAGTTCAGTACAGGTTCGTAGTGGTTTAGTGTGATTATAGCTTTACCCTCCTCACAAAGAGATAAGGCCCGCGCCCAGACGTGGGACAGTTTAAAAAAAAACAGAGTTGATGGCATTATTACTTAACACCTTGTAAGAAAAGTATAAGTTAAAAATTTAAAAAGCCCCCGACACAAAATCAAACATAGCTAAGAACACACTTGACTAATTCACCTTTCAAACTAAAAAAAAAACAATATCAAAATTGGTTCATCCTTTCTGGAGCTACGATGCCACAGACACACACATAGACACGTCAAACTTATAACACCCCGTCGTTTTAACATCGGGGGTTAAAAACTCTTCTAATTTTTTTGATCACAACCTTAGAGCTAAGAAGGAATATAGCTAGATAAGTCTTCTTTCGGCTAGCCCTCCCCTCAGGGGGAAGGCACCTCTTTTGCGAACATCCGGTGCACATCGAGGTAGTTATACAAGTCAACTGACGAATTATTTAAACAACTAACGATACATAATTATACATATGGACGCGATTCACAAGCCAGTTCACTTTTCACAATTCACGGCCATCCGGCGACGTGCTAACTCAGAAGCAAGCGTAATTGACAGAGTGTTTTATAATATTCATTACTAGTAACCATAAACAAAATGCAATTCCCTTTCGACGAATTCTTAACTCTATGTTAGTAAAGTTAAATATCAAGCAGGACATTGACAAATAACTGTTCTTGAATTACGTTCTGTTCAATTATTTCTGAAACAAACGCTAATACTTAGACAATGCTGTAACTTGAACTAAATAAACCATCTATCGTAACCGACAGTATTAACAAAAGTTAATAGTCTATTAACTTTAATTAGTGTGTAAATATGTGGCTGGCATTTCGTCTGAATTCAGAGTCCATATTCTCGCGAGGCACTTGGTCAGTTAATTCGAGATAGCGATGATAGCTCAGTGGTTAGCGCGGTCGGTTCGCATGCCGAAGGGCGTGGCTTCAAACTCCAACAATGAGCTTGAGCTGTTGGTGAAGGAAAACATCGTGAGGAAACCATAGCGCGGTGGTAGGGTACTTTCTAGTACTCGGCTAGCTACAAGCTCAAGTAGAAAATCTGCCGCCAAGCATCTAACGGTGTGTTCTGGCAGCCTCACTTGAGAGCCAGTTCCATTCCAGGCTGGGTCTGCTTTACCATCTTCGACCACACCGTCACTTAACATCAGGTGAGTTGTGGTCAAACACCAAGCCTGTCAGCTATAAAAAAAAAACAAGCACTCTCACTTTAAAGATGGCTTTTTGCGTTGAAACCAAGATATGAGACTAAGACTGGAGACCGGACTGCGGCATCTCTATCTGTAGTCAACATTACTTTCCCGGGACTCTTGTTAACTTCAACTCATGTTTGACAAGTTAGGTGTTTGACCACAGCTCACCTGATGTTAAGTGACGGTGTGGTGGAAGATGGTAAAATGGACCTAGCCTGGAATGATCATCATCATTTTAATGAACTCCTGGAATGATCAAAGTCGCATAAGTCCAAATTATTAATTTCGATCACAAATGACAAAGACAGATAAAACTGACTGAATGGCTTTTAAACACACGAAGATTTTTCACTTCTTCGTTTTCTGTTCTCTGTTAGGTACATATACATAATTCGTTGAGCGCAGATGTTTTCTCATTGTGAGAAAGATAAGGTCATAAGCCACTACGCTGGCCAATCGCAAATTGATAGACTTTAGAGAAAAGATCACATAAATTAGAGACGATAGGGGTCTATGCAATTTAACTGGCTCGCAAGTAGGGCTGCCGGAATACACCGTTACGTGCTTGGCGGCAGATTTTCAACTTGAGGGTAATCGATAGTTTTGTTATGTTTTTCCTTTACCGGCAGCTTAAGCTCATTGTTACGGTCCTAG
Source organism: Biston stratarius (assembly GCA_950106695.1). Lineage (NCBI taxonomy): Eukaryota > Metazoa > Arthropoda > Insecta > Lepidoptera > Geometridae > Biston > Biston stratarius. The sequence goes on from OX467112.1 coordinate 8,915,197, forward strand.
GTTCGAATCCCATGGCACGCACCTCTGTCTTTTGCCTAAATAAAAACCAACATCAGCAACGAAGTACAAAAACATGTCTACCAATAATGCAACTTCACTCTATATTTTTCTTTTTCACTATTTTTTTAATGATATTTCTAATCCAACTAGATAGAATGTGGATGTTGATAGTCGAGTGCGGCAGAATAGGGGCTCTACATTCCACGTGTATTGTATACGTCACGTTACACAACGTCACGGTCTAGCCCGTTTGTGTTATAACTAGATTTTGCGTAATATGTTTGTAACTGAACTAGCGGTACAGCAACCAGAAGCAACAGGTATGTCAAGTGGCATGTTACTATCATCAGAATTAGCCTGTGACAGTCCACTGCACACGACGGTTTTTTCAACTCAAACCACTTGCAACTTTAATATGTTTTATTTTATCTCCTTAGCAGATTCTGGGTTGGTACTACCGCAGTATCGAATTTTCTAACGCCAAAAAAGAATGTGTAATCATTACTGTGTGCCGGTTTGAAGACTAAAAGTAAGCAAACTAAGCAAATCTTACTATTATAGTATATACCAGTAAAACTCCAATCGTAGTTCAACTTACTTTATTTTAGTGCTTGTGTTAATTCTTCAAAATTCCAACAATTTCAAAATAAATCTGCCGAACTATACAATACTTACTTAATATAGGAACTAGATAACTGAAAAAAAAAACTTTTTTTTTTAATTTATTTTACATATAGAACACCTAGACACAGAACAAACATTTGTTTATAGGTACTACAAAATGCTTGTCCTGGGTGGGGATTGAACCTGCAGCTCTCCAAGCAGATATACTACCAATGAGCGAACAGGCCTGTGATTTGTGAAATCGAATGTTTCAAAGTAATAAGCGCCAAAGTAGCGATGATAAGTATTGTTACTCAAAGTTCTCAAAGTTTTGGATACTGCCGCAATGGTCATGTAAAGGCGTTGTCTCTTACCATCAGAAAAACGGTTTGATCGTCTTATTATTTTTATAACAATTAAAAAGGTTTATTAGGTTATTTTTATATTATTTTTTTCATAATTCACTACATATGTACCTTTGCCATTTAATCCATTTTTTTTCAATTCCAGCTGTCGTACGAAAATCATCACTCGATTGAGTCCGAATTCCTGAGAAAACGGTTTCAGAATCGGAGACTTCATTTTAGTTCTTTGTCTTTTCGAAAATAGTAGATTATTTTTGTATACTCTTCTCGGCATAAGTATTGATATGATATGAAAAATTGTAAAACACTATATACGTCCACCTTATCGGTGTTCGATTCTAGGTATTGTTCCCGTTCGAACGCATGGAGCACGCTTACCTATAAGACATCATATTCACTTGCAAGTTGAAGCCACCTAGATTGAATCTCTCTAAACAAAACTGACAGAAGTCACTACACAGGTTCGTCTTAAATTAACTAAGCTCTATACAGCCCTGTTTTTTACTTTGTTATTTACGTACTCAGGTTTTAAATCATGCTTTGTCAACGAACGTGCTTAATTTCTTGGGTAACTCAAGTTGCCTCGTTAATTCTTGTTAATATTACTGCAGATAAGATAATACCTAGTTGCTATAAAACTTTCCAAAGTCCCACGAATGTAGGATAAAGATACTCTTAATTAACAATTTCTCATTATCATACCACAAAGTTAGAAGGCTTTCGTCTGTCTTGTTTTACTTATATTTATATATACTGCATCACCATTATCACCACCATCATCATCACTACCGTCATCAATGCCACCATCACCACCGTCATCACCATCACCATCATCATCACCAGCACCATCATCATCATCACCATCGTCATCACCATCATCATAACAACTACCATCAGCATCGTTCTTTAGTTTTCTATACATTTTTCTATTTCTGGTGTGCACAACAAAGAGTTTCCATCTATCTATGAAATTTATTTAGTACAAAAAATAAACGATAGTAAAATGTCTAAAAAAAACTCTATTACCTCCCGCCAGGGGCGCTATCTCACTTTTCAAACAATATTATTCTATCGTTTACATAGGCATTTAAATCTCGCAAATTGATGTACTAGCCCTTGTGAATAAAGTAGTATGTGCAAATCGGTCAACTAAACGGCGTAAATTTTCTATATAGATGAGGACGGGAACGCCAAGCAAAGCTATTTTCTCAAAAGTTTTGCATGAAACAGTTTTTTGGTATGTCGATAATGAACCCAAAAATATATAGAAACAAAATTCTTTCTTCAATTAGACAAGGACAGCTGCATTTTTAATATTGACAGTACTCTTCTTTTAGTATAAGTTTAGTTTTACCATCAGTAATTTTTAAAATTATAATGCAACTAAGCAAAAGATTAAATTCCTTGATTGATGGCCTTAATAAAGGAATTTACAAGGTAATGAGCTTCATGCGAGGGAAGGTAAATGAATATGCATGTAATTTATATTTACAAGGGTTTTATATGCGTTATTGAGGATCTTTGTATTATAACTGGGCGATAGGTTAAAAAGATAAATTCTTTGGGAAGAAAATGGAAGCATTTCATTGGTTGTTCAAATTTTGTTATCCTTAAATAACAGTTTTGATTTATATTGTAAACAAGTTTAATTAAGGAAATTAAAGAAACCCACGAATGTCCACAAATAAATGTTTTTTTTTTTAAATTATCACCAGTGTTACTCGGATTAATGTTGGATTCTAACGATACCTCATACATCCATATATGTTCATTGATGGAATAAAGAAACTCACATACATACATGCGCTCCGACAACATAAAACTCCTTTTTGAATGGTTTTTAGGGTTCTGTTTACCCAAAGGGTAAAAACGGGACCCTGTCGTTTTCCTTTGAATCAGAATATCACATTTTAACCACCTACTTATATGTATAACCTCTAATGTATTTCTGGCAATAAACTTTTTATTTATTTATTTATTTATTTACTTCGCTGTCTGTCTGTCCGTCCGTCTGTCTGTCACCAGGCTGTAGATACCTAGTCAGTTGAAATTTTTACAAATTATGTATTTCTGTTGCCGCTATAATAACAAATACTAAAAACAAAATAAACTAAATATTTAATCAGCTCCCATACAACAAACGTGATTTTTTTGCCTTTTTCATAGATAATGGTACGGAACCCTTCGTGCGCGAGTCCGACTCGCACATGGCCGGTTTTTATTTATAGCCATCACACGCAATGATGTAAGAATTCTAACGATATATAAGTCTATTAGGGCATTTAAAAGTGATGGTGGAATAAAGAAACTCACATAGGTACATATATGAATCCTGAAAACATTACGCTCCTTTTTTGGGAAGTCGTGCAAAAATACGTATAAATGTAATAAACGCAGTAACTACTGAATCAAACCTAAACTTCAGACTAAGTGCCTAACTTATACAACTTGCCTAATGTTTTGTCAACTTCTCGTCGATGTGTATTATCAAGCTTGGAAATGAAAAGTACTAAATTAACTTTTAGAAATGTTTTAAATATACGTAAAGCAAGCTGATTGGTAGGAGATGTCTTTAGCAGGAGGTCGTCTAGGTAGGTACCATAGCAGCACCAAATATCCTGTCTCCAAGCACTAATGTGTTAACATTACTGCGTTCCGGTTTGAAGGGTCCTGCAGTTAGCGACATTACAGGGCTGTTGAGACTATCCATCGAAAGTATATAGTAATAATGATCGTTCAATCAACGATGCCTTGAACTTTGTTTTGTTACTCAAAGTTCTGTGTATCGCTGCAATGGTCATGGACAGGCGTTATCTCTTACCATCAGAAGAGCGTCTCGTTCGTCTCATTACTTTTATATAAAAATAATAAAAATGAATAAATTAAAGTTTAATTATTTTTTCTATTTCAATTATTGTTTTTTATTTAAAAAAAGGGTTTTAATATTTTGATTTTAAAGCGATGATAGCTCAGTGGTTAGCACGATCGGTTCGCATGCCGAAGGGCGTGGGTGCAAACCCCAACAATGAGCTTGAGCTGCCGGTGAAGGAAAACATCGTGAGGAAACCATAGCATGGTGGTAGGGTACTTTCTAGTACTCGGCTGGCTAGCTACCGCCCTCAAGTAGAAAATCTGCCGCCAAGCATCTAACGGTGTGTTCCGGCAGCCTCACTTGAGAGCCAGTTCCATTCCAGGCTAAGTGTGCTTTACCATCTTCGACCACACCGTCACTTAACATCAGGTGAGTTGTGGTCAAATACCTAGCCTTTCAGCCATAAAAAAAGACATTTGTTTTAATTTTATTTGTTATTTTTCTTTTTAATTTTTGTTTTTGTCATGTATTGTATTGTTCTTTATGAGTAGTTTAGCTCTACCTGCAAAAATTATCTAAGAACGAAATTAGACAAATCTTTATAATAGAGATGGACAGCGTGCTGGGTATGACAATGTGAAAATAAAATTAAAACAAAGTTTCATTAATGTTTACTTCGATATTTTTAGTAAATGACAATAAACTAGAACAATAAAAAATAACAATTAAATACAAAATTATTCACAACAAGAATACGACCTTAGCTGTTAGCTCATATCTGCTTCGATAGTGTATGGGTTCGATTTCCACGATATTCTAAGGTATTATAAGTATATATTTACAAAAAAAATGTATGTAAGTATTCTATCAGCTATCTGGTTCCCATTGTACAAGCTTTGCTTAGTTTGGGGCTAGATGGCACTGTGTAAAATGTCCTAAAAACATGTAAAAGAGTTTAGACATCAGGTCCTCAGGTCACGAGGTTAACCTCTTCTAACATCTTCTAATATATTTTTTGACATGTATATGGAGTTTGCAACTTTTATAACTCTTAAATTTGTATTATGAAATATCGGATTAAACATGCAAGCCCACAGGCAAACGCTATGCTAATCTCAAGGTAAACGAAAGTAAAGATGGCCCAAATTGGCTGTCGTTCTGAAGGTAGACTTCGAAACACAATGACATTTAACTTTTTCTACCGAGTACATAGAGGATATATAGCTATATTTGAGTTTATTTTTCTTAACCTAAAACGCTGGCCGAATTCAGGATGTTTAGAAAAAAAAATAGTTTACTGATTCCAAAACCATTTCGAAATATTACATTCCAAATTTTCAGAAAAATTATGAATGAAATAACAAAATAATTATGTATAAGTATTTGTGTATATCACATCGTTCGTCTCACAACATTTTTCATAACTTTTTATTTAAAAAAAATCTGCGTGTCGTTTTGAAATCTACCTTCACAAGTTGACCACGCTGTCTGAACATCCATTCTAATATTAGCCAATATTATAATTGCCGACTATTTCTTGTCTAATTGATTGGAGATGCCTTTATTTATTGGCATGTCAAAGTACCCTATTAAATGTTAGTATTATTTGTAGAAAGTATTTTATTTGAATCAAAGTTCACATCATAAATATTAAGAATAATTGACTTTCTACTGCTTTTTTTTTACTGTGCATCGAACTTCACTTTTTGTTGTTAACCACAGCAATTCGATTGTAACTTGTTTTTTTAAATGACTGCCCAAAAAAAAAAGTGTAATGTTTTAAAAGTTCATGTATGTATCTGAGTATCTTTATTCCACCATTACTTTTAAATGCATGAACAGACTTGGATTTATGGGAATCTTTACATAATCTCAAGTGACACTAGCTAATTCGGTATGTAAAGTTTTTTTTGGTATTTATTTTATATATTTTTCTGATACTAAACTTAATTTTATGAAACTAATTTGAATATTTTGGCTTTTTATGCGGTAGTTGATCTTTAATACGATTTGAAATGATGTCATATTTACCTTTTATTCTATTTGATTGACCATAACTCACCTGATGTTCAGTGACGGTGTGGTCGAAGATGGTAAAGCACACCTAGCCTGGAATAGAACTTGCTCTTAAGTGACGCTGGCGGAACACACCGCTAGATGCTTGGCGGCAGATTACTAACTTGAAGTTGGACTTGAGGGTGGCAGCTAGCCAGCCGAGTACTAGAAAGTACCATACCACCACGCTATGGTTTCCTCATGATGTTTTCTTTCACCGGCAGCTCAAGCTCATAGTTGAGTTTGAACCCACGCCCTTCGGCATGCGAACCAACCACGCTAACCACTGAGCTATCATCGCTACAAAATTTTATAAGTGAAGTAACGACATTATAGTATTTTTCCGTACTATCCTTAGATATGGATAGTATTTAATACGGAGCATGAAATAGTAGTACAAATACTATAATTATAGTACGAAATCCAACGCTGCGTTGACTCGACATTGACAGCTTTTGGTTTAGATTCACCATTGCTTTTTTAGGCACTGAATGTATCCTTATACAGCCAACTACATGAGTCATTAGGGGATTAATTCAAAGTCAAGTTTAGTTTATGTATTTTATTAAAATAAACACCATCTCATAGTTTAGAGAGTTTTAAACGTAAAAATAATGTACAGCAATGTAATATTTCGGAATGGTTTTGGAATCAGCAAAGTATTTTTTATTTTAAATATGACGGTAGTATGGTTCCGTTCTCAAATGTGAATTAAAACAAATCTTTTTAGGTCATTTTCGGCATTGCAGGCTTGTTTTTCAGTTTTTAAATTCGTATACTTTTTTTAACACGTTCAATGTTGTCGATGTTGAAGGTTCGTTGTGGCGTGGACACGGCGGCATACGGGAATACGTGTAGGTACATTTTGAAACTCTAAGAATTCCTTCGATTTCACAAATTCTCACTCAACGTAACGAATTATTTGATCCTTTAGCTATCGAGTGGTGTCGGTATAATTAGGATGTAGATGTTGCATAACATGTAGCTGCAATACCAAACCGTTATCCGGGAATTTCTTACCATCAATTTTATTTTCAAAATTGCTTTGCTGCAAATTTTAAATTATGCAAATTCTGCAAAGAGTTATGCTTAGCATTCTCATCTCTAAGGGATCGTCTCCGGAACGAAGTAATTCGCACAAGAACTAAAGTCACAGACATAGCTCAACGTATTAGCAAGCTGAAGTGGCAATAGGCTGGACATATCTGTCGCAGAACCGCTGAGGTAGACTTGTTCTAGAGTAGAGGTTGAGAACTGGCAAACGTAAACTAGGACGTCCTTAGGCTCGATGGAGTGACGATATACTTAGGGCAGCTGGCGGTGGATGGAAGCAAAAAACCGGAGATCGGGCTGAGTGGAGTGTCTTAGGAGAGGCCTATGTCCAGCAGTGGACTACAAAAGACTGATGATGATGGAAGCAAATTTACAAACGTATTCACGTCAAAACATGCATACTTATAAAATACCTATTCACTGATCTTTAAAAGATCCAGATTATATACCTCGGGAAACAAAGAAAATGGCAACTCGTTCCATTCCTTGGCCGTACGGATGAGAAACATAGACTCAAACATGTGGTGTGGATCCAAGGAAAGTCCATGATCTTGTGATAATGTCTTGTCATGTCCTTGAAATTATGAGTTTATATTTTTTTGATGGAGGAGTGCTTGAAGAAATTTGGTGTTGCCATGATACGGATAGCTGAAATTGATGATGTATTTTAGTGTGTGAAGTTTGCGTATGACAAACGAAGATGTCTTCTCTCATTTTCTGTGTAACATTACATCTGTACCACCTTTTTTCTAATCTAGTTATATATCTAATCGAATTTCAGAGGCACAGATTAAAAGATTACACACGATGATAGATAGTCACGCATATGTCAAAAGTGGCTAAAATTCGTGACTGCACTTGCACAAGTGAACTCAAACTAATCTGGGAAATCGGACTACACGCCATTTTACGTAAAGCGTTTGACCTGAATTCGAATATTATAAATTTGGAAATAACTATGTCGTTCTGTTTAATACGTTTTCATGAGCGAATAGTTCAATCGATCTTAATAAATAGAATAATTTTTCGCTGCTTTATAGTTTCACAATAGTGGTGTTTTAAACATAAGATGCCGAATTACATGCACGCGTAAGCTAATGAGTCGTTAGTATTTTACTAAGGCATGGACTTGAAGTTGACTTTGACTGGGACTAAAAGTTTTTTTACTTGATTTTATAACACTCTTGAATTAAAAAACACCTGACACTGGCAGAATCCACAATGTGCGATGCTAAAAATTAAGAAAAAAATACTAGTCTAAGCATCATTTCACACACTACTATCATTACCCCTAAAGTTATCCGTTAAAAATACGACAGACGTCAATAAAATAACGTCCAAAAACTCAACGACTTGGCACTTCCTTCCATAATAACTCCAAGAAGGCTCATAAAACTCCATACAATACTGCTGTGGTCAGCCCTTGAGATATTCCGTGACCTGCCAACCATAACATGACATACCAACGTAATACCAACCCTACGAAATGAAATGTAAACGTCAAAATCAAATCGCGCTAAGTCGTGTCAAAGTTTTCGCGCCAAAACTGTAACGTCATAATGTATTAGCCCCAGCTACGCTAATTTTGACTGTAAATATAACGGATATAAGGTTAAATTTGCTTGACTTTATATTAATATAAATTTAAGCTAGGGGCAGGCGCAACCCTATCGTTATGGTGCGCGGGCGCAGTTGGTAATGAGCAGACAAACAGAATTTTTTACTGATACTGCTTGATGTTAAGTTTTCTTGGTGTGAATTAGATGTGAAAACTACTCGGAAACATCTGGGCACCTGGCAGATGGGATAGGCATCGATATGTGTGTAAACGGCTTTTTTAGGGTACCGTACCGAATTGATGCGTGCTTTTTTACTAGCCGACCGAGTCTGTCTATCTGATGATTTCTTCGTCAGATTATTTCGACCTATATCCTAAACCTCACGGCTTGTGTGAGATTTAGGGTTCACAGTAAAAAGTTATTTAAATACCTTGGCTGTGTGTACTGATCTTAATTTTATTAACAGTTTAAATTTTAAATAAGTTTAATTAATACGTAAATAAGTTTAACGATAAGTAATACCCACTAACTTCAACACTTTACAAACATATCTTTTAAATCGTAATAGGTAACCGGATGATATTTTTATGCGACTAGCAAAAAAAGGAGTGTTATACTTCAGGAATAATTTATGTTTGTATGTAGAAATGTAGTTAGGTATGCAAGTTTCTTTATTCCACCATAACTTTTAAATGCTTGTTCAGATTTGGAAGTATGTGGTATTGTTTGAATTCATCATCACGAATGACAAAAGCTATACTTTTTTTTTAAACATTTATTAATGGAACTGTGTTTATTAGTTTTCTTAATTAAGCTTGTACAGAATACTATGAATGTTTTAATGAATGTTCCTATGTACATAGTAAAAAAACATACCAAAATAAATTAAATAATTGGGATGTATTTAGCCGTGTCCGTGAATACGTACATTTTTAAACACTAAAAAATCCTTCAGATTTCAATTGATTCATTTCTTTAATAAATGTAATATTTTTTTTAATCGTTTAGCTGTCGAGTGGTTTAATTAAATTTTGGATGTAAATGATAGATATGTAGCTGCAACACTAAACTTTACCCCCCGATTCTGTTGATATAATTTTTCTGAAATGTCTCTAAATGGAAGCAAATTTAAAGTTGTTCACGTCAAAATGTAGACATCTTTTATATTTGTTTTTGGCACTGCACTTATGCATTCGCCATGTCAAAGTATAATATAAATATTTATTTATGATAAATCCAGTATGAGTCTAAACCACAGTCATAATCACACAAGTCGAGATCCAGTCCTAATAAAGTAGTAGTGATATTAATAAACTCTTTCATGGAACTTTCACCACTAAATATTTCACTAGCGACCCGCCCCGGCTTCGCACGTGTGTAATGTAGATACTAATGTGATGCACATGTTTTATATATAAGCCTTTGTCTTGAATCATTCTGTCTATTGATGGAAACCGCATTAAAATCCATTGCATAGTTTAAAAGATGTAAGCGTACATACAAAATAGAAGCGTAGTTGAAGGTTTGACAAGCGAAAATTTTACCATTAAAGTCTTTACCTATTTTCTACGCAACATTACATGTGTGCCTACTACTTTATTCTAATCTGTGAGTAACATGGCAACCTTAAATATCCTTTTTAATACAAGCCAAATAAATTACGAACAGTCACAAGAAAATAATACCAACCAATTCACGTCATTGCCTAAATGGCCAGCAGCTGCCACTAAAATTCAATAATTAGAAAATAACTGTACGTATCGAAGCTTGATACATTTTTTTTTACATCCTTAGTTTTTTTTTCCAAATTTGAATTCTAATTAGATCGAATGGCATTTGTTTTATTGAGCGTATCGACGACGCTATTCAATGCCTCATTTAGTTTTTTGTGTAAGGCCAGTCACAATTATTTTTTTAAATAATATCGTTCTTAGAGTTTTAGCGGGAACGCAAAAAAAGTTATGTCACCGTATTCAATATTATTTTAGAAAAACTTGAGTTTTTCGAGTGTTTATTTCTAACAATAGTGGTGTTATATTTATATGGTGCCGAATTTGGTTGTTTAATTTTTGTATGTATTTTTATAATATGTTTGGTGTATAATAAAGCTGTATTGTATTGTATTTATAATACATAGAGAGCACCCTGACACAGAACAAACATTTTGTTTAAACCACAGGTTAGGTCCTAAGTGGGAATTGAATCCACGCCCTTCAGCTCTTAAGGTAGATAATAATAGATTTTACCATTGAGTCAAAAGGGCTGTCCAAGTCTCAGGGCTGTTAATATATCTGCTTAAAGAGGTGTAAGGTGTGGGTTCCATTCTAGGACAAATATTTTATGTAATAATACATGTTTGTTTTGTGTATATGTATGTACTATAAAAAAAAAGTATTTGAGTATTATATCAGTTACATATATGGTACCCGTAGTACAAGCTTTGTTTAGTTTGGGACTAAACTGCGCTGTGTGAAATGTCCTCCAACAATTATTTTTTTGAGCTTGCAACACACACCGGCTTCCATTTTTTCTACCAATCTTGCATAAACGATGAGATCACTCCAAATCAACTAATATTTTATAGTTCGTCTATCGCAAACTAGCGGTCGAAACGCGTTTCCGGCAAACACCGTTACTTTAATGTCAATAAACTTCAATGTAATGTAATTAATGATATAAAATAATCATAATTTAGACTGCAAAAGTTGCTTCGTTACCAGTTTGTTTTACGTATTCGTAAAAAATAGAAATAGGTATTCTGTGTAGGTCGTATTTGCCTCTAGATCAATATCATCACCTACTGTCAATTAACTTAAACTAATTTTTTTTCTTTTTTTCAGTAACAGTTGATGGTAAGGGATAAGAAGCCTGTCCATGACCATTGCAACGATTTGTGATTTTGATCTAATACACTTGAAAACATGAACTACTTGGCAGAGTTATAAGTTACAAGTGCAGATACATAAAGTGCGATGCCAAAGTAAAAAAAAAAAGAAATCCATCAATTCTGACAACTTTACAACGCTAATTCAAAAGAAAGTGACAAGGGAAGATCCACAAACCCGCTTTAACTCTTACATATTATAAATAATTACTTTTAGTTTTGACTGACCCACTTGCATATACTTTACATGATAATTTGAAACTACTTCTCACGGATTCGCAGACTCACCTACTCAATTATGCAATGCTATAGACTTTTAGACTTTAGGATGCAATCTTAGACATGCAATGTTAAAAAGCTTGCGCATCCTCTAATTAATTTCGAAGATTAGTTGATTAAGTATGATTGGATATTTAAGTGCCCTATAAAAGTGTTGAAGTATGAAAGTGCTAATAAACTGCACAAGTGTAAATGCACGTTTAAATTTTATTCCCAATTGGTTTGCGGAATTTCTTGTATGCTATTGTGTAAATAGCAGACAGGAACGTTCGATGCGTAATTTAAGTACTTTTTTAATGGTTTACAAGCTCATTGCTGCGCGTGCGTCTTACTCCACTTTGTATCCTTGAAGAAGGGCACTGAATGTGGCCGAAAATTTAGCCGTAGTATCCGACTTAATTAAACTATAGTAATCTCACATTTACAAAAAAATGGCACAGGGCCTGGGCAGATGGCGTAACAAGAGAGAGGCCTATTCCCAGCAGTGGGATAAAGAAGGCTGTGGATGATGATGATGATGAATCTCGCAATTAAGTAAAACAAAATGATACAAAATATGGTTTATCAATGTTAACGTTTTAAATGAATGGAGAAGAGCTAAGAGAACCGAAACCCTATCTAATCAACAGAATTAAGTACCTAAAGTTTTGACCACAGTTCACCTGATGTGTGGTCGAAGATAGTAAAGCACACCTAGCCTGGAATGGAATTGGCTTTCAAGGAATACCGGAACAAACTGTTAGGGGCTTGACGGAATATTTTCAACTTTAGGGTGATAGCTATTTTCGCCTTTATAATATCAGTGAGATAATTTCTTAGAGGGTTAGGTCTCCTTAATTATAATAAGCAAGACTTAGAACTGTGACTTTCTTCACTGTGATTGTAACTTATCATCATCATTTCAGCCGTAGAACGTCCACTGCTGGACATAGGCCCCCCCCATTGACTTCCATAAAGACCGGTTGGAAGCGGCTCGCATCCAGCGTGTTCCTGCGGTCTTTATGAGGTCGTCTGTCCACCTTGTGGGTGGACGTCCTACGCTGCGCTTGCCGGTCCGTGGTCTCCATTCCAGAACTTTGCAGCCCCATCGGCCATCAGTTCTACGTGCTATGTGCCCTGCCCACTGCCACTTCCACTTGTTAATCCGTTGTGCTATGTCGGTAACTTTGGTTCGTCTACGGATCTCCTCATTTCTGATACGTTCTCGTAGAGAAACTCCGAGCATAGCCCTCTCCATAGCTCCGATTGTAACATGTTTAGCTATATTTACATTCAAAATAATTATATTCAGCCTGTTAATCTCACAGTGCGGTCTAGCACACGAGTCGTGATAAAATCCTTTCCACTCCGTCGATATCAAACGTCCAACTATCTATCGCTTATCTATGAGACGGATACTCGTATTCGCTAGACGGATGTATACATATTCTAGCTGTATCAAGTCTGCTTGCAGGGAAAGACAATTTCGCCCCTAGCGCGTGCGGCTGGGCATATTTTTTTAAATAATATTAGCATTTTGTAGCGATGATGGCTTAGTGGTTAGCGCGGTAGGTTCGCATACCGAAGGGCGTGGTTTCAAATCCCAACATTAAATCTATCTACTGATACAAAAGTTTGCTTTGAATGTATTTAAAACTCAAATGAAGCGGTTTGTTTCACTTTCATTGCGCGAACTACAGTGGAATGCAATGCCTGGATGGGTGTTTCTGATGGATATAATCTACCCAGATTTCAGTCATACCCAGGCTTCAAGTCAAGAGTGAATTGGTATCTTCTAGACAAGCGTGCTCCATCTTAGACCGCAATACTTAACATTAGGCGGTCAAACGTACCTATGATTTAAAAAATTACAGAATTTCTATAAACATATATATTTGTTTACCCAATTACTTAAAAGGGATCGTGATATACAACGTTTAACATGGATGCAACTCTAAAATTGAGAAAAAGAACCCAAAAGAATACATCTCTATAAAAAATAAATATAGGTATATATATTGTATAAAACACATCTAAATAACAATGAAAACCGAATCAAAATCCGATAAATTATTTTAAATGCAACGGCATAATTTAGAAGTATTAATCAGACATTAATCGGACAACGACTTTGTTTTATTTATATTAAGAGATTAGAGTTTACTATACGACAATCTTTAAAAAAATACTCAATACCAAAATGCATAATTTGCATTCATAAAAGAAGCACGGCAATCTAAGAAAAGTTACCTCTAGCGGGGTATTACTTCTAAAAGCAATACTTATTCATCATTCAAAGTATACCCATCTTTAAAAGACAGTATTCATCGATTTAAAGTAAATTCAATATGGAATCTAGATAGGTTGGCAGCGTTGCATAAAATACTCCCGGAGCGGTGGTACAGTAAAGTAGATGATTGATAACGCGGTAGACTCGCGTGCTTGAGGATGGGAGCGATTGAATAATATGGACATACCCTAAAATTGAAGAAGGATTACGAATGAGTAGATGTTTCGCCATTAGCGCTCAAAGTTGATTAGGAATGAAGCACATTTTAAAAAAAAATATAAAATGTAATGAGACCGACGAGACGCTCTCCTGATGGTAAGAGATAACGCCTGTCCATGGCCATTGCAGCGATACACAGAACTTTGAGTAAATCCAGGGCATCGCTGCTTTTGCGCTAATTACTTTGAGAAATTATGGTTAGTCTCAAAGATCCAGTAATTTAGCTAGCTGCAATCCTTCAACCGAAACACAGTAATGTTTACGCACTACTGCTTGGCGGCAAAATATCTTGTGCTGCGGTCGTACCTATTCAGACAAACTGCTAAGGAGAATCAAATACTAGAATTATTACTGGTAACTTAGGTGTTATCAACAGAGATTAGAATAATTAATGTTGTCAAATGTTGCGTAGAAAATGAATAAAAACTCTTTGCTCCTACAATTTTTGTTTGGCAACCTGTATGATATTTGTGTGCATTTTTATTTTATTTTATGACTGACAGGCTAGTTTTTGACCACAGCTCACCTGATGTTAAGTGACGGTGTGGTCGAAGATGGTAAAGCACACCTAGCCTAGAATGGAGTGCATAGAGTTCTTGTCAATAAATTGTATGACCAAAGAGTTTTACCCATCTACGCAACGTTATATCTGTAGGTACTACTTTTCTTTTTAAATCAATATTTATATGTATGTTTAAATGTACATACTATAGGGTGACGGAAGATGGATGTATAGTAGTCACTGTGCCACGTAGGAGTCAGGTATTGACTTCTATAATATCGTCAAAGCTATAATAGAAGTCAGTGGCGTCGTATCAAGATACACATACATATATTTGTCCATTTTGCAAACTACTGCCACAAAGCAACTGGACTATCCTCAAAATACCATTTATTGGTATCCAAGCTACTGTTTGAATATAGTAGCAATTGCATTTCCAGCTTTATGCAAATTTTTATAGCGCCTATTTGTAGTTTTTGTTCACGCATACCACAATAGTCATGGAGACACATCTATTACAACAATCTAGAAGAATTCTGTGAATTTTGACAATTATAACAATTAATTTGATATTTTTTGGATATTATTATGATTATCACGGCGTATACTACTTATAACAAGAACGATCAGTTAATATGAATCGTATCCATAAAATTCTTACCATTGTCCGTAGAGCAAGTCTGGTCGCACATCGGTTGTTCAATTATCATATCCACTTTCTCTGCACAGGTTATGGAACTGAGCTCTGGCCTGTGTTCTGGTCAGCTAATGTTGGCTAATAAACGCTTTGGTGTCACTTTTCGGCCGTTGGTAGATAAGTTAAACCATTAGAAATTTCACAAAGTATATTATCTATCTATCTATCTATCTATATCTTTAAACGAGCAATTCTTGTATATATATATATTCTGAATCTCGGAAACGGCTCCAACGATTTTCATAAAATTTTGTATCCAACATATGTTTAATGTATCTATTGTATGTAATAAAAGTACATATAATATGAGCATTATATCTGTTATCTGTTCCCACACCTTTGAATAGTTTGACGCTAGATGACGCTGAGTGAAATGTAACAAGATCTTTAACATCCCAACGTTAGGCAATAAACCTACGTCTCCAAAGGTGAGTCACGAAGGGGAATTGGGGAATTCACATACGCTATTGAATTTATTTTCTGGATATTTGCAGGTTTGCATAGAAATATACGATGTATTTTTTCAAAGGCATGTCACAGAGCGCCACCTAGCCTCAAACTAATTATTTCTTGCAAAATGGGAACCAAATAACTTATTTATATTAACTAGCAAAAAGTATACATATCAATAAAATAATAAAAATATCGTATGATATTCCGTAGAACGTCAGTCCATCTAGTGGTAAACTAAGCGAAGTTTGTACCATAACCATATGGAATCACATAACTGATAGAATACTGTCGTACTTTTTTGTTGTTTAGATACAGAACACCCAGACACGGAACAAAGTAATATCTATGTTATCACATAAATGTGTGTCCTACAACAATAACAATAGAAAAATTAGGCTATTGCTCTTGAAGCAAATGGTTACAGGGCAGTCTGAGTCGGAAATAAAAACGCAATATACTTAAATTCGTAACTTTTAATTGAATTATCTCACTGTAGGTTCATCCGACTTCAATTCCATTCCAGCCTAAAGTTGTCTAGAAAATATCATTTTTAAAGATATTGCCCAAATTAAATATATAAATAGATATCGTATGACATTACACACAGCGCCATCTGACCCCAAACTAAGTGTACTAATACCTAAAAAAGAAGTCAGATATTTGATAGAATACTTAAATACTTTTTTTTAAATAAATACATACTTATAATACAAACAACACCCAGTCATAGAACAAACATTTCTTTGTATCACAAAAGGCTTGCCCTGGGCGGAAATCGAACCCACTCCCTACAGCTCTTAAAGCAGATACACTATCAATGAGCCAGCAGGGACACTAGAATTTTTTCTTCTATTGAATTTATATATCTATCTTTAATTGATAAAGCGACTCACAAATCCCTAAGCTAAACAAGAAAAAGTGATTCGGGAATCGGTCAAGTTGTTTCTCTTTTGAGACATATAACCTCGTAGGTGTGGTTAACTGGTCACTCATTTATCAATGTGCCTAAAACTGCAAATAAACATTCATAAGACAGTGACACTTTTATGATTTGCTAATAACAATTTATTTATGGAAATTAGGTTTTCGTAGACACGCTGCCGTCAAGGCTCATTTGCATAAAGAGAAAAGAACGCATCGCGGTGTTAAATTTAGAAGTGAAATAGGCAAGCGGCGAGAAATAATTTCTGTAGTAAGTGTTAGATAAGATACATCATGAAAGTCTATTAGGAGAAAATGCGATACATTCTTAAGGCAAGTTTAATATCAAACGAATGAGTTTTTTTTTATAATTTACTATTAGATTTTAAACCTACCGGGTCGTAAGTTTTAGCCCCGTATTTTTACTTGGTGTTTAGCTTGCCGGATGTTAAGTAATGGTGTGATTAAAGATGGTAAGCATACGTAATTTGGAATGGGAACAGGCTCTCAAGTGAGGCTGCCGGAACACACTGTCCTTTTTCACCGTGCTTGATGGTTTAGAACTTGAGGGTGGTAGGTATCCAGGCAAGTACTTGAAAGTAACCTACCACCATGTTAATGTTTCCTCACGATATTTTGCATTCCCGGCAGCTCAAGCTCATTATTGGGGTTTGAACTCCGGCGTGTGATGTGACCGTCTAACCTCTGGTTGCATCCCGGCAGGCTAAAAAGTTCTGTCTGGCTTTCCGTTCATAGATAAAACGTAACAGAAGAATTTCAATGTCGTATGTGAGTTCGTCAACTTGCACCGGGGTCACGTTATATGAAATTTGTAGCGATGATAGCTCAATGGTTAGCGCAGTCGGTTCGCATGCCGAAGGGCGTGGGTTCAAACCACAACAGTGAGCTTGAGCTGCCGGTGAAGGAAAAACATCGTGAGGAAACCATAGTGTGGTGGTAGGGTACTTTCTAGTACCCGCCAAGCATCTAACGGTGTATTACGGCAGCCTCACTTGAGAGCCATTTACATTCCAGGCTAGGTGTGCTTTATCATCTTCGACCACACCGTCACTTAAAATCAGGTGAGCTGTGGTCAAACACCTAGCCTGTCAACCATAAAAAAACCGACAATTTAGACTTTAGGGATAGGCTTTTATACAGCACACAACATCTTACGTACTTCGCGTAAACATGTTGTACGGAACATTATTCCAGAGTAAAAGGTATCCTTTATATTAATCTACTCGTAAGTAATTAAGTAGCGCAAGTTACATAATGAATTAAACTTTTGCTCTTTTGTTACTCATGTTTCATTTCTCTCTGAACTCAAGCGCAAGCTAGTATTAAATAAACAAATAAAAATTCTAAATCAAACCTAATTCCAATGATCAAATACAAAACTAACTTGATTAGAAGAACGTGCACTTCCGCATAACTTAGGCTTGTCTGTCGAATGATCACTTAGCTGTATTGTACCTATGAAAGGCCAAAGATTAACCGACTTAGCATAAAACACGCATATTTCTAGTTCAAATTGATATTTTCTTACGTAAATTATTTTAAATGCGACGCATTATGTTTACTAACAAATTCACTTTTTATTTAAATAGCTTGATAAATATATTTCGGTGTTTGCTAGCGGTAAATTTAGACAAATGAGAGTTGACAGTAGATTCCAAATGTCTGATACATTCTTCTGATTTCGGAATTTGTTTGTATTTTAATCTTTGTAATTCAAATGTCAGTTGGCCTCTGAACTGGTTAATAGATTCAAATAAGAATATCTGCGTTAGGGTTTTAGTATTAAAATAGTTTGTTGCTTCTCGTATTGCGGAGTTAAGCAATAAAGTTAACTTAGTAAGTTAATGCTTGGAACTCTTTGGATTTAAAAGACGCATTTGACTAAAGATTTTATTATTATTTTAAATCGTAAAACTAGCATCAGCAAAATAAAAAATCTAAAATATAATTCTGCCCCAATCATAAAGTAAGTAATTTGATAGACGCTTGAATTTATAATTTAGAAAGGTATAAACGGTAGATGAAAAATCTATTATTAATACAAACAATAATTTGTAAAGTAAATGGGTATCATCCGGGATATTGCAACTTCAATAATACATTTATTTATTATTTTACCATTGCTTGGTAATTACATGCAATGCATTTCACTAAGCAAATACCATAATTAAGGTAAGACCGGAAACATTACCAACGCCTGTTCACATAGATACACTGTCATCTATAGATTTTCATATTAACAGTAAGAAAATGCGTCGAGTGAAACTTTTTCGATAATTTCTAAGTACGTATCATTTTTATTAATAAAATTTTGTACTGAGCAAATTTTCCGCAATAAAAAATTGTGTTTTTTTTTTGTATTTAACGTCAACATTGTCAACTTAACACTAAGAAAACTGACGTGGTTTTGACACTTTTTTGTTTTACTTATGCGCGATTACTCACGATTAATTAAGTTTAGAGCGAAGCAAGACGAGGCCGCGCGCGCTTGATTAATCCCGCATAAGTAAAACAAAAACCTATTACAATTTATGCCAGTTTAGGCCAGTTTATTTAGGCCTCTCCCAATAAACTCGCCACTCAGACCGATTTTCAGTGTATCACTTTCAAGCATAGCCTACTTAACGTATATCATCACTCCGTCAAGTTGCAGTGCGTCCTACTCTACATTTAATGTTCAATGATATAGTCAGTTAAAGACACGATGGCCAGGCAGGTGACGTAGATTTAGTAATACGTTGGACACGGTTCTCGATTGCGGATTTAATAATACAAAACTCACCATAATAATATAGGCATATTCGGTAAACAAATATTAATGAAACTATCTACTATGTACGGTTCAAACGAGAACAAATATATAGGCAGGTTGTACTCTTTGAAAACTTTGAGTAACATAAGTCGGGGTAATTGTTGCTTTCGCGCTCATTACTTTGAGATATTTGATGGTTAGTCTCAATAGCCCTCTAATTTCGCTAGCTTAGCGTTTTTTCTTTATTTCGCATTCTAAGTTCTGGATACCTCTACAATGGTCATGGACAAGCGTTATCTCTTAACATCACTATTATCTTTGTCTAGTATGTAGTACATGTGTGTGAACATTACTGTGTTCCGGTTTGAAGGGTACTGCAGCTAGCGAAATTACTGGGCTGTTGAGACTAACCATCAAGTCTCAAAGTAATGAGTGCCAAAGCAGTGATGCCTTGGACTTAGTTTTACTACTCAAAGTTCTGTGTCTCGCTGCAATGGTCATGGACAGGCGTTATCTTTCACCATCCGGAGAGCGTCTCGTTAGTCCTATTACTACTTCATTAAAAAAAAAAAAAACTGAAACTTTTTTAAATTCAATCTCCAAACGCATCACCCTTCTATTTTTAATACGTTTTTCTATTCTTCTGCATCTTATGTATGAGATGCAATCCAAACAGTTCTGTTGACTCTTCGAGTAAACCTCGCTCGGGTGTGATCTCGTTAGCGACCACATCTTACTCTAATTGCAACTAATTATTTGGTTGTTAACCTCTGCTGCATGGGAAATGGGTATAGAACTCATTTGGTAACAGTTTGTCTCTTAAAAACACGAAGATTAAATAGGTCTCGAAACCGCAATTATAATATTGTTCCTATACCTTTGGCAGAGCACCTTGAACTCCTTGGGCTAACCCTTACCCAAACACTTAACTTTGTGTCCTACCTAGAGTCAAGAGCTAAATTAGCTGGGGAAAAAACTGGGCGTCTTGCGTAAGATTAGGCGATATTTCACACCGACACACAAGGACTAGTCCGGTCGTGTGTGGAATATTGCTGCCACTTTTGGGATGGTTCTGCCAAGTACCAACTTCAAGCTCTTGATTCTGTTCGACGTATTAGTGATGAAAATTTGGTAGAAAAAAAACTTTTAAGCCTTGAACACCGCCGTCATACGATTGAATTATATTCAATAAAAATTGTAATACGTATAATTTTCCTAAATAAACCAATTGATACATTGAACATGAATGAACAAAAAATATTTAGTCTATACATAGACTTTAGGTGAATTTACATATTATGTATAATTTTCATACATGACTATATCTATGGTAATTGGTAGGCAGTGGATTACGATAAATATTTACCACATATTTATCCTTTTAATAGTAATAGATACTTACCACAGGTAAAGCTAACTGCTTGGCTTGTATTGCCTATCATAAGTAGATACATAAATTATACAAATCAAAGTCTGTCAAAATCGGGCGTTTTAATATCCTCTCATGAAGCGAAACGCTATGATCGATGTAATGAAAATCTGAAATAGATTTCAATGTCTGCAAAAATCAAATATATCACACACACACACATCATCAGCTATAGGACGTCCACTGCTGGACGTAGGCCTCCTCCTGGGGTTTTGCCAATACTCGCCACGCTTGACAGGCGGGTTGGCGAGCGCAGTTAGGTGTGATTGTTCAAGAAGACGCTGCTGCCCATCTTCCGGATTACATCCCTTAGCCGACTCTTACGGCAACCACGGGTAGAGAGGGTGGTATAGAAAAGTATATTGACTGAGAACCTTGATCAAAACCAATTTTAACTGCGAAAATATAGGGTAATAGTGATTTTGACCAAATAATGTCGGTTTGAAGTGGTATAACCAAGAGTGTTAGTCGAAATAGTTAATAAAAAACATCGGAATTACGAAATGTAATTATTAAATAGTCTGAAATTTAAATCAGACAAAACTACTTTTGACTTCGAAAACCAAGCAAAAATTAACGTTTTTAATAGACTGCACGTTTGCTTCAGATTTTCTTACCGTTTATACCACATAGTTCATCGATTATATTCTGTGTAGTATCGCGTGCGTGTATTCTATATATTCTATTATAGAAGAGAACTACAGAACAAAACGTACTGTAAAGTGTGAAAAAATTCAAATATTGCCTCATTCTTATATATTTTGTTTCAAATGCCAGATGATATTCCCACCGAAATATATATAGATAAAGGTAACAAGACACTCTGAGGCGAATCCTTGCTAATCAACTTCCATCATCCCACTTCTCCACCTACATCCGTATCCGGTAGAAACTGAACCTTTATCACGATTTCCGGTACATTCGGTAGGTGCCGACCTACTTGCAGGTATCGTCAATTGTACAAATACGGACACGTCTATTTGATATCATGTTACAGAGATGTTATGTCACTGCTTGTGATATGAAATCGAGGGGTGGGCTATGCCCATCAGTGGGACTCCAAAGGCAAATAATAACAACTTATGATGTATATCTAGACTCAAAACTTCTAAAAAACAATACAATGTATTAAATGCAATGCCACTGCAAATTTTTAATTAACGTTATAAATAATCAATTAATACATTTAGAAATATTTATATAAACATACACGATACAAATTGCCGTGGTGGTGCCGGCGTAAGAATTGTACCCCACCCTCTCTACCCTCGTGGATGCCGTAAGAGTCGGCTAAGGGATTTATTCCGGAAGATGGGCAGCAGCGTCTTCCTTGAACAATCACACCTAACCGCGCTCGCCAACCCGCCTGCCAAGCGTGGCGAGTATTGGCATACTTTTACATTCAAAGAAAGCTCTTTTAGTTCATTTAAATTATAAAACTGAAATTACAAAAAAATTTAATGAACAAAATTGATACTGAAAAAGTAGAAATTTAGTATTGAAGAACTGACTTAAAATGTTACTTTGTACATGTTAAATGAAAAGTTTTAAAAATTGCTGTGTGCACAAGTGAGTCAAGTATCAAATTTCAAAAGGTTACTTCCCCAGGATATTCACGAGGAAATAGGATGCAGATGTTTTGACATGGTACGATATCTTTACTATTCTACTAGTCTACTTTAATTTTTTTATGAAAACAAGTATGTATGCAAACACCTTCTAAATTAAAAAAAAATGTTTATTGACATTTATTTAAAATACATTAGATGTCAAATTTTAAACTATACTGTACAAATACAAAATATAAATATAATTACTAAATTAAATGTCAATATGTCGTAAAATAAATGTCACAAAACATAATAGAATTTCAACAATCATATAAGCATCAATAATATTATTAATGGAAAAAGATAGTCTGCCCTTTAAAATATGCCCAAGAACATTAAACACTAAACAGTGCTACCTAAGAATTAGATAAACAAAGTAAATTCCAGGGTAATCACTGCTTTAAAACTCATTACTTGGTACCTTTAGCATACTAAAGCATTGACTGCCATATAAGCTCATTTGTTAGTAGCTTTGCTGCATGCTGGCTGGACGTGGGTTCCATTACCACCCGGGACAAATTTTTAAATGTCGGATATACATTATTTTTTTTTGTGTCTGTTTGTTCTAAATGTGTATTATACTGTATTATACTGTATTATTATGTAAGAAGTTAAAATAATGACTACATGCCGTTAAGCCCAAACACAGCTAGGTGTATTAATGATTGACAAGCTAGGTGTTCGACCACAGTTCACCGATTTTTATGAAACTTCTATGGGACCAATCTGAAAGTATATCCTTTCAAATATAAAAATATAATAATTGAAATCGATTAAAAAATATTGGAGCTCTGAGGTAACAAGCATTTTAAAAATACAACCGATTTGAGAACCTCCTCCTTTTTTTGAAATCGGTACAAACGTACCTATTCTATCAGTTTTCTGGTTCCCATCGTAAAAGCTTAGTGGGATGACTGGTTCTAAACCTTCATTTTAGACGGATAACGTAAAAAAACGTAAAAATACATTAATAAGCTTGATAAACGCCTACCTAAAAAATAAGTGAACTAAATATAAACCACTTACATTCTCCACATCAAACATTTCCAAAGAGTTATTTTAAAAACAATGCACAGAAGGAACTACCAACATGTGACTATATTTTTTCCTACTTCCTGAAGGGGTTACCGAATCTCTAACAATGTAGCACAACATATGGCTCTCAATACAAATAGATGTGTATAAAAAGCTCTTAATGAACCAATTCCCTTATAAAAGGGTTGTTTAAAAATAGATAACTGTAAGGAAGTATTCCGGATCTTATAAGGAACACAGATTAGAAAAAAGAAACAGAACATTGTGTAGAAAATGAATGAAGACTCAGGTAAGTACCTACTTTTGTACGATAACCTTATCTGGTTTTTTCTGCCTTATTATTGGCACACCATATCTACTACTTGTTCTCGGATCTTCTACACCCTAAAATTATAGAGATAGATAGAAATCGGTTTTTTATTGTTGACAAGCTAGGTGTTTTAACCACAGCTCACCGGATGTTAAGTGACCGTGTAGTGGAAGATGGTAAAGCACACCTAGCTTGGAATGGAATTAGCTTGCAACTGCCGGAACACACCGTTAGATGATTGGCAGTAGGTTTTCAACTTCAGGGTGGTAGCTAGCCAGCCGAGTACTAGGAAGTATCCTACCACCACGCTATTATTATCTCACGATGTTTTTCTTCACCGGCAGCTCAAGCTCATTGTTAGGGTTTGAACCCACGCCCTTCGGCATGCGAACCGACCGCGCTAACTACTGAGCTATCACAATATCAAAATAAAGCATAAACAGCAAAGACAATGGTAACATTCTAATTTAAAAAAAAAGCTAAGTCGTCGATATTTGTAAGAATCATTTGTTTACCTTTACAACAAACAATCCGTAATAAAATACTCTCCGAATTTACTCACATTCGAATTAGCCCTGTTTTTTATAAACTGTCCCACTGGTGGGCGCAGAGCTCTTCTCATTGCGAGAAGGATAAAACCCATAGTCCACCAAGCTGGCCAAGTCCAGCAGACTTCACACATTTTCGAGAACTTTCTGGTACCCACCACCAGACATAATTAAAAATGTATCCGAACGCCACGAAATCAAGTTGAAAATCTCTCGTCAAGCACCTAAGGGTGTGTTCCGGCCTCACTTGAGAGCCAGTTCCATTCCAAGCTAGGTGTACTTATCATCTTCAGACTTACCATCAGGTCAAGTGTGATCAAACACCAACCATAAAAAAGAAGTAAAAAAATAGGGTTAATCCGGATTTATGTATCTTAGAGACGTTTATACAAGTATAGTTTATAATTTTTAACCAAAAAAAAACGATTTCAGACAGGAAAGTAAAAGGTTCCCTCAAATTCTCTGGGATGCCATCATCAGATCCTGGTTTCCTTATCATGGTACTACCCTTGGGATATCTCCTTTCTAACAAAAAAGAATCATCAAAATCGATTCATAAACAATGAAGCTATCCGCGAACACACATAAAAAAATATATTTATATACGGTCGAATTAAGAAACCTTTTTTTGAAGTCGGTTAAAACTCAGGGCTAATCCGGATCTGTTATCTTACACACACCTTAAGTGTTAGCTTACTAAGTTATGAGTTTGATTAAACATGACTGGCTTAATTGTTTTAATTGACTTCGTAATTTGGGCTTATTAGAATCATTATTCAGATAAAAGTCCAAACGGTGCGTCGATGTACACTTTATAACAACATTTGATAAGATCAGAGTTAAGTTACCAGTTTCCAAGGTATGTTATTATGATTATGGTGCGGTTAAAAGGTATAATATATATTACCACTTATACAGGGGCTTTCATCGAAGCATAGTAATACTTACGGTAAGATGTCTAATGCCAAGCGTCAAATTAATTAATTCTTTGCCTTTTATTTCTAGTAACTACTTTCTAGTAGTCAGCTGACTAATTACCATCATCAAGTTGAAAATCTACCGCCAAGCACTTGACTTGTGTTTCGACAGCCACACTTGAGACCTAGTAACAGTTTAGACATGATGTGTTTACCATCAACCACACCGTCACTTAGCATCAGATGACGAGCGGTCAAACACATAGCCATTCAAACAAAAATTTTACTACTTACTCACTCACTAGAGTGAGTGAGTAAGTAGTAAAATATATACAATATAGGACTAGAATATAGGATAGAATAAAGGATAGAATTGAGGGTAGAATAGAATATAGGATAGAATAGAATATAGGATAGAATAGAATATAGGATAGAATAGAATATAGGATAGATAGAATATAGGATAGAATAGAATGTAGGATAGAATACCTGATTGACTTTATTATAAATAACAACAATCGACATATTATAACATAAAAATTTAAAAATAGATTGTGGTAGTACAACGGCGGTCTTATCGTCCAGAGCGATCGAGGTGATATTTGAGAGGATAAACATTGTCGAGTCGACACAAAGCGCTGTCTGGAGACACACTCCAGGGTTTTCAGTGGATAGGTTCATTAAAATTAATTGTCCCACATAACCACTTTGCCCAACCAAGTGCCGGTGGACCGAATGTTATTGGGGATCGTACCCATGTTCGCTAGATCTACAGATTACGCTAACCACTGAGCCATTTATTTTACAAAACTAGATTTTGATTGTGTTTAGCGTTAAATTATTTATGAAGCCATAATAAATGCTTTCAGTCGATCCCAAATTCTTACAAAAGTTAAAAATTAAGCTTATTTGAATCGGTGTTACTTTTTATCACATCTGTGCGAAATTGTACCGTTTTCAACCACACACCAAATCTTCCCATCGCTCTTCACAAATCTGTCAAGGTGCAGATGGTCTTATTTTTTACAATAAAACGGAAACGGAAAGAGTAGGTGTCTCTTTCTAACGTGCAACTATCTCTGTCGAGGCTTGTGCACAGATTGCGTCCGTCAGCCACCTGTTTGGTAAAAACTGACGATCGTATAGTGCTGTCTTGCCTTGTTTAATATATTTCCTTAGTTGATTTTGCACAACGAATTCTATCTACCTAGAAGATAACTTCAGAACTAAGAAATATGTGAAAAAGTGTTCAATAAAACCAAGTAATTATTCTATAGATGATAGAATTATCATTTGTTCTCTAAATAAAACAATATCATGGCAGAGTTCTGGACAAGGTGTATAGTATGTGTATGCTCTGTAGTTGAAAAGTGTTATTATATTTTCTTTTTATTAACCGACTTCAAAAGAGGAGGAGGTTCTCAATTCGACGGGTATGTTTTTTTATGTTGGTTATCTCAGAACTTTCGACTGGGTGAACTGATTTTGATGATTATTTTTTTATTTGAAAGCTAGTGTTCCCGTGTGGTTCCATTTCAATTTGGTCCAGTTCTGACTATGGCATCCATGAGAATACCATATGAAGTCGGTTTTTTTTTGTTAAAATTTTACTTCTTTTTAAAAGTGACAACTAAACTATGGACCACCTGATGGTAAGTGGTCATCACCGCCTATAGACAACCACAGTAACGATTAAAACTATTTATCCCTATTATTCGAATTTCACTGTTTCTTTAGAATCGAAACGGGGAATTGACTTTTTAAAGTTATTTTTAGCGATGATAGCGTAGTGGTTAGGGCTGTCTGTTCACACGCCTAAGGGTGTTGGCTCAAATTTCAACAGTTAGCTTGATCTACATGTGAAGAAAATAATCGTGAGGAAACCATAGCATAGTGGTATGGCATTTTTAACCGACTTCAAAAAGGAGAAGGTTCTCAAATTGATTGTTTTTTTTTCTAAAACTCAGCAGGATAGGACCCTCAATTCAAGCACCCAACAATGTGTTCCGGCAGCCTCACTCTAGAGCTAGTTCCATTCCAGGCTTGGTGTGTTTATCACCTTCGACCATACCATCACTTAACATCAGCTGAGCTGTGGTATACCTATATTTAGTTTATTTCCGCTTAACACTTGTTTCAGTTACAACATTGATGAGGATTTAAATTTAACTAACTTGACAACAATTTAAAAAAAACTTATCCGCAACTTTACTTAACATCTAAAACTAAAATTTGACATAAAATTAAAAGCTCAACCACAAGATGATTTGATTACAATTGACATAGGGTTTTGAAGTAACTATATTGTAAAAAAAAACCTTATCTCGCTATTTCTCTCCAATATTTAAATTTCACCATTTCCCCCGACATCCTTTCTCACCGCTCGTGAGAGAGCGTAGAGTAAACAAGATTTTGTTTTCTCAACATATCGTCTTGATAGATGACGCGATGTCAACATCGGCGAGTTACCTCACTTGCCTCAGATTGATCGCCGTCATGTGGGTACCTACGTGATATTGTGTCGGGAGCTATGATCTGGATGTCGATGAACTTTTGGTTGGACTTTTAATAACAATAATAATTTATTTGCGTGAAAAATTTTCAGGACATGTTTTGTTACACACCGGCGACGAACAAAAGTTCGAGACCGTATTTCGGTATCGCAGTTACTGTTATGCTTATGACTCTCAAGTGGAGCTCTTGTCTGTATTTGACTGGCACGGATTGGACTTGACCAAGACTGGACTTTGACTATGGAGATAACGAAGCTGAAAAATGAAGACTGCGCACAAAATACAGAAACATTGAAACTGGAAGAATGCACAGAGTGCGATGCCAAGAAAGAGAAAAAAAAGTGGAGCTGGGCAGTATACGTTGCTTGACGAAGTAATGACAGGTGGAGTATGGTTGTACCAGAGTGGTGTCCTAGGCTAGGTGAGCGGAGCGTTGGTTGTCCAGCCGCAAGATGGGTCGACTATATCCTCACCGTCGCGGATCGAACCTGGACCAAATTGGCACAGGACCGAGGCAGATGCCATAACAACAGAGGCCTATACCCAGCAGTGGGATAAATAAGGCTGTGAATGGTGATGATGATGAAACATATTTATGTTTAAACAAACTTACAAAGTAACGATCAATGACTAAGCTTGAAGCATAACCCGAAATATGACTAAAGCTTAAACAATTCTAAGCTACATCTGTTAAATATTCTATAAATACTATATGACAGCACATTTCCACCTATTTCTACACGATTTGTTCCAAGACACATTAATCATAGCTTATTACAAAATACCCCGATCTCTTTTCACGGGTAGTTTTGATTTACAGCTCAAAGGGTTGGGTTGACAACCCTGTTTATTTTAAATCTTGTTTAGGTTTGATCACGTGGTTCTAATTAATATAAAATATTTTAAAAAACATAACTTCAAATGAAATAATTTGTGTTTAGTATTTATAACTGCTTACTGAAAGTATTAGTATATAGTATTATTAATAGTATAGCTTTATATAATACTAGCTGTGCCCCACGGTTTCACCCGCGCTAGATGCCTACGTCATAGTAGCTTTATGCATGCAAAGTCTCAGCCCGATCGGTTTAAAATTGACAAAGTTTCATACAAACTTTCATCCCCTATTTTATCCTCTTGGGGTTAGAATTAATCAAAATCCTTTCTTAGCGGATGCCTACGTCATAACATCTACCTGCATGCCAAATTTCAGCCCGATCCGTCCAGTGGTTTGGGCAGTGCGTTGATAGATCACTATGTCAGACAGTCAGTCAGTCACCTTTGAGTTATATATATTTAGAAGATAGATAGAAGTATATAGTATCCATCGTCTTTTGCAACTAATATTTTTTAAGAATTGGTCGGAAAATTAGATTATACCTTAGAAAAGTTGAAATTGCGAGGCAAGCATAGATGTCCACGCACAATGGGATATTATTTGAGGATGCACACACACAAATACTTTGATGTATTTATGTGACGTAAGACCTTGACGTTCCTACTTATGTGTGTTAGCATATAGCAATAAAAGTATGTAGTATTACTTATTTTTTATACAACATTATTATATACTAGGGCCTAAAGTATCTACATGAAACATTTCACCCGGATCCGTTGAGTAGTTTACGCGTAAAGGCGAAACAAACAAACAAACTCACATTCGCATTTATAATATTAGTTAGGATGTAGTACCTCTTAAATAGTCGGTATATAAAGAAGTTGAGCTATCCGTACCTCTCTATTTCTCTGCGGATTTCACTATTTGATATTGAAAATCGAAAGTTTTGTACAATAAATAAATATCGCAGGATGTTCCACACAGCGCCATCTAGCCCCAAAGTAAACAAAGCTTGTTACCAGATAACTGATAGAATACTTTTAAACTTTTTTTTGTAAATACATACTTACTATACATACAGATCATCCAGACACAGTTATTTATAGTCACATAAATGTTTGTTTAGTGGGAATCGAATCCACGCCCTACAGCTCTTGAAGCAGATATTCTACCAAATGAGCTATCAGGATAATCAAAACTTCTAATTAAACTTTTGTATAATTATAAAAATTCTATGTTTTGTAATCAAGTTGTCAAAAACATTGCAACCGTGCCAAGCCGGGACGTGTAATAAATAAAAATAAAAAAAACATAGTATTGAACTGTCACCTCTGTCACGTCTTTAGTACGCCATAGCTCAATGCTGTTACTCCTTAAAACATTTGGTTTCATGAGAATCTACGTAGATATAATTTAGTATGTAATAAAATATGCCCATAAAGTTTGCGTAGATTAAACTAGGTGTGCCTAGGCGTGCCTAGTTGCTGCATCACCTCCTTCCTACTGAATTTACGCAATCCACTTATAACTTTAACGCAATTTGTAACGTCTTCATTTATGTAATCTATCTAATATTCGAAGCGATGACTCACAACGTTAAGAGAAGGCTGCACGATTAAACAAGATTTTTGTTATGATATTTGAAATGAACTAAAAAATGTTATTTTTAAAACCTTTTCCGTTCATTCACAAGTAAAAAAATACGATAGATAGAAATTCACCCGATACTTTTTATATTAAAAAATTTGATGAAAAACAGATATTTTCGCTTGTTTTGTGTGGATTATACAGTAAAAAAACTCGCAAATCGAGCATACCATTCATTATCCGTTTATTAGAAAAATCTTGACTGTCTTGTTTATTTGGAAGTGTATACTTCAAGTGCTGTAGAGCGTGGGTTCGTTTCCCACTTGGGACAAACATAAAGGTTTTATCTGTGTATATATCTTAGATAGGTACTGTACTGTACCAGACAACTGATAGACTATCAGATATCTGGTACTTATTGTACAAGCTATGCTTAGTTTAGGGCTAGATGGCTAGATACATTCGATCATACTATCGGATTGGGAATCGAACCCACGCCCTACAACTGAGCCAACAGGGCTGACATTTTTCAAGGTAATACCCGCCGATTTATTTAACTTTGAAATCGACACAGCAACGTGATTGCCCCTTGAATCTATTAACTTTATCCTGCTATTATCTTTTAACTTCCAAAACCTGCAAACAGCATATTGAATTCGCGACCCTCTTTATTCGCACACCTGTTGATCTGATTTTATAGCGCTCCACCCTACAGTCCGCCCCATAATGGCAGGAAGTAAAGGTTTGCTGAAGATTTGCCAAATGGTGCGTCGTTTTCGGCTGGTGGGGTAATGTACTGAACAGGTGATGGGTTATGCCAAGGTTGATACTTTGTTATGAATATGTGTAGTTTGAAGTTTCGGTATTTTGGTTGGGAGACCGTCTGGATGTCCAAGTTTCGAATCCCACAGCACGAATGTCATTTCTAAGTTATGTGTATATTCAAACGGTGAAGGAAAGGATCGCGAGTAAACCCAGGCCTTTTTTTTATAGCTGACAGGCTAGGTGTTTGACCACAACTCACCTGATGTTAAGTGATGGTGTGGTCGAAGATGGTAAAGCACACCTAGCCAGGAATAATGCTTATAACAGCAGTGAAAATCACGGAAGGGAGAATGAATGAATGAATGAATGAATAACTCTTTATTGTACATACACACTTAAAATTATATAATACAGAAGAAATAAACTAGTTAATAGGTGTAACAACAGGACACAGGAAGACCTTTTCTTTTTTTAAGGGTAATAAGGCTGATAAGGCTACCAAAACCCCCCTTTAGGTTTTATTTTGAGGGAGGTAGCTAGCCGAGTGCTAGAGAACATTCTACAGTTTCCTCGCGATGTTTTTCTTCACCGGCAGCTCAAACTCGCAGTAAGTTTAAGTTTATTCATGTGGCAGTTATAAAAATTGTAATAAAGTACAACCAAAGGGTCGGTTTTTTAATTTTTATAATAAGAATGGAACACGAGGGTAGTTGAGGGATGTACAACGCTGTTTCCGCTCCGAACGGGTTATGGGAAGACACATGCGTCCCTGATTTCCGGTAAGACGCTACGATTTCGAAGCACCTGGCCAAAAAGAACTTGAGCCCCACTTTAAAAAAATAAAAACCCTTTAAAAACGAGGGAAGAATCGAACCTCTTTTGCCCCTTTCTTTCTTTTTTGTACCTTGTCTATGGATATTGGAGCGTATTTTTAAATATAGAATTTTTCAGAATTAGGTTTGCATGCTGTTTTGTTTTTTCTGATGTGCATATGGCCAAAAGTTATTTTGGGTGTGGCATGTGCCACCATTTGCGACAGACGGTGATGTCACTTATTATTCGATTTATTCCGAAAGGGTTAGTGTTTTTGTCAAAGTTGTACCAATTATAGAACGTGACGTTTCGTTTCACGTGTCGTTCGAACAAAGATTTACTACAAATATACTTATCTATAATAGTTATATATAAAACGACAATAAAGTCTTAGTCATTGAAAATCAATAATTCAAAATGATTCAAGAAAGGAGATGTCGGGTGTTTGATGTGTGGTATTAAAAAGTAAAAAATCTTGTTTATGGTTTATTTGAGACAGATGCGGCTGTCTGTTGGCTAATGGACGATGGTGAAAGTGAAGTTTAGCACCTCTGACCCCAGTACTGTAGACAGGCAATTAAAATATATGCATTCGAAACATGCACAAAAACAGTTGGGAATCTATGCCGTTTTTGCGATACATGATTTTGATTCGTATGTTACGAAAGGTTAATAAATGTGATATTTATAATAAAGACTGAAGGTCTATAAAAAGTTGTTTTGAATATTCATTACTAAATACTCAATATTTTAAATGTTGGCAGACTACGTGTATATACATATGTAGGCTTTATTATAAACTTAGTAGATACTTCCTAATTGCCCTGTAAGGGCATAACAAGAGTGTAGAGCGATGTGATTCATTCCATAATAAATTCTATTAGAATTAGTTAAAACTAGTTTCCTTAAGTAAAAATGATGATATTGATAAAAAAAAGTGCTAGATCATAAAGACCTCGACCTACCTCGCTCCTCCTTGATTTACCTCGGGTTTATCTCTTTATCAGGAGGTCACCTAGGTAGGTATCACCACAGTACTGTGTCCCAGTTTGAAGGGTAGTGCTGTTAGCGAATTTACAGAGCTGTTCAGACTAATAATTAAATTGAAAAGTTGAAAATTGAAAAATGTTTATTTTCTGTAGTAATAATCTAATGTCTCAAAAGTAATGAGCATTTACATAAGAAAAGGTGCTGCTCTATGCATGGTAAAGGCATGGTCATTGCACCGGTACTCAGATCTTTGAATAATAAAACAAAATCCAGGGCATCACTATATTAGCAATAAAGCTGCCACCTGTTACACTAATTGTTATTTAATTCATTACGTGTAAGTTTTGGTATGAACTATAAAAAGATCTATCCATCGCTGTTGTGGCGCTTATAATTGGAGACATTCGATTAGATTTGAGGTTAGTCTCATTAGCCATGAAATTTCGCTAGCTGTGCTAGAAAGTGTTTTTAAATCGGGCATCAAGTCAGCTTTTATGGTGTACTATTATTACCCAACTATCTAAAAAAGAGGGGATAGTTTTATTATTTTCTGTTTGAGATTTTCACCCTATTAACTGGGGAAAATTTATGAACATCAAGGAAAGTGTACAATTACCAGTACAGATTGTAAACATGATTGTACAATTACCAGTAAAAACTAATCACGATTGTACAGTGTACACGTTTAGTTACCAGTAAATGCTGTAAACACGATTGTCCAATTACCAGTCAAGACTGTAAACACAATCGTCCAATTACCAGCTAAGACTGTAAACACGATTGTCCAATTACCAGTCAAGACTGTAAACACAATTGTCCAATTGCCAGTCAAGACTGTTTACACGATTGTACAGTTACTAGTAAAGACTGTAAACACAATTGTACAATTACCAGTTAAGACTGCAAACACAATTGTCCAATTACCAGTAAAGGCTGTAAATACGACCAGTAAAAATTGTAAACACGATTGTATATACAATTACCAGTAAAGACTATAAAGTTTGCGAGGTCATTGTTAAGATATCATGTGAATTTTTAAAGTTATTCAAACTACAATTCGATATGGTCGTCAATTCGGACTCACTTTCTTTTGCATTGAGTTAGAGGTGAATCTGGTCATTAAGACTTTCTTACACCATTACAGTGTGTTTTAATCTTTCGAATTCGTTACAATTGCTGTTATTGTGCTGGTGAAAAGTGGAAAAAATGTTGATGGGGTCAAATTTACATTCACTTGCATTTTAAGTTTTATTTGCTTATTCAAATTCGTTTTCTTCTTTCATTTCTGAACATAAAGGGTAATTGCTTAACATTTAGGTATTGCGTTTTCAATTAAGTGTTATATAGGGTTACTTGACAAGATAGTTCTTAGCTGAAAAGTATTTTTTCCATCAATAGATTGATAACTCTTTATTGTTCACACTAAAATTACAAAATTGAAAAAAAAAAACACTATTTAAATATAGTGCAACAATTGGCGACCTTATCAGTTCGAGTGATCTCATCCAGGTAACCTTATTGGATGATGAGGTTTAAAGAAGGTGAAAAGGTTTTCTATAGGACAGGCCTTGATTGCAAAAAATCTATTCTGTTATTTTTCTAGAATGAATGATTTTTCCTTGAAGCAGATGAGTTTTTCATCATCAGGGTTGGTACCATAGTAAATTTTGTTCGCAATGATAAGGATAATGAGTTCCTTACAACTCATTACTACCAATCAGCGGAAAACTAAATAGACAAAAATCAAAGCTAAATATCAGCGAGACTTACCATCGAATACCTCAATGTAACAAGCAATAATGCCCTGGACATTATTTTGTTACTCAAAGGTAGGTAGGCCTGTAATGGTCATAGACAAGCGTTTTCTATATTTAATCTAATATCTTTAAACGAGCAATTCTTGTATATATGTATATATATAATCTGAATCTCGGAATGTGCTCCAACGATTTTCATGAAATTTAGTATGTAGGGTGTTTCGGGGGCGATAAATCAATCTAGATAGGTTTCATTTTAAGAAAACGTCGTTTTATCCGTGCGTAATTTTCAGCCGAGCAAAGCTCGGTCAACCAGGTAGTATAGGGTAACAAAAATCTTAAATTTATATTTAAAAAGTTTTATCATAAACAAACTCAAATGGAACGTGCAAAGTTAATTTTATAGTAATGAATGGAAATGGAATCTATGTCAACAATGATATTTCTAATTGAATTAAAATATTTACTTTCGTGGTAAAACTTACGATTGTGTAATGCTATTATGATTTTTGGAATAGAATCATTATACATATATGAGAGTCACCATACAAATGCAATTGTTTCTAATTGCTTCTAAACAACTTCAATGTAGGAACTGCCATTTTAAGGCCTACCATTATCTCTTTTTGCCTCGCCGTCAACCTAACGTAAGCACGTAACCAAAGCTGATCAGCTGAGCAGCCCGCATGAGGGATGAGAGGGGCAAGCGTGAACGAAGAGACGTAAGCTCGGGTACGGAGAGACGTAAGCGCTGGGACGAAAAGCCGTAAGCGCGGGAACTGCAAGTTGACCACGCACTGCAACCGCAGTTCGTGAGCTCGTTCCGATGCGAGGCGTTATAATTCCGAACTGAATGCGTTGCAGTAGGTTCCACACAAATAATACTGAACGGCTCGAGTTGACACGGTAATGATGCCTGTTCTGGTTGATATGTGTGCTATGACCTTTATTAGGCTGATCCTGTGTTATTAATTATCAAAAACTGGAAATGATAAAGAATATAATTATATACATATATGAATACATGTCACTATCAAAGATTACGATCAGATTATCAGTTTAGTTCATCTCATTACTTTTACATAAAAATAAAGCGTGAATAATATCTTGTATATTATAAAGAATAATTAGTAATAAATAGCAAACTTATGTTTAAAGAATCACGATTGCGGATGCACTGGACATGAATCTTTCTAGACCTGACCTAATGATCACTACATATAATAAAACAAAGTCGTTTGCCGCGTCTGTCTGTCTGTCTGTTCCCGATAAACTTAAAAACTACTGAACGGATTATCATACGAGTATACGAGATTATCATGAGGAAAGTTTAGATATATAATTTGTCAAGGTTTTATATAAATTGGTTGAAATATGATGATAATTGTTAGTAGAATCGGAAAATTCAAGCCACCTGGGAGCTTTAATCGAAAATGCTGCCTAATCCTTTTGAGATATAATAAAACAATGCATGATGGGTTATTCCTCTTTTTTAGATCTACAAAAAGTCTGCGGTGGCATATTATCTACCTTTTAAGGATTGCTTACCCATTCTTACTACCCGTGCGAAGCCGGGGCGGGTCGCTAGTACCATATAAATGATTCATATTACTTTTGAGTGGATCTAATCGTGTTGTATATTATATAATTAATTCACATAAGCTTTCGAAAAGTTACACTAAACATGTGAGTTAACTTTATCTATCGTCATGCAAATCTATGAACATTCATACATTTGGATTCCATGTCTGTTGAGCGAGGACGGACTTAGGATATTTATTAGAGGTAAAATTAGTTTGGAAGGTAGTATGTAGGTATACATAGGCTGATATTTTGCTAACCCGATTTAGCCCTGTTTTTTATAAGCTTGTAATACGTCTATAATCTAGAAAAGACAGAGGTGCCTGTCATGGGATTCGAACCCAGGATTTCCAGATTGGAAGTCAGGTCTCCCAACTAGGGTGCTGAAATTCATTTTTCATTTTGCTACTACCTACTTAGCTGAATTTCGGATGAATATTACTGTCACGTCGCCATTAAATTTGCAAGTAAAAAAAAAAAAATATTGGGTAGCTTTTTTAAATATTTTAATGGTGGTTAATAATTTTTTTCATTACATTTTTGGTTATGATTTCGTTATCTAGTTTATTTTTCACTATAAAGCACAAGAAGCTAGCAAGTAGTGTTTGTTCCCAAAGTTTCATATATTTATCAGGTTTTCAAATGAATTCAGAAATTTTAGTGAGTACGAATAACGAAACTAAATAGTGCCAAGATTTTATGGTTTTCAGTTTTTTATGTATACATATTGTTGGGCATTCTTAAACATCCCGTGATTTGTAACTTTTTCTACTAGGGAATATCATTACTCATTTTTCAATTTCAATTGTAATTTTTTACATATTTTTTAGTTTTATATTGTGAATAAATTTTTACATATTTATTTAAATATAATACGACAAGATCATTAACGTTTCTCTAAATTATTCGTAACTAAGTACTCCTACTTTACATATTATATGATTTGTAAAATTATTCTTTTCCAATAAAAAATAATGTTTATTCACACAATTTTTTTCAGGGACAACAGTCCCCTGCACGCCCCGCTCTGATTGCGGACCTGGTATCGACCTCACATGCGCGGGCGCAATCATGCCCGAGTACAGTTAATCGCGCGGATTAATGCACGCTTCCATCTGACCTGTGCCCTGCAAGAATGGTACGATGATACCAGCACCAAGAAATATTTCCCTGCACCATGAGTCAAAAAGCTTGTACACACGTGATACGTTTTTGTTTTATCAAAAAAGTTTTTAAGTATTATATCAGTTATCTGATTCCCATAATGTAAACTTTTCCTAAAAGTTAAATTGTGGTGAGTAAAACACATAATATCACAGAAGATTATATCGACCTGGAAACGATAGCAAAATGACCTGAATGCACGTACTATGTTTAAAAAAAAAACTTTGAGAAATAAAAATCGCTACTTACTCTTTTTCAGTCTTGTCTAGAAGAGATCCGACTTGTATTTTAAGAGAAGCATTCCATACAGGAAGTTCATTGCCTACTTTCAGGTAGATTTCCGTAACCTAGCAACACTGCCTCGGCGTGAAGATACGCCATCTGTCAATAGCATTAAACCAGTGTTTGCTGTTAGACTAATGATCTCTGATGGAATGTTGACTCGGCCTTTTATTGATTTGATTCGGCTCCACAGAATATCTTGTTCTGTAACTTTGGTTTTATTTCTTGTTTATTTTGGAACTTAGCTTGTTTATTAGCTTCCGACATATTTTGTATTATATTATCGTCATAATTATTTATTTTATTAAGTAGATGTTTGATGTTGGTAAATTCTGAATGTAACTCTTTTAGACGCAGTTTAATTTTTATATTTTTTTATAAAGGACTATGTACCTACAGAAGTAATGTACCTACTAAGTAAAAAAGTTTATACGATTTTTTTTTAAATGTTAAAGTAATGAGACAAGCGAGATGCTTAGATGATGGTAAGTCTATCCATGACCATTGGAGCGATATAAAGAGCTTTGAGTAGCAAAACGAAGTTCAAGGCATCGCCGCAACAACTTTCAGACATTTGGTGAGTCTTTAGCTTCCCTTCAAATCAGAGCATTGAATGTTTAAACACATTACTGTTTAGCGACACAATATCTAATACCGCTGTATCTAATTAGACAATCTCGGGCTAAGGAGATCTACCACCTTTTAAATGCTGATTCTGCAGAATTTCTGTAGTAAAAAGTATATTTATATCAGTATATTTTTTTAATATGTATATGTTTAGCACACATATTAAAGACATACAAACCAACATAAATACTTACCAAAAATTTAATAAATAAATAAATATTGTAGGACACATTACACATAGCGCCATCTGACCCCAAACTAAGCAGAGCTTGTGTGATGGAAGTCAGATAACTGATAGAATACATAAATACTTTTTTGTTGTTGTAAATACATATTTATAATACATACAGAACACCCAGACACAGAACAAACATTTATTTATACCATAAAATGTTTGTCCTTGGCGGGGATCGAACCCACGCTCTACAGCTCAGGCAGACATACTCCCAATGAGCCAACAGGGCTGTCAACCAAGATAAATCATTAAGTATTACTATATTTTTCTAGGTTAAAAATCTAAATCTAACACCAATGATGAACTTCTCAAAACGTCAGTAGTTCACCTCTTATCATTTATCAACACATGTCCCATAGCACGTGCGCTCGCAGCTGCCAGCAAATAAAAAAAAGTAAATAAAAAAAACATGGAAGTGCAGCCATCTTGAAGGATACGGCTTTTTCTAACGCCAATACGGCAATGCAGTCACAAGTAGGTAGGTACTCCAGCCAGTGTTTGAGGCAAGTGGTATACAATTTCAAAAGAAATAGTGTGGATATTCTCGCACACATGTATATTTCTCTTAAATGTTAATTATATTCGACTACTTAATTTACTCGTAGTATGTTTGGTATGACATTTATATTTCGGTGCACAATTTCTAGAAAAAAATTGTGTTGATATTCCCGCCCACATCACTACATATTATAAAACAAAGTCGTCCGACGCGCCTCTCTGTCTATCTGTCTGTTCACGATAAACGAAAAACTACTGAACGAATTATCATGCGAGTTTCACCAATAGATAGAGTGATTCATGAGGAAGGTTTAAGTATAATTTGTCACGGTTTTGTGTAAATTGGTTGAAATATGATAGGAGCTTTCATCGACAACGCTGCCTAATCCCTTAGATCCTAATAGATCAAAAGCCCCGTGTATATATAATTGTTGTTAAGTAGGTATTTATTATATTCTTCTTCTTATCGACTACTAACTGTGGTTTTAAACAGTTGTTTCGTGTTTCTTTTACATTTGTAAATAGTGAGTTGAGTCAAGAATAGTATGTATTTCCTTCCCCTTAGTTTAAATGAAATTTTATTGGACCCCTCCCTTTTTAGGTCACGTAATGGATGCCCCCCCAAATCAATGCCGAAGAACAAGTTGTTTTGATGGAGGAAAGGGAAACCTTTGCCCAGATGTAAAACACTTCAGGCTGGACATAAAACATAAATTCAAAAAATTATAATTAGGTGTGTATGAACACTTTCCAGTTTTCTAATTTTATTATTTTACATCGAAAGTGCCAGTCGTTAATATTTTGTGTGTGGTATAACAGCGTCCATTATTTAAAAGTATTTTTTAATGCCGATATTTTCATGAAGGTGAACGACATTGTTCTATGAAACAGTTGATTTTTGAGCTTATCAGCGCTGAAGTTACAGCGTCAACATCTCATGAACAGTGAACACCTTATATAAAGTGAACATATTATAAAGTATATATATTATTTCAGGTAAGTGCTTAACTTTTCAATGAGCTTTAAACATGTTCAACTTTAAGTTCATTACAACAGTAATTCATGTTAGAATGTTTTCAGTAAATGTCAATGTCTGATAAAGGTGCCTTGTAAAGCTTAGCTAATAACTTGTAGAATTTGCTATTCAAATGTCATACTACTTGTCTCAAATTTATCTTTATGATCTACAAGTAATAACATAAAAACTCTCATTGTAATTTTAAAAAAAATATAGTTGACAGGCTTGGTATTTGACCACAACTCACCTGATGTTAAGTGACAGTGTAGTCGAAGATGGCAAACACATCTAGTCTGAAATGCAACTGGGTCTCTAGTGAGGCTATCGGAACACACTGTTAGATGCTTGGCGATAGATTTTCAACTTAAGGGTGGTAGCTAGCTAGCCGAGTACTAGAAAGTACCCTACCATCTTGCAAATTCGTTGGAAATTTTGACCTTTACCTTTACTCTATAAGTTGGCGTAATCATAAATAATATGTTTACGGACAAGGTATGGAACAAGCTGCCGGCTTCCTTGTTTCCTGAGAGATATAATCTAGATCTTTTCAAGGCCAGAGTGACTAGGTATCATCTAAGTTGGCGTGCTTTATCTTCGACCACATCATCGCTTACCATCAGGAGAGTTA
Organism: Biston stratarius; assembly: GCA_950106695.1. Classification (NCBI taxonomy): domain Eukaryota; kingdom Metazoa; phylum Arthropoda; class Insecta; order Lepidoptera; family Geometridae; genus Biston; species Biston stratarius. The sequence goes on from OX467112.1 coordinate 8,955,786, forward strand.
GCGGTCAAACGCGGACTTATCAGTATAAAAAAATACAAAGGTTCTAGCTATTAAAGTTAAGAGGAACTAACTATTCTTATTTTATACGAACCGTACATTTTTCGAAACAAAAAGTACATAATACGCATAAAATAGCTATCATTAAAGGAAAACTACTCTTTAAACCAGTTTGTTATTCTAAATTAAATTTAAACATATAACTTCAATATATTTTTGTAATCGCCTTTTAATTTCCTTTGTTTAGATACCCTACTTGAGTATTTTTTTTTTAATTTATTAACCTTTTAATATTCGTGCTTAAAACCGCCTTTTTTCAAACATCTATATAAGAACACTTGGGTTATTAAGACGAATCTAATAATTAATTGTCGCAATCCATTCGGCCGTTTGGAAGAAACGAGGTAAAAAAGAAATATACATATATACAAGATACGCGCGAAAAACATAACCCTTTCTTAGTAGTCGGGTAAAAACATCATGGATAACACATATGGCGTACGATGGCGGCCTTATCGCCTAGAGCGATTTCTTCCAGGCAACCTTTGGATGGGAAATAATCAAAGTAGTAAAGTTTGGAGTATCTGGCTTAATCATATGTAAGTAATTAAGTAGAATGAAAATGCATGGGAACATTTTCTTATTTTACACTATGCCAGTTTATGTCGGACATTCCTAGCTAGAATGGTGTAAGGATTGTCTACATTATTCTACCTTCAATCAAACAAATTGAAAAACAAACAAAATTAAAGTATTAAAAAAAATACAACCAGTTCATAGCACGTGTTTGCCGACACATGTGCACAAAAAGAGCATTTTTTAATATCAAAAGGAAGAATCGAAAGTACTTTTTCAATGATTTCCAAGCAATGCAGCCACCACCTTAACTTTATTAACCAGCCTAACTCGACCTCTATATAGAGCAAGTTTCTATTCACTCAGTGAGAAGATTTCAAAGAGGAAGTATCAAGACTATTTGGTCACTTTACTATTCTGTTCTTATGAATGAACCTACATTTGAATTAAACGTTTCCGGTGGCGGTACTTTAGTGATATTAAAATTGTTGGCGATTTAATAGTGATGCGAGTAGAATCGGTAGATCTACAAAAATATGTGTTAGTTTGCAACATCGTTAGATTGTTGCCGGTGATTGCGGCTGAAGGACTAGTTAGTATCCAAGGCCAAGAATAAATTAAAAAAATATATAATATTTTTATTTGTTGTCGGTAATTTTGCTTCATCATCAGCCGTATGACATCCACTGCTGGACATAGGCCTCCCCCATAGGAGGGGTTTTGTCAATTCACGCCACGCTTGCCAGGCGGGTTGGCGAGCGCAGTTAGGTGTGATCGTTCAAGGAAGACGCTGCTGCCCATCTTCCGGATTACATCCCTTAGCCGACTCTTACGGCAATCACGGGTAGAGAGAGTGGGGTACTATTCTTACGCCGGCATCACCACGGATTTGCTTAGCAATCATCATTATAAGCCTATCGAAGTCCACTGCTGGACATAGACCACTCTCAAGACACGCCACTCAGTCCGATCTTTTCGCTTCCTTTTTTCGGTTTTCGTTTTTTTATTTATTATTTAAAAGTAATGAGGTGACCCATACACTCTCCTGATGGTAAGAGATCACGCATGTTCATGAGACCATTGCAGCGATAGACATAACTTTGAGTAGAAAAACAAAGTCCGGGGCATCGCTGCTTTGGCGCTAATTACTTTGAGACTTTCGATGGTTAGTCTCAATAACCCGGTAATTTCGCTAGCTGCAGTACCCTTCAAACCTGAACACAGTAATGTTTACGCACTACTGCTTGGCGGCAGAATATCTAGTTCTGTGGTGGTACCTAACTAGAAGACTTCCTGACAAGGAAATCTACCACCAAGTGAAATATAGGTACATTAATTCGCTTAATAAATTCGGATTAAATTCGTAGAATTTCTTAATCTTCCCTTTAAATTTATCATTATATGAGTTTATTAAATTCTTAATAACAAACAGACTTTACATTAAATTAAATTAAATTTTACACTATTAACATACGAGTATTTATATGATTTAAGAAACTTTAATTACTATATCAGTGTATGCTAAAACAAATGAAAAAAGACATTACTATAAAAATATAATAAAATTAAAACTGCAAGAGTGTGATTAAAAGTAGAATTGATTAGAAAAGTGGTCGGTGATTGAAAATAGAATTAATTAATTAGTATGTACATAAAATATTAAAATACATTGAATCTTGAAGTGGATTCAAGACATGTGTATGTTACACTTAATCTAATCCTGTTTTACTTGGTGGTAGATCTCCAATAAGACGTTTAAAGGTACCACTGCAGTATTAGATATTTGCCAAGCAGTAGTGTATAAACATTACTGTGTTCCGGTATGAAGGACACTGTAGCTAGAGAAATTACAAAGCTGTTGAGACTTATCATTCTCATCGTTCTTCTCCAAAGCTCCAAATTAGCTATACTCTGAACTTATTTTTGTTAATCAAAGTTTTGGATATCGCTGTAATAATCATGGCAGGAGTTGTCTCTTACCATGTGGAGCCGGTTCCATTCGTCTTATTTAACATTTAAAATTAGGTTGTATATGAACTATGTATATGCCGTGGTGGTGCCGGCGTAAGAATTGTACCCCATCTTCTCTACCCGGAGTTACCGTAAGAGTCGGCTAAGGGATGTAATCCGGAAGATGGGCTGCTGCCCGTCTTCCTTGAACAATCATACCTAACTGCGCTCACCAACCCGCCTGCCAAGCGTGGGGAGTATTAGCAAAACCCCTCCCTAGGAGGAGGCCTATGTCCAGCAGTGGACGTCCTATGGCTGATGATGTGATGATGTGTGATGTGTATATGAACTTATATTTAATTAAGTAAGTACGTTTTTTTATGGTTGACAAGCTAGGTGCTTAACCACAGATCACCTGATATTAAGTGACGGATCGGTCAAAGATGATAAAGCACACCTAGCCTGGAATGGAACTGGCTCTAAAGTGAGGCTGCCGGAATACACCGTAAGGTGCTTGTAGGTAGATTTTCAATTTCAGGGTGGTAGCTAACCAGCAGAGTACTAGAAAATCTCACGATGTTTTCCTTCACCTGCAGCTCTAGCTCATTGCTGGAGTTTGAACACGCCCTTCGGCGTGTGAACTGACCGTACTAATCACTGGGCTATCAGCGCTACAAAAAAAAAAACAATGCACTAAATGACAACAAGGCACTCAACTCAAGCAAGCAATGTAAGACATAAGGTATTCTAAATAATGTTCTTTGCATGTCTCTATGGTGCCATGGAAGCCGTTTTATCTGTGATATGATTCCAACAAGAACAGATGCCGCTAAAAATGTGCATCCAAAATATGCGGGTATTGGGTCAAATTCCGTTTTTTGCAATTAGCAAAGCAAGTAATATTTTTATGTTAAAAACTGGAAAGAAAGCCTCTGGCATTAGAATCTAAACATCTGGGAGTCGAACGTTTGTATAGTTTTGATCCTTTATGGATTTATGTTACGTTAATTTTGTATTATGTTTGTTACCACTTGTAATGCATTATATTTTTTTAATGCTCGACAGGCTAGTTGTTTGACCACAGCTCACCTGATGTTAAGTGACGGTGTGGTCGAAGATGGTAAAGCACACTCAGCCTGGAATGGAACTGGCTCTCAAGTGTGGCTGCCAGAACACACCGTTAGATGCTTGGCGGCAGATTTTCAACTTGAGGGTGGTAGCTAGCCAGCCGAGTACTAGAAAGTACCCACCACGCTATGGTTTCCTCACGATGTTTTCCTTCACTGGCAGCTCAAGCTCATCGTTGGTGTTTGAACCCACGCCCTTCGGCATGCGAACCGACCGCGCTAACCACTAAGCTATCATCGCTACAAAATTTGTTAAACCTATCAATATGTCTAGTATCTGATTGTAATTTTTGCATGACATACCTGTTTCTTTTTACTAAGCATACTAGACGATGATCTCACCAGATGAAAAGAGATGCTGTGGCCGAAGATAGAGTGAGCTTGTCTAAGAAGTACCTATTCACATTTTTCTCGAGTTCTGTTCATACATTAGCTGTTCTTAAAGTAAAAAAAGTAAAGAAAGTTGTGTTAAAACGAATGTCAATGTTTTTGACGAGAGAATATGTTTAATGGCTTCGTTTTAGCGGATCAAAATTAGTTGTACCTACTATCGATATAGCAGTGACAGCACGACAAAATCCCACATGTTTTGATTTTTTTATACAGTTAAAAATATCGGAAATATTTTTCGGAAATCCATTAAAAAGCTCTACTATTAATCATATTGCATCTGCCTTCCCTGCGGCATCCATTTGGAAGTAAAAAATGTTTTTGTCCTAGAATGACGATTTTTTTTAGTAATTTTGTTAATGAATATGTCTGTTGATCAATATCTTGCAGCAATGAAATTGCAAAATTTTTACAAATTTATTAATATTTGGTTGATTTTGTAGAAATTATTTCATTAAAAAAATTACATTGACATGAGACATTACAGTGACATTGACATTTTGACTTGATTTCATTAATTAGTGAAAGTTTAGCTACTATCTCAGTAAGTTAACCTAACTCATAGCTTTAATAACAAAAATCAAATTTGTTTCTTTGTAGTTCCATCTCCTTTTTACTAAAGAACAAGTAGAAGGACGGTCATTCATCACCCATGCTTCTTGGAAATTTCTTGGACACCGAATCAAACGCAAAAAAAATATATTTCACGTTTCTCATCCGTACGGTTAAGGAATGTCGGCTTTCTCGTCTCCTGAGGGATAATATAAACTGAATCTTTTCAAGGTTAGAGTGAATAAGGCTCTGCGTGCTTCATCTTTGATCACATCATCAACAAAAACAGGTGAGTTGGTAGTCAAAGGCGAACTTCATCACCATCATCATCAGCCTTTTGTAGTCCACTGCTGAACGTAGGCCTCTCTCAAGAAACGCCACTCAGCCCGATTTTCGGCTTTTCGCTTCCATCCACCACCATCCGTCCTGCGTATATCGTCACTCTATCGAGTCTCAGAGCGTCCTACGCCACAGATAATAAAATAGCAATATTAATTATAGCTTACTTATATATACAGTATCTGGATGACCGAGCTTTGCTCGGCTGAAAACACGTATAAAATAACGTTTTCTAAGAATGAAACCTAGCTAGATCGATTTATCGACCCCGAAACCCCCTGCATACTAAATTTCATGAAAATCGTCTTAGCCGTTTCCAAGATTCAGAATATATATATATATATATATATGTATATATATATATATATATGTATATATATATATATATATATATATATATATACATAGAATTGCTCGTTTGAACATATTAGATAGATAGCATACTTTCTTAGCACTTGATAGGAAAAACATCAGTTTTTTTTATAGTGGTCAGTTACCGTGTAACGATAAAATTCCTTTAATTATGTGACAAAACAAACAAAGACAGGAAATATGTCGGCAAAACATACTTAATGATTACCTAAAAATCTTATTAACCTAAGGTCAAGAATAAAACCCAAACGGAACGAATGAATGGGCAGCGTCGACCTTCCAAATGGTCCCCGCTTTTGAAACGGCCAAAAACTATTTAAAATTACACGGTTTGCCTGTTTCTAGCCAATTTTGCCGCTAAATTGACCAATTTAAACTATCCAAGGACAAAATGGGTAATAAATCAACAGGTTATTACTTGTGATGAAATAAAAAAGTCATTGGCAGGAAATGGGTCCGCTGTTGTAATAGATATCTTGTAAGTGCTATGTCGTTGACCGAACGGGATTATTGTTTTTACTATACTATCAAATGTCATTTAATATTGTTTTGCAGTAAATATCTCTTTAAATTTGTTCTCATGGAATGGAGGCAATTCTGAAAACTGATGATAATTGATTCAGTGTTCCGGTTTGAAGGGTACTGCAGCTAGCGAAATTACTAACTGTAGGATGTCTCAAAGTAAGCGATGTAAATGTAGCGACGATAGCTCAGTGGTTAGCGCGGTCGGTTCAAACCCCAATAATGAGCTTGAGATGCCGGTGAAGGTAAGCATCGTGAGGAAACCATAGCGTGGCACTTTCTAGTACTCACTGACTAGCTACCATTCTCAAGTTGAAAATCTGTCGCCAATTATTTATCTAACGGTATGTTCCGGCAGCCTCACTAGAGAGCCAATAACATAGGCTAGGTGTGTTTACCATCTTCGACCGCACTGACACAACAACAGGTGAGCTGCGGTCATAGACTTAGTTTGTCAACCATTAAAAAAAAAGTAATAAGCGCCAAAGCGGCGATGTACTGACTTAGTTTTACTACTCAAATTTCTGTGTATCGCCGTAATGGTCATGGACAGGCGTTATCTCTTACCACCAGGAGAGCGTATTGTTCGTATCATTACATTTATATTAGCTTTTTTTTAAATCGGACTAGGCACGTGTTTGGCCACGATCTCATCTGATGGAAGGCGACGATGTGACCGAAGATGGAGCACGTTAATGCCTATTTACGTTTTTCTTGAACAATCCCAGGTACCATCCACATCCAGAATTTTATTACACCACTCGATTGTAAAAGGTTCAAAGAATTCGTTACGTTGAAACATGGAAATGTGAGAGACCTCTTTATGTTTAAAAATGTACACCTAATCAGCCACACCCCAATTTTAAGTATAAAATTCTACTGTCAGACGTCATTTATCTTTTACGATGTTATTTGTACAAAGTTGAATAAAATTAAAAATTTGCCATACCTCTTTTTTGTCATTTTCTCACCGAAGCGGATAGGATTTTTTGATATTTTTTTTTTTATTACTAATAAGACAAACGATACGTTTTCTTAATAGTAAGAGATAACGCATGGCCATGACTATTGCAGCAATACGCAGATCTTTGAGTAGCAAAACAAAGTCCGGGGTATCGCTGCTTTGGCGCTCATTACTTTGAGATTTTCGATGGTTAGTCTCAACAGCCCTTTATATTCGCTAGCTACCCTTTACATTTTATAGTTGTCAAATTTTGCATTAATAAATAAAATAAGACAACAGTACCTACCGTTAAATAAACAATTTCGCGTAACCTTTACCAACTTAAAATGTTTATATCTTAAGATTAAATTAACACAGAAAATGTACTTTAGTACCTATTATTGTAGAGGTTCTATTTCCTAGAAGAAAATGTACCGATTTCGTTGTTCAAAAACAACAATTCTCCCAGAAGTGTCAACAAACGTAATTATATTTTTAAAAGTTTCATCGTCATCATCATCATCATCTCGGCCGTAGGACGTCCACTGCTGGACATAGGCCTCCCCCATTGACTTCCATAAAGACCAGTTGGAAGCGGCTCGCATCCAGCGCGTTCCTGCGGTCCTTATGAGTTAAAGAAAAAGTTTACATCATACTAAAAATTTATTTTATATAGTACCTATGTAATAGTAATTATTACAGTGAAGCCAAGCCTTTTGAGCAGGTTTGGTTTTTAAAAAGGAAATTTAAATTACATAATAAAATATTTGTATATCATATGAACAGTAACAAGTAATTTTCGATTATAAGAGACGACATTTGCAAAGTAACTATTAATCATTTAAAATAACTTTAGATTACTCTCTAAACAAACTTGCATTTAAAAATGGCTTTTACAGTTATTATTTCTGCTAAAGATGCTCATAACTTACTTTAAAAACATTAATAAAATAATACAGTGACAATGTTGCATATATCTATTAATCATACTTTAACGCCGTCCAATAACTGGTTATATTATAAAACAATCAAGCTCGCAAACGAAGCAAGGTGGTAGCTGGTAGCACTTACCACCTACATTGTTCGCTGTAATGATATGCCATTTCGTGAATGTTGACATATTATGCTTATGTCTTGTATCATCAAGTAACTAAGGATATTATCGTCCTAGATAATATTTCCCAGGTGATACGATTTTTTCTAAACCTTCATCTGGCTAGCACTTAATAAATATATATAATAGGTATCGGTAATTTAGCTAGGTACAGAGTCCCAGAGAAAAATGTATGAGAAGTGGAACAAAGCTTCTAGTGGAAGTAAATGGAAATTGTTTTTTTCATACATTTGACAAACGTTCTATATGTAATGCTCACATATGCTACAACCACTGATTTTGTACTATCGTAAGACCAGGAGCAAAAAGCGACTTCGCTTCATAGTAGATACTACGGTAGAGCGGATTGCTAGATAGTGGATTGCTTTACCTGAGTAGATGTTTTCCGATAGGTACAATTTGGGTGTTTTCTAGTTGCGAGTGAATCAGGTTGGTTTTGTCTGTGTGGGTGTATTTGTATATGTGTGCGTGTGCGTGTGTGTGTTTTATGAATATCGTTGAAGCCGTTTCCGAGATTCAGATTATATATATACATATATGCAAGAATTGCTCGTTTAAAGGTATTAGATTAGATGGATAGATAGATTTTATAATAACAATACATAACAATTTCCTTTAATTTTTATATGTAGTTGTTTTTCCGTAGACGGGTTATTGTTTTTAACTGGAATTGGAATCTTAACAATCAGCGCCAAGACGACAGAATTAGCGCATGTCTTATCGATAATGACTTACGGATCATATTAAATCAATACATCACTATGATTCTTTGTTACCGATTGAAAATAAACCATAAGACCTTCGACATAAGTATCATAATGAGAAGAATAAAATTATCACATAGAAGCTATAAACTGCCAACGAGAAAAAGACTCAAAGCTCTCGGTATTGCAGTTGAATTTGAAATATAAAGTCAACTCCAGTGTTCGGAGTTGCCATTGGAAAATGTAACTTTACAGTATAGTTTAAGGTAGAAAATTAAAACCAAAAGTAATACATTCCACTATGACATTTTTATTATTGCGAATTGTTTCTCACGAGGTTGATTTGTGCAGGTTCGTGATAAATATGTATTTTTTTTTTATCTCGGGAAATCTTGGAAGCATAAATGGGTTAAGTGTGACGTAAAGTATTTAAAATGTATCAGGCATGTATTTAAAAGATTTTAGAAAAGGTTCTCAAATGACAAGAAAAGGTTTAAGTTTTAAAGTAAGTTTTTAAAGTTCAATGTTCGCTCTAACCTGTGATTCTATGGACCCTTGTCTAGGAAGACTCGACAGTACCTATAACGCCATGTTATTAACAGTAGCTGGATGACCGAGCTTTGCTCGGCTGAAAACACGGATGAAGTAACGTTTTCGAAAAATGAAAACTAGCTAGATCGATTTATCGCCCCCGAAACCCCCTGCATACAAAATTTCATGAAAATCGTTGGAGCCGTTTCCGAGATTCAGATTATATATTTACATATATACAAGAATTGCTTGTTTAAAGGTATAAGATTACGCCACAACATTAACAGTTTTAAGAGACCTTTGCGATTACTCTGGGACAAAAATTTACATGTAAATTGAATAATTCTATTTTTAATTTTTAATATTATTATTTGATTATTTCTTTGACATTTAATTTTGTATTAATTGTGAATTGATTATTGTTATTATTGCAAGGTGTTTTATCTGGATTTCGCTGGCTGGGCTGGGTGGCCAGCGAGGAAATGCCGCCGGTTTGATGGGTACGTTTGGTGGCTGGCTCGACCGTTGGACTTATTTTTAATTAGGTTTATTGACACATATAATTATATCAAATGATGACTTGTTCTCTATGTAATTATTAATTGAATTAAGTTTTATAAACAGTTAACTAAAATAAATAATGTGATTCTTAACATAATTAAGTGATTATAATTGAAGAGGACCCGACACCAAGACAAACCTCGGCGAGGTTTAATGGTGTGTGTTTTATTAAGAAAAATTGTAACAAAATATTAAATAAATTAAAAATAAAGTAAATAAAATTTATACAATCCAATTGAATTGCCTATAGACTGATAAAATTCTATAGACAATCTCAATGGCTTGATCTCAATAATATATCACTAAAGCCGCCAGTTGTTACAGGAATTGCCAAGATACCTTTTTTCATAGGACTTACAGCGTCACTTAAGCCCCAAACTAAGCCAAACTTGTACTATGGGAATGAGATAGTTGATAGCATACTTAAATACTTTTTAATGTTCCGTACCCAAAGGGTAAAACGGGACCCTATTACTAAGACTCCGCTGTCCGTCCATCTGTCACCAGGCTTTCACCAGGCTGTATCTCATGAAAGTGATAGTTAGACAGTTGAAATTTTCAAAGATGATGTATTGCTGTTGCCGCTATAACAACAAACACTAAAAAACAGAATAAAATAAATATTAAAGGGGGCTCCCATACAACATAAATAATTTTTTTGCCGTTTTTATGGATAATGGTACGGAACCCTTCGTGTGCGAGTCCGATTCGCACTCGGCCGTTTTTTTTTTAAATACATACAGACACAGAACAAACATCTATGCTGATTGTAAATATTTGTCCCGGGTGGTAATCAAACCCACGTCCATCAGCCCTAGAAGTGGAGCTGCCAAATGAGCTAACAGTGTCACTAAAAGCATTTTTCTTTGGTGATAGAAAGAGGTGGTGAAAGAGTATACTTAGTTAATTTTAGTGTGTTAAAAAATCAAGTAGAATATCCTAAGGTTTCTTGGAAGAGATCGCTTTTAGCGATAAGGCTGCCAATTGTTACACTAGTTTATACATTATATTTTTCTATTTTATTTTATATTTGTCTTTGGTGAGAAAGACAAATATAAAATAGATACAATAAATGCTGTATCTATCTACATAACTAAATTAGTTTTATGATTGGATCAACGTAACTACATTACCATTGTCAAAGTAATAAAACAATCAGTAACGTGAAATCGATGGTATATCGGATCCATAGCTACGAGCATAATGCAGAATGTCAACTGAGGACAAATCCAGAGCGATGAACTTTTACCATGCTCACTTCGCGGCAAACGTTCGGTTTTCAGGAACGAAAGAATACTATGGATAGGACTTTTGGCTTTTGACTTTTGGCTTTGTGGGTCTATAGGTTAATATGTCTTTGCATCCATATTGGAAGGTAATTCATAAAACTGATAATAACAAAATCGGAGGATACAGTTCGGTGTTGCAGCTACATATCTATCATCTATATCAATAATTTAATTATACCACTCCATAGCTAAAGGATCAAAGAATTCGTTGCATTGAGCAAATACTTGAAACATGGAAATCTGAAGGACTTCTTAAAAATGTACACGTACACACACACAGGTACAGGTACACACGGCAATGTCCACGACATTAACACACCCCGATTTATTTGTTTATGTAAAAGTAACGTGATGAACAAAACGCTTACCATCAGCTTACAGCGGTATCTAGAACTTTTAGTGACAAAACAAATGGGAATATTCAAGTTTTTCGCTAAAAAAGAAGTTTCCGAAAGAAGGAAAGATTAGAAAAGATCCATAGATGATCCGGTAAGTTCCGAGAAGATAATCGTAAGTGGTATTTATAACCAAATGCTACCATACGCGTGCATGTAGTAGGTACGTGTTTGACAGGCAAATGTATGAAAAAAAGAAATTGCCATTTACCTCTTTTAATACTTTGCTTTTCGTTTTTTATCTGTTTTACATAATACATAAATCTTGCGAATTGATATGATATGTTTTGATATGAAATCATCGATGTCATCATTATCATGTCTATTCAAATCATCGATGAATTAACTCCGGCTAACGGTTTCTTTACACGCCGAATCGAAAATCGAAAAAATCCAATAATAAATTTGTAAATTTGCCCTGTAATTTTGATGAGAGTAATATATAGACACTAACTGCTCGACGGCAGAATATCTGGTACTATGGTGGTACCTACCTAGACAACCTCCTGCTAAGAAGATCTACTAACAAGTAAAAACCTAACGCTTATCTCCACTAAGATGTCGATATCATCCCGGCATATACCAAGTTCGGTATGAACTCCGACCGTTGGGTGTCCCCTACCATAAATCTCGTCCAGACTTGTCCTACTATTGTTGGAATCACGAACCACCAGTTATTCTTTGCATGCATGACGTAATCGAGTTTGGGGCTTTTGATCGTGTAATAGAAGATGCTTTGAAGGGGAACGTTACTGTGTTCATTTTTTAAAGAAATGTAACTGTTAGCTTATTTGGTAGTAGATTTACTTTTTAAGCTTGTGTGTTCGATTTCCATCCAGGACAAAAATGTCTGCGAAGAACATAGGTGTTTGTTTTGTGTCTGGTATAGTTGTATGCATTTAAAAAACCTACATAAGTATCAATTATTATTAGTAATCTGATTCCCATTGTAAAAGCTTTGTTTAGTTTGGGGCTAGAGGGCACTTTAGACCTATTTTTTTTTTTGACCAGTTTTAATTTCTGAATACCATTTCTTAGGTTCTTCTCGACTAGATCGCCATATAACATAGGGGGAAAAATTATCAAAACCATATATGTTTACCGATTCCTGATCACTTTTGAACACGTCTACTCCAACGGTTACCTGCCGGCGAAATACTTTGTCTTTGATGAGATCACCTATTTACATTTTTTTCAAGAACTAGTGCAAAGTTTTTTTTTTTATACATTGTGACACGTCTCCGGTCCTTCAGTTCAGATTTTAGTACGGAAAATACATTTACCAAAGTTACGTTTTTCTTTGGAATTTAGTCTTTACTTTTCATTGTTTTTTTTTTTAAATGTCCTTGCCGTATTCAAGTTTTTCAAGACGCGTAGACGGTGAAGGCATACCAATTTTTTTTTACAGTTCTTTTTCGTAATGGTTACAATGTTCACCAAATATTTATTAAGACGAGTCGTCTCGAACGCTGGCACTCTACTGGCTGTGAGACGCGGCTTCGCCTCGAGGTAAAACCCCTGAGCCCTTTCCACTTCCACTAGCGTCTGATTGGTTGAAGCCGCGCTCACAGACAACTACCACGTTTAGTCAATACAACTTATATATATATTTTAAAAGAAACAGTATACAATCCCAATTAAATACTCAATATCGCTAACATAATCAACGTGGAACTAAGAAGTTAAGTACTTACAGACATAATAATATATTAGATTACTTAGCAACTTGTTGTATAGTCAAGAATGCACGATCTTCTATCGAATCGTGCATCAGATTATACCATCGATGATGTTGGCTTATAAGAAGCCGATAAAGATAAAAACACTCGAACGTAATTGCCATTGAAATTACAATATCATGGAAAATACGTCACAGTGTTATGAGCACTAAGTTGAACATTAGCGAACGGTTCTAGTTATTTATTTTTTAATTTTTATATCATAGTAATGAGACGAACGAGACGTTCCCATATGGTAAGAGATGACACCCGTCCATTATTTTTTATGGCTGACAAGCTAGGTGTTTGACCACAACTCACCTGATGTTAAGTGACGGTGTGGTCGATATGATAGTAAAGCACACCTAGCCTGGAATAGAACTGGCTCTCAAGTGAGGCTGCCGGAACACACCGTTAGATGATTGGCGGCAGATTTTCAACTTGGGGGTGGTAGCTAGCCAGCCGAGTACTAGAAAGTACTCTACCACCACGCTATGGTTTCCTCACAATGTTTTCCTTCACCGGCAGCTCAAGCTCATTGTTCAACCCACGCCCTTCGGCATGCGAACCGACCGCGCTAACGACTGCGCTATCATCGCTACAAAATGGTCAAAATGGTCCATGACCATTGCAGCGATACACCAGAACTCTGAGTAATAAAACAAAGTCTAGGGCATCGCTTTGGTGCTCATTACTTTGAGACTTTCGATAGTTAGTCTCAACAGCCCTGTAATTTTGTTAGCTGCAGTGCCCTTCAAACCAGAACACAGTAATGCTTACACATACTGCTTGGCGGCAGAATATCTGGTACCGCGGTGGTACTTACCTAGGCGACCTCTTGCTAAGGAGATCTATCACCAATGGTTTTGCATATAAAACTTTCGGAAGAAATTCTCCAATTGCTTGTGAAATCCGACTTTAGATTAATCTGTTTATTTTATTATGGAAACTGACGTGGTCTTGATACATGACACATTTTTGTTTTATTTATGCGGTATTCTTTTTACCGATGGGATTGAACTTAAAGAATGGAAAGATATCATAAAGATTAAAAAAAAAATAAGAATATCATTCACATGCCATATAAGTATGTATATATAAGGCATAATTATGTATAATTCAAATAAAAGCACAACAAAACCATATTTCAGAATTAGCACATTTAACTAAAATACTTGTATTGTATGGCAATTACTTAATTTAAACCCTTTCTGATCACATAATAGAAACAAATACCTAATACCTATTAATTCTATACTCTATAATTACAACTGCAGTGAATAAAAATATATCATTCATAATTATATGCTTAGAGCATAATCAATTGTAATATTTTTGTAAAGACGAGTAAAAAGATGAAGTATTTTATTGGCAGGTCACGTAGCCGCTTATTTTTACATGCACGCAAAAAGGCATCGTTTGTTATAAAGAACATTATAGAAAACAAATATATAGGTATTCCCCAACGACTTATTAAATACTAGATTTATTTATTTATTAAGGTACACCAACAATACACACACCTATTGAAAATTTACATTACAAAGAGTTATATGTTCTGATACTTGCGCCAGTTATACGCACACACGGCTTGTTAAGCATATTGCTTGCAAAATTACTAGATGTGCCCGCGTCGATAATCTCAGAGGAATCATTTGTTTATACGAGATACTGTGAGTGTGTGAGAGAGTGAGAGTGTGAGTGTGCGAAAGTGGAGTGAGTGTGAGTGTGTTGTGTGCAAGTGTGAGAGAGTGAATGTATGGGTGTGAGAATGTGAGTGATTGAGTGTGTTTGTGAGAGATAGAGTGCGGATGTGTGTGTGAGAGAGTGAGAGAGTGTGAGCTTGTGTGAGTGTGGGTGTGAGAGAGTGTGAGTGTATGTGAGAGAGTGTGTATGTGAGCGAGTGTGTGTATATGTGTGTGTGTATAATTGTGTGTGTATGTGGGAGTGAGGGCGTGCATTTAGAGGCGTAATGGTTTGTTTAACATTTGTTAAGACAAAAAATATCCAGCATATTTCGAAAATTTGTTATAATTATGTATAGGTAAATGGAATTCATTGTTAAAATATAGTTATAAAATAAAGGTAGATAAGGTGCTCTAAGTTTGTTTTTCTAGCAGTGTTTCTGTGTTTTAAGCTTTCAGCTTTTTACAGTGATGATACTTCCGTAAATATAATATCAAAAAAATTATATAAATGCGCTGACTTGTTTGCAAATCGATGATGAAGTTTTTGTTTTTGGTACTACATAATAGCTAATCATTGACTATAAAAATACCACACGAAAATAATTCAAGATTATAATCTCGGATCTTAGACGTCGACTGTTTTTATACTATCAATCTGTCACTGTTCTCTAATTATGCGTTAGGTTTTAGTTTACATTAAGGTCTTAATGACATGTGTAGGTCATGGACCGAACAGACAGTTTTATTATTAGATCTACCCAGTGATATAAATAAACGTAGGTATTAGACGACGTGATCCGACGTCTAATTTCGTTCAGCTCAACGGCAAAGCACTGTACCTTGTTCAATACTGAACAAAAAATTATGAATTATCGGAATATATTAAGAACTAGCTTGCGCCCGCGACTTAACTTAAGAATTAGAATAATATAAAGGATAACTTTTATTCCGGAATAATGTTCCATAAGACACGACTATACCAAATTTCAAGTGGATATGCCCTGTAGTTGGTTTTTTGATAATCACACAAGATGTTAACATTTTCTTGGGATGAAAAGTATTCTATATGTTAATCCAGGTAATAAACTATATATGTGTCAAATTTCATCCAAATACGTTCCGCTGTTTTTGCATAATTTTCATCCACACATCCAAACTTTCACATTTATAATACTAGCTACTAGTTCCCACGTGAATACTAATTTTTTTCGGGATATAAAGTAGCGTGGTAATCCAGGGTGTCAGCTATTTCTATACCAAATTTCATCAAAATTAGTCCAGCCGTTTGAGCGTGAAGAAGTAACAAATATACTTACAGACTCACAAATTTGCCACTTTATAATATTAGTGTGATTAGTAGAATGTTGTGACATGATTCTATACGAAATTGATTTATTTGGTGGCAATTTTTTTCTTTAATGTCAGGAATGTTTCTTATTCATGGAACGAAATCAAATTGGTCTTTTTGTTGGTAATATAAATAGTTTTGCGTTTGACGAACATCTCGCCTGATGTTAGGCGAAGATGCTGTCTACAATGGAGCACTCTTGTCTAGATGAAACAGATTCACTCGCGACTTGAAGACACCCAGATTTGCATCAATCAGAGAACAATTTTGATAAAAATAAATTAACGACGCAAATCTTAGGCGCACTCCAAAGAAAATAAATTTAATAATTAATTTGACTATCTAGATCTTTGCCACAGCTCACCTGATATTAATGACGGTGTGGTCGAAGATAGTAAACACACCTAGCCTAGAATGGAACTATCTCTCAACTACTCTAAAGAGATGATGTATCGGAACACACCGTTAGGTGCTTGATGACATAATTTCAACTTGAGGGTGGTAGCTAGTCAGCCGAGTACTATAAAGTACCCTACCACCACGCCATGGTTTCCTCACGATCTTTTTCTTCACCGGCAGCTCAAGCACATTGTTGGGGTTTGAACCCACGCCCTTCGGCATGTGAAGCGACCGCGATAACCACTAAGCTTTCTACAAAAATTAAAATGATAGTATGTCAACTTCAGCTTATACCATAAACAAAACATAATTTTTACCGCGTTTGTAAATACTTATTCTGGAATACTCATAACTAAACAGCTTGTAAGATCCTTTTAAAGACCATTAATTCAGGGTAAAATAATAAGAATTCTTGTTCTGACCATAAACGTTAAGTTTGTCATAAGTTCTCAAAACCACACCACAAACTACGCTGTAACTCTTTAGAACAAACACCGTAACTTTTCGTGGATACAACTGGCCCGCATCTGTCTGTCTGTCCGTACCCTCTCCCTAGCGCCACCTGTCGCGATTTTGTGTTTTGATTTTGTTTTGCCAAGATTTAAAAATCCCAATCCGAATCAGCTTTACTTTTACCCGACTGCCAACCAAGGGTTATGTTTTTCGCGCGTATCTTGTATGTGTGTATTTTTTTTATAACCTCGTATCTTCCTAACGGCCGAATCATCATCATTATCATCATCATCTCAGCTGTAGGACGTTCACTGCTGGACATAGGCCTCCTCCATTGACTTCCATATAGACCGGATGCAAGCGGCTCGCATCCAGCGCGTTCCTGCGGTCTTTATTAGGTCGTCTGTCCACCTTGTGGGTGGATTTCCTACGCTGCGTTGCCGATTCGTGGTCTCCACTTCAGAACTTTGCAGTCCCATCAGC
Organism: Biston stratarius; assembly: GCA_950106695.1. Taxonomy (NCBI): domain Eukaryota; kingdom Metazoa; phylum Arthropoda; class Insecta; order Lepidoptera; family Geometridae; genus Biston; species Biston stratarius. The sequence goes on from OX467112.1 coordinate 8,973,237, forward strand.
CATCAGTTCTGCCCACTGCCACTTTAACTTGCTAATCTGCTGGGGTATGTCTGTTACTTTAGTTCGTCTACGGATCTCCTCATTTCTGATTCGATCTCGTAGGGAAACTCCGAGCATAGCCCTCTCCATAGCTCGTTGTGCTACTTTGAGCTTACTAAGAAGGCACACAGTCAGACACCAGGTTTCAGCGCCACAAGTCGTCACACGTAAGTGGTAACACGGGTTTCCGAACTCTGCCCAGCCGAATTGGATTCGACGACGACGACGAGTTGGAACTACTTAGTTGAACTGCTTGACACTCCGCAATGACACATAAAAATTTTATAATTTCTTTCTACAATAGTCACCTTCATGCCATTAAATGTTTACCGACCTGATCGCCAGAAAGCATGTCTGAAATACTTGTCATTCTTATCGTGTTTATTTGTTCACATCCTAATGGTCAATTGTCTCGATATGTTTACCAAACACCGCGTTCCAATTCCAATGTGGCCAACGTGTTTATGACGTCACTGAGACGTCATGTTCTAGTAACTATTTTTTTTAATTCATCGGCAAATGAATACGTAGTTTTGATGCCTAATTTTTAAATGTACTTAAATTTTTGCCATTTATGTCTAACATACATAAATGGCAAAAATACATAAATATCTAACATACATAAATGGCAAAAATAGGTCCAGTCTTGGTTAAGTCCAGCCTGTACCGGTCGAGTCCAGTCATGCCTTAGTAAAATAGAAGCGATTTAACTATATGCTACGACAGAATTTTTAAAGCAACAAGATGGTAGCTCATTGGTTAGTGCCGTCGATTCGCACGCTAAAGAGCGTGGGTTAGAGGGTGGGTTAAATAAGTTTCAGCTGCCGGTGAAGGAAAACATCGTGAGGAAACCATAGCGTGGTGGTAGGGTACTTTCGTGTACTCAGCTGGCTAGCTACCACCCTCAAGCTAAAAATCTACCGCCAAGCATCTAACGGTGTATTTCGATAGCATCACTTGAGAGCCAGTTCCACTCCAGGCTAAGTGTGTTTACTATCTACGACCACACCGTCACTTAACATCAAGTGAAATGTGGCCAAACACCTACCTGTAAGCCATAAAAAAAGTTATGTTTGACCAAATTATATCACTCGAGTCGAATAGCACGCTTGTTATTCGGCACTACATGAATCACCACTATATTTATACAGACACGCTACAAAAAATACAAGTTTTGGAAAAAAGTATAATGGTGCGGGTAAACGCTTTTCACGTTCTCTCCAAAGATAACTGAAAGAATACTTATTTACTCTTTTTATTTTAAATTAAATTCATAATTAAGATTTCCCCAACACATCACTAACATCTATGTTCATTACATAAATGTTCGATATGGTTCAGAATCGAACCCACGCTCTTCAGCCGTTAGAAGAAGAGCTACTGAATGAGCTAACGGGGTAGAAATTAATAATTAATTATTATTTATATGCTTTATGATCTAAGTTTGCTTTACAAGTCAAGTTTATTATTACAGCTGTAGGGCACAATATCGACTGATAGACTTACATTACTTTGTATTTTATTAAGTTTTATTGTAAAAAATAATGCTAAACATAAAAGGGGACGTACGTTTAGGTAATAAACCATCGACACACTTTATTGGTGCTTATCTTTAGATATGAAAAGGTCTGGTACTTATTTATGATGGTTAATACTAGGTTGAACATAAAAGGCTAAAACATGTTTAGCTAAGGTAGCTAGAGGTTATTTTTGGAAAAGATATTTATATAGAAGTCGTGCCATAGAAATCAACTAACATTCTTAACGAGATATTGTACTTATAAAAAAAGGCGGAAACAGAAAAACAAACAGAGTAAAATTACATGTATGTTGAGACTAATAATCAAAAGTCTCAAAGTAGTGAGCGCCAAAACAGCGATAGATTTGTTTTACTCTCAAAGACTGTGTATCGCTGCAATGGTCATGGACAGGTGTTATATCTTATCAGGAGAGCGTCTCGTTCGTCTTATAACTTTTACATAAAAATAAAATAACTTTGCTCAGGCTAGGAATTTTATCACAATAATTATAGTAGCGAGGATAGGCTAGTAATGATAGTAGTAGTGGGATCCCAGGAACACGACCAAAACTTCTTAGCATTCAATAGTTTCACCGTGCGTAAGTCCATCGCGTTGCAGGGTAGGAACCCGTACAGTCCCTGGTACTTGCAGCCTAGATGTAGGTTTGAAGTTGGCAGCCAAATCTAGCTGCCTATAATGACACGACCAAATTAAAATGACTTTATTGTGAAGTTAGCGACCAAATATAACCTCTGATTCTCTAAAAACTTCTATGAATTTATTACAGGCGACTTCTGAGGGCCTCTTCAAAGAAGTATTGATGTAATTAAGTAATAACTTGTTCCCATCCCTGCCTAATCAAATTTGAAATGATCTTCCCAACGCTGCTTTGCATACTCTTTTTAACAAAGAATTTAGATGCTCTTAGTAGGTCGAGGTCTTTTAGGAGACTATAGATATTTTGCTGAAATTCCTCTAATATAACCATTTTTGTCAACTCGGATTGGAGTAAGCATATCTACAAGTACTTATAGGGCATTCTGTCTGTGCTCACACATGTCTGTAGCAGCCTTATAGCTACAAAAACTCTTATCAGCACAAACACGGCCGTCACCATCTGCTTGTCATAACAACTTTTGTTGTTCAGAAATAAAGGAACACACAACACCATTTTCACAAAGCCTGACGTTATCTATTTGTTTCATCTTTTTATTCGTTTTGGTGGTATCGGGTGCTTCTGGATATTCGAGTGGAGAAGTGAATTTTTTACTCAATAATTAGATATACTTAAATTTTAGTTTCCTGGCAGTGTTCCTCGAGATTAAAGATGACTTTTTTATGATTATGGGAAGATAGTTAATTCAGAGTAATTTTCAAACATACCTACTAATACATTATGTAATATCTTTGATATCACACTAATATTATAAAAGCGAAAGTCTGTAAGTGTGTTTGTATGTTTGTTACTTCTTTACGCTCAAACTGCTGAACCAATTTTGATGAAATTTGGTGTAGAGGTAGCTGACACCTTGGATTAATACATACTTTTTATCCCGAACACCGCGGGGTACAATTATTATTCTATAAATCTTAATTTATTATAGTTATTCAAATACGTCACCGACGCTCGACCAAAAGATACCCTCTTACAGTGGAAATTCCCTATAAACGTACAAAACTTTTCCAGTCCACGTTCCTTGTAAGGACTGCTGAGGTGTGGAACTCGTTGCCAGCATCTGTGTTTCCAACTAAGTACAACCCGGGGTTGTTCAAGAAAAACGTGAATAGGTATTTCCTAGGCAAGCGTGCTCCATCTTCGGCCACATTGTTGCTTTCCATCAGGTGAGATCGTGGCCAAATGCATACCTAGACAGTTGCAAAAAAAAAAACGTTTATTATAAAAATTACCACAAAAAAAGGTCTTCAAATGAATATTAATACCAACATACCTATTGATTACACATTTATACAAACAATCTCAAGTTTCACAAGAGCACCAACCAACGAATGCCTCGAAGTAATGAGCACCAAAGCGGCGATACCCTGAAATTTGATTCACTAATCCAAATTCCGTGTACCGCTTCAATGGTCACTGAGATGCTTCTTGCCATCAAGAAAGCTTCTTGTTCGTCTTAATACTTTTACATTAAAATAATCCATATCCATCGTGTAGCGATGATGGCTCAATGGTTAGCGCGGTAGGTTCGCATGCCGAAGGGCGTGGGTTCAAACCCCAACAATGAGCTTGAGCTGCCGATGAAGGAAATCATCGTGAGGAAACCATAGCCTGGTGGTAGGGTACTTTCTAGTACTCGGCTGGCTAGCTACCTACCTCAAGTTGAAAATCTGCCGCCAAGCATCTAACGGTGTGTTCCGGCAGCCTCACTTGAGAGCCAGTTTCATTCGAGGCTAGGTGTGCTTTACCATCTTCGACCACACCGTCACTTAACATCAGGTGGGTTGTGGACAAACACCAAGCCTGACAGACATTAAAAAAATTTTGTAAGAATGAGATGCTCTCCTGATGGATAACATCAATAAAAAACTGGTTGCATTCACGTTTTTAAATATTTTGCACTTTTCTCTTTAACAGTACAGGGTGACGTCACATCATCTGATCTGTATAAACTCATCGACTGATCAGCTTTAAATCGACACCCCCTGTTAAGCATTTTCCATTAATTAAGCCGTTTATATTAAAATAGTCGTTAATACAACACAGCCGTTACTGTTATAGCTGTCAAGAGTTATTATGGGGTGTTAGTATAACACGTTACAAGAAGATTGGAATCTAAGTTATTATCGGACAAACTAGTTAGGACATAAGCTCTGATAATGCTAATGTTGATGTTAAGTCGGAGTGTATGTCTATTTTCATTAACTATTATTATACAAATATACTTTATAGTACTCGGCTGAATTGCTGCAGTAAGTGCTTGGCGGCAGATTTCCAACTTGAGGGTTCAAGTTGGAAATCTGCCGCCAAGCACTTACTTCCGTCCCGCACTTGATAGCCCGTTCTATTCCAGGCTATGTAACCTTTACCGTTTTGGAACACATCGTTATGTAACATCAGGTGAACTGTGGTCAAACCCTAACTTATCAACCATTTTTTTTTATGTTGAGTGAATTTTCCTCACGATTTTTTCCTTCACCAGCAGCTGAAGATCATTGTTGGGGTTCAAACCCAAGCCCTTTGGCGTGTGAAGGGACCGCGCTAACCACTGGGCTATCATCGATACAAATTAAACAGAGCTATCGTAACTTATGAACAAACAAAAATTTACCTTAATAGAAGCACCATCTATTGATTTACATCAGCACTACTACACAGTAGTGAACTGCAAGCCAAAATAACTAGAAACATATTCAGCGAGTGGTGCCATCTAGATTATCGGCACGATGAATGGCTTGATTAACTGTAGTGCTGTTTTTAGTATAGGATAATGCATCTATACTAGTATTACATTATCTGATATCATCACATTAATTCTCTCAGTCATTCACTAGGCAGTCGATATCATTTACACCTGAAAATTAAATTCTTCAGACACGCGTATTAAAAAACAGATGCTCTAGATACTTAAATTAGGTAGGTATTTACCTTTCTTAAAAAGTTAATGAGGTACTCAGTTCAAGTAAAGTTCCAACTTAACTTCTGCAAGCATTATATAAGGCCGCATTTTGTTTCCAGCGCACAGCAGGCCTGATTCAAATGCACGGTGAGAGAAACAGCTACTTTATTACTATACAGTGGCTCGAATATATTAATTTGCTAAAATTACGAATAAACGATAATGAAATGTTTAAAAACGAAACTATTATTTGTTTTTGCTAGGAGCGCTGTCCCAGTGTTCATACACTTTTGTATTCTTTACGTAGTACGTAAATCTCGCAAATTGATATACTAGCCAGTACCATATCGCCATACCGATTAAAAAGTAGCCTACCACCACCATGAAGTTCTTTGGGCATATCTCCAGAAATGAGGACTCAATCGAGAGACTTGTTGTACAAGGTCGTATAAAAGGCAAGAAACATCGTGGTCAGTCTCCAAATCGCTGGATTGACCTTATTAAAAAGATTACGCAGTCCACCGCAGTACAGTGTGCTCGCAATGTGGAGAGTTACAAGTGGGAAGACATCGCGCGACTTGCACCAGCCCAGGGACCCATTAGTGACGACGGGAGTCAACCCTGTCCATCTACATCCACGACTACTCTGCCTAGAGTATCCGACTATAAGCAGAAGGACCTACCACCTTGTTACAAGCTTAAGCTCATATTATGATTTGAATTCACGTCAAACAGTGTTTTTTGTTAGCCACTGTTATCATTATTACTGCATTTTAGCTGACGTTCCGCTGCCCGCAAGTTCTAAAACGCATCCTTAAGCGTTTGCTGAAGTGAACGTCCTCTTCGCTCGACAGCGCAGACGCAGCAGCTAAACGTCGACTTCCTACATCGCGTTATGCCGGGTGCTTCCACTAACAACGTGCTTTATGGGAATACCCTCCCCTCTTACCCTCTACCGTCAATCAGGTTCAAGACAAGAAATAGGTCTTCCTTGTCTGAAGTTTTCAATCACTCTAGTTTTGTTAAGAACTATAGCTATTGTTATTTTTGTAGCTTTTGCAAAAATTTGTCAAAAGATCGAATTCAGTGACGTGCTAGGAGTAGTTCAGTGACATGACACTGACCTAGCAGTAAACTAATGTAGAGTGATGATAAAGAGATTTTTTTTAAGTAATAGCTTGCATCTTACCAAATTGAATCTGCTATCCTATAGAAATCATCTAGTAGTGATGACAGCGTGGATTCAAATTCCAATAATGAGCTTGAAGTACCAGTGAAGAAAAATATCGTGAATAAATCACGCGTCTGGTTAATGCGAGCAATTTTAGCATGGGCCGATCCTGAAATTACAATGAAAATCTTAAATACTATAAAAAAGTAGCAAAATGTAAATTAATATTTATGTTTTGTAATACTTGTAATAGTAGACACGTAACTTAGATTGATTCTCTCGATAGAAATTGAAATTACTAAACAATTTGTTTCGAGAATTGCTTGTATTTATTTATCTTTTTACAGCAATAGATAAGAGTTATGATATTTTAAGTCGTAAGATAGAATATAGTTGAAAAGTTTGACTTGTTTTTAAATGTAAAAGTACTAAGATGAAGTTGACGCTCTTCTGATGGTAAGAGATAGCGTATATCCATGACCACTGCAGCAATACACTATACGACAACTTTGAGTAACAAAACAAAGTCCAGGGCATCGCTGTTTTGAAGCTTGAGACTTTCAATAAATAAATACTGGAGGACATTTTCACATAAAGCCATCTAACCTCCAACTAAGCAAAGCTTATACACTATAGGAACAAACCATAGAATATTTAAATACTTTTTTTGTAAATACATCCATACTTATAATGCATACAGAACACCCACGCACAGAACAAACATAGTAACACAAAAGCTAGTCCTGAGTGGGAATCGAACCCACGACCTTCAGCTCTCGAAACAGAAAGAAGCTAACAGGGCAGTCAATTTCGAAAAAACTTTTGATGGTTAGTTTCAGCAACTCCGTAATTTCGCTAGCTGCTGTACCTTTTAAACCAAAACACAGTAATGTTTACACACTACTGCTTGGCGGCAGAATATCTGGTACTGCGATGGTATCTAACTAGACGAGCTCCTGCTAAGGAAAAGTATCACCAAGTAAATACTCGTCACTTTTCGAGTAGTATAAAAAACCTCAAAAATCTTGATAGAACGAACTTGCGTAAACGCCAAAGTTTTGCTTTGCTAATACGACCTTTTCTGACAGCGATTGATTGGTTGATTAACTCTTTATTATCCACACCAAAGATTACAAAACAAACTTAATTAACAACTGGCGACCTTATCGCTCAAAGCGATCTCTTCCAGGCAACCTTAACAGTGTTAGACTGGAGTAACAGACATCTGTATATAGGTCTGAAAAATTACACGGAAAATGTATATTTTATCCATTCCCTTCTAGTATATGCGTCCTATTTCTGTATGATATCGCTCTCTTTTTGCTCATGGTAATGCGTTACTACTATCATAATTGTTTATTCTGTGTTGTGTGGCATCGTGGTGACGAGCGCGCGAGATGGGAATAATACGGCGCGTGCGCATCACGTGGACACGACCTTACTCGCTAGGGATGGGACGCTATTCACTAACTACACAGTAATATTTACTCTTGGCGCTATTCGCAATATTATATCTGCAGTATTTTTTGTTAGCTGTCCATATCTTCCTATATTATGTCTTTTCGCATAGTTTGCCAAAAGATCCATGCTTTTTCATATTTTTTACGGTTTCAGGAACCCTTATAGGATCACTTTGTTATCCGTCTGTCTGTCTGTCAAGACCCTTTTTCTCAGGTACTTTACTACGAACTGTAATTAATGACTTTAGAATTACATAAACTGATAATTATTAAAATGATGTGCTTACTAATGAACAAGGTCTTTATTTTTTAATCGCACGCCTTAGTTTTTGTACCTAATTTGTCCCACTCTCATATAATGTCTGTAAAATATTTGTAAATAACCATACGAATGATGTAAAATATAGTCCCAAAAAGAGTATCTACTTGGAGTGAAGTTACTAAACTAATAATAAATAAGCAACATGCATCATTTTAGCTTTAAAATTTCAAAAACAATTGACGCGTGTAATCTTATCTTCTATATCTTTAAAGGAGCAATTCTTGTATATGTATATATATATATATATATATATATATGTGTGTGTGTATATATATATATCAAATATATATATATATATATTTTGAATCTTGGAGACGTCTCCAACGATTTTCATGAAATTTTGTATCCAGGGGGTTACGGGGGCGAAAAATCGATCTAGCTAGGTTTCATTTTCAGAAAACGTCGTTTTATCCATGTTTTCAGCCGAGCAATGCTCGGTCAACCAGGTACTTTTTCTTATAAAAAATATCTAGACTGATGTTATAAAAAAACTGTATATGGTATTACAAGGTATGTAAGTATTATATTAGTTATCTAGGTTCCATAAAACAATTTTTTTTTATTTGGAACTAGATAGCACTGTGTAAAATATACAAAAATAATTCTCGAAGTTTTGGGTACCACTGCACCAAAGTCACGGACGGGCATAATTACTTACCATCAGAAGAGTGTCGCGTACGGTTCATTACTTTTATAAACTTCAATTTTTTTTGTAAATTTTAAAAAGTTATTTTTAACTCACATTATTCAAGTGTATATATTAATGAGGAGATCAATAAAAACGGCAAGATTGATAGCAAGAAGTTATATTTCACATCACTAGCGTAAGGGGTGCCGTTCAGCGGGGCGAGGTAACCTTGGACGAGCGGGCAGCTGCAGAGTTGATCACCTGCCACGCCACATTGACGCCCGACAAGCATACCGCAAAACATGACTACATTTTTCAATAATACCTACTGAATAACTTCCTCGTATCGTTTAAAATTAATAAAAAATATTTTTTTTTGCAATAACTTCGTACTGGATGCGGTAGAGCTACCTTCAACCTCGCATACGCATAATATGTATGTAGGTATATCAATCGCATTCGAAGCATCACGAACATCTAAAAAAAGATTCAGCGAAAACGGTTCAGCTTTTCTCAAGTTTACTCTTCTTACGTAAGTTTACGTTTCTTTACTCTTCCATGGAAGTGTAAGCGCTTTCATCGTGGAAGACCGTAATAAAAGTAATTCCAAAAAAAACTTGAGGCTTGCTCCAGGATAGGTGTACGAAAAGGGAGTACTCACCTCGGCCTTTGATCGCCACACTCCGATCCTAGGAAACCACTGCCACACCGAGTAGTCCAGAATAAAATGTGATGATTTATGTTTATAAACGTTTGAACACAACACGACACGTAAATTAATTGTCTTCGAAGTCCCGGAATCCCATTTTCTAGTATTGAATGGGAAGACTCGCTGAGATAGTATTATATTTATGTCCTTTTTGCCAGCTTAACCAAAAGAAAGTGCCGGCGACACCTTCTCAAAAAAACAACGTTTTTTTTTCTCGGTTTTGCGGTAATCTGGTAATTTGTTTGAAGCGCCTCCTAGCGGCGAGTTGATGCATCGTTTGGAGCGCGCAATTTGAATCCTCTGGCGCGCGATTTCTTCGTCTGATGGCTCGGCCGAGGGTAAGGAAAGGACGGTGAGGGAACGGCAAGCCTCAACAATGAGAAAAGTAAAGCAGTAAGGCCATGAATTTTGTTCCTCTGAAGTTCTGTCTATCGCTAATAGACAGGCTTATTTCTTACCATTAGAAAATCGTTTCGTTCGTTCATCAATAAAAAACACCGCTTACCGATCATAATTATCATTTGATTTTTGTTTACAAGGCTAGCGTTTGACCACCACCTCTTCTCACGACGTAGATGTGGCAGCGTAACTAAAAACTACATACTTAAATAAATTAATTATTTATGATCACCTAGAGAGAATATAAACACAAAGTTTTAAGAGTCCACACGTTGTCAAGCCATTTACATTTTGGCGGGAACACGGAAAAATCACGGCGTACGTTTTATTTATTTTGACAAAATACACATAGTGCAATACCAAAACAAAAAAAACAGCAAGACGAACCTTGCGGAAAAAATGCATAACTAGTTCCAATTTAAACTATTATAGGTTATAGTATACCTAGTTTTCGTCTGAACATTAGTAAAAAGTGCATTCATAATCCATTTAATCTCAATTTTCGAAAAGTCATCTGCCTGGGCCAGCTCTAAGAATTTTGCCACGTGTTATACATTTGTTTGTGTACATTTTTCTATTAAAAACTTGTTAGGGGACTTTTAAATTTCAAGTGTGCTTGTTTTTGTATCACTTTTGGCAAATATGTGCAATCCTTATTTTTTTGTAATCGATAAAAGCTCTTCCATTTTTACTTCCTTTACTTTTCCTGAAATATGATCTAATTAATACAAACTGTAACTGTAGCCGCTTCTTCGAAATTCAAATCGTGTTCAGAAACATTCGAGTTCACAAACACGTGCCTTCTTTATTTTTATTACGGTATCAGAATGTAATGTCAAAAATCTAATGTTCCAAATTTAAATTGAATGCACACCTTGCCAGTAACAAAAAAAAATAACACGGCTAATGCAAAAGGCAGGTGATTTTCAAACATTAATGGCTATAAGACAAGATATCGTCCACATTTCGGACATTTAATGAGTTTTCAATGCATAATAATAATAAATTAGGAAGCTGTAAACAACAGTTCGTAAATTTCTCGGTAAATGTATGTTTTAGGATATTCGATAAGTACTTAATGCAGATGGTAGATATCAAAAGGTTTGTTACTCCATAGTGTATATAATGTTGATCCTATGTGTGCATACTATGTTGATCCGTATAAAAAATAGGCACAAATAAATACTTTTTAGAAAAGGTCCATTCATTCTGGCATCATACTTTTCGTTGGAGTTACTTAAGTTAATTTCATATATAGCTTTAAATCTATATCTTTAAACGAGCAATTCTTGTAATTCAAGTCTTGGAATCTCGAAAACGGCTCCAACGATTTTCATGAAATTTAGTATGTAGGGGGTTTCAGGGGCGATAAATCGATCTAGCTAGGTTTCATTTTAAGAAAACGTCGTTTTATCCGTGTTTTCAGCCGAGCAAACCTCGGTCATCCAGGTACTAATATTAGTCAACGGTTAGTTCATAAATTAAAATGATAGAATTTCTGCTCCTTATTCTTCCTCTTCTTTTCCTTATTATCCTTATATTTTACTAATTAATTTGACACATAAAATCTTTATTTTTTAATTTATTTAGGTAACGTGCATTTTTTTAACTTTATCTGAGGATTTTTTTTATTTATTTTTATTTAGAATAGGCTTGTATTTGAGCACGCGCTGCATGTAGTTAAACAGGATGTGGTCTTAGATGGTTAAAATAGAAGGTAAAATAGAATGGATAAAAGAATTTTCTAAACAGTGACGTATTCAACATAATGTCTTCTTTTATCGGATTTTCTTACCGAAACTTATAGAAATCTATGCAAACATTTGGTTAAAGTAAGGAAACAAATAAAAGTCGAATTTTTTTTATTTTTATTATTTCAATATTACAGTTTTTTTAAATAAAATAAATTAATTGTAGGTACATACAATTTGACATGTCATTAATGTAAAGAACGCGATAAAAATAATGAGTTCCAAAGCAAATCAAAGCCCTGGACTTTGTTTTGTTACTCAATGTTCTGTCATTATTATTTGTTCTGTGGTTCTGTGTATCGCTGCAATGGTCGTAGATATCTTAGCTCCTGCTAACTGGATAATGATTTGTTCAAGAATTATTTATCATAATAAAAATCGTAAGAAAGTCATGCATGCTCACCTGATCTTAAGTGACAGTGTGGTCGAAGATGGTAAAGCACGTTTAGCCTGGAATGGATCTGGCTCTCAAATTTATAGCTTGAGGGTACTATATAATACCCTACCATATGGTTTCCTTACGATGTTTTCCGTCACCGTCCGCTCAAGCTCATTGTTGAGGTATGAACCCACGACCTTCACCGTGTGAACCGAGCGCGCTAACCACTGAGCTACCATCGCTATAAAGCATCTAACACGACCGTCATATTAACGATAATAATAGAAACAAAAACACACTGAAATGTATTTGAACTGCTACTATCACATGATGCCAAATTCCTGAAACTTCCATCCTATTGATCCGGAAATACCGATAACAAGACGGCAGTAGTTATTTTTGCCGGGAAATTCCGTTTTTTTTGATCGATTCTACAAATCATGTCTTATTTATTTTATCGAGTGAATAACCGCGATATTCTTGCAAATACATGAATCATCGTAATTATCAGCTTAGTTCAAGACGACATATTTTTAACATTTCATGCACCGTGTTTCTAATTAGAAACGTCCCAAGAGTGATACAATTAATAATGCAAATATATAGTATAGTACCTGGATGACCGAGCTTTGCTCGGCTGAAAACACAGATAAAACGACGTTTTCTAAAAATGAAACCTAGCTAGATCGATTTATCGCCCCCGAAACCCACTGCATACTAAACTTGAAAATTGGAGCCGTTTCCGAGATGCAGATTATATATAACTCGCACTTGCCGTTTTTTATTTTGTTTTATAAATCTCTCATACTGCTCATCCGGTCTGCGATTTTACAAAAATCTCACAACCAAAGTATTACAACCGAAAAACTTAAACTAAAGTATCCAAGTGTGTATCAGACAAGCTTCGGTAATTCTCTATGGTAGCAAAGGAATAAACCCTTTATTCTTAAAATCCTTTTTTGTAAAAAAAAGGGTTGCCTGGCAGATGTCAAGACGTTGCAGATGCCCAAAATTAATTACTTAGCTACTGGCTGGTTATATTGTTGATAGGTTTTTTTTTAATCAGTTAGAGATTAAAAAGTTTTAATACCATGAAGTATTTAATAAACATGTACTGTATTGTCGATATTATGGTATGCGGTAGTAATCTGGTATAGTCTTATATGGTGAAAAACCAATTGAATAATTTATTATTTATATAATAATTTATTATAACCGCTATATTTTTGCTTCGCTAAATGAGATCCTATCTAACACAACATTAGATTAAAACCTTAAAACTAATGTTCCAAAATTACTTAGATTATTATTAATTTAGAATGTTATAGGTAGTTTTCGTGTGAAAAAGGTTTTAGTTAGTTCTGACACTATGCAGGTTTAATTTTAATCATGTGGCCAGTACGTTAAAACGGCAATTCTATATTTAAATCCCTATTTGTAGGCTATACGAGTACGTCGCGATGTCTTATTGACATTGCCAAATTTGTCGTGCTGTAAACGCACGCATATAATAAGATTATATGCTGCAAAGGTTAAAAAAACATTATACTCTTGTCACGCTAGGTGGCTCTGCTCTAGTGCGAAGCCAATAAGTGCACGGTGACCACTTCTGGATAAGTGACCAAACAACTATATCAAAAATAATACCTACTTCCCTTTACAGCGTGCATCTGTGTAACGGTATAAGTTGTTTGCGACCGGTAATTAATTAATAATATGATACAGAATTCCAGGATAATTAATCAGTTACGAGTTGATACTAGAGCGAGTATAAAACTATGTATTGTGATAAGAATCGTTTCTCTTAGTGATGATAGCAAACACTTGTAGAACTTCATTAATTAAATTTTACTTTGACTGCCCCGTTCGATCTTTTAGTAGAGTAATCGTTACAAGAGCTGAAAGGCGTGGGTTCGATTCCCACCAGAACAAAAATTTATGTGACGATAAATGTCTGTTCTGTATCTGGGTGTTCTGTAATTATGTATTATATGTAAGTATTTACAAAAAAGTTTATAAGTATTCTATCAGTTGTCAGGTTTCCATAATACAGCCTTTTTTAGTTGGTGGCTCGATGGCGCTGTGTGAAATATATTACAATATTAATTTGTTTATTCAAGAATTTATTTTAAAACAGAACCAATCATGCCATGATTTTAATTAATTTATTTGTTTATGATTTTAATTTTTCTTAAAAAATAATTATTTAAAAAATTTTGTTACTTTGATTTGATGATACATTTTTATTTTGTATACCCACCTAGTATTTCATAATAGTTTTGTAATAAGGGCACAGATGTGGAAAAGTTTTTTTCATGATTTGCGACTTTGTTTCTATTTAGAGATTGATTGATTACCTCTTTATTGTCCACACCAAAGATTACATACAGAAGGAAAAATAAACTTAATTAATAAGTGTATCAACTGGCGATCTTATCGTTTATGGGCGAGAAAGAACAGATAAGTTTAAACGAAAAAAGTCATTTTTGGAAAACTATGAACCCTAATTTGCTTTATTTAATAAAACCATTTTTAAATGCAAATAATAAAAGCTTCTTATATACCTTTAACATACAAATCATGTAGTTTCTAGTTTTCTTTTATATATTCTCCAAATTGAGTAAGTGACGTAGCAGTTGTTTTTATAGAAATACAGAACAAATAGTTCACAATTTTACGTGTGTTCATCCCAACGCGATAGTAACGCACAGAAAGAAATGTACTCACGGTCACCCATCCGAAAACTAACCGGGTTGTCAGTTGCTTAACATTGATAATAAAAAAGAAAAGAAGAACTTAATTTTCAAACAACAAAGATATAAATAGGTATATATATCGAAATATATAAAATATAATAGAAGTGATGATTGTTGATAGTTTGAAAATACCTAGTTAAGCTAGCCTAGACAAGGTAATATTAAATTTTTTTAAATTTAAAATATTCGCTCCTCAGACACTGGGGTCTGTGACCTTCGTCAAGTTTGAATTACAACTTTGAATATTGGATATATTTGATAATGCTAATAGAAAAGTCCAAAAATGTCATACTTGACATATCGACATTTTTTTTTTGTAATTTAATTTAATGTATTTTATAATAATTAATTAAGTGACGGGTTTTATTGTTGTTTAATTTATTTTTTATATTTAGGTAATTGAGATGACTTTATTTTGTAATTTAATTTATTGTTTACTATTTAATTGACTTATAACTGATGATCAATAAAAAACCGGCCAAGTGCGATTCAGACTCGCGCACGAAGGGTTCCGTACCATTATCTATAAAAACGGCAAAAAAATCATGTCTGTTGTATGGGAGCCCCCTTAAATATTTATTGTATTCTGTTTTATAGTACATATTTGTATTTGTTATAGCGGCAACAGAAATACAATGCGTTTATAAATATAAATTTGCGTGGTGGTAGGGTACTTTCTAGGACTCGGCTGGCTAGCTACCACCCTCAAGTTGAAAATCTGCCGCCAAGCATCTAACGATGTGTTCCGGCAGCCTCACTTGAGAGCCAGTTCCATTCCAGGCTAGGTGTGCTTAACCATCTTCGACCACACCGTCACTTAACATCAGGTGAACTGTGGTCAAACATCTAGTCTGTTAGACATTAAAAAAAAAAAACATCATCTGTGAAAATTTCAACTGTCTTTTACGGTTCATGAGATACAGCCTGGTGACAGACGGATAGACATACGGACGGGCAGCGGAGTCTTAGTAATAGGGTCCCGTTTTACTCTTTGGGTACGGAACCCTAAAAACTATGACTATTACAGCTTATGTCAATCCCTTACATGTTTTACTTTTCTATTAGCTTTATCACTAATCGAATGTTACTTTGTGTTGGCCCTAAGGTCACAAACCTTATCACATTAATTTGGTACTCGATATTATAAAAAACAGTTTACCCGGAAGCAAGACAAGACTCTATTGAGGCTTGGAGACACGTGTCTTTCTCTATATTATGTACGTGCCGTGGAGACCACACACGTCAAGTCCTCCCATGTTTGTAAACAAGGGGTTGCAATACGGGCTGATGACGGCTGATACGGATGAGTGGCTGTTTCCTGCTGCTGTGGAGATTGCCTCTTAGCCTATAAAACGTCATCGATATAAAGGTTTCATTTTTTATAGTAAAAAATAATGAGAACGAGTCGCTATCATGATGGTAAAATTTTATCGTATAAGAAGTCTAGGTACTGTACCGTCAGCTTTTATTGCCATTCTAATTAAGTGATCACGAACAATTTTATTGCGCTGGCATACGATATACGTTCGCGTAGTCTTTTGAAAACTTCAATGGCAATAAGAGCTCACGGTAAGGCCCCTGAGCACTGTTGCATTGCTGCTCATTACTTTGAGACATTTAATGGTTAGTCTAACAGCCTTGATTTCGCTAGCTGCGTGTGCTCACTACTGCTTAGCAGCAGCAAACATTCAAGATTTACTTGACACTGGCAGAACACACAAAGTATGATGCCAAAAACCAAGAAGAAAAAAATATCATATATTTTCAAATCAATAGAATCAATAGAATTTTATTGTTTTCAATAGATAGAAAATCAATAAAACATAAAAATGTTTAAGAAAATCGATTTCTGTACTTAAAATATAAACAAACGAAAAATACAAGATCACATCATCAATATCATTTTAAAATTTACCAGAATTTAGTCTACCATCTGTCCCATACGGAGCCGATCTAAAAATATGCCACACCATTCGCAGAAATCACGTGCGTAATTTTTTCTAAGCCCGAGTGCGGCCAACTTGTGCCCGCATATTATTTTTTTCGCTTAGCACGAGCTACTTTATAAAGCTTCCTTGTGCCGGTGCCATGCATCTGTCGACGGCGCAAGCTGTATTTCGGCTTTACCTGGCCAAATTCGAAAGTCTTCGCGACAATACTTTTCTTTTTGTAAAATGGCGTCGTTTAATTTGGCGCGTTTATGTAATTTGCAACATGATGCTGGCTGGTTGTACCTGCCTTGCATCTGGTGCATTTCTTTTTTGGATGTTTTTAAATATAGAACGCAATGTTTTCGAAGGTTGCAGCCGTCGCGTTTTCCTTGGTTTTTAATTTGGCACACATTTTACTCGCTTATTTATAAGTAAATATATGAAGAAGTTACTTAATTTTTATTTCGATTTAGAATTAGTGGCACGTTTATTTAATTTACTGATTAAAAATAAATATTAAATACGCTAGCACATCTATTTGCTAGAGTAACGTACTAGATTAACGATATAAAATGTTTGAAAGTGCTTTTTCATAAACGTATGTATTTGACTATCGTGTATCTACTCACTTTATTTTTACTAAAGATTTAAATAAAAGGAGAAAACAGGTAAAATTTCATTGGTCTTGTAATTTTGTATAACTACCCGCAAACAAATTCCTCGACGTATCTGTGAACATGTAGTTTGCACACGGCAAACAAAAATTGTAGAAATTGTATAATCCTTTTTGAACGCAATATGATATCTGTTCTACTTTTTTCTAATACATATATTGTAAGTACCTAACCAAAAAAATAGTTTTTACTTCACTTCAATTTACGTAATTTTTTTTATAATTCATATGCGAAGTTCTTTAAACATATATTATAATTTCTAGCAAATTAACATGCTAGAGGAAAAAAGGACACAAATAACCTTTAACTATTACTGCCTGTAACTTGTCTGTTATTAATTATGTGTCTCAAAAATGGAAGACTAAAATTAAATCATAACAAGTAGTTTATTACATACTCGAACTCATTGAAAATACGTATTAAACAATATAATTCAAAACACAAACACAAAAGCGTACCGTTACGCAAGCTCCCATAGACATCGTTTTTTTTTCTTTTTGAAGACGCATCCTGCGATGACAATAGACCATAAAGATCATGAAAACGATATGATCAACCAACAATCATCTGTTGTGGTCGAGACTTGAAAGCACATTGTGGTCGAGATATTGATCGATGTTGATCCGTGGAAAAAATCGATTTAGTTTATTGGACTTTACTTACCTATTGTTAGCAATTGAGATTAAGATTATTTTGCTACCTACGTATTGTAAAGTCTGTGCTAGACGGTGAAAATTAAATGTCATCAAGTGATCTTGATGATTTTTTACCATAACGTTTCAAAAGTTGGTACTAATGTAGATGTGGTACAAAATTTCAAGATAGAATTACAAACCTTAGCAGTGTAAATATGGTACTAAATACCAAGATAGAATTACACATTTCATTGCGAGATGATCATTGACAGATGTGAAATGAAAAATATGAATCCACAGCCTAAGAAAAATATTCAGAAATTAAAATCTAACAAGCCTCGAGTTGGACTTCATGTTGTTTCTAAAACTCTATCTTAGCTATACTGGGGCACCACTTCTATACTGGGGCATGACCGGACTCGATCAAGACTTACTTTGTGTGACTATGATTGTGACTTAGACTTATGTTGGTTGATTTTTCAAAATACCTGAAATTATCGAAATTCGTGACACTGGCAAATGCATAAAGTGTAATGCCAGATACAAAGAAGAAGAAGAACCAAAAAAAATTCATGACGAATAACACCGAATATAGGGTTGAAATTGACGGACCGTGTTTAATTAAATACCTTTATTTCGGTTATATAGTCTCTTATCGGGCTCGACAAGAATTAGAGATTTGTATCGGAGATATCTGTCATAAAATCAATAACCGCTGGGTTAGACGTGTTCTAGAGTGGAAACCACGAATTGGCAAAACGTAGCGTCGGACGCCTTGAGACTCGATTGAGTGACGATATACGTAGGACAGGTGGTGGGAGATGGATGGGACTTTTACTTGGTGTCTTCTAGGTAGCATCGCAGTACCAGATATTCTGCCGCTAAGCAGTAGTGTGTAAAAATTAACTGGGCTGTTGAGACTAACCATCGAAAGTTTCAAAGTAATAAGAGCGCCAAAACAGCGATGCCCTGGACTTTGTTTTGCTACTCAGAGTTCTGTGTATGGCTGCAATGGTCATGGACACACGTTATCTCTTACTATCAGGACAGCGTATAGTTCGTCTCATAACTGTTACATAAAAAAAAACGTCCAGGAGAGGACTACAAAAGGCTGATTATGATAATGTTTAGTACTATTATTGTGGAAAGTAATTAATCTTATCAAGAAAACAATTTCTAGACATGTGAATTCTCCCTATTCTCAACAGCGGTGCAAATAAAAAAAGGCCAAACTCAGGTTTGCAAGCGAGCTACATGCAGTGCAGGATACTCGCAGTCAAGATAATTGACCGAGTCAAGAACTCGACATTGCACGCTAAAATAAAGATCTTGGACGTCGGACCAAATGCCGGCAGTTTTAAGTGGACCTTATGTCAGTACAATGTTACTGAGTCTAAAAAGTCTAAATGATGACGAGACGAGCTTGACTTCCCCTGCAGCAAACCACTATATTCTCCAAGAGGAAAGGATGCAAGTAGTATGCATGAAGGTACCTTTGCAATGGAACATGCACAAAAAATTAATCATGTCACATTTTTCCTACGGAAACTGACGTAGTTTTGACACATTTTTAACCGACTTCAAAAAAAGAAGATTTCTCAATTCGACCGTATATATATATATTGTGTGTTCGCAGATAACTTCTTCATTTATGGATGACGAACCTCTATGGACCAATGTGCATTTTTTTATTTTCTAAATAAACTAACGAAATTTTACGAGTCAGTTGCGACAAAACGTGTGGAGATTTAAGTTTTATCATATCTAAATTAAAGTCTTTGGATTTTGACATTTAAAACTGATTTTTATTGTAATGCAAATTACTCACTATCTCCTTTGCCGTTATACGCAAATCACTTCAAGAAATTGAGTGTAGGATTCACACAATGGCCCTGCAACCTCTGTCAAACGCTTACCAAAAATGTTCGGTAACTTTCATTCACATTTCATACAATAATGAACCTTAACAGTTAGATATAAAGAGGTTACATTTTAGAAATTGTTGTAAGTTATATTGGTTTGCGACTTAATGGTATTTTAATAGAGTGAACTAAAATCGTCCTTGCTTTGTCCCATTGTATTCGAAAGCGATTCACAAAGATTGCATTGAGCTTCTTGGAGACTCAGTCTCTCCTTTTACAGATTTCAAACGGGTGGATGTCACCTGGTACTATTTTGTTCAGATGTAACGGATATAGATAGTACAAAGTACAACTAAGAATGATTATTGTTACCAAAAGACAGCTTCAAAAAAAACTTCTTAGCTGGGCACTCTTAGTAGAGTGTTTCTCCACTTGTGGCACAAAACGCTCCTCCCGAGACTTCAGCCCGATCTTCGGCTTTTCGCTTCAATTCGTTCCATTCCATTCCGCCAGTTATCCTGCGTAAATCAAATCAGGGGAGAACAGATCTATTTATCGGGTTTGCGACAAATATGTTCAGCCCATTGCAACATCAGCTTGCTAGTACGCTAATGTATCTGTGATTTTAGTTTATTCAATTTCTACATATATACGTATTTGACAATAAGATCCACTATTGAACGATCCCTAATATAATTCTGTTTCTGCATCGTACGACTCGAGCCCGGATTTTCGAAACACAGGCTACTCTTAGCTTAGTTCGAAAATCCGAAGCTCAATCGATTGAATCGAAAACACAGTGAATTGTAGAACAATTAATTAATTAATAGGAATAAGTGTTTTATGTTAATGCCAAATAAATGATTTGATTTGATGACATCATAATAGATAAATATCCGCTTACGTTATACCATCGTTGGGCATACGATCCAAGAATCTCAATACAGCCCCAAAGCAAAGCAGTAGGTACCTAAGCTTATCACCGAACTCAAATAATATTGCAGCCTATCAAATATTTCACATAATGAAATACAATACCCACGTCCAAAATGTATTAAACATTTAGGTAAATTCTACATGAGCGTAGATGCAAAAGAATTTTTTATTTACCATTTAAATTTTACACACACTTATCAACCATCTTGCTAATAAAAATTCACTTTAGTTGCATAAAGTTACAGATCAAATTGCTTCGATCGTTACTATTGACAAAATCAGCTGATCTTTTAGACTTGGCACACACGTGTTCGGGTCAAATTTGCAATTTTTTTAATGATGTAGGTAAAAAAAGATTTCTTTTGCGCAAATAGCGTGGGAACGAAGATTTTGAACACGTGCGTCAACAACTAGAGAAGTTTTTACCTGAGCTTTGCAAAGGGTCTCCTTTGATATAGATAGAAGAACTTACATCATTCAATCTCCAGTCATACATCATTTAGTATTATATCGCAATGAAATTATTAAGGGCTTTGTGTAGTTAGTGCTGGGATACTTGAAATAGTTATTGAGACAGAGTATCGGTGGAAGAGATAATATGTTTTCAGATCTTTTATATAAAGCAAAGAAATGATGAAGAATTGGTAAAATTATTAATATTGACAGTCGAAGACAGATTTGATTGGCATCCAGTGGTGACCTTTCTTTGGACAATAGTGATTTTAGAATTCGGTTCTATTCAAACATGCTGTTTTTAAGTTTTGGATATATCTCAAATTTTGAACAGGCTACGTACAGCCAAATAATAAAAAAAGCTAACGGCTTCCTTGTTTCTTAAAATATGTATAATAATCTACATCATTTCAAGGTTAGAGAGAATAGATACCTATATATCTACTAAGTCTGCGGATTTTACCTTCTACTACATCGTCGCTTACAAACAGGCGATTGGTGGTTAAATATCGCCGATAGATCCGCAATAAAATAAACTATAATCAAGAAGCATCTTTTAGAAGACTGGTTTTGTGCTTTGGAGTAACCTGCCCCGCTAGCAAGGGGTGCAAGGTGCACAAAATTGAATTTTCCCGTGCGAAAATCTGAAAAGGCTAGAATATGTATACATCTGTCTCGCTTTCGTGACTGGAAAGACTTATCATACTTCTCATGTTAACTGGAGACATGTTTATAATCAAAACAATTATAGGGAAAAATAGTTAAATAAATTACTAGGTGGTAAATGAATAAATATCGTAGGACACACAGCGCCATCTGACCTCAAACTAAGCAAAGCTTGTACTTTGGGAATCAGATAACTGATAGAATACTTTAATACTTTTTTGTTGTTGTTGTAAATAGATACTTCTATAATACATACAGAAGACACAGAAACAGAACAAACATTTGATTATAACACAAAATGTTTGTCCTTGGTGGGAATCGAACGTGGGCCCTACAGCTCATAAATCAGATATACTACCAATGAACTAACAGGGTTGTGTGAAGTCGGTGTATACTGCCGCTATATCAAATATTCTGCAAGCAGTAGTGTATAATTATTCCTGTGTTCCGATTTGAATGGTAGCTAGCAATACAGGGCTTTTGAGACTGACCACCGAACGTCTCAAAGTAATGAGCGCCAAAGCAGCGATGCCCTGGAGTTTGTTTTGTTATTCAAAGTTCTGGGTGCTGTTGTAATGGCCATGGACATTATATCTTACTATCCGGAGAGCGTTTCATTCGTCTCGTTGCTTTTACATAAACAAGAAAAGTATTGCTGAAATCAACTTGAATTATTTATAGTTAACTTAATTGATCGAATTGTTAGTTTTTATTTTTTATTGCTGACATGCTAGGTGTTTGACCACAGCTACCCTGATGTTAAGTGACGGTGTGGTCGTAGATGGTAAAGCACACCTAGCCTGGAATGGAACTGGCTCACAAGTGAGGCTGCCGGAACACACCGTTAGATGCTTGGCGGCAAATTTTCAACTTGAGGGTGGTAGCTAGCCAGCATGGTTTCCTCACGATGTTTTCCTTCACCGGCAGCTCAAGCTCATTGTTGGGGTTTGAACCCACGCCCTTCGGCATGCGAACCTACCGCACTAACCACTGAGCCATCATCGCTAGTTAGTGTGTCTAACAGATTGGTGTTCTAATTTCCGTTCGCTAGATGTTATTGATATTTGCAAACGGAATAACGTTTCGAATAACAGTCGAGAAAAATTAAAAATCACACTAAATGCCGCGCCAAAACGAAAAGAATGGCAGGAAATTTTGCTATTTAGGTGTTCCGTACAAATAACTTGAAATACTTAAATTAATTGATAATACAATATCGTACGACATTTCACACAGTGCCATCTAGCCCCGAACTAAGTAAAGCTTGTACTATGGGAACCAGATAACTGATAGAAAACATTTTTTCATACATACAGAACACCCAAACACAAAAAGTAGAAGCCCGAAATTGCCCGAAAAAAATTATACAAAAGAAAATTGTGTATAAATATGTGTACTTCAGTTTATAAAAATGAACCTAATGATATCAAAATGTTGGAAAGGAATAAATTAAAAAAATCTTTATAAAAACTGGCTCCTTAGTACGGTACAGATTTTTTTAAATGTTAAAGTAATGAGACGAACTATACTATCATCTGATGGTAAGAGGTAACACATGTCTATGACCCATTGCAGCGATACACAGAACTTTGTATAACAAAACAAAGTCCAAGGCGTCGCTGCTTTGGTGCTCATTACTTTAAGACATTAATGGTTATTTTGAACAGCCCTGTAATTCCTCTAGCTGCCTTCAAACCGAAAACGAAACGATTTGATTCCACGTTCATTGTGCGGACTGCTAGACAGCGGAATGCACTGCCTGAACGGGTGTTCCCCGTTGGATAAAATCTGGGTGTCTTCAAGTCGAGAGTGAATCGGTATCTTCTAGGCAAGCGTGCTCCATCTTAGACCGCATCATCACTTAACATAAGGTGAGATGGCAGCCAAACGTAAGCCTATTTTTTTTTAAACGCTGTAATGTTTACGCACTACTGCTTGGTGGCAAAATATATTTTTAGAATAAGCAAGTAAATTATTTGCGCGTCTGCTTGCAAACTGAATTCACTACGTTACCATCTATAAACAAAATACCTATATAGTATTCTATGGTCTGATTTGATCTGGATTCGGATACTCCGGCTATAGATCCGGCCACATCCGGTCGCCTTCTGTATTCGGAACATCCGATATAATTAAGCGTGAGTAATCCAGCATAAGTAAAACAAAAATGTGCTTATACTGGCTGAAAAGAATAACAATTCATTGTCATTTCAAAAAATGGGCACGAAAAAAAAATTGAGATAAAAAAAAACGGAAATACCTAGGGATCTCCAAAAATCTCAATTTAATCGTCGCGTGCCTTTGAAACGAATACCACGTTAAGTATTTGTAGTTAAAAATATAGCGTTATTTCTAAACGTAGTGTAAAGAAGTGCTTTCTGTCACGCCACGTTCCGGTATACTCAGGAGATACATCTCAATCGATTACAACTTATTACCATATTAATTAAAGTATTTAAGTATATCGATGTGAGAGTTTGTCTGTGGTGTATGAAAAAAATCAACGATAACTGGTATGAAATTTGGAAAAAGTGAGACCTTGAACTTAGTTACCACCTTGTTGAACTAATATTTTTATTGTATGTATTTGGCAAGTTAATAAGTAAGTGAAAATGAACTCTACATAGGTTAAAAATTACCGAAGAATAAAAGTATCGTTTAAGAGAGAAGGGAAGAGATCCTCGGTCGGGCTGGTTCTTGACCCAGCAAATATCCCTGGCCACCCAGAGCGGGAACGCAGCCAGCGTTTTAGTGAATTTCGGGCAGGGCTCTGTGCGCGGGGGACTTTTTGAGTAGTTAGATTTTGACTGTATTAGATAGGTAGGTTAGATTTATTTTGTATTTATACTGTATAGTGATTCGATTTGCCGTGGTAGTGCCGGCGTAAGAATACTACCCCACCCTCTCTACCTGTGGTTGCCGTAAGAGTCGGCTAAGGGATGTAATTCGGAAGATGGGCAGCAGCGTCTTTCTTGAACAATCACACCTAACTGCGCTCGCCAACCCGCCTGCCAAGCGTGGCGAGTATTGGCAAAACCCCCCCAGGAGGAGGCCTATGTCCAGCAGTGGACGTCCTATGGCTGATGATGTGTAGTGATTAGATTTATAAAGCTAGAATAAGCATTTGAGTTGTAGTATTTTTTACTATAAGAACAATACCTAGTGACCAATTAAAAATCCCATATAAATTTGAAAAAAAATAATGAAAAAAAGTAAATAAAAGTTTATTTAACAGTACAGTTCAAAGTTCGGACGTTTTGCGTTATGGACCTTTAGCTCTATGGTCTTTGTGAGGTTTGAACGTTCTGCTCTTTGGTCAATGTAAGTACGCGTTGTACTCAACAGTTTTCGTTTTTTTTTTGACAATGACCATTCGTCATTATGCGACTTGTGCCAAACCAGCTAAGTGAACTTGCATTTTCGAGATAATCGAGAAAAGAGATCGATTCAAAGTCTGCTTTATGAATAATTGTAACTACGATCTATTATTTTTTCCAAAATACCGACAATACTATTGTGCTGGAAAATACAATACGTCACGAGTACACATTAGAGAGTTACCAATTACGTTTAAATAAACTTATCTTAAATCATCGCTTTTAATAGGAGCAGTTACCAAAATTTTGCAGATGGATTACTTGCATGTCTCTTTGTAATGTTTTTATATTATTTATTTTGGACGGTAAAGAAAAAAATATAAGTTATAAAAATATATTTAAAATAATAAGTAGAGATGCCATAACAAAAAAAAATGATCATTCTATAAAGAAAGACAAAAATCTTCAACAGTTACGCGATACAAAATTCATCCGAAATGACGTGGAAAACCCTGAAATCGCGGAAAAAATCCGCTGTTCCATAGAAAAATGTTTTTCATACCTTTCAGCTTCATCTATATTTCCGCTTAACCTCGTCTAAAACTAGAAAAAGTAGGTAAATACAAATTCGCGAAGGTACTAATTCAAACTGTGATACGACTACTTACATTTTTATAATTTCAACATTTCAATATACGTATTTTATATTTTATACGTATTTTTCTTTTAATTCCTAACAGAGTCACAGAAGTTGACTAGTCTATGCCGTTACCTCATTCTTTTTAGTCTCAGCTATCACTCTTTAGACTAGGGTTTCTCAAAGTTGGGTACGTGACAAAATTTACGGTATAAAGACGAAATACAGGAATCGGCTGAATCGTATTAGGATTGTTGATAATTACTCAATTTACGATAAAAAACAATCATCACATACTTTTTTAAATTAAAAATAGCATATCACTTTTGTATTTTAATAAATTATATAATAATAATAATTAGTTGTAATCTTAAAATATATTTTTGACTTGTAAATTACCTATAAACAAACATGTTTATAAATATCGTAGGACATTACACACAGTGTCATCTGACCCCAATTGGCCCAAACTAAGCAAACTTTCCACTATAGCAGTCAAATAACTGATAGAATACATACTTTTTTTTTTGTAAATGCATACTTAATACACACAGAACAAACGTCTGTATTAAACAAAATGTTTGTCCTCGGTGGGAATATATAGATATATCAATATATAATAAGTTTTTTAAAAGGGTTTGCCGTTGTCTTAATAAGGGTACGTGCAGCTATAAGTTTGAGAAACCCTGCTCTAGACCATTTCGAAATGAAGACATAAATTCCTTCTTTGATGGACATAATGTATGGACCTCGAAATTATGTGAATACCATTTAGTTTACACCTAAATTATGAGTTTATTCCTTAACGGTGGTAATTTAAACACATAATACCTCATTTTGTCATATTATTGTTAATTAATCAGAATCCAATAATTATCTGTACTTAAGCGGTGTTTAGATTTGCATATTAATTTGATAAGCTCTTTATCGAGTCAGTGATTGCGTCTTTCGTCTTTTATTTTGGAAATAATAAAATATTTTATGTACGAAATTCGATCTTTCTTAATTTACTGATTCATCTACTGATTTGAAAATATAAATGTTTTTGGAGGACATTTCACACAGCGCCATCTAGTCTCAAACTAAGCAAAGCTTGCACTAATACACCAAGTAGCTGATAGAATACTTTTTTAGTGAACGCTTACTTATAATACACAAAAAAGAAACAACTATATTTATCACACAAATGGTAGTCCTCAGTAGGAATCGAACTTGCAGCAAAAGAAATTACAGGGTTGTCGAGACTGACCATCCAAAGTCTCAAAGTTATGAGCGCCAAAGCAGCGATGTTCTTGACTTGGTTTTGTTACTCAAAGTATTGTGTACCGCTGATCATGGATAGGTGTTATCTCTCACCACCAAGAGAACGTTACGTTCACATCACATATCACATCATCAGCCATAGGTCGTCCACTGCTGGACATAAGCCTCCTCCTGTGGGGATTTTGCCAATACTCGCCACGCTTGGCAGGTTGGTTGGCGAGCGCAGTTAGATGTGATTGTTCAAGGAAGACGCTGCTGCCCATCTTCCGGAATACATCCCTTAGCCGGCTCTTACGGTAACCACAGGTAGAGAGGGCGGGGTACTATTCTTACGCCGGCACCACCACGGTAAGTACGCCTCATAACTATTATATCAAAAAAAAAAAAAACAACTTTTTAGATCATAAAAGCATCACTAATGGCAAAGTGCGAGATAGACTTACGCAGATTGGTTGACCGTTTTCATTCATCGATTATTGTTATAGAGTTAACTTCTAGGTACATAGAATTCTTTATAAGAACCTTGTAAAAACTTGTTCTTTTAAATGTATAAAAAGTTCATGTATATGCATCTGCGAGGTCTATTTATTGAAGTTGAACTTTTTAAACCAAGATGTATGAAGTGAGGTCTTACAATGTGAGCATCTATGAGCGCAAACAGCCTTTGAAATAATTCCTTGAGTTTTTCTAAACATCTCTACTTCATACCGTCTTATCTAAAGCGGGACACAATTAGGATTTACTATGAGTTAGAGTGAGATAAAATACAGGATCGATTTAACTGGCAGCTGCCTTATTTAGCCAGGTAGCAAGCGTCCATGGGAATCTAAGAAAATATCACCTATATTTTTTTAAAGTTTTTTTCGTTTGTATACCGAAGTTTGGTTGCAGATGCAGATCAGAAGAATTGATGAGTCTGACTTGACAGTTTTTACGTATGGTATCTAGGATAATTCACATAATTAATTTCCTATCTTTCAGACTGTCTAGTATAAAGTTTAAGATAGGTACCATAATGTTTTCAGCCCTGATCAATTTTCCAAACATTTTGATATCGAGATCTTGACGAAAGTTGATTCGCTTATTGCTATCTTAGACCCTCTGGATAAGTTAGTTTATTCTGAGCTCTCAAGCCAACTTCTATTTAACAAGAATGCTTTTTTTAAATATTAATTTGAAACAACGCTCTTTAGACTCTGACTGAAAAAAAGTGTAACATATTCAGGCTTCATATACGGGTATGTATTATATCGTATCATCCGAGCCACGGTACCGTTCAGTTCTAAATTCTAATTTTTGTAAATGTATCAAATTGTGTTGAAATAAAATATATAAAAATATAAGAAATTAGTGACCCGCCCCAGTTTCGCACGGGTGCAATGTAGATACTAATGTGGTGCATATGCATGTATTATACATGTAAACCTTCCTCTTGAATCACTCTGTCTATTGATGGAAACTGCATTAAAATCTGTTGCGCAGTTTAAAAGATGTACCTAAGTGTAGAGACGGTGGGAAGTGACTTTATCTTATACTAT
Source organism: Biston stratarius (assembly GCA_950106695.1). Classification (NCBI taxonomy): domain Eukaryota; kingdom Metazoa; phylum Arthropoda; class Insecta; order Lepidoptera; family Geometridae; genus Biston; species Biston stratarius. The sequence continues at coordinate 9,001,858 of OX467112.1, forward strand.
GTAGAGATTACGGTCCTGGGTAAGGTATAAATAATTATCAATAACTCTAGAAACTTGGGAGGAGTTGAATATATTTTTTTGCTATTATACCGACAATCAACCCATCAGTTTATTCAAGATTTATCTAATAATGGGTGAAACAAAAGGTTTCGGTTCCCACAAGATGGCACAAATATGCACAATTAGGGTCTTAGGTCGATTTTAAACTGCTACAAAATAGCACAAACGTTTTTCACAATCAATATTTTCCCACCGAATTCTCAATATTGCTTATCATTCCATTATATTGATAAAAATATAATGCGACAAATCACGCCTTAAACAATTAAGTCTAAGACATTTTAGCAGTCACGCAAATCAACAGAACAAATCGGAGATTCATTTCACACGGTTTAATAGATGATTATTCATTCAATCGAATCGTTCAACGGAGCGATTATCCATTTTTATATTACAAATTGCGAGAATAATGATGATTAATAACATGAAAGTAGAAATCGGATCGGAAACAACGATAACACTTTCTAATCATTCGATTCAGACATAAATGTTCATATACAATTTGCTCTGATTGTCAACATATCTCGTATAGTAATCGAATAAATCAAAATATAAAAGATACTGGCCATAATCTGTCTGGCTGTCTTATCAAGCTATTGTGCGGAAGTTCTAAACTCAAACTCCTTCGACCAATCATAGCGGACCATCTGCCGCGGCGCGTGCGCCGCTGTTTGATCGATCGCAGTTTGGCATGGATGCGTTAGTGTGCGTGTTTCTTATATTTTTTTTAAATCTATTCCTTTGTAGAGTATCCTCCTTAGATTTGGCAGATGGCACGTGCTAGGTAGTTTCTTTTGGTACATCTGTCGCTTCTCAAACCTTTTTTGTACGGATTTTTTTTCTAAATCTCCCGATTTTTTGGGTCCAAAACGACATGTGTCGCTAAGATGCAAATATGATGGAAAAAGGTAGATTTAATTCAAAACACATGGTGTTTGAAAAACTAAATCGTGCTGTGCAAGTGCTCTGGAGAAGGCATTTACCATCTGCCTGCACCTTATTGTGAGCGAGATGAACATGTGAGGAATGAATCTAAGGTGAAGCTCAGAAAGGTAAGTCATGTTGGATGGTCCACGATATGGTGATATAGTTTACCCGACAATTCTAATTTTACTCACATTAGAAATGTTGGGCAATCAATTAGAAGGCGTGGTCTAAGCAATACCGAGATATTGTTTTTCAAGATTATTAAGCAAGTTACTTTAAAGCTATAAAAGATATTATTAACAAGCTGACTCATGTATTACGGATGTGCAATAAGAAATTTTGTAGCGATGACAGCTCAGTGGTTAGCGCAGTCGGTTCACACACCGAAGAGCGTGGGTTCAAACCTCACCAATGCTTGAGCTGCCGGTGAAGGAAAATATCGTGAGGAAACCATAGCATGATATTTTCTAGTACTGGGCTGGCTAGCTACCACCCTCAAGTTGAAAATCTGTCGCCAAGCACCTAACAGTGTATTCCGACAGCCTCATTTTAGAGTCAGTTACATTCTAGGCACGCCCATAATGCCTGGAGGCTTTTATTTAGATATTGTTTACGTTTCGTTTTTATTCTGCCTGAGTATAGTTCTCGATGTTTTTGGTTGGTATATTGGCGTGTGCTAGCTGACATACGGCTAATAATTTAAATAATGTTTTGTGTAGCGTAATATTTTTTTCTGTAACTGAACAGACAGCTGTGCTGCTGGGGAGTTTGTTGCGCCACTTCTTCTTCCCAGCTAAAGCACTAGGAAGTGGTGACGGGTGGGCGTTTTGGGGGACTGTCTTATGTAATTTCGACGTTCGAAAAGTGCTGATTCTCAGCCTAGTTTGACTAAATGGTTTTGAATTTTGAATTTTGAATTTTTTAAGTGTGCTTACCATTTTCGACCACACCGTCGCTTAGCATCAGGAAAGCTATGGACAAACATCTAGCTTGTCAAACACAAAAAAAAAACTGTATTTGTGCATCCTGATACATCTGACATACAAATTAATCCAAACATTAACCAATAATATTATGGGTCATACGCGAAAAGGCTGTACTTTTAACCATTGCTTAAAGTTAATCTATGCCTAAAGTAATTTGTTTCATTTCTACACGTGACATTTACATATATTGGTAAGATGTTGATAGAGTATTTTAAGTATTGGTTAATTTTAAGCATTGTTAATAACTAAGGCTTTTCATTTGCCGTTTCTATGCACATGAAAAATGTACTTTATCTTATCCCAACTAGAACAGCCGAGAGATCAGCTAGACTTCCTATAAATCCATGTCACCCCCTTAGAAACCCGACACCAAGGTCAGAATGCACCTTCAATCTCGTACCTGAGCGCCGGAAGTTGCACAAAGCGCGGGTAGTCGCAAAAACGCGCCGAAACGCGAACTTCCGGCGGACACGGAAACGCTTGCAGGATGCGAGCGTATGCAGGTTGATCACGCATGTGCGGGAAGTGCTTTTAATTCAAACTCGTCTCTGGGACTTTAGCATCATCATCCTCATCGTAGTGATACAATCATCGCCAACGAATAACATTCTTACGAGACCAGAAAGGACGGCATAAAGCATACTCATCCGTGGGTAGAGGCAGATTGATGTAAGTATTTGCTTTAACTACTTACGCCAAAAACTAAGAAAAATATGACTTTTTTTAAAATAAAATAGTAATTTTTCACGTCTTCTATAATCTCATGTTAAATTTTGTAGGTGCTAAATTCATTTATTTGTGTTTATATTTGATACTTTTTCAAGCTGTAACGTTTGTACAATTTTCGATGTAATTCAGAATATAAGCGGTTGATATCATGTATTTTAGCCCTGTTGGCTTATTGATATTATCTGTTTAAAGAGCTGTTGTGCGTGGGTTCGATTCCCACCGAGGACAAACATTTTGTGGTATATACAAATGTTTGTTCTATTTGTATTACTTCTTTTTTAAATATTTATACGATATTTATTTTAACACTATTGATGTGTTTATCTATACTAATATTATAAAGAGGAAAGATTTGATTGTTTGTTTGTTTGCATTGAATAGGCTCCAAAACAACTGAACTGATTTCAAAAAATATTTTACAATTAAAAAGCTACATTATCCCTGATTAACATAGGCTAATTTTTATCCCGACATTCCCACGGGATCTGGACTAACGCGGTTGAAACAGCGGGACACAGTTAGTCTAAAATGAATAAACTTTTAATTTAAACTCACACAGAGTTTTTATTTAAAACGCCAATATATAAATAATTGGTGCACCTGTGTTGCCTTCTCTGGAATTATTTACGATATTGTTTACTAATTAACACAGTAGCTATGCTAATTATACTTCATATTTAATTAAAATTTAAGAAAATGCTCGCGCCCGACGTGGCAGATATAGGTACTGTGACAGACATGATGATGGTTTCTTACCTACGAGCATAACAGCGATTCTAGAATATTAATTTGCGTTAATTATGCTAGTATTTAAAATGTCAAATTTATAAATAGAGCAGTGTCGTTTTACTCTCGCCAGAGGCGCTGTCCCGCATTCATGTATTTTTCTTTCAACTTCAACTTTATCTTTCTGACTTCTGCGGTGTTGTTACAATTCTGACATTGTCTAGTGTAAAAATCTTCCGAATATCTAGCGCTAGTTGTCTGATGTAAAATATTTGGCTGATAATTACTATCTATTCTTTATTATTTTGTCAGAGGTTAGTTATATTATTAATTTTCATCTACGAAAACAAATACGTCACGTCACAGAAAATATACTCATAAAATAAACAAATACACCAATATCGCATTAATAACTAATTATTTATTAATACGCATTTTTCGTTTACGCAGTAGGTACATGAATCTCGCAAATTGACATATTTAATTGAACAAAATCTGTGCTACTTATTTCATCTTTTTTTGACACTGCACTTTGCTGATGTTGCCATTGTCAAGCATTTTATAATATCTCATAATAAAATCGAGTAAAATTAATCGCTGTCATAGTCAAACTTAAATAAAGTATGGCGTGGTTAAGTCCAGTACATGGCCTAGTAGTGAACTTAACTAGAAGCTTCTACGAAATTTTGGAAACAACACAAAAAATTCTCCCACACTCGTATGTAGGTATACTTTGTACCTTTATATACTGCAATACTACTATTTTTATATACTAACTGTCGAAAAATAATACTATGTTGCATCAAGATTTTTTTCACGTTCCGAAACAATTTAATTTATTAAATTAAATTAATATTTTTGGTGGAGTACTGAACAAGGCATATTCACGGCTCTGAAGTTTAGCTGAACGTACCTTATTTACAGCGAACAAAGCGGTCTGATAAATAAGCTGACAGGGCAGTATTTGTAGCTCCTTAAACAGCTCCACGCATGTAAATGTCCCCCGTAATGAACCCCACATAGAATAGCACGAATGGCTCGTTTCAACTCAAGAAGGTTTCTGTTACTATACTTACTTGCACCTATTTTCCTAATCAAACTGAATCTAACAAGCTCCACAAAAAACATTAAATCGAAAAACAGTTGAAAACTATAAACATGTCCTTCTGCAAATGTCAAAAGCATTATTAGTCATAAAAATAGTGATGTGACAATGTTCAGTATCGAGTATCGGTAGCTAATATCGATGGCCAGTACTTACTTTACAATAAATTCCAATTTTAAAAATGGAATGTGATCGTCCGCGAATAACAGCCGGTGGCTGCGCACGCGTCGCCTTGTCCGACCAGATGGATACTTGCCATATATGGCATTGTAAATATTCGACACCTAATTCTGACCGACCTTCACTTATCGAGAGGAATGCGTACTTGCTGTAAAGAATAGTACGAAACTACTTCTTGTTTATTGGACAACTGGTTAGCACTAATTTTATATTTTTTAATACTACATAATTAAAATTGACAACTTCTCCTTTTGCTCCTTTAAGAATTTTTAAGGATGTTATTCCAAAAATCATTGATTCAAAGATAAAATATTCAAATCATCGTTTGAATAAAAAATCGATAAATAACTGTGTTGTGGACACGGCCGCGTGTGTGTGCGTGAACACGTGTATGTTTTTAAACACTAAGAAGTCCTTCGGATTTCCATGTTTCAAGTCCTCACTTAACGTAACGAATTCTTTGATCCTTTGCTATCGAGTGGTGTAATAAAACTTTGGATGTGGATAACAGATATACATACCTAATATGTAAATGCAACATTAAACCGTATCCCCTGATTTACTAAGCCATTCCCTCTAATATTGAAGTAAATTTAAAAACGTGTTTACATCAAAAAGGCAAATAAAAGCGCAGAATATTGTTTTTCAAGCTCATGGTCTGTATCTAAATACGGACAAATTGAAAATCACTCTTAATATTTATCGACAAAGAACATCTCAAACGTTAGTTTTTTCTCTGTGGTCAATTGTAAACGTACGTGACAATTTTAAGGTTAATCTGACAAATTTAACTGTATGAATTGTATTCAGATTTTGTCGAGCTTCGGGCCACTTTTTAAACAATTACACGCCTGATTTGTATGCACGCGGTAGGTTGTTTTTTATAGGCAAAGCTTTTCGTAGACTCATCAGAACCAAATTATTCGATTTAATTTGACGAATAATCGTACCATGTTCTTTGTTATAAAAAAAAAACAGAGCATCGCGTTATGATGTCTATAATGATCAATAAACCTGCGTCGTGATGCACCGACCGAAAAAAAAACAACGAATTACTGCTTCGTGATTCTACCACTTAATCGTAGTGTGGCCAGTATCTCACGACTACTTTAAAAATAAAATGAATACGGATAGGTCCGTTCTAAAAAAGAACGCGGTGATTTTTTCAAACGAAAGCTGCGAACGGCCAGCAGGTGTAATCTACAATGAGGATTTGAAAAAAGAGTTTCGAACAGGAGGCCCTTTTCCCACGCCCCCGTTGGTACTCGAGACATTCAAATTTGGAGCTGCGTTCTTAATTTTAAACTGACATTTATAGAACGTAGTATTCGTATTTTCATATTAAATGGCAACTTTATTTTTAAACATGAAACTATAAAAGAATATTGCAAATGAAATATTTGTTTTGCATTTACAAGCTTGTTGTCTTTAAAACTCAAATAATATTGAACAAAGTCAATATTCTTGGCGATTATTATCAGGCCTGAATGTTACTTATTAAATTGGCACTGTGCAAATATTGGCATATAAAGTGTAGTCTTAAAAAGCAATGTAAAAATTGTAAAAGTCATCTAGTAGGGGTTATAGGGAACATTGCGAGGCGAGTTTATAAATTGTCTTTAGCTTTGACCGTGTCTCACACCGCATTGTACCAACTGGAAATTGTTTAAGGTCTCAGAACTGTATATATGTACGTACCACATGCATACGTACATACATAGAATAAATACATGCATACCTACATTCATTCAAACATACAGATCGAATCTGTGCAAATGTTCCCGAGGTAACTATCTCGGCAATATATACAATTTTTACCATATAGGTTTTTTTTAAAATATATATTAGACTGCCGTCTTAGCTCATTTGTTAAAATGTCTGCTTCAAAAGCTGTAGGACGAGGATTCGATTCCTAAGGACAGACATTTGTGTGATAAGCATAAATGTTTGTTCTATGTCTGGATATTCTGTATATAACATATTATAAGTATGTAATAACAAAAAAGTATCTCAGTATTTTATCAGTTATCTGTCTTCTATAGTACAAGCTTTGCTTAGTTGGACTCTATGTTAAATGTTCTAGGGTATTTTTTATTTATTTATTAAAAATGAGAAAATAGTTACATTAGACAAAAAATTACATAAATCCTTTTTTTTTTGGCTGACAGGCTAGGTGTTTGACCATATCTCACCTGATGTTAAGTGATGGTGTGGTCCAAGATGGTAAACACACCTAGCCTGGAATGGTAATGGCACTCAAGTGAGGCTGCCGAAACACACCTTTAGATGCTTGGCGGCAGATTTTCAACGTGAGGGTGGTAGCTAGCCAGCCGAATACTAGAAAGTACCTTACCACCATGCTATGGCTTCCTCACGATGTTATCCTTCACCGGCAGCTCGAGCTCATTTTTGGGATTTGAACCCTCGTCCTTCGGCATGCGAACCGACCGCGCTAACCCCTGAGCTATCATCGCTACAAATTCTTTTTTCTTTAAAACAGAATTGGTCGGTATCATCTCTACTACAGACTTCTTCTCTTGTTTTCTCTACTACTACGGTGGAACGGTCTATATGTATAATTACATCTAGGAAATTACGCGACGGTGTTGTGACATTTAAATAAAAAAGCAACGGCAAGAAGGTGGCACTGTACTGGTACTTCATTGTTTCAATTAGGATGCGTGTACGCAATGCGGAGTGTTAAACTACAGTTCAAGGTGAGAGGATGTCTTAACAAGTTATAGGTTATTTTATCCGGCTGCGGTGGAGTTAAAACAAGAGAGTTAAGCGTTTTTTTAATGTGAAAGCAGTACCGGTGTTACCGGCCATTCTAATTTTGGGGCCCCCTTTTTTTAATAATTGTAAAATTAATCTTCATCTATGCATTTATAGAATTTAAACAGCTTATTCATATCATTTAAAGGTTGTAAACACAATAAAACAATTAAAAAAGTTTTTTTTCTGACAAATTATATATTTTTTGATTTTCCATAATTAACGGTATAATAATTTCTAAAATAATCTTTGGACATCTCTTTTAAACATGAAAACGACGTTCATCTTTAAAAAACTTTTCTCCTACATTTCAGATCACTAAAATCATTAATGACATCTTCAAAATCAATTTGACGAAGAACATCCGATTCAATGGACATCAGACTTAGCATGTCCAAGTTTATAAGCTCTCTTTCGAGTCTTTAGCGCGCGATTTGAAATTCGAATCGTCAGATGACATAACAATCAAAAGAATAAATGAATAAACATTTTTAAATATTTTGCGTTTAAAAATACATATTAATATGATAAATAAATTCGTTGAAAATATTACTTTTCTCGAAATTAAAAAAAAATAAAAATTAAAAAAAGTTTTTTTTGTTGTAACAGTTCGATGTGAGATGACATAGCATAGTGGTAGCTTTCACTCGGCTAAATAGGTAACAGTTTCCAGGCAAGGTGTATTTTTCTTTTATAAAAAATGTGGTAAATCAAATGTACCACCTGGTGATAAGTGGTCATTGTCAGTGCGTTACCTATCTTTAACGGATTTTCACCCTTTGTTTAAAGCGAATTAGATTAAATCTCGGTGGAAAACCCGAAGGTGGTAAGTCATTCTACAGAAGACAGGTACGCGGAAGAAACAACCAATTATCATGTGTTTACCATCCTCGATAGCGCAAATTCGCGCTACCGATCCTACATGAGTGTTTTTCTTTTAATGTATACTAATATAAGTATGTTATCGCACAAATAATTATGCATATTACTTTTGTTTTTGTCTAGATATTTTGTAGCGATGATAGCTCAGTGTTTCGCGCGGTCGGTTCGCAACCCACGCCCATGAGCCCGAGCTGCCGGTGAAGGAAAACATCGTGAGGAAACCATAGCGTGGTGGTAGGGTACTATGTAGTACTCGGCTGGCTAGCTACCACCCTCAAGTTGAAAATCTGCCGCCAAGCATCTAAAGTGTGTTCCGGCAGCCTCACTAGAGAGCCAGTTCCATTCCAGGCTAACCGTCACTTAACATCAGGTGAGTTGTGGTCAAACAACTAGCAATAAAAAAAAAAAAGATATCTTAGTTCTGTACGGCTCATTTAAAAGAGTTTAAAATGAAGTAAACAAAGTGAATAAGTTCAAATTGTACTAAGTGCCTCGGATCCCGTGTTGGCTCAATCCGGGCTCCCAGTTCAATGTTGAATATAGCGGCACCTATATCATATGTTTATTCTATATCACCCTTCTATTTCTCTCATCTTTTGATAAAGATGGCTCAGTCTAGGTCGTTGTGAGTAAAATAACTGTAGACATTTCGTCACATCTGCTCCGTCCCGTTACGTCAAGGCCGCACGCTTCGCGACTAAACAAGGATTAGGGTGAAATATGTTCGTTCAACGTCGGTCAATATCGCATGGAAAGGTTAGTGGCAGAACTTGTGTCGATACTTACAGCTGTCCTACGTATATCGTCACTCCATCGAGTGTTAGGGCGTCCTACGCTACGTTTGAAAAATTCGCGGTCTTCTCTTTCTCTTTCTTCTCTTTAGAACACGTCTACCTTAGCGGTCATCGGTTCTGCGACAGATATGTCCAGCCGATTGCCACTTCAGCTTGCTAATGCGCTGAGCTACGTCTGTGACTTTAGTTCTCTGACGAATTACTTCGTTCCGGATACGATCCTTTAGAGAAATTCCAAGCATATCTTTCCATAGCCTCACTTGAGAACCAGTTCCATTCCAGGCTAGATGTGTTTACCATCTTCGACCACACCGTCACTTAACATCAGGTGAGCTGTGGTCAAGCATTTAGCCTGTCAACAATTTGAAGAAAAACATTTAAAAAAACGTTAAAACTTAAAAATTGGTAACATACTTGTTACATTTGTTTCGTAACAAAACACTAAAGTGCCAATAGTTTTAATTCACGCTTTGGTAAACGTTTTACAAGTTTGTGTCAGTTTTGTTGCACTGCCACACTAAACTTATAAATGCGAAAGTTTGTGTACGTGTTTCTCAACTCTATAACGACTTATCTCTGCTCTTTAGAGGCAAATCATATCATCTACGGGCATTTTTTACGCAACAATGTACTTTTACTTTTGCGTAATCTTTGCATATAGACTGTGACAATTAACTATTTATTAAACTTTGTTAAGAACTATCTAATTTAAAAATGCAGATTATTTAAGAACATGGATATTGTTTTAAAACATGGACATTCTTTAAAGACGTAGATATGGTTCAAAGACGTAGATACTGTTTAAATCCGTAAATATTGATCAAAGACGTAGATATTATTTAAAGACGTAGATATTGTTCAAAGACGTAGATATTGTTTAGATACGTATATCTAATACCTACATATAAACGAGCAATTCTTGTATATATGTATATGTATAATCTGAATCTCGAAAACGGCTTTTCATGAAATTTAGTATACAGGTGGTTTGGGGGGCGATAAATCGATCTAGCTAGGTTTCATTTTTAGAAAACGTCATTTTATCCGTGTTTTCAGCCGAGCAAAGCTTGATCATCCAGGTACTATTGTTTAAATACGTAGATATTATTTAAAGGCGTATATACTTAGACACATTTTAATGTTGTATCATTTTAGAGGTTAATTTAAGTTTTTTTTTTTCTATGAAGAAAATTTAGTCCTATCTTGTTTGGAAAATATCAATTCTCTTAGAAATATAAACATATTTTTTTCACTGCTGTGAAATGTATACATTTAGCTGAAACAAAAACTACAAAACCATTTCGACTTAACTACTCTAATAGGTCTCTTGTAAATATTATATTTGTTGTCTTATTGTAAATCTTACAATATAACTGTTTGCTGTTTCTGAATAAATAAATGGTAGATGATAGTAGATGGTGGTAGATCGCCTTAGCAAAAGATTCTCTAAGTAGGTACCCTCGCAGAATCAAATATTCTGCCGCCACGCAGTAGCGTGTAAAATTATTGCATTAAAGTTTGAAGGTACTGCAGCTAGCGAAATTACAGGGCTGTTTTGGAGATCATTCAGGAGATCGTTTCGAAATATTGTGCTGCTAAAATGTATCAGTGTTGCCTTTGTCAACCATAAAGTTCTAATGATAATTACTTCCAAATATAATACTATTGAGTTATCTCATTACCTATCCGTAAAAGCGTTGTTTGCGTAATTTAAATTGTATTGGTTGAATGAAGGCCCGAAAACGGAAAACATCCACTAGTACTTTCAATAGTGTTTAGTTTGTTTTTTAAACAAAGCGGCTACACTTTTGTCTCTAACCTCTATAGTAAAAACTTTCTGTTTCATCTTTAAGACAGATACTATATAGGTATATATATGTGCCTAGAAGAAAACTTTAAAATATAAATATTAAATAAAATGGCCTACTTATAGTGTGATCGTTTTGTTTTTTAATGATGACTTTGTCTGTAGAAAAATATTGTTTAAATAAATAATATTTAGTAAATGTTGTTGTGAATTGTTCAGCAAATATCCCTGGTCATCTAGCGCGGGAAAGCAGCCGGTGTCTTGGGAACATTCGGGCAGGGTCCGGTGCGCGGAGGACTTTTCGAGTAGTTAGAGTTTGACTGTATTCTTTTTGACATTGTTTTATAGCAGTTAATTTTTTTACAACATTTTATTGACATATTTTTTTATATTTGAATAATAAATGAAAATCTTTTAATAAATGAAATTTATCATATTTATTGAACATAAAAAATTGCACCAATTTTAGCTCAGTGGTTAGCGCATTATGACCGCACGCCGAGTTGTGTAGGTTCAAATAATATCAATTAGCTTCAAATGATGAAGGGAAACATGATGAGAAAATTGTAGCTATAGTGGTAGGGTACTCTTTAGTATATACTCAGCTGGTTAGTTAGGCGCTAGATTTTGAACTTAAGGGTCAAGTTGAAAATTTACCGCCAAGCACATAATTGTGTTCCGACGACCTCAATTGAGAGCCATATTCGACCACACTTCACTTAAAATCAAAAGGCTTAGACTAATTAAAATTCAATTAGCGATAAGGTTAATAGAATAGCCAAAAATGTACGGTATTGACATAGACAGACATGAATATACCAATGCCGAACATTTTTGGACTTCTTTATTAGCGTGCCTATAGTTAGTTTGCCTATGCCTTCAGGTGAGCTATGGTAAAAAAAATCACAACAATTTAAAAATATAACTAGAAAAAAAGAAAAAACTAAATAGAGTAAGTACCTAAGTATTTTGTATAATACATACTTGCCATGGTGGTGCCGGCGTGAGAATAGTACCCCACCCTCTCTACCCGTGGTTGCCGTAAGAGTCGGCTAAGGGATGTATTTCGGAGGATGGGCAGCAGCATCTTCCTTGGACAATCACACCTAACTGCGCTCGCCAACCCGCCTGCCAAGCATGGCGAGTATTAGCAAAATCCCCCCGAGAGTAGGCCTATGTCCAGCGGTGGACGTCCTATGGCTGATGATGTGATACTTCGCGAAAGTTGGCAGTTGAAGATTAATGTTAGAACTCTTGTTTTTTTTCGCTTAAATAAATAAATTATTATGGGAGAATTTATTTCAATTAGAACTCTTGTCTGACCTAATTCTATTGATTTTTGACACTTATTGTAACAATTACTCGAACATTGCGTGTTTATCGTCACTTATAAAACTACAAATTTATAAGAAGCATCGGCTAAATGATGTAACAAATTATTTTTAGTAGGCTTGTTTGGAAAATTCGATTGTGGCGCTTTAGTCTACAGTTATGTAGTCATATTGTAGTGCGAGCCGAGTGATTTTCGAAGGGCTGCGTTTGCGTTCCTAGCACAGAGGACACCTGCGTGTGCCACCTGCCGAACATCTGACACAGATGTAGGGTAGGGTTGTGGGTGCTGGTTGGTGGGATGTCGGTAGACTATTATCGATATCGATAAATTTATTAACAATTGATAGAATTTTGTAGCGATGTTAACTCAGTGGTTAACGCGGTCGCTTCACACGCTGAAAAGCGTGGGCTCAAACCCCATTAATGAGCTTGAGCTGTCGGTGAAGGAAAACATCGTGGTGGTAGGGTATTTTCTAGAACTCGACTGACTAGCTACCATTCTCAAGTTGAAAATTTACTACCAAGTACCTAACGATGTGCTCCGGCAGCATCACTTGAGAGCAAGTTCCATTCCAGGCTAGGTGTACTTTACCATCTTCGACAACACCGTCACTTAACATGTGGCCACTGTGCCAAAACACCAAGCTTGTCAACTATAAAAAAAAAACTATCGATATAGTAAATTCTTCTACATTCTATGCATTAGACGATATCATCGATACCTTCATCATCATCATCAGCATGCATCGGCACGTTATTGAACTGAATTCTTAGGCAAATTACTTTGCTGAATATTCGGTTAGGTTATCTCTGTAATACAAACATCCCAAACTCTTTAATTCCAGGCTGGTGGTGCTGGTGGCTGGCTGGTGTTTACCATCTTCAAGCACAACGTCACTTAATAACAGATGAGCTGTTGTCAAGCACCTAGCCTGTTAACCATAAAATAAATAAGAATAATATCACACTGATATTATAAAGGCAAATGTTTGTGAGTGTGTTTGTATGTTTGTTACTTCTTCACGCTCAAAAGGCTGGACCAATTAAGATGAAATTTACCCCGAAAAAATTTTGTGTTCACGTGGGAAGAGCGGGTAACACCGCGGGGCGCATCTAGCTGTTGTTATATAATACTAACACATACATAGAGCTACAAATGGAAGTTTTATGTTTTAATATATTTTAAATGTTGGGTGATTGAGATAAGATAAAGACCTGGCGAGGGATTGACATGATTTTTTTTAATGTTAATTTTAAGTATTCATTAAGACAAGTTTTGTAATCTTTAGCAGAGTCTAAAATTACTAAAAAATTTGCTGTCCTTGTTTAAATAGGCTGCAATGAAAAAGACAGCGACATTATTAATAAGTTCTAATCAGCCACAAAAAGCCTTCATAATTCTAGATAATAATTAGAGATTTTTTTAATTAGTTTTATATTAAGCGATAGGATTGCATTTAACCATCATCTTATTGTTACTGTTTATTGACTAAAACGGCATAATACGCCAATTACTATAGTCTCTAAAATATCACTATAAAATAAAATAAAAAAATTATAAACAAAGAGTCTAAACAAAGTCAAAATGAAAAATATATAAATGTCAAAAACTGTAAATCTTCTATTCTTCTTCCTGATGCGGTCTACGCAAGCACGCTTCTCTATAAATTGATTCTATCGCATCTTGACTTTACTAATTGCATCTATAGAGGTACATCTCACCTCAATGCAAAGGTTCTAGAAATGGCCAACCGCAAAATAGAGCTGATGTCCATAGTCAGGAGACAGAAGGTCGCCTTCTTCGGGCGCGTACAAAGAGAATCCCTGTACTTTCCAAGGTTCATCTAGAATCCTGGGGTAGCGAAGCCCAGAACGCCAACTATCAACATCTAAAATCCGCAGTATAGGATCGCAAAAAAAAAACAAATTCCAAACTTCAGTATAAAGGTGGCACTTGATAATGACATATCACTCGGGTGGCAAAAGAAATTAATTTCAATTTGTAACACAAAAAAACAGAGACAAACTTGAAAATATCTAGATTATATCCGTCTAGAAACAAAGACGGTTGCATGCTTCCTTGGCGGTACGGATGAGAAACGTAGAGTCAAAACGTTTAGTACGTATCCAAGGCAATAGGATAGAGTTTTGAGAGCGTTGTAGTAAGACGAACAATACGGTCTCCTGATGGTAAGAGATATTGCATGCCTATGACCATTCCAGCAATAAGTTTGAGTAACAAAACAAAGTTCGGGGCATTGCTGATTTAGCGCTCATTACTTTGAGACTTTTGTTAGCCCAGTAGATTCGCTAGCTGATTCCTTTAAACCAGTAATGTTTACGCACTACTGGTTGGCGGTAGAATATCTGGTACTGCGGTGGTACCTACCTAGACGACGTCCTGCTAAGGAAATCTACCACCAAGTAAAATCTGTCTGAAATTATCGATAATAGTTCATCACTATCTCCTTTGCACATCTCAGCGCACTTGACGAATGGCGCTTTACGCTGCACAAATACTTTAACTACCGTTTACCATTGCACGGACACATCGAATAAAGTAACACAGCCGCTGAGTTACCAAACATGCATATTTTGATTGATTACTGGTATAATACTCATGCATTATACCAAACCAAACATATAATAAAAAGATAAAAAATGCACACGTAGCTTTTTTTTATTGTCCACTACGAGCTTTATAATGCTTAGTAATTTTTCTATTCATTACTAAACTGTTTTTATTATGTAGCATTAATAATTTTATCTTTTTTATTTATTTAATATGTGTAATGAATTTTATCAGCAATTATACTTAAAAGGGACGTTATAAGTCATATAATTTATGTATCTAAAAATAACTAGAAAAATATGTGGAGAAGACAGTGTTATTTTGTTCTTTTAATGCAAACACTGTTTTAACCGACTTCAAAAAAGAAGGAGGCTCTCAATTATCGGACTCTTTTTTTTGTGTATGTTCTCTGATTACTCGAAGACGCATGGTCCGATTCGAGAAATTCTGTTTTGTTTAAAAGAGTATACTCTCCAGGTGGTCTCATTGGCACTAAAACAGGATCTGATGATGGGATTCCAAAAGAATGGAGCGCAACCCCTCAAATTTTATAGGGACGCATAACGTGTTTTATATATTTTCTCGTGTTGCTGAGCTGATGGTGGAAAATATAACTCCTTAACTGTTGGGAGTTAGTGGATAATTCTTTAAATAGTATAGGCTCGTATAAACCAGTAAAAAAACATCGTGAGGAAACCATAGCGTGGTGGTAGGGTACTTTCTGGTACTCGGCTGGCTAGCTACCACCCAAGTTGAAAATCTGCCGCCAAGCATCTAACGGTTTTCCGGCAGCCTCACTTGAGAACCAGTCCCATTCCAGGCTAGGTGTGCTTTACCATCTTCGACCACACCGTCACTTAACATCAGGTGAGTTGTGGTCAAACACCTAGCCTGTCAGCAATAAAAAAAACAGTACTTATGTTCCTTTGAGTTATTTAGGTAAGCTGATGATGGAAGGTACAACTTCTTGTTATTTGACAGGAAATCTTTCATTTCCCCATAAAAATTTCATAATCGATTTAGTAGTTTGATCTTTAATCCTACAACTTAGCCATGTTTGGGGCTTAACGTCATGAAATTGTTTTTTTTTTTTTTAATTGTAATTTTATACTTGTTACTAGTTTTTAAGTTTATCACTAACAGACAAACAGACACGGCGGACGACTTTATTTAGTAATATGTAGTAATTGCTAATAGTAATAAGGGAAGCTAGTTCTTTATTTACATTCAAAAGAAAACTTAAATCAAAAATACATTTTACTCTATAAAATAATTTATTGATGGCTATCTGGGCTCCGCGGTGTTACCCGATGTTCTCACGTGAACACTACATTCTTATATATGTATATCTTCATACTACCTTCATACCAAATTTCATCAAAATTGGTTCAGCCGTTTGTGCGTGAAAAAGTAACAAACATACTTACACACTCGCAAATTTTTGTCTGTATAATATTAGTGTGATTCACGTGCTACTTAAAAGCTACCTCTGGACCTTTATAACTCTATTACAAGAAATAATAATTGTCACCTGTCTAATTTAATTAATACAACAATGCACTGTTGTTTGCGTGTGCAAATGAATGTTAAACTAACACAGCTCCGGAAGGTACATTATCTATCCAAATCAAATATAATATTGTTGAAATAGCAGCTGCTCAAATATAGTAGACATCTCAATTTCACCGCCATTGTTATCAGCCCCGATTTGACAGGTTTGTTTTTAATTTTTCGAATATGGAACGAGTTTATTTGAATTCTTTATGTACCGCTGAGTATTGGCGGGAAAAAATATATTTTCCAATTTTTTTTTTTATTACTAATATGGTGTTTTTTTTTCACAAATACCTAGCCAAATTATGTATATGAATGTGAGGAAGTGGCATGAATTAGCATGACCGGATTATGACTTACTTTATGTGACTTTGACTCTGACCTCTTTAACTTAATTTATCATAAAAATATCGAAATATTTGATACTGACAAATGCATAAATGCAGTGTGACGCTAAAAACAAAGAAGAAAAAGAAGTAGGTACCGCTTTTAGCCGCGGAACTTTTATTTATGACCATCACGCCTTTTTTACACAATTTTGAACTCTAAACGCTCTAAGATAAAAATTTGGGAGATTTAAGATGTACGTAAAATACTTTACTTTTTTTTTAAACTTTAGATAGGCTTGCGTTTGACCACCATCATCAGGAGAAGCGGTCTATGGTGGAGCACGCTCGCCTAGAAGACACCGATTCACACGCGACTTGAAATAAATATTATGAAAAAGTAAATGCAAAAGTAGCTTTTAAATGAATATGGTATCTTTTACCTTAAAAACCTAGAAGATGGAGATTAGAAATATAATAAATATTTCCCTACTTTCCTTCCTTCCACTCTTTGAGATTTGGACCCTTTTTCTTTAGTTGTCAAGAATATGCAAATGAAAGCTTTTTGTGTTCTTAATGCCACATACAGCGCCATCTAGTTTAAACATAAGCAAAGTTTATACATGTGTTATAGATAACAGATAACTTACGAATACTTTTACCCTTTTTTCTGATAAAGATCAAGAATGTAATAAATTACGATTAAACAAAGCGAACTATTGAAGGAACTATTGAAAGGGTCTTCTAAGACTTAGAAGGAATTAGAATCCATTTCTTTTGAAAGCCAAAGACGTATTTAGCTAATATACGTCTATAACGAAGTTTTTTTTGTGGTTGAAAGCCAATTTTTTTTCTGCAACTGACTTGATGCTAAGCAACGTTATAGTCAAAGATGGTAAACACACCTAGCATGGAATGGAACTAGATCTCAAGTGAAGCTGCCTGACCACACCGTTACGTGCTTGACGGCAGAGTTTCAACTTGGGTCGGTAGCTAGCCGTGTACGTTATGAAAAGTACCCTACCACACAAGATAAGGTTTCGTCGCGATATGTTCATTCACCGCCAGCTCAATATCTGTGTGACATTACTTGGTGGTAGATCTCCTTAAGTAGGTCGTCTGAGTAGGTACCACCGCAGTACCAGATATTCTGCCGCCAAGCAGTAGTGTGTAAACATTACTGTGTTTCAGTTTGAAGGGTACTGCAGGTACTCAAGGCTGTTGAGACTAACCATCAAAAGTCTCAAAGTAATGAGCGCTAAAGCAGCGACGCCCTGGACTTTGTTTTGCTACTCAAAGTTCTGTGTGTTGCTGCAATGGTCATGAACATGAATTTCCCATTACAAACAAAATACAAACGATCACACTTACCAGCTATCATCGGTACAAAAGTTCATCATTCACGAAGTTCATTGATGTCCGTTACAAGTGTGTCCAAATACACACACGAATACACGATAAGGCCCTGGCGCCATCGTTATATTGCCCTAATTCCGTATTTAAATACTTTCAACGCAAATAATCTCCATTTGCAATAGGAAGTGACGTTCGCGATAAGAATTGATACTGAACTTGTGTTCTGATAAAATGATCCTGTTTTAGTTCTAACATAGCTATCAAATCAACCAGTATTGTAATATCAGCAGTGAATAGTTTAGGTAGCAACCTTAAAGTTGTAAAGTAGCCTTGAGCACCGACGTAAAGTCGCTTGTTTGTCTGTCTTCTATCGGATACATTTCGGAGAGCGTGCCTTAGAGCTGCATAATTTGATTCCACCTGCCCCTTTTTATTACCGGACGGCTAGGCAGACACGGCCAAAGCGCCATCCTTACATGGTGGATATTCCCCATGTTCGGATTTAACGCTTCGATTCCACATTCCTAATACTTACAGCGAGAATGTGGAACTCTCTGCCGGCGTCTGTTTTTTCAGCGAAGTACAACTTGGGTGTCTTCAAATCTAGAGTAAATAGGTTTTTTCTAGGTAAGCGTGCTTGATCTTAGACTACATCCTGCTCAACATAAGGCAGGGCGTGGTCAAACGCAAACCTATACAGTACAAAAAAACAAAGCAATTTTTTTTTTTTGCTTAGATATTCTGCCACTAGAACCGTCTGTGCAGCCACTTGAGGCCCTTGTCAATCGCCACACCATATCGATGCATCCCGCACTCGTTGTTCCGTAAATATCCTAAGACGATTATGGAGGTTCTAGACGTTTAAGAATCCACGAGATATAATGTACAGTCTCATAACAGACGACAGAGGATGTAGCGTGAAATGAGTTGTGAGCAGTTGTAAGGCTCTTCTGTCCAGGGCGTCCAGCTCTGTCTGAGTCCATCTCAGTATGCCAAAGAAGTATATCAGTAGAGGCATTACCTAACCGTTGTAGGTGCACATCTTATTTCTACCAGACAAAAGGTTATTGAGTGCTTTTGTCAGGTGATAATAGAAGCGCCTCCACAGATCTCTTGATGTCTTCTACAGCTACTTTATTTTATTATTAAATTGCATGCTGTCTTCATCTATAACTATTGTGACATTTGTCTACTTACTTTTTTAATAATTTACTAGCGACCCGATCCGGCTTCGCACGGGTGCAATGAAGATCTATAAACGAGGAATACCCTACCATGCATTGTTTTGTTATATCTGAAAGGGGTTCGGCGTTTTCATCGAAAACGCTGGCTTGATTTTTTTCCGATACTTCCAACAATTATCATCATATTTCAACCAATATACACAAAACCTACAAATTATATACCTAAACCTTCCTTATGAATCACTCTAGCTAATGGTGAAACTCGCGTGATAATCCGTTCAGATGCGGCAGACGACTTTGTTTTATAATATGTAGTGATAATATCATGATACGAGTATAATGTACACAGGTGATTATAAAATAAAAAAACAAAGCCTAATCTAAAAGTCCACATGATGAGAGAAATGTGGCCAAAATTATTTTTTCTTTATTCCGTTATATCTATCTATCTAATATCTTTAAACGAGCAATTCTTGTATATATGTATATATATATATATATTGTGACTCTCGGAAACGGCTCCAACGACTTTCATGAAATTTAGTATGCATGGGGTTTCGGGGGCGATAAATCGATCTAAATAGGTTTCACTTTTAGAAAACGTCGTTTTATTCGTGTTTTCACCCAAGCAAAGCTCGGTCATCCAGGTACTACATAATAATATGCCTATGTTAATTTATTTACATACCTACGCTACTCGATTACACGTATCAATTTTATTGCCGTAAATACCTACTGTCAAGTTTTCTTTCCGCGAATTTTACCAAAACAAGCTTACAAGAGGCAGCAGTGGCCAGTGTTTGCCAACTGATACGTTTATCAGGTTAAAGCGTTATCAGTCTGTTCCCTTATCAACCGGCGTCCAAACCTGCTGTATATTCGGAATGTGATAGCGGGACTCGCAAATTTCCAGTACGGGTCACCTACTGGGTTATCTGTTTCCTTGATGATTTGCTGGCAACGCCATGAGATCATCGTCGTGACGACGGATGTTGTGACATGGAAAAACCACCGAGATATGTGATAAAGGGTCCTGTACATCCGTACGATTGAGGCAACTGTAGGCGATTCCACGATTTTGTTTGCGTGAACTGTTTATTTATTACTTACTTGATTAGGTCGCTTCAGTCATAAAGCACGTGCGAGCGTCGTATTCTGCTCTGTTTTCTTGAAAAAGTACACCGAATATGAACGAAACTGTAGCGGTGGATCCGATCTAATTAAACGTGAGCAAATTCCGTATAAGTAATAAATGTGTGTTTGTATTTCCATAGTAAAACAACCATAACTGTAAATATATATACGAGTACATATATAGGTACATCTACTTGGTGGTAGATTTCCTTAGCAGGAGGTCGTCTAGGTGGGTACTACCGCAGTACCAGTAATTCTGCCGCCAAGCAGTACTGTGTAAACATTGCTGTGTTTCGATTTGAAAGGTACTGCAGCTAGCTAAATTACAGAGCTGTTGAGACTAACCATCGAAATCTCAAAGTAATGAGCGTCAAAGCATCGATGCCCTGGACTTTATTTTGCTACTCAAAAATCTTGTTTCGCTGCAATGGTCATGGACAAGCGTTATACCATCAGGATAGCGTCTCGTTCGGCACATTAATTTCACATAAAAAATAAATAAAAATATGTATTAATATAACAGAGTTATTAGAAATTGTGTTAAATATTCGTCGTAAAGCGCCATTCAATGTTGCCTCAACGCATTCTCGACTTTCGTAAGCTCATAAAATGATTAATAACACGAGTAAGTAATTATGTAGTACACACGCGATACACCGCGTTGGAGATTAGGAGACACTCTGGGAACCAACCAGTTTCACACAAACACTACAAACTTGCTGTTATTACTTATAACTCTTACATAAGCAAAATGTAGTTAAATGAAGTAATTTTGTTACATTGTGGAATTTGCTGCTCAAGGGGCTCTCCGATAGATTTAATCAGGGTGTCTTCAAGTCGCAAGTGAAGGGATTTCTTCTAGGTAAGCGTGCTCCATAGCAGATCGCATCTTCGCTTAACATCAGGTGATATAGCGGACAAACGCAAGCCTGTTTGCAATAAAAAAAATACCACACCATTGACTGTAATGGTTTGTTTAAGTTTCAGGGTTCGAAATAAAATTATTTTTTAATGTAAAAGTAACAAGACGAACGTTACGCTCTTTTGGTGGTAAGAGATAACGCCTGTCCATGACCCTTACAGCGATACACAAAACTTTGTGTGACAAAATAGTCTACGGCATCGCTGCTTTAGCAATCAGTACTTTGAGAATTTCAATGATAAGTCTCAACAGCCCTGTAATTCGCTAGCTGCAGTACCCTTCAAACCGGAACACAGTAATTCACACACTACTGCTTGGCGGCAGAATATCTAGTACTGCGATGGTACCTACCTAGATGACCTCCTGAAGAAGTAAGTAGTTTCTTGTCTTTTTATTAATATCAACGCAAAAGGTCACTTTATAAATATAGATAAACATGAAACTCTCTACAAGGCCCGTACTAAGTCCTATAATTAATTATACATAGCTCTATCACTTTTGACGATGTTTTTTGCTGATAGTAGCATTATTGACATTGGAGATTTATTTGACATACCATGATATTGTTATTATTATTTTTGTTTGTTTATATTATTATTGTGATTAAATTGTGAATTGAGTTGGAATTAATATTGTTACATTCTATTTTGTGTGTTATGAAATAAATAAAACGTGATTTTTGTGATATAAATGTAAATGTTTCTATCGTTTTTATGTCAATAAAGTAATTTGAATTTGAATTTGATAACTTTAAAAACTACAGACAAATTTTTACTTCGTTAGTTCGGCACGCCATATCATCAATCTAGATAACTTCACAAAATTATTTTTTTATGGTCAATAAGCTTATCGAGACGTTTTACCACAGCGCACCTGGTGTGAAGTCACAGTGTGGTTGAAGATGGTACAAGCAGCTAACCTGGAATGGAACTGGCTCTCAAGTGAGACTGAATGAGGTGTGATTTTTATGGCTGACAAGCTAATTAATTTTTTTTTATTAATTATATTTTTTTTATAATTGTCATTTTTTATTGTAACTTAATTTGTTTATTGTAATTTAATTTATAACTGATTTTATCAATAAAGAACTATGACTATGACTACCTAGCTCGTAATACTTATGATTGTAAATATTGATTTATAAGTTATTAATTGGCCCATATTAAAATCATTCTTATTAGATTTAGTACCTATCCAGTCTTTTTAGAAAAGTGAATGCTACAAACTACATAGTTAGAACTATTGTAGCAGGTTTCACATTATTATAATTAAATGCTCGTTCTACTTCCATCTGTCTCCCACAACCACAAAAAGTTCCCGTAACATCTTAATCTAAAGCTAATTTGGGTCCAATTTTCCACACTGTCATCTCACAAATAGGTAGGCAGTACCATCACAGACGCGGCGACTTTAATGTAGAAATAATATAATAAGCAGAGACGGACCTAGTACAGGAAAGGGGGCTAAGGATTAGTATTAATTAAATTAAGATCGGCTGTACGCAAACTCGTTCACTCTTTGAAGACATGTACACTAATTATGTACCTGTATAACAAAATTAATTAATTAATTACATGCACATTGCTTAAAGTATGTACTAGCTGACGTAGATCTGACCACTCATTACATTTAATCAAATAGCTGATCAATGTAATTATATTTGTCAGTACTTGGAATTAATATAGAATTCATGGCACAATACATGATTGACAAAGTCAACTTTTTTAAAAATAAAAAGCGTCTTGAATAACAAAGTTAGTGATGATAGGTAAGTAGTTAGTGCGGTCGATTCTTACGCCGAAGGGTAGGCTTGAACCCCGGCTAGGAGCTTGAGCTGCCGGTAAAGAAAAACGTCGCGAGGAAACCATAGCATGGTAGGATACTTTCTAGTACTTGACTGGCTAGCTATCACCCTCAAGTTGAAAATCTGCCGCTAAGCATCTAACGGTGTGTTCCGGCAGCCTCACTTGTGAGCCAGTTCCATTCCAGGCTAGGTGTCTTACCATTTTTGACGTCACTAACATCAGATGAGTTGGACTCAAACACGTGACCTGTGAACTATAAAAAAGTTACCGACACACAGATTAGTTGATCGTTTTGCACACTCTTCTTTGTTTTGAAGTTCTCTTCGTTATAACACATTCATTGACAGCCCTGTTGACTCATTGGTAGTATGTCTGCCAGAGCTGTAGGGCGTGGGTTCGATTCCCGCCAAGGACAAACATTTTATGGTATAAACAAATGTTTCTGTCTGGGTGCTCTGTATGTATTACGTATTTACAAAAAAAAAGTATTTATGTATCCTATCAGTTATCTGACTTCCATCACACAAGCTCTGCTAAGTTTGGGATCAGATGGCGCTGTGTGTAATGTATCCTATAATATTTATTTATTTATATATATTGTCAAATAAAACTGTAACACAGTTTAAGATGTCACCGACTCAGTAATAAAATATCAAAATTCATAATCTACATCAAGAAATTGATTGAGTACTATTTACTTCGGTAGGGGGTAAAACCCCCTTCAGAAGACCACCTTATTACACGCACTATATGAATTACGTATTTACTAAAAGGTCACAACGTTTAATTTTGATTGATAGTCAACGAGATGGACAAATTTCTTTTTCATATTTTGGTTATTATCTATTTTTTATCATTTGTAGTTGCAAAAAGATTTATTGTAATAGGTAACCAGATGATACATTATGTAATTTTAATTTTTTTTGTTTGACACGCTAGGTGTTTGTCCATAGCTCACCTGATGTTAAGTGACAGTGTGGTCGGAGCTGCTCAAGCACATCTAGCTTGGAATGGAACTGACTCAATTGGTTGTAGATCTCCTTAGCAGGAAGTCGTCTAGGTAGGTACCACCGCAGTACCAGATATTCTGCCGCTAAGCAGTAGTGTGTAAACATTACTATGTTCCGGTTTGAAGCTAGCCAGCCGAGTAATAAGAAAGCTACGCTATGCTTTCCTCACGATGTTTTCCTTCACCGGCAGCTCAAGCTTATTGTTGAGGTTCGAACCCACACCCTTCAGCGTGCAAACCGACCGCGCTAACCACTGAGCTATCATCGCTACAAAAGTATAATATTGTTACATTTACGATTAAGTGGTTAAAGCAATCCTAATTAAACTTTGTAGGAAACACCAAAAGAGTGAAGTAGATGATAATTGTTTAATCTGGAAAGGTTTTTTTACTATGGAAACTGACGTGGTTTTGACACATTTTTGTTTTAATTATGCGGGGCTACCCACGTTTAATTCATTCGAAAACTCCGACTATAGTTTCGACCAAATCTGGTGGGCTTTTAATTTCGCTAGCTACAATACCCTTTAATACGAAACACAGTAATGTTTCGAAGACAAGACAAACGTAGCTTAAGGCGCCCCGACATTAGATGGTGGCTTCTGTGGAATTTGCAAGGCAAGTAAAAAAAAGTAGATACCCAATTATTCTTGATTACTTCTTTTAACATTTTAACAACCCTTTTTCATAGCATTCTGATCAAAAACTTTTTATAATCGAACATACACTTGGCCTCTTTCCTCAAACATAGATAAATACACAAAAAAAATCTTATCATCCTGACATGATGTTCATAATTAAACAGTGGCGCCACCGGAAGTGATAACGACCGGATGAACAAACCACGCCCCCTGCGATTTAAATCTTAGGGTGGCATCAAGAAGGTTTTAATTTCATAAAGGCTCCATGAAGGTACTAAGCGTGATACCATCGAATTACAACCTCTAATTAAAAATTGTGCTCATGGTTTATTTAAAAACATTACACGGGGTTGTGTGTGAAAGGAGGTTTTTGCTTATAATAATTGCAAAAGGAAATGGAGTTTATTAAAATCACATCCATCCTTTATACCTTCATGTAATTAACTTCGTGATGTCCTCATAAAATGCTACACATGACTTCGTCCTAAACGCGATTTACTAAAATTTTTACGTCTAGTGCCATCTAGCGTAAGTAAGTAACACTACGTACAAAAAGCGATATCGGTTCATTGAAAAAAGGTGGTTGTTTTGCTAAATATTGTTATTAATCTATTTATAATTAACTACAATAACAACTCTAATTACTAAAGTATGATTAAAGTAATCTAAGACATTTATGCCAAACAAAAATCATGAAAAGTTTCGAAAGTTTCGTATTTTTATAGTTAAAGTTTTAGGTTGTATTGTCTATTTAAAAATCTATGAGTACGTTATAAAATACTGTTAACAGGCCTACGAAACCAAGGAAATAAAAAAAGAGAGAGAGAGGATATTCATAATATGATGTATGGTTCTTTCTTTCTCTCTCTTTAGTGCTAGGATGTTCTCATTAAAATTGACTTACAGAGATGATTGAAATAAATAAATTTTAACATTTCACGCCATCTAGGCCCAAACTGAGCAAAGCTTGTATGATGGGAACCAGATGACTGATAGAATACTTGTAAATACATACTTATAATACATACAGAACACCCAGACACAGAACAAACATTTACCATCACACAAATGTGTGTCCTGGTAAGAATCGAACCCACGCTCTACAACTCTTGAATTGAAGCAGATGTTGTACCAAATAAGCTAACTGAGTAGTCAAATAATTGACCTGTGTACGCCCTATGGTCGCTTGTTATCAAAAAAAGAATATTCAAATGTCATTTAATATACCTAACTGTTGTATCAATTACTAGCCTATATAGTATATTGCCGTGGTGGTGCCGGCGTAAGAATAGTACTCCACCCTCTCTACCAACCACGGTTGCCGTAGAGTCGGCTAAGGGATGTAATCCTGAAGATGGGCAGCAGCGTCTTCCTTGAACAATCACACCTAACTGCGCTCGCCAACCCGCCTGCCAAGTGTGGCGAGTATTGGTAAAACCATCCCAGGAGGAGGCCTATGTCCAGCAGTGGACGACCTATGGCTGATGATGTGATGTGATAGTATATACGCCCTAAATTATTTGTAGCTATATTAATAGTTATGGTTATGCAACATAGCGGAATCACGTTAGATACGCACGCGACACGCGCGCTGCATTAAAGCCACCTGCATATGAAATCGGTAACCGTGTCATGCTAAATAATATTTATGTTCTATCCGGCTTTATGTTGTTGCCGTTGGTTCGGACGTTGCAAACACTATCGGCACAGAAAATGATGTATTGGTGTGCTCTGTACCAGACTTTAAAATATCTTTAGTGTTTTTGTTTTACTTATGCGGAATTACTCACGTTTAACAATATCGGATACTGCGACTCAGTGCGAAGGCGAGGCCGCGCGCGCGTTGTACTCAGCTTTGCCTCCATGAGGAAGGCCACCGGATGTGGCCGAAACTATAGTCGGAGTACCCGATATAATTAAACGTGAGTAATCCCGCATAAGTGAGACAAAAAAAATTCAAAACCATGTCAGTTCAGTCATTCTTCACTATTGGACACTTATTTTTTACTTAGTTCGTACGAGTTTGTGGAAAAGTGTTATAGTGTAGTGTAACATGTATTTTTATGTTGCTTCCAAAACTTTGTTGAAACTTTTAGCAAAGTTGCCACTTCTTTACAATGGCATTACCGGACTTGACCTTGACTTACCTACTTTTCGTGAATTTGACTGTGTCTTAAACCTATTTTACCTTAAATTCTTATCAATTACCTAAAACAGAAACACTTGACACTGGCAAATGCACTAAGTGCGATGCCACGAAAATGAAAAAGAAGATGACAGTTGTCAATAGACACCTTCCCTAAATTAAAAATCAAAAATAAAAAAAAACACTAAGTTACCTGACCATGACCAACGGTCATTATTTTTTACGACAAATTGTTTATTTCGTAGTTACACTGTAAAGTAGGGGATGGGCGAAAGGGGTGAACGTCACATTATAATCTTACCTTTCTTGAAAATAATACAGGGTCATGTCACATAATTATACGTTACGCAGTTACAGGGTTACGTGACACGGCGTGCAGACCCAAATGGAGGTCAATATACTTACTCATAATTACGAACTACTTTTACTATTGGACTAATCCTAAACGCGCGAAAAATGTGTTCCAGAGATTGTCTCGGGGGCGATTTTACAGAATATTTGATTTTTCTATAGGATACAGTATAGTGAGTTTGCTCAACAGTAGCACGACCAAATCTTGCCGTCAACGTTTTCCTATAAAACATCCAAACGCTGGATGAACGCAAGGTAATATATTTGAAAGGCATATATAGATTTTAACAATTATTTATATGTATAATACTTTTAATTTTCGCATTCTATTTTGTTACACTTTAAGAGTTTAATGTAGCCGCAATTTTGATAAGATTCCTTTTAAAAGCACTAAACATTCTCAGATCTTCCTTAAAATAATTACTGATCTTTCCAACTAAATACAGCCCGGGGTTGTCCAAGAAAAACGTGAATAAGAGCGAACGAGTTCTAAGACAAGCGTGCTCCATCTTCGGCCACATCGTTCCTTACCATCAGGTAAGATCGCAGCCAAACGCACGCCTAGTCTGTTGTAAAAAAAAAAATGATTCTACAAATTGCAAGATCCCATTATTAAAAAAATATTCACAATGATTTAAAATAATCCCCTTTCGATTCAATACAAGTAAACCGTTCTGCGTAAAAGTGATCCTTGGTCCTGATTCTCAACTCGCTCTTGACCGCATTTTATTATTTGTTAATTAACTTTAAAGTTTATAGTACACTTAAGCATAACGCAGTTATTTCCAAATCGAGCTTGCGTCAAACATCTCGATCAATTTTGTATGTGGAAGACTCTTACGGCTTAGCGGACTCCATTTGCTTTAGAAGCCAAAAAAGATCTTGATTTCGAATCCAGTCTGGGTTTGAATAGGTGTATTTGGATGTCTGTTCTGTGTTCACTATTGTCCTTGTAAATGTAAGAGTTCTATGTGACATTCTTGATATTGGCAATACCTATACGTATTTGTGAAAAAAAAAACGCAATTTCAAACCTTTTTGAACATTTAAATTATTAACACCTAATTTATTTTATCTATATAAAGATTTTTTTTTTAAATTAAGATTGTTGAATTTTTTAACCATTGTGAGCAAAAAAGACTTTTAATTTTTAATTACTTCATGCCAACGTAATAAAATTTCTTTTCAACACAATACTTTTTGGTCATAGGTACAGAACAGTTGGCACGCAACAATTACTCGTGTTTATCTAGTTTTACAATTCCACGATATTTCGGAAACGTGCATTTCCGAATATGCACGACGGTAGTACAGCCACGTGCGTACGGCGGGTGTACATTAACATACGTCGTGGTAACACGTGCTACACGACCACGTTACAACACAGAGGTGGATTTAGAACCACATATTTAACATAATACTGGTATAGATAATTATATCATCCCATACAAAATACGACTACGATAAATCGTCTTTTTTTTATACGTAATAAGGTTTGCGTTTGACCACGCCATTCCTGGTAAAGATGAAGCACGTTTATCTAGAAGAAACCTGTTTATTCTGGTTTTGAAGACCCCGAAATTGTACTTCGCGGGAAAAACAGACTGTTTCAGACTGTTGACCGGCACAGAATTCCACGTCCTCGCTGAGAATTCCGCATTCTTCATTTGAATGCGGAAGCGTTTAGTCCGTACGTATCATATTATTTTCTAGTGTCATGCGAAGGGTCTAGAATTAGATAGAGCCACTTTTAATCAATTATGACTTCACGTTGGCCACTTTGTAATAGTGGAGGGACAAGACAATACATGGCGCTTTTTTATAGTTTCGTTTTTTCCCGATGAGGCACAATAGCAGTTTAATCTCTAGTTAATTGATTAGTTACAGATACTTTTTTTAATCATTTCACTAAATTTAAGGCTCAGATTAATCTTATTATTTTTTATGTTTGTCGGAATAGGTATTTTTGATGGATACCACCGGCCCTTGGGCAGGCACGGTGGTTATGTGGGACTCCCGAGCCAATAACGGCGTACCCACTAGAACCCTAGAGTGTTCCACCTCGGCGCTTTTTGCCGAAGCTGCGGACATGCTTTCCCAGCACGGATGGTATACGACCTAGCCTAAAATGGGAAGTTTTTAGTATTCTATCACTTTCATATCACGATGTTTTCCTTCAGCGATAACTTAAACTAACTCCCTCGAAAATTTACTATACTAAACTATCATCCTATAATAATATCTCCTTAAAATTAAATAAAGATTTAAAAAAAAATTACGAGTAGGCTTACGTTTGACCGCCATCACACCTGATGTTAAGTGATGATGCGGTCTAAGATGAAGCACGCTTGCCGAGAAGATACCGATTCACTCTAGACTTGAAAACACCCTGATTATATCCAACGGGGAACACCACTCAGGCAGCGCAATCCACTGTCGAGCAGTCCGCACAATGAACGTGGAATCAAATCGTTTCTTTCGAGTTTTTGGAACATCTACCATGAAACGATGTAGCTTTTTTGAGCTTCTGGCTGTCCGATAGAAAAATGAAATATATAGAAATGATGATTTATCAATACTTACTTAAACCTTAATACATATCTGGCATTCTTGCCCATAATCTTCTATGCAACTCGACGGGTGATCATTTAATTTTTTTTCTACAAATTGGACAATCCAGACAATAGTCGGTGAAGTGTCAAACGAGTCAACCCTTTGCGCGTGCGCATATGTCGTGTTTCCGGTTGCGACTAGATGCGAATCTGTTTAGAGCGCATGGCATTTGAAATTAATTGTAGATGATAAAATTATGGTGTGTCGATTGGAAAATTATGATAAAGTCAGTTATAAGACAATGAAGTTACCGTTTTGAGAAGTTGTCGTTTTAGAAGTTAAATTTTATGATTTGGGAAGAAGATGTTACAGTTGACCATTTAAACTTGAAATAAATATTTGATTCTTTGAATAATAAAACAATATCTAATACTTCAATATGTAGATTTAAATAATAATAGCAGTAAGTGCATTTTTACATAGCACCATTTAGCCCGAAACATACTATATACTCATAGGTGAAAATTTAAATACAGAGAACACACGAAATTAAAATTTAGAGATTTGGGTTTAGTAGCTGTGAAACCTAAAATGGCAGTGAACTTCTACTAATAAAACTACTAACGAATAGATTCTACTAATAGACAACACCAAATCATGTAGGTAGATATCCTATTTTTTAGGACATATGTCAATACTAGCGAGATTCGTGTGTTCTTTGAAGCATTTATGTATAAAAATAGTGCCTTATTCATATAGTGCCAATAACGTGTGTGAGTGTGAGAATGTGATCACATCATCAGCTATAGGACGTCCACTGCTGGACATAGGCCTCCTCCTGGGAAGGTTTGCCAATACTCGCCACGCTTGGCAGGCGGGTTGGCGAGCGCAGTTAGGTGTGATTGTTCAAGGTAGACGCTGCTGCCCATCTTCCGGATTACATCTCTTAGCCGACTCTTACGGCAACCACGGGTAGAGAGGGTGGGGTACTATTCTTACGCCGGCACCACCACGGCAAATATGATATTTAGGTATAATGTGGTGAAATATGATTTTTCGTGTTACTTCCAAAACTCCATCAAAACTTGTAGTAAAATACCAAGGCATGACTAGACTTGACTTACTTTGTGTAAGTACGTTGTTACAAATGCACAGCCAAAACAAAGAACAAGAATGAATGTCTTGTATGTTCTTTATTAGAATGTAGCCTATTTTAAACGTAGGTAGGTATGTATGTTTCTTTAAAATAAAAGTAATAAGACGAAGCAGACGCTCTCCTGATGGTAAGAGATAACGCTTGTTTATGACCATTGCAGCGATACACAAAACTTTGAGTAGCAAAACAAAGTCCAAGGCATCGCTGATTTGGCGCTCATTATTTTGAGACAATAGATAGTCTCAACAGCTCTGTAATTTCGCTAGCTGCAGCACCCTTCAAGTCGGAACACAGTAATGTTTACACACTACTGCTGTACTGTATGTATGTTGACCTGGTCAGATCTTTAGCTTATTTTTCATACTTATTATTAGCATATCTCGTTCTCTATTAATTTCTAAGTCCTTTCCATTCTAAGGTCGCCGAAAAGAGATCGCTTTTAGCGATATGACCACTTTGTTACACTAGTTTATAAGTTTATATTTTTCTAATATGTTTCATATTTATATTTGGTGAAATCAATAAAGAGTTTATCTATCTATCTAGGAAGATAAGGGATATACAAATCAGGTACACTAAAATACTTAGGATATTTACCATTTCATACTTTTAAACCGAACCAACCATATAACTAAACCAAAATGCCCATACCTATTGATTTGTTTGACTTCAAAACACACATTGGTAATTTTGAATCCCCAAACCAATACAAAAATAGCACCTATTCTTTGTACAACGGTGCCTTGTGGTCAAAACCCGAAAGGTGTAATGTTTCAATTGCATAGACTTTTGTACCTTTCCGTAGTTAGTTTGAATGTGCAATTCATTTTGACTGTGCAATATGTTACCATTGCACATTTTGGTGTCGCAATTGTTGAAACTTTAATGGAACCATTGTAGTAACAGCAGCTTTACGGGTTAAGCCAGGAAGTGAGTATTAGTTTTGATTGATTGATTGATTTGAAACTTCGCTTAGGTAATGTTATTAGTTCAATTATACTTGGAGACCGAATCCTTCTAGATTTCAAATCAAATAAATTCAAGTTATAAAACTAGATTCAAAATTCAAGTTTTTTATTGATATATAACGGCACACATTTACATTTATGGCATAAAAGGAATAACAAACACCAAATTTAAGAAAAATACAAACGAAAAGAACTATATAAATATCATATACTTATGAAAGTATTCAAAAAATATATTGAAAAAATTACAATAATAAATAGATTATCATGTATGTTTGTTTATTGATGTATGCGTGAGTGTGTGTGATTGAAAGTATTATTATGTGTGTGGTGGTGTTTTGTTTTTGGTAAAATTTGTAAGAGTATGTTTAATGCTTGGTGCGAACCCGAGTAATTATTTTTTCTGTATTGCTCACATTGTCATTCGTCGATATGGCAATGTGAGTAACCATCTCGGAACAAACTGTTTAAAAATAAATCTTTTAAAAAATATTTTTTAGCTACTCATTTTGAGTTGTCCGTGAGCCGTTATTTCTTTTTATACTTTTCCTCTCATTAGAGCGAGAAAAACACAAAGGTAAGTAAACATTTTCACGCTAAAGCTCAACATAGCTTCGCTTTAAAAGTTAATCCAAAGCTGAGTGTCACAGTCTTTGGTTATCTGTTGAGTATTAGATAGCTAATCAAATTTATATTTCAACTGTGTCCTACAGAACCAATTAATTGACAGTGTCGCAAATACGATGGCTCAATTTATTTGTGTTAGTATTTGTCTAACCGAATATCAATTAGTTGTACATACATACTTGGTGGTAGATTTCCTTAGCAGGAGGTCGTCTAGGTAAGTAACACCGTAGTACCAGATATTCTGCCACCAAGCAGTAGTGTTTAAAACATTACTGTGTTCCGGTTTGAAGGGTAACTGTATAGCTAGATGAATTACAGGGTTGTTGAGACTAACCGTCGAAAGTCTCAAAGTAATGAGCGCCAAAGCAGCAATGTCATGAGCTTTGTTTTGCAACTCAAAGTTCTGTGTATCGCTGCAATGGTCATGGACAGGCGTTATCTCTAAGCATCATACCTACATGGTCTGATTCCCCCATGCCCATTTTTCTATCGGACAGCCAGAAGCTCAAAAAAGCGATAATGTTTCATGGTTGATGTTTCAAAAAGTCGAACGAAACGTTTTGATTCCACGTTCATTGTGCGGACTGCTAGACAGTGGAATGCGCTGCCTGAGTGGGTGTGCCCAGTTGTATATAATCTGGGTGTCTTTAAGTCTAGAGTGAATCGGTATCTTTCTAGGCAAACGTGCTCCATCTTAGACGGAGATGAGATGGCGGTCAAAGGTAAGACTACTTACTTCCATTTTTTTTTTTTAAATCTGGTGATCGTCTCGTTCGTCTCACTAATTATTACATTAAAAAATATATTATACGTATAAAAAAAGCTACAAACAACACTTGACATCAGGTGAGCTGTAGTCAAACACTCAGACTGTCAACCATAAAAAAAATATATTGGATCTCACAGATCACGTATGAAATAGAAATAAGTTATAAATGAGTTTGTACATATATACGTACGTATGTGTAATTTGGCACAACATACTATATTCTCTTTTCAATACTTTTCAAATTCCGCTGAGTTATAAAGACACTAGGCCAGACATAGTGAAACACAACCTAAAATCGCATTGTTTCTCAGACTGCCTCTAATTGGCCTTCACACGACACGTAAAGGCCATTACACACGGCGCACGAGCATTAAGCTAGGTACACATTAATGACCTATCTCGTTGCTAGGGGCCTACTAAGTATTTACGATGACACAATAGAAAAAATATATACAGCTGCTCCTTTTTACTACAGGACACTTAGACAAACGCGATCAACCAAACGCTCCCCATGTGTGCACTAAGCACTTCAAATTCACATTCTTTATTCGCACAGCGAGAATGTGGAATTCTTTGCCGGATTCTGTGTTTCCCGAAAAGTACAATATGAGTGTCTTCAAACCAAGGAAAACAGTTTCCTTCTAGGTAAGCGTGTTCCATCCTAGACCACATCGTTGCTTTACATCAGACAGGATGTAGTCAAACGCGAACTGATTAACTTATTCCGTATTAAAAAGTTGATGCAAAAATATGATAGGCAAGATACAAACTTCAAAAGACAATTACTAGGTTGTAGATCTCCTAAGTAGGAAGTCGTCTGTATCACTGCAGTTCCAGATATTTTGCTGTCAAGCAGTAGTGTGTAAACATAATTGTAGATACTGTTGATAGCGGAATTAGAGAGCTATTGTTATTACCATCAAATGTCTCAAAGTATCGAGCGTTAAAGCAGCTATACCCTGAGATTTGTTTTGTTACTTAAAGTTCAGAGTACTGCAATGGTCATGGACATTGGACAGGCATTATATCTTACCATTGGTAGTGCATTTCAATTGTGTCATTTTTATATTAAAAAAATGTTGGTAGGTACACTTGTATTATACTCTACTAGACAATATTCGACAAGAAATTAATTGTTATTCCTAAAATGCAAGAAAACTCGAAAATTATGGTTTAAATCAGGTAAAATATAAAGTTCGTAGTAGGTGAACTGGTTCTTGTAATGAAAGCCTAAATATAATTTAAGGAGTCACTCGCAAGTTCAAAGGACTAGTGTTGTGACTTCTTATATCGATAAAACTAATTGAAAGCATAACATTAAAAATCTATGAATAATAATTAGGTTTGTTCCAGTAAAATAAATACTTTAAAGCTTTCTCATTGTTTTTTTTTTTATTTGATTGCGTTAATTGTGATTCTGTCATATACGTCATGCATGTTAAACGAAAACTTTCTTAGTTCCGTTGAATGATGTTTGGGTACGAGCAAAGTTATGGGTTCGCGTCACCGACATGCTAACGTGACGTGTCACTTCACGTAGAAGTCCCCATGACTGCTTTTTTTATTTTAGTTTTTCTTATGGTATTAAAATAACCGAGCAAAATGTTAACATAAAAAATAAGAATTTCGTATTTGTATATAACTTGGATTGATACCCGAATTGTTTCCCCGTTCAACGATTGCAATTTGAATAAAACAACAGCTATGTTTATCAAGTGGTGGTAACCGGTGGTTTCACTTGGTGGTAGATTTCCTTAGCAGGAGGTCACCTAGGTAGGTACCACTGTAGTACCAGATATTCTGCCGCCAAGTAGTAGTGTATAAACATTGCTATTCCGGTTTGAAGGGTACTGCAGCTAGTGAAATTACAGGGCTGTTTAAACCGTCAAAAGTCTCAAAGTAATGAGCGCCAAAGTAGCTATGCTCTAGACTTTGTTTTGTTACTATGGTCATGGACACGCTTTATCTCTTACCATGACATTCTAATATTCATTTGAAATTGTATATTATTCACTGGACATTATTGTTATTATGAGGCAGTGACATTTACTTAAATAAATATTGTAGGACACATTACACACAGCGCCATCTGACCCCAAACTAAGCAAAGCTTGTGTGATGCAAGTCAGATAGCTGATAGCATACATAAATACATTTTTTTTACATACTTATAATACATACAGAACACCCAGACACATAACAAACATTTTGTTTATACCATAAAATGTTTGTCCTTGGCGGGAATCGAACCCACGCCCTACAGCTCAGGTAGACATACTCCCAATGAGCCAACAGGGCTGTCTTATTTTGTATTCTTTTCCTTTTTTAATGTTATTAATGAAATTGTAATTTTGCCATGCCTAGTGTAACATATGTAGTTACAAAGCCAAATATTCTATTCTATATTCTATTCATCGAGATCGTCTCATTCGTCTCATTAATTTAACATTTTAAAAAAATCGCGAAATACTGAGCCTATTAGTTGCAATACCCGTGGGCGCCTGACTGTGATCGTTTCGACAACACTAATCTAATTACAAGAGGAAGGTATAGTTTCACGCGAGAGACAAGTAAATTCACATAAACCTTTATTACCCTGGCCACGGTTCGTTACCCTGTTTTAAAATACATTCGAGTACCCAATGTCTGTCTGGGTTATGTCTAGAATATGTTAACAGGGCAATAAAAATTAGACTAATGTTAAAATAACTATTTTAAATGTACCTGAATCACGCGTTGTTTTAATGGACAAAAAAAGCTGTTATAATGCGAAACATGTAAATTATAAAACACGGAAATCTTAGATTCAGCGAATTCCGTGTACCTAGAAAAGAGCTATACAAATATTTTATCAAAATGACCAACCAGTCTGTATGTAGCGACTATAGCTCAGTTGTTAGTGCGGTCGGTTCACACGCCGAAAGGCGTGAGTTCAAATCTCAACAATGAGCTTGAGCTGCCGATAAAAGAAAACGTCATGAGGAAACCATAGCGTGGTGGTAGGTTACTTTCTTTCTTCTACTCGGCTGGCTAGCTACCATCCTCAAGTTGAAAATCTGCCGCCAAGCATCTAATGATGTGTTCCGGCAGCTTCACTTAAGAGCCTTCTATTCCAGGCTAAGTGTGCTTTACCTTCTTCGACCACACCGTAACTTAACATCAGGTGAGCAGTGGTCAAACACCTAACTTGTCAACCATAAAAAAAGATAACTGTCATTTGTGATGTATGACTTTGTTTTCTTCTTTGTTTTTTTTAGAGTCACACTTCGTGTAATAATTAAGTATCAACCAATATCAAGTATTTCGATATTTCAATTATTTTAAGATAAATCCAGTGAAATAAGTGACAATCAAAGTCACGTAAATTAAAACTAAGGTCGAGTCCGGTCGTGCCCTATAATTGTGACTTTACTTCAAGTTTCGAGAAAAAGTTGTTTCACCACATTATATCACTTCCCCACAATTACACAAGTAATTAATTACAAAAGTTTGACATTGTCATTCATGACGTTTTTTATATGATGAAATTAAATATTTTTTATTTTATTTTAGTCACATCTATTTCGTGTCGTGTCATTCTTAATCTATTCACAAAATAAATTGATATTTTAGAGTAGTGAACGAGGTATCTGTACACTGCTATGTAGTTCATCTGAATGAAGTAATTAACGAGGTAACGATAATAGCACAGTGGTTAGAGCGGTCGGTTCACACACCGAAGGGCGTAGGTCCGAACTCCAACAACGAGCTTGAGCTGCCGGTGACGCAAAACATCAAAAAGTAACCATAGCTTGGTGGTAGGGTACTTTCTAGTACGCGGCTGGCTAGCTACCACCCTCAAGTTGAAAATCTGGCGCTAAGCACGTAACAGTGTGTTCCGACTTCACTTGAGAGGCAGTTCCATTCCAGACTAGGTGTGCTTTACTATCTTCGACTACACTGTTACTTATCATCAGGTGAGTTGTGGTCAAACACCTAGCCTGTCAGCTATAAAAAAATGCTCCCTGTGCTCTCACCCTAAACGCAGACACCTTCAAATACTTTGCTTACACCGTTGTGGGTAATAAGAAATACCACAGGCTGAAGACTTTAAAACTTATTACTTATAGAAAAATATTTAATTACTTATTTAAAAAATATTTAACCCGACTGCGATTAAAATAGCTATAATTAAAGGAAAAAACCTTTTTAGACTAATTTATGTATTATTCCTAATTAAATTTAAACATATAACTTATATATATTTTGTAATTTTCTTTATTTTGATACCCGACTCGATAGGTTTTGGTTATTTTTTATTATTAACGTATTATATTTCGCGCCAAGAATTCGCCATTTTGTTTTTTTAAACCTACCTAGGGTTTTAAGACGAATATAGATACCTTAACTGTCGAATTACATCCAGCCGTTTGGAAGATACGAGGTAATAAGGAAATGTACATAGATCCCTACATACAAAATACAAAATAAGAAAAACATAACCCTTCTTTGGCAGTCGGGTAAAAACAGATTTATAATAAAGAATAATCTTTGCACATCTACTTACGTAAGTAACCTCATTATTTCAAACAAAACATAAACATTTCCACTCGTTAACGTTACTGTGACAAAGTTATACGAAATAAAATTATTTTTGTAACCGAGTGTTCGTAATATCGTGACAAGAGTATCGGGCCCTTTTAGCGTCACAAGTGGATTATCAATATGTTAATAGTGTTTAATTTAAATAAATTACACTTTTAGTCTGCTGCGGCGTAAACTATTTAATCTTCGAAAGGTTAGAGTTCGGAGTTGGGAAATGACATTAGAAATGTCACATCAAAGTTCGTTATGGCGCAGAATGCAGATAAATGTTCCGGTTTTATTATCTTAACCAAGAGCTTTACCAGCGTCGTAAAGAAATATAACTCACAATATTCACTATACTTCATATTAGTAAAATAACTGTCGTGTTCGGAGATTGCTATCGACATATTTATAAACTTAGAATTTTTTTTTTAAATTCAAAGTACATTCGCTTTTGACCGCACGCTTCCGTTGAGCAGCAGTGCGGTCTAAGATGGAGCATACCTATAAGAAACCTATTTACTCTAGATTTTAAGACACCTATATTATACCTAACAGGAAACGCAGACTTCGGAAGAGAGTTCCACAACCTCACTGTGCGAATAAAAAATGTGGAATCAAAACGCTTTGTGCGTACATGGGGAACATCTGCCATCACTTGGTGGTAGTTTTTCTTAGCAGGAGAAGCAGTAGTGTATAAACATCACTGTGTTCCGGTTTAAAAGGTACTGCAGCTAGCGAAATTACAAGGCTGTTGAGGCTAACCATCGAAAGTCTCAAAGTAATGAGCGCCAAAGCAGTGTTGCCCTGGACTTTGTTTTGCTACTCAAAGTTCTGTGTATCGCTGCAATGGTCATGGACAGGCGTTATCTCTTATCAACAGGAGAGCGTCTAGTACGACTCACTACTTTTCCATAAAAAAAAAAGTTTAATACCAAGATAGGCACTTCTAATTTCCTTGTGTAATTACTCTCACTTCCACTTCTAATGCATATAAATTAATCACAATAGGAGAAACATTTAAAATGTTCATACAAAATAACCTGATCTGATGGTTTACAATGTTTTCGATACCAACTGTATGCAAAATGTATCAACGCCACTGGATTAAATAGAAACAGGAATTATTAGGTGAGCTGTAGTCAAACACTGAGCCTGTTAAACGTCAAGAAAAACATTTGTATTATTTGTTCTGTTTGGGTGTTCTGTACGTATTATAAGAATGTATTTACAAAAAAAAAGTATTTAAGTGTTCTGTCTGCTGTCTGATTCCCATAGTACAAGCTGTGCTTAGTTTGAGGTTAGACGTATGAAAATGGCTCGGAATGGCATGGAAACAGGCAGAACATCACTCATTACTTTGAGAATTTCAATGGTTAGTCTCAACTGCTCTGTAATTTCGCTAGCTGCAGTACCCTTCAAACCAGAACAAGGTAATGTTTACATATTACTGCTTGGCAGTAGAATATCTTACGGTAAAAGCTAAAGATCACTTGTTATATAAGGTTTATAACCAACACTTCCATGCATCACGCATTTTTCTCTGACATAAATAATCTATCTATATATAAGTTGAGC
Source organism: Biston stratarius (assembly GCA_950106695.1). Classification (NCBI taxonomy): domain Eukaryota; kingdom Metazoa; phylum Arthropoda; class Insecta; order Lepidoptera; family Geometridae; genus Biston; species Biston stratarius. Next base: position 9,041,378 of record OX467112.1, read on the forward strand.
TATGTAAACGAAGAAGGAAGTCATGCTGTATTTCACCCACTTAGTAGAATAAGGGTAGAAAGATGATAAACTAATTTATTACGACATTGTCCTACTACAGCGTTTTTATACTTTGTGTTTGCCTCATTAATTGAAGAACAATAAGGCACGCGACACACGCACCGCGCACACGACCTGCGCTCATGTCGCGTCGTGAGGTGCGTGCTTGCCCGATTATTGATATTAGTATAATGTTGAATACATAAATATTGCCATAAAGTTTTAGAACGTGCCGTGTCGTTCTCTCTTCAACTAGTCTGCCATAGTTTCGACTTGAAACTTAGTTTTTTTTTACAATAATAGGCTTAAATAGACGGTCAAACGCGGCTTGCGTTTGACCGCGCCGTCTTAAATTACAAATTACAAATATTTTATTGATAACACCAATGCTACAAGTCAATTTCGTAATATCATTTCAAATATATCATTAAAAATGTTTTAAAACACTGATTACATGTTAATGACAAAAAACAAAATGTCATAATAATGTATGTTAATATACAAACACGTCAATATAAAAAAAATATTGTTAATATAAAAATATGTCAATATCAAAAATATTGTGAATATAAAAATATGTTAATATCAAAAATATTGTGAATATAATCACATCACACATACATCATCAGCCATAGGACGTCCACTGCTGGACATAGGCCTCCTCCTGGGGGGGTTTTGCCAATACTCGCCACGCTTGGCAGGCGGGTTGGCGAGCGCAGTTAGGTGTGATTGTTTAAGGAAGACGCTGCTGCTCATCTTAAGGATTACATCCTTTAGCCGACTCTTACAGCAACCACGGGTAGAGAGGGTGGGGTACAATTCTTACGCCGGCACCACCACGGCAACGATCACGTAACGGTCAGACTTACTAGTAATTTAATAATCTTTTATATATTTTTCGTTTGAAATAAGTACTCATCAATGTCATAAAACAAGGTCTTAACCAAAGTCTTAACTTGTTTCTCAAGCACGCGGTGGAAGGTGCGTCCCGGACGGAGGCGGAACGCCTAACATCTCGCCTGATGTTAAACAAGATCGGTATACGATGCAGCACGCTTGCTTAGAAAAAACCGATTCACTCGCGACTTGAAGGCACCCAGATTGTATTTATTAGGGAACACTTACTCGGGCAGCAAATTTCATTACTTAAAGTTCGCACGATGAAGGTGAATTTGAATCGTTTAGTTCGAGTTTTAGGAACATGTACCATGAAGGGATGTCGCTTTTTAGAGCTCCTGGTAGCCTAATGAATTCACGGCAGTTGCATGAAGTTAGAACAACTTGGCAAAGACACCATTCCATGCGAATAAAACTCGAATTTGTTATGTAATCATTGGAAATAAGACAAGGGTAGCATAGTGATTTGGTATCTTTTGAAGAACACAACTTCATACTCTTGAGATTGTGGGAACGACTGGAAGCCTGTACAGATGGAATCTTCAGGTTCCGAAAAATAGTGTAGGTTTTGAAATCTACATGATTCTACATGATCTACATTTGCAAATATGTGCGGCCAGCGAAGTGAAATATAACTGAATGGTCACCAAGTAGTAGTGTGTAAACGTTAGTATGTTCCGGTTTCAAGGGTACTGTAGCTAGTGAAATTACGAGACTATAAAGATTCTAATGTCTAAATGTAATGAGCGCCAAGATGTGAAAAAAAAAAATAAGAAGACATAGCATTCATAAGAAAGCTACGATTCTCGACCATGCTGAAAACATACCAAATTTTACACCCAGAATAAAAATATACACTATTAACTAACGCTTATAGAGCCAACTTATCTTGTTAAAGTCTTTATAATTATGAAGATAAGGATCAAAGTCGCAAGTTAAAATACCTTAACAAAAGTTTTAGATGAAAGCTTAAAGTTGTAAGTAAAAGCAAAATTTGAAATGTAATTAGGTGTGGCGTCTTTCAGAGGGGAACACGTGTATGCTGTCAACACTTTGTTAACTGATGGGGAGGAATTCCCGGGATTCTGTGGATGTACGGAAATGTGGGACGAAACCGGCAATAAGAACCCACATTAGTACGAAATCATTCGTACTAACCTGATAGGCATGAGGCCAGATTCTGTTAATTGTTGTTACATCTATTTTAGATATTGCATTGCAGATCAGCCCTATTTTATAAACCATCCCACTGCTGGGAGCGAGCCTCTTCTCAGTGTGAGAAGGAAAAGAACACAGTTTACCAAGTGCAATTTGGTCAAATGTCACAAAACAATAATCAAAAAACATAACTCTTGTGTGGGGATTTCTCTTATAATTGTTTTTTTTTTTTTTTTGCCAGATATAATGTAACAACTTTTACAACATAAAGATTTGGGTTCATCTCCTTTTATGATTCAAAACATACTAGATAATTATAGATAGGATTCTTTTGCATATATCAAGGTGATTTGAAGAATCATTCGATTTTACCGGCGCGGGCGTTGCGGTTATATCACCGCACTAGTTGTCAGCGCCTGAAATCTCATCCACATATAATTGATCTATGATAATCGCATACTGTGCAATCTAAACGTACCTTTCTGCCATTCATCTAGAAATTATGGAATGATCTTCCTCAGTATTCTTCGGAGTTAAAACATTGGGTACTCTGATTGTGTATTTTTTTTTTTGTCTTTATCTTTTGAGTCTTTCAGATTGCAAATCTACGAGACCCCCAGCGTAACTTAAGTTTTTATATACAATAATAACAAATATCCAACTAAGTAAATGAATCGTTGTTATGACATGATTTCTTGCTTGGGAATCATTTAAACCTCTTTCGAGTTAGGATCAGATAGAACGCCCTGAATCCCGCCTAAAAGCTAAAATCATTCATTTTCAATTCAGTTAAAATTCGTTCTCTCGACAAACGCTTTCTTGATTGTAAGCGTTAACGCCTGTCCATGACCATTGCAGCGGTACACAGAACTTTGAATAACAAAACAATGTCCAGAGCATCGCTGCTTTGGCGCTCATTACTTAGAGACATTGGATGGTTAGTCTCAACAGACTTGTAATTTTGCTAACTACAGTACCTACTTTTCAAACAGAAACAAAGCAATGTTTACACACTACTTCTTAGCGGCAGAATGTCTAGTACTTCGGTACCTACCCAGATGACCTCCTAAGGAGATCTACCACCAAGTTAATTTATAAATAAGTAAGTAAATCATAGTCTGATAATATCATTTACTGTAAATATTTTGTTTAAGATTGTAATATAAGTATGTGTAAATTTTATGTAAATGTAGTAAGAAATAATAATTTAAATGTTAAAGACCTCTTACAGTTAAATTAAAAACATGTATTAATATTATAATTGTATACTACCTATTCATTAAAATTCAAAGTAGGTACCTACCTACCATACAAATGTAATTCCGAAATTAAAAAAATACTTATTAATTTTATTTTATTTTATTTTATTTTATTACAATGTTGACAAGATCACGTTGTTTGGTTAAAGGCACCTCTATGACTTTTATTGTCCTTAATATCAAACAACGACACAAAACTTTAAAATACGATGTCAAATGTCACTGATGTCAGGGTGTCATCTACGTTAGCACCAATTATCGGCACGGCGCGTGTTTACGAGCACCAACTGTCGACACTAACGTCCAATTAATGACAGAACATGCAAAATATAGCACTAGTTCGTAATGGCTTTCACATTGAACTCGCTACTGGTAACCTAGTTTGACAAGTTAAGTTTCAAGTTAAATCAATAATAATAAATCTGGGTGTCTTCAAGTTGCGAGTTTCTTCTAGACATGTGTGCTTCATCCTCGACCGCATCTTTGCTTAATAATAATTTCACTAGTTGGAGATTGTCTATGGGTACCATTGCAGTATCAGTCATTCTGCCGTCAAGCAGTAGTGTGCAAACATTAGTGTTCCGGTTTGAAAGTACTGTAGCTAGCAAAAATTTTCCGAGTTATTGTACGACAAACCCTGCAAACCCTTCAAACATCTAAATACCGCTGCAATGGTCACAGTTTACTCTTGCCTACAGGTGAACGTTTCGTTAGTCTCATTATTCACGTTTAGAATGACACACCTCATAAAATATATGACCTACTATAAAAGCCATATTAGACAACAATACACAATACACTGGTAGGGCTACCACTTCGGAGCTTCTAAGGGCTCCTACCCTTCGGTGAAAATCTGCCGCCAAGCACCTAACAGTGTGTTCCGGCAGCCTCACTTGAGAGTTAGTTCCATTCCAGGCTAGGTGCGTTTTACCATCTTCGACTACACCATCACTTAACACCGAGCAAGCTGTGGCGAAACACCTAGTTTGTCAACCATTAAAAAGACACTTCAACTTCCCACCATAATTATAGCGTAATTTAGCATACGTTTTATTTATAGAATTGAAAAAACATTGTGCAGCATGTTTCTAACAAAATCCACACGTTTCCATCTCAATTTGTTCCACAAACTTTTTCGCATTAGTAACAACAAATTCAAGTCACGTGTGTCGCCATCTGCTCCCAAATTACTCAAGTTTAATGTCGAAACATTAGTATTACTTAAAACTTAAAAACCACCGTCGAGAAAACAATTTTTCACACTCTAAAAACAAATATTTGGAGCGTGGCTAATTTGAAAAAGGTTTTTTTTGTGGCTTTATGATTCCGTTTTACACGTAAGGCGAATTTTATCATTAAGTGTTCTATTTTTGAATGTTAAAAAAATAAAAAAATTGTATTCTAGAAAACTCTGGTGCTTCGTTGCAAAATTGAAGTCGTTTATATCATCAATGACTTGTAAGAAGTTCTATGGAGTTTTGGCGGTAACGCGGAAAGAGTCGTGTCGCCCCATTGCATTTTTTTCCAAACCTAGTTTTTGTAGTGTTTATGTATAAAAATAGTGGTGTTTTATTCATAAAGTGCCGAATTACAAGCGCGAGTGTGGGAAAGTGATATAGCGCGGTGAAACATGACTTTCCGTGTTGCTTCCAAAACTCCATCGAAGCTTATAAAGCTTGTAAAGTCACCACTACTTTACTAAAGCATGACTAGATTTGACTGCTACGGACTGGACTTTGACTATAAAGATAAAGAAGCTGAAAACTGAAGACTGCGCACAAAATACATAAACATTGAAACTGGTAGAATGCAAAGAGTGTAATGCCATGAAGAAAGAGAAAAAAAAGAAGTTCTATGAGAATTTAGTTATCTTATAATTCGGCATTGTTTGAATTAAACACGATTAAATTTTAACTTAAACTCTCAAAAGAAACAAATTTACAATGGAAAATGTTACACTGATGCACTATATTACGACGAAAACTTGAATTGGGTAGATGATACGCTCAGCCTTCCGTTGGTGACCACAAGTGCTATTACAACTAACGCTTGCTAACATTTTCTGTTTTAGTTATTTACCCCACAATAGTAGGCATGGATGAACAGGATGCCTTCCAGGCATCTCAGAGGTCTTGAGTTGGCGTAATAATTAACCCTGACAAGAAAGTTTGCGCCTGATCCGATATGAACTTTTTTGTATAGTTGACTATTTATATATGTATACTTGTATAGTTTTGTAGGTGTTTGACCTTATGTTAAGTGACGGTGTGGTCGAAGATAGTAAGCACACCTAGCCAAGAATGGAACTCGCTTTTAAGTAAAGCTGCCGCAACACACTACCACACCATGATGTGGTTTCCTTACGAGGTTTTCCTGCACCGGCAGCTCAAGCTTATTGTTGGGATTTTAACTCAAACCCTCCGGTGTGAGAACCGACCGTGCCAACCACTGGCCTATCAACGTTTCAAACTGTACTGTTCTGTTTTCAATGAACTCAAAATTAAGCAGCGATTTCATTTTGCGTATAAATGCATATAAGGTTCGTAAGCTGGACAAATCGTTGATAGAGGTTAAAGAAACAGTCACGTTTCGTGACTGTTTGTCTGTATAGCAGGCCCTGAATAATGTAGTCTCTCTACAAACTGCACTAGACCTTATAAATGGTTTCAAGAAATAAACCTGCCGCTGCTGGGAAGCATTGCAATGATTGTGCATAGAATTGGTGCGTGGATGTTAAAAAATATAGAAATACTAAAGCATTTTCTGCCAGCCACAGTGTATGAAATGTGGTTGTAAACGCGCCTCAAAACGAATATACAGATGTATAAATAAAAATACAGCAAAACAACAACAAAAAAAAACATTTTTATAAATATGTACATCCTTGTCAGATGATGTACTAAATCAACAAAAATTCACAACATTACCCATAACTACACAGCAATGAGTCAAACGAGACACATTCCTTTTGAACAGAAGTAACGTATGTCCATGACCAATTGACCATTACAACGATACACAGAACTTTAAGTAACAAGGAAATATTAAAATTGAAATTTGAAATTCTTCAAAAATTGTTTTATTTTAGTTGTTTAATTTAAGTCTGCCTATTACATTTAGTGCTTGATTAAGATATCGGGAGAAGCCATTGGTTTCCGAAATACAGTTATCACTAGTTCGGAGCCAATAGGTTCATTTTAATGAGTCCCAAAATTTATGCCCAAGAAATTGCTAATTTTACTTACATCGTGATTAAGAAGTAGCACATCACAAAATTACAAATGAGTTTCACGACTAGTTTTTGATAGAATGTTTCCCACTTCTTAAAACCAGAATTTCATGTAGATTTTAGTTTTACCGTCATGGTGATGGATGATGATGATGATGATGAAAAGTATCCTATATTTTATTCCAGGGCCTAAAGTATCTACATGCAAAATTTCATCCAGTTCCGTTCAGCCGTTCTGGCGTAATTTATTAACATCCATCCATCCATCCATCCATCCATCTATCCATCCATCCATCCATCCATCCATCCATCCATCCATCCATCCATCCATCCATCCATCCATCCATCTAAACTTTAACATTTATAATATTAATAGGATACCTTGGTTAGTTGTTGTACAAATAATTCCAAATTGCAGACTTTAAAATAAAAACCTAGTGTAGGTGTTATAAACTTAAATAAAAATTATTATTTAATAAATTGAAAATTTTAATTGTTTTCTGACGATTTAAAATTCTGACTTAGAGCTGACCGCTCAATCTGTTCGATACATATAAATAGTTTTTTTTTTTTAATTTCATCTCAAATTATACAATAAAACTCTGCCAAACTGCGTAGCAGCCTAGCAATATGTCTGTCGTCAAACTAAAACATCAAAACCATTTAAAAATAACATAAGGTTACAAGCTCGGGGTATAAGCCTCTAGGAAGTTATTGTATTCATTATTATAAACAACTCTTACAATGAGAGCGAGCGAGCTTGTAATCGCGAAAAAATTGTTTACATATGTTTTGTTAATGGTCAATACCATTTTGTAACATGATTGATGACTTGGATCTTTTAAACTGCGCCACGAATTTTAATGCGGTTTCCATCAATAGACAGAGTAATTCAAGAGGAAGGTTTATATGTATAATACATGCATATGCACCACGTTAGTATCTACATTGCACACGTGCGAAGCCGGGGCGGTTTGTAAGTCCTAATATAATAAACAATTTATGCCAATTCACTCTGATCCGAGGCCAGTGGAATCGTCGCGATACCATCGACAGAGCCCCGATGCGACACAAGTCTTAGATTACATCCACAACCATACTCTCTACTAAATAATACACAACTTAGAAAGTAGTAAGTATGATCATAGATGATATACAGGTGGGCTATTTAGAACCGAGCACTTGAGTCAACTGTATGCAAACTCTGCTCAGAATAAATCGTTGCCATTCAGCCGATAAATAGCTCTTCTCTGGTATATTATCCCCGTGTAGGGCTTATTGTTGATTGCACATGATGTACCCTAGTTTCAAAGTCATCAAGAGAAGAAGAAGAAGGTACCACCGCAGTCGCAGATATTCTGCCGCCAAGCAGAAGTGTGTAAACATTACTGTATTCTGGTTTGAAGGGTAATACAGCTTGTGAAATTACAGGGCTCTTGAGACCACGAGTAGTTAGTCTGAACAGTCCAGTAATTTCGCTAGCTACAGCACCGTTCAAACCGGAACCCCGTAGCGCTTACACACTACTGCTTGTCGTACCTTGTCTAGTACCTACCTAAACGACTTCATGGTAAGGAGATTTACAACCGAGTATGTTCCGGTTCTACGGTAAATCGGCCAATTTTTTTTTGCTTTTCCAGTTTCTTTCACTAGATGGCGCCACTATCTGGGTGAGTTGAACTATTTTGGTTTTATGTTCGTAGTAGTGACGCGTCAAATAAATAGATGGCGCTTATTTTTGTGTGAAATTTAGTTTTGGCATGGCTATGATAAGGACATGATCATTATACTACTATTTTGTTATTGTAAATGTGACTTTTTTGTTGTTAATTAATTAAATAAATAAATAAATATCGTATGGCATTGCATACAGCGCCATCTGACCCCAAACTAAGCAGAGCTTGTGTGATAGAAGTCAGATGACTAATAGAATACAACAATATTTTTTTTCTTTGTAAATACATACTTATAATACATAAAGAACACCCAGATACAGAACAAACATTTGTTTATATCATAATATGTTTGTCCTGGGCGAGAATCGAACCCACATCTTGCATCTTTTAAGGCAGACATACTAGCAATGCGCCAACAGGGCTGTCAATTATTTTATTAGATTACTGCTGCCCCTATTAATGGGCTTGCCCTTATTAATGGGGCTGCCCCTATTAATGGGCCTGCCCCTATTAATGGTCAAACCTATTATTTCAATTATATCGAACTACGTAAACATAATTAATGCCTTATCCAAACAAAGTTATGTAACATATTGAAATTATACAAATTAAGCTATTTATCAAAGCTGTGTAGCTCATTAACTCCGTAACTTCCTTCGAGTTTTCTACTTGTTTCAAACTTATTAGCTTTTTATTTGAACAAATTGTCGATAGCGTCGTGATTTAGTGTTTACAATCATTATTTTCTAATAGATTGATCCTATAATTTGTTATTATATCACTCGTGTGAATCAATTTAATTTTACTGATTAACATAGAAATATTGATTATGTATTTTAACCATGAAATGTATTTGAGTTAGTTTTAAAAACTTGCTGGCTTTAAAAACATCTACATGAAATTCTGGTTTTAAGAAGTGGGAAACATTCTATCAAAAACTAGTCGTGAAACTCATTTGTAATTTTGTGATGTGCTACTTCTTAATCACGATGTAAGTAAAAAAAAGCAATTTCTTGGGCATAAATTTTGGGACTCATTAAAATGAACCTATTGGCTCCGAACTAGTGATAACTGTATTTCGGAAACCAATGGCTTCTCCCGATATCTTAATCAAGCACTAAATGTAATAGGCAGACTTAAATTAAACAACTAAAATAAAACAATTTTTGAAGAATTTCAAACTTCAATTTTAATATTTCCTTGTTACTTAAAGTTCTGTGTATCGTTGTAATGGTCAATTGGTCATGGACATACGTTACTTCTGTTTAAAAGGAATGTGTCTCGTTTGACTCATTGCTGTGTAGTTATGGGTAATGTTGTGAATTTTTGTTGATTCAGTACATCATCTGACAAGGATGTACATTGTACATATTTATAAAAATGTTTTTTTTTGTTGTTGTTTTGCTGTATTTTTATTTATACATCTGTATATTCGTTTTGAGGCGCGTTTACAACCACATTTCATACACTGTGGCTGGCAGAAAATGCTTTAGCATTAAGTCCTCCTTTTGTACATATTATTTTATAAGTGTGCAATAAAGTATTATGTAAAAATAATAATAATTACTCTTACATAAAAAATATAATGAAAACGCGCGGGGCGCAGCTAGATATAAATACTTTACAATCAATAAAACTTTGTACAATGTAAATAGGGATTTCCAGCAGGGGGTGTTGTAGCGGACGTGACGTCAGTTACAATGCGCGGATTACTTACTGTGGAACGCATATTTTATGGCCGTCGACTCGTGCGCAGCGGTGACATATCATTATGCGTTTCCAATGTCTCGACTGGGTGTTAATAATGTCTTTGTCAAATGTATTCAAAGCTAACAGATTTATGAAATCATAGACATTACAATATTTTAAAATATTAATTTTTGATGTAAATACGTGTTGTTTTTTTATGATTGATAGACTAGTTGTTTGACCACAGATCACCTAATGCTAAGTGACGGTGTGGTCGAAGATGATAAACACATCTGTTGACTTTGCTGACGCTATCACTATTCAGATCGCCTCGCGTATTTTGTTTTACTTACCAACGAAGATTAAACTATCAATGCTTAAAAAGTTCTGTCAACCTCTCGTTGATGTGAAATGTCACGTGTAAAAACGAGACAGTCTACTTTAAACAGATTAAATTTAACGTTTATAAGTAAGGCCCAATGTGTCAAAACCTTAACTTTTTATTTACGAAATATTACATACTATTATAATTAAAATGATTCATTTAGTAGTCTAGCGTAATATCGGAGTATTTCAGCATACATTTTAAAAGTATTGCAGCTCTAAAAATGTTTTACTAAAAAAGTACTAAGTGGAGTGAGTCATTAAGCAATGTCTGCAGTTCGTAACTTCTAAAATTTTGTAACTCTACATTTTATTCGGTTCAAACATGCAATTTCGTTAATTCGCTAATTCATTCTATTTCGTGACAAACAATGTAAGCCATCGCCTTAACAGCTTTGTGCAATACGACGAGATTTTATTTCTGGACGGCAATACTTTTCGGATATTAATTTGATTCGCTTCAACGGCAGATGTGGCGCTTGCTTATCGAATTCAGTTTTAGCTCGCGTCTTAATATTAAAATGTCTCCTTATAAACTATCGACCTCACTAAATGCAAAACAGTCTATAAAAATTATTGTGTTCAAATAACAAAATCAAAACTACATTATTGAGACTAACTGAATGACTCAAAATAATGAACGCCAAACAAGCGAAGTCCAGAGAGCCAAAATAAGTAACATTTGATTAGCAATAACGCTAATAGAAAAGCCAAAAATGTGACATAAGTTGTCCACGTGACATATCAACTTGTACAATTTACATTTTTATTACCGTACATTTTTGGACTTTACTTTTAGTTATCTCTAATCGAATGTTACTTTGCCTAGGTCCTTAGGACATGAACTGGCGTTATTTCTTACTCTTTAAAAAATGTGTTACAAGCTGCAGAGTTTAAAAAAATCTATAACCCGACTGCGAATAGAATAGCTATCATAATTAAAGGGAAAAAAACAATTTTTAAACCAATTCCTAATTAAATTTAAACATATAACTTCAATATATTTTTGTAGTCCCCTTTTAATTTCCTTTATTTAGATAGGTAGGTTTGGTTATTTTAGTTTAAAAGATTGAATTAATAAAATTCTTATTATATGAAATTGTTATGTACAAACTAATTTATCTAATTAATAAATGTCTAAAATAACATTGAAAATGTCAAAATCATAAAAGACGAAAAAATTCAATCATCATTCATCTTAATATAAATAGTTTTTTTTTTATGGCTTACAAGCTAGGTGTTTGACCACAACTCAAATAGCCTGGAATGAAATGGCTCTCAAGAGAGTCTGCCGGAATACACCGGTTGATGCTTGGCGGCATATTATTTTCAACTTGAGGGTGGTAGCTAGCCAGCCGAGTACAAAAAGTACCCTACCACCATGCTACAATTTCCTTACGATATTTTCCTTCACCGGCAGCTCAAGCTCATTGTTATGGTCAAACACCTAGCCTATCACTTATAAAAATAATTAGGTATTACGGCCACATTATTTTCAATATTATACATGTAGATGATATCTGTTAAAAATAAATTATATTATTAAAATAAAAGCGCTGCGTAAATCCGCGTTATTATCCAAAAACTTGAAACAATAGCACATAATGAATAAAATTTATAAAATTATTTTAAAAAAACACTATAATGAGGTATTGTTTGAAAGTTTTTCACATAAATGCTCTAAAATAAGTAGCGGTAGTAAGAATGAGGTCGTTGCCCTTTTTTTGAGGTACCTACTCGTTGGATTCAATTCAGTTTTATATTAGATTTCTTTTGATGTTTATCGTAGAACTAAAACGCGTTCCAACTTGCACGAAAAATGATCTAATTATTATTGGTGAGATTAAAAATGAGTGCTGCCATGTAAACAAATTTTCCTTCGAAAATGCGTATAATTTTTTTGTTACATAATTACACAGGGCTATAAGCTTTGGTGCGCTAAACTGAAGGTACTGATAGGATTGCGTTTGACCGCCATCTCGCCTGATGATAAGCGAAGATACGGTCTACGATGGAGCACGCTCGCCTAGAAGGAACCGATTCACTCGCGACTTGAAGGCACCCAGATTGTATTTATCGGGGAACACCTATATCCTATTATCGGACTTTACTATTCAGAGATTAATATCTTGTCAATGATTTAGATCTTCATGTTATACTAATTTGCAAAATATTGTGTATGTGTATATTTAAGCTACTCACTTTCTCGTTTTCGCATGTTTATGGTTTTGTATTTAAATTACATATAGACTAAAAATAAAGTTAAAGCTATTATTCAAAACAATTTCTTCAAAGATTTATATCTGCTGTCATGTTTTACAATACAGAACTAACAGAAACTGAAACAGTCGGTGGTAAACAAAACTCAATACGGTATTCTCATTTCATTGGAATCTCTTAGCACCCATGTGGCAACACCGTCTAATTACCGTCATGTTTCAAAAACAAAGCTCCGAACGCACATGTTCGAAATTCGCGTGACAAAAACACATCGGTGGCGCGCCCGCCATGTTGAGTTGTTATCGCCAAACTTTACTACCGCTCTGATTTATTATTCATGTTTTTTTTTACTAAATGCTCCATGGGTATCATCTTTATGTCACTCTCTTTCTCTTTTACAATTTATACGCCATTATCTGAATACTAGCGCTTATCTCTATGGCAGTTGCTCTATGGTATGGTAGTCCCGCTGAGATGATCCCCTTTCGGTATAATTTTTTATATTTTTATTAATTGTCTATCATTTTCATTCTTTTATGTCTATGCCACATTAGGAGAAGAACAAACACAAACTGTCATTACGAATTGTTAGAACTACGAAAAAGTATTTTACCAAAGTAAATTATTTTATTTTTCCACAACAAAATCACCTCGAGGGATTCTTCAAATTAATAAAAAATAAGCTTTGTCGACAAACATCGGTGCAATCAGAGGGAATTTATTGCAAAACAACTCAATATGAAAAATGGATCACCGCCTCGGCATAAATGGAAACTAAAACAAAAGCAAAACGCATACATTTTGGTACCAATAATTCAACAAGAGATCTTTTGCGACAGATACTAGATGCAAGCTCTATCCGCAAAAGCCCACTACTGATTAATAATTTCCTCTTGTACACCACTCGTGCTGGTCCAGTGAAAATCTTGTCCAGCTTCCCGCGATTTTCATCATGGACCTAACGAGGTGGTGGACTGCGAACGATTCGTTTGCCAGTTCACGACTCTAATATCCACCTGCCATTACTCGGCCTGGCAACTTGTCCTGCCCAACTCAATTTAAGTTTCGCCGACTAATAAAGACTGCCGATGTGATATCATCTATTTAGTCGGATATCGATATTTCTCACTCGGTTTTGTAGTTTAGAGCAAAGCATGGCGCAATACATGGCTCTCTGTACCACATGCATTTTATTCACAGCCTCATCGGTAAGTATCCATGTCTCGGCACCAAAATTACGTAAAATATTTAAAGACATCTAAATTCGATAATTCATCACCAATATCACGTTGGCAGGAAAGTTACAAGCTACTCAAGATCGGCAGTAAAATTTGTCCCATAGTACAGTTGACACTGCCATAGGATGGGGGCATTAACCCGGCTAAAATAGGCAACCTTGACCGCTCGCTGCCCCGTTTACCCCGCTTGTAAACAACCTGAAGAACGGATGTCAGACAGCCGATCCTTGCTATAAACACATTGATGAATGGTTCTGTAATTTGTACCCAAGAAGTTATGGTACTTAGTTGAAATACTCTAATTCCCTCGACACGCTCCTCGATGTATTCCTTGTTATCGTAAGGAAATTTGTATATTTGAGAGTTTTCAATGTTGTCAAAGATGTGTGAACCCACACTTGCCTAGCGTGTTGGACCATGGATTTACCCTTCTAACAATGTAAAGAGGTCAGCGCCCAACAGTGTGATAGCAATGAACAACTTTTTGTAGATCAGCGTTCATCAGTTTGTTGCGAAGATAGCTCAGTGGTTAGCGCGGTCGGTTCGCATGCCGAAAGGCGTGGGTTCAAATCCCAAAAATGAGCTCAAGCTGCCGGTGAAGGAAAACATCGTGAGGAAACCATAGCATGGTGGTAGGGTACTTTCTAGTACTCGGCTGGCTAGCTACCACTCTCAAGTTGAAAATCTGCCACCAAGCATCTAACGGTGTGTTTCGGCAGCCTTACTTCAGAGCCAGTACCAATCCAGGCTTGGTGTGCTTTACCATCTACGACCACAACGTCACTTAACATCAGGTGAGCTGTAGTCAAACACCTAGCATGTCAACCATTAAAAAAAAAGATCAACATAATCCAACCTAAAGCGCAATCCTTGTTCAAGCGGCGTTCTATAATCACAAGACATATCAAATTAAACAGGTCAATTACACCATCGCTAGTCCAGATTGGCGAGTATTGTGGGGGTCCCCACGCACGTGGGTTCGTTCCCACGGCCCTGGGGGGCACTGGACCACGTGGACTGGAGTTTTTGATACGAGAGACGAGACGCCCTCCTGTAAGGTATATAAGTAATATTAAGCTGTATACATACAGCTTAATATTACTGTTAAGCATAATTCTGTATTTGGATGTACATTTTATTTAATCTACTGCGTATAATAAGTAAATAAATAAATATCGTCGGACATTTCACACAACACTATGTAGTCTGTGTTTCCGAAAAGTACAATATGAGCGTCTACAAATCAAGAATAAACAGCTTCCTTCTAGGTAACCGCGTTCCATCCTAGTCCTCGTCGTTGCTTAAAATCAGGCATGATGTGGTAAAATTGAAAAAATTACATTAAAAAAAAAAAAATGAAACCTGACACAAAGCAAATCTTGTAATATGGGAATCAGATAACTGATAGAATACTTACATGTTTTTTTTTGGAAATACATACTTATAACACATACAGAACACCCAGAAACAGAACAAACAATTACGCTCGTCACACAAATCACACGAATCCAGATCTTCCAGATCTTAAAGTAGAGATACTACCAAATGTCTAGAACATAGAGAAACTATTTTGAGTAAGCCATAAAATAATAAGTAGGTATTAAGTAGCTTACATAAGTTATTGCTTTAGCATTCAGGTCATAATAATATCATAGAAATTCAGAAACCTCCATAAATTAGAATGAAAAGATGTTTGAATAACATCGTCTGGATTATCCGATCTAGCAACTTTGTTGCATCACGTTTAGTTGAACAGGAAAAGTTTGTCTGTTTCTATGACTGTTAATTCGTAGAAATGTGAAAACGTCTTTTTTATTTAGTAAAGTAATAAATAAAACGAAGAAGAAAAGGAAGAAAACAGTTTTTTGGTGGGTACGCGTTAAATTTTCATATTATTTCCCAATAGTTATATATTCTGAATCTCGGAAACGGTTCCAACGATTTTCATGAAATTTAGTATGCAGGGGGTTTCGGGGGCGATAAATCGATCTAGCTAGATTTCATTTTAAGAATTATCCGTGTTTTCAGCCGAGCAAAGCTCGGTCATCCAGGTACTAATTATAAAAAGTGTATCTCTACATAGTATAAAACAAAGTCGCTTCCCGCTGTCTGTGCGCTTAGATCTTTTAAACTACGCAACGGATTTTTATACGGTATTATACTGTTATTTAAATATACTTTTTATGGAAGATTGGTATATTCATGTATGTATGTTACTGTAAAGCCCCATATTTTGGTAAATCTTAGGATTTACCTAAATGGCTTGGTAGATTTTTTTTATGTCAAGGTAAAGTGACGAACAAAACGCTCTCCTGATGGTAAGAAATAACGCCTGCCAATGACCATTGCAACGATACACAGAACTTTGAGTAACAAAACAAAGTCCAGGGCATCGCTGCTTTGGGGCTTATTATTTAGATACTTTCGAAGGTAAATCTCAACAGCCCTGTGATATCGCTAGGATACATCTACCATTGTAAGGAGTTTATTAAAAGAGAAGATTTTTTGTAATTTTACCAATTGAGTTTGGTAGATGCTAGATTTTACCAATGACGGTTAATAATAATTGTTGGATTCTTAACCTTTTATTTCTCGCAGGAAATATCCTTGATTTATACCAACCTCCCGGGAAGAGCTTGGTTGTTATGTGGGAATCTCCACCAGAATGGCGGCTTACTCAGTAAAAACCCTGGGGTGTTCCTTCTCCGCGCTTCCAGTTAGGGCCACGGGAACGCTTGCGCACTCGTCCGCAGCTGCTTTCTTAACTTATCCTGACAAGAACGGAGTTAACTCAACCTATCCGATTCGGATAGGTTTAGTTAGTTTCATCTTCATTAACATTTTGAAGAAGTCAAAAAATAATTTAATCAAATTTATATCAAAACAAATCACCAAAGTACATTCCATCCGTACGAAATTGGGACGGGTTGATAGTTTAATTAAAATTATTTACAAAAATTGTCAATACCACATTACAATGTAAAATATTAATCGTGTAATGGTACTCGTGGCGCCATCTAGTTTACTTGCACGGACAGTCGGACATAGATATAAAATTAATTAATTTGTACAATAATACAGTATGTTTAAGGTAGCAATTTTGTATTGTATAATTGTATTAACTACGAGTATTATTACAAAAGTAAAAGAGAGGTATCAAGTATTTGGATATTTTCAAGTATTTGATTAAAAATCGAGTAAAATCAACCTGAATCATAATAACAATCACACAACGTAAGTCACGGTCAAGTCCGTTCATGCTCCAATATTGACGACTGCGCTGGTGTGTAAGCTTTGACGGAGTTTTGAAAGCAACACGAAAAGTCAAGTTCCACAATAACCTTCCAATCCAACACTCACGATCACTCGTAATTCAGTAAAACACCAGTATTTTTAAACAGTCAACACTTTTAACATTCAAAATAACACATTTTTTGGAAAATTTCCGTGTTCCCCCAAAACTCAGTGATTATTTTAGCGATATAAAACTTATTTTAAGGATAGTTTGTTACATTATTTGTCATGTATCATTTGGACTTGGCACTGGCTGCAAAGAAAAACATAAATATGGCGCCAAACTTCGCGCCAGCAATTTAAGCCAAATTTAAACATGGAACGACTATTACAGCGACGACAACCATAGACAGGCTATTTTGGAGCAAGCACGCCATTTCTATTTTTAAAATGAGCAAAGAAAATTAAAGTTGTTTTGTGTGTGCATAAATAAATTGTTTATTAAATAAAATAATATTAATGGGATTGGACATATGTGGCGCTAACCATCAGGTGGTATATTATCAACTGTTTGCGCGTGATATGATTCAAATGTTATATTTATGGTATTTATTTAGGCTTCTACTTTACACTACAATTTTTTATTACTCAATAAATAATCAATTAAGCTGATGGTCCACCTGATGGTAAACGAACCCGAGTGGATGTTCCTTGACAGTTACAATCTGGGTGCCTGCAAGTCGCGATCGGATCGCTCCATCGTAGACCGCATCTTCACTTAACATCAGACGAGTTGCCGGTTATTCAGTAACAAAAAATAAAACCTAAAAAACCGCGCACCAAATATTTCATCACGAGATAACCGCCATGTAGGATGTTGATTCGAAGATCATTGTCCCGGTGAACGATCTTGTAGCGAAGAATCTCCACCACCACCATAAGAGACACTCGCTAGTCGGTTGGATCAGTGTTCCTTGACACGGCGCGCATTGTTTTGAGGTTCTTCACTTTGCAGCCCTAACCACCAGCAGCTTGAGCCCTGTCTTGCTGCACCCTGCTTTTAAAGTTTTTTATATTATTTATGCTTTTTAATATAAAAATATAATAAATAACTGCATAAAAATAAAACATATGTAATAAGAGTGCGTCATAATTTCTCCCAACTTATGACACAGACGAGCGCCTTTATTTCTCGTATAAAACTTAAAATAAACTTCGCAAACTTCGCCCGAGTGTCTTGGCAAAGTTTTTAAAGCATTGCGGTAACATTTTAGCGTCTATTTGCCTGTGAGGTAATTTTGGATAGCTCTCTCGCTGCCGTATTATATCCTAACTCCGTCTGTAGCCTCGTTTGTTTCCATTGTTTCGTCGAGTTAAATTGTTAACTTACTTGAAAAAGTAACAATAATGACAAGTATGCAAGATAACGATGGTAAGCGGCTTAATGAAATAATATTTTTTAAAGGTAAAAATATAGCACATGCTAATGAGCATATCATAGTTTTATAGCGATGATAGCTCAGTGGTTAGCGCGGTCGGGTCGCATGCCGAAGGGCGTGGGTTCAAACCCCAACAGTGAGCTTGAGCCGTCGGTGAAGGAAAACATCGTGAGGAAACCATAGCGTGGTGGTAGAGTACTTTCTAGTACCCGGCTGGCTAGCTACCACCCTCAAGTTGAAAATCTGCCGCCAAGCATCTAACGGTGTGTTCCGGCAGCCTCACTTGAGAGCCAGTTCCATTCCAGGCTAGGTATGCTTCGACCACACCGTCACTTAACATCAGGTGAGTTGTTGTCAAACACCAAGTCTATCAGCTATAAAAACAAAGCATTGTAGAGTACTCAGAACTTTGAGTAACAAAACAATGCCCTTGGCATCGCAGCTTTGGCGCTCGAAGATAGTTTATTAGTACCCTTTAAATCGAAGCACAGTAATGTTTGCACACTACTGCTTGGCTGTAGAATTGCTGATTCAGTGGCAGTACGTGCCTAGACAACCTTCTGCTTAGGAGATTTACTACCTAGTCAAATAAGAAAGAAGATGGGATGGCCTTTAGAGTTGACTTAGGACGTTGATCTTATAGAAACATTTTAACTATAGCAACAGAATCTCTTAAGCGGCGCAAATCTTTGAGAAAAACAATGAGTTTAAGCTATCGGTGAAGGATAACATCGTGATGGAATGTAAATAGTGATACAGGACATTCTAGTACTTGGCTAGCTAGTTGAAAATCTCCAGCTGCATTTCAGTTAACATCAGGTGAGCTGTGTTCAAGCATCTAAACAATTAACAGTAAAAAAGGTGATTTGATTGAGCGTTCTTAGCTATGAATAAAGATTTTCTGTTCAACCGTTTGAAGATTATTAGATCTTTTCTAGTTCATGTCAGGATTTTTTTTTATTAATGTTTATGGTCTGGCTACTGAGACCAAGCTATTTGAACCAAGTCTTTATTTGGAATTACAGCACTTCACTTGTCTTAGTAAAGTAGTGGCGACTTTACTATAAGCTTCTGGATGGAGTTTTGGAAGCTACACGAAAAGTCATGTTTAACCACATTACATCATTCTCCCACACTCGCGCTTGTAATTCGGCACTTTATGAATAAAACACCACTATTTTTATGCATAAACACTCGAAAAAAACACTAGTTTTGGAAAAAAATACAATGGGACGACACGACGCTCACCGCGTTCCCGCCAAAACCCTCATGTCAGGATGTGAGAATCTTCCACAGATCTCATTCGTAATTTAGTGTTTTTTAATTAAAAAAAAAAAAACTAAATTACCTAAATTACGTAAGTTATTGTAAATTGTAATTTACAAATAGGCTTGCGTTTGACCAAACCGCCTGATGTTAAGCGAAGATGTGGTCTACGGTGGAGCACGCTCGCTTATAAGAAACCGATGCACTCGCGACTTGAAGGCACCAGATTGTATATATCAAGGAACACCCACTCGGGCAGCAAATTCCATTGCATTTCAGTATTCAGTATTCTGTTATTGGTGGCTTTTTAAACTTTTAATTTATATTTGGTACCTATATTATAAAATAAACGTCTTTGTCAATGACGGTCATGAAATTGTTCAGTTTGAGATGCCGTTAGCGTTACTTATAGCAAAGGCACTTACGTCACATTTTATAATTATTATTTCAGGGGCTACGTGTCTGCCTAAGTATGGAACTTTATACAAATCAGGGTAAACATTCTTTTTTATCTAACATTTCTACGACTTTTCACCTACTAGAACCGCACACACACAGCCCACCCCGTCCACTTTCCCGTCCGTTTTTGACAGCACACCCCGTCCTTAACTAATTCTGTGGGATCCTTTTCATACTAAAGTTGCCTGGAAGAGATCGCTATTAGTGATAAGATAGCCAGTTACTTAGGTTTTATTTTTCTTCTTTCTGGAATCTTTGGTGTGGACATTAAATAGTTAATCAATTAAAATATGAAATATTTGACACTGGTATAATGCACAAAGTGCAATGCCAAAAATAATAAAATAAAATAAACAGTGGAAACGTTTACCGCCTCGCATTAGTATGCGAAAGCTCCGACGTCGTAGCACGACCAAAAGTTACTGTTAGCTGGCGCATCTCCGTCGCCGCCTCTACTTCTGGAACTGTTATTGAATAGAATAAGAAGGCAATCTATTTACCTACATACTTAGAAAGCTCCTAAAAGAGAATAAGACAGTTTATTCGCCAAAGCAGCGATGCCCTGGACTTTGTTTTGTTACTCAAAGTTGTGTACCGCTGCATTGGTCATGGACATGCGTTGTCTCTTACCATCTAGAGAGCGTCGCGTTGGTGTCATTACTTTTACATTAAAAAATAAAAATAACTTATACAAGGTTATTGATTGATTCAGGCTTTACTTTGCGGAAGTTTATTTTGAGTGTTCAAGGTATATATTCAATTTATTTCCGCTTAACAATCGTTTTAGTTTAAACAATGACGAAGATTTAAATTTTAACTAACAATTTGACAATAAATTAAAAAATTATCCGAAACTTTACTTAATATCTAAAACTAAAAATTTAAAACAATCACAATATAATCACAAGTCTTTACATCCTCTTCTCGCCGCAGTAACCAGTTGCCGACACATGTTTCGCCTCTACACGAGGCATCCTCAGGACTTGGCCGAGACTGAGTAATACTCCTCGTCCTCCTAGTGTGACCGTTTTTAAATGCGGAAACATACCAACAAATTCTGTTGCCAGTAATAAAAAATACTAAAACGGAAAATTTTATTTTACGAAAATTTTACTTAGATTTTAATTGCATAGTTTGAAAAATATTTTAAATAAAACATTATTATTATTATTATTCAACCGGTATTGGGCAAAGGCCTCTCTTCCTTCTTTCCATACCTGTCTATTTGATTGCTATTAAATAAAACATATTTGAATCAAAATTATTTATTGTAAATCAACGGTGCAGTCGTTATTACTTAATTTATTACATTTTAGCATCTCCGTCAAGAGTTCAAATGGAGTAGGTACAACCGTCAGCCTTAGGGAATCCCTTTGTACGGACTATAAGAGGATCCCCTTTTTTACCATACTACTTCTCTTTGAGGATAATGAACAAATACTCTAAATGAAGCTGTGGTAAACATTCATTCAATTTTATTCGCTCATCTTACTAGGACAGGGTAATCAGCTTGACTTTATGATCTTTTACAATGGTGTCAGGTGAACCAAATATGTACCAATATTATACTAAAATTTAGCAATATACAATAAATACATACTAAAATTATACTATTACCATTCTGCAGAGCACCAAATATACCAATTTAGTACCAAAA
This sequence comes from Biston stratarius, assembly GCA_950106695.1. Lineage (NCBI taxonomy): Eukaryota > Metazoa > Arthropoda > Insecta > Lepidoptera > Geometridae > Biston > Biston stratarius. The sequence goes on from OX467112.1 coordinate 9,063,222, forward strand.
ACGGTGACGCTGCTCGTTGATAGTGGCGCTTTATATAATATTTGCCGCTGCCGCCCACGCCTGCGCACTGAAGCATTATAGCAGATACAGATGAAGATGCAGATGCAGATACAGATACAGATACAAAGTCAAATGTTTGTGAGTGTGTAAGTGTGTTTGTATTTTTGTTACTACTTCACGCACAAACGGCTGGACTAATTTTGATGAATATTGGTATGGAGGTAGCTGAAACCCTGGATTAACACATAGGCTACTTTTTATTCCGAAAAAACGTAGCGGGTAACAGCACCGGGCATAGCTAGATTATAAGTATGTACTTACAAAAAAAGTATTTATGTATTCAAAAGTATTTATCATTTATGTAATTATGTGCTATTCAAGTCTAATAACTATCCTATCAGTTATCTGACTTTCATAGCACAAGCTTTGCTTGGTCAGATGGCGCTGTATGTAATGTCCTACGATATTTACTTATTTAATTTATTAATTTTGTTCATTATGTTTTTGTTGTGTTTTTGTTTTTGTTTTTGTTTATTATGTTCATTTTATTCATTGTGTTCATTTTGTTCATTTTATTTATTATATTTGTATGAAACAACTAAAAATTATTTGTATGATACAACATCAATGAAAACCTTTTTTCTTTCAATTATATTACCTTTTGATTTAGTATCACTGTTCCGTAAAACTCCCATAAGTATGTCTGGTTTGGTAAAATCTACTTCGCATTTCAAAGGAACCACCTCTTATATTTTTGGATGGACAGTTAACACACCAGACGACAACAGATGCGGTGTAAATAATATTCAACTTGATACTATTTTGACGAATGCTAATTGGAACCGTTTCCCCAGTGGCTGACACAACCAACTGGCCAAAAACTGGCCGCGATGACCTCAATGTAATTGAGTTACATATTCTATTCGCGTGTGACAGACAAACCCATGGGAACGGTAGTGAATCATTCTGGAACCGACAGCTCATTTGAATATTTCGCAGGAACATTAAAAGATCACATTGAGCTATAGAGTTATTCATTTTTATCCAACGAGTTTTTCAGTACAAAACTCATATCTTAATGGAACTACTTACATATGTTGTTTTGCTAACTCGGTATCGTTGATCACGAAGTTTTAAGCAAATTTTACTAACTATGGAAACTGACGTGGTTTTGACACATTTTTGTTTTACTTAAGCGGGATTACTCACGTAAAAGTCACATCACGTGTCTGCGTAGTCAGAGTTTCGATAAATCAAACGTGAGTAATCGCGCATAAGTAAAACAAAAATCATCGATCTAATTATCTGTCACCTCAGTCACTGATATAGCTCAGCGTAATAATAAGTTGTAAGTTGCCGTGGTGGTGCCGGCGTAAGAATTGTGCCCCACCCTCTCTACCCGTGGTTGCTGAAGAGTCGGCTAAGGGATGTAATCCGGAAGATGGGCAGTAGCGTCTTCCTTAAACAATCACACCTAACTACGATCGCCAACCCGCCTGCCAAGCGTGGCGAGTATTGGCAAAACCCCCCCAGGAGGAGGCCTATGTCCAGAGTTGGACGTTCTATGGCTGATGATGATGATTAGTAAGTTGAAGTGGCAATGGGCTGGACATATCTGTAGCAGAATCGATAACCGCTGGGGTAGACGTGTTCTAGAGTTGAGACTGCGAATTGGCAAACTTAGTGAAGGACTTCCTGAGGCTAGATGGAGTTTCGATATACATACGTAAGACAGTTTGCAGCGATTGGAAGTGAAAAACTGAAGATCGGGCTAAGTAGCGTGTCTTGGGGAAGATTTATATCCAGCAGTGAACTATTGCTAGTTGATGTTGATGATAAATCTAATTCTGTTTCAGATGCGTGCTGCCTTCTGGCTTGCTTCTGTCTGGATTACTCCAACTTGGAATTCAGACAATCTGCCAATACAAATAAAGGTCTTCGTACATTACATAGGCTCGATAACCACTCCACTCTAATATGGCTCACAGTAAAGCTAAGTGTATTAGGGTGGAGTTTTCGACAATTAATTAAAATAAGTATACGATGTGTAGGTACGTGGTCCTCTTATGGCCAATCCTGTCTGTTTGCCATACGTCGAACCAAATCCATGACTTAAAATCGTACAGACAAATACCATAATTTTATTACTTCATATAAATGATGAAAGCTATTATACTAACAAGATTTGCAAGTTTAAATATAAGTCTTTTACCCCAAAATTGCTTTGTAATAAACTATTAACACAGTTCATGCCACATGACAGTCCACTTTACTCTTTTGCGTGTGCCACTTTCAAAGAAAGTATTATTAACTATTACATCAATTTCTTTACTATAAACGACGTTAATCGATTAAACACTAAAAATTACATTGAAAATTATATTTAATAATTTATTAGTTTAAATGAATAAAGCACATAACTACAAAAAATTAAGATAGTTAAAAAAAACACTACCTTTTACCTCCGCACCCAAACCCAATTCTGTAACGTGTTCCTCACTCATTGACACCATATTGTCCATGGGCAACGTTAAACCACGTTAGCCTACGTTGACGTTAGCCCATGGTTACACACATAGTCGACGACTTGTTGATGCTGCACCGAAAATCGCAATCGGTACGGTGTTGGATTAGTGTCGAGTCTGTATAATGTGCGAAGACCATAATTTTGTATAGGACAAAAATGTTAAGCCTTGAGAAACAGGCGTGAGAAAGTGTTTACACGGACGATTGGACAGCAGACATGCGCCCCACCCACTCATATAAGCTCTTAGTAAAGTACTCACTAATCCGTACCTAGATGTAACTGCTTAACTAAACCAATCAGGCTGATCTGATTGTAGTTCGGAGCTACATTTATCGCTTGGTTAATTCGCATTTTTTGTTTTTATTATAATAATCTAACTGAATGCCTGGTGCGTCGTGTCCAGTCCAATTCAAATACGCTAATATTATCAAGGCGAAAGTTCGTGTGTTTATATGTTTGTTACTTCTTCACGTTCAAACGGTTGCACCAATTTTGATGAAATTTGGTATGGAAGTAGCTTTACTTTTTTTAATGATTATCCTTTATTAATAAAATTAATTTCTGTTTAGAGTATCACGTGATATTTATGGTGATAAAGCTATAGGTTATATCCAACTGTGTTGCAAGAATGGTATTTGCACGGTAAAAGGACGTGTCCAGAACATCGAGTTAGAAGTAAAGCTTACTCAGTTACTTTAATTACAAACAAAAAGTTGAAAAAAGTTAAAGAAGCTCAATGTCATGACCATGCAACTTCAGCAGGTAACAAATATTTTAAAAAGAACATAAATTGTTTAATATTACTGACAATAATAATCTTTAATCAAAAAAAAAACAAAAGCTACCTGGTACTAAGACACGCTGGAGTAACACATAGGGTAACACTGCAGCGCAGCTAGTACCTACTATTTAAAGAAGAGATGAAAACCAATACATCGTAAAATAGCAGATATCTATTGTCAGCAACTGCAAACCATGAAGGAAGAACTAGCTGCTAAACAACCGAGATTGGTCAATCGCTCTAGGCCACTGCTGCTTCACGACAACGCAAGACCACACAGTGCACAACAACCACTAAGTTAGATGAGCTACAATTGGTAGACATCCACGTACTCTCCGGACCTTGCTCCAACAGATTACCATTCTTTCCGGAATTTGGATAACTTCTTACAAGGAAAAAAATTCAACTCCAATGCGGCAGTCCAAACCGCCTTCAAAGAATTTATTGATTCTCGCCCCCGTGGTTTTTTTAGTAAAGGGATCAATGAACTACCTATGAGATGGCAAAAGTGCATAGATAACAACGGTTCATACTTAGATTAATTAAATATATTTTACAAAAAAAAATGGACTTTATATTCCTCCCGTACAAAACGACAATTTCATATGTTCATATGGACCTAATATCACAGCGCAACGTGATAATAATAATATGGTAGGTAAACTAATTTGACAATAGTTTGACGTCACAGTACACGTTTAGTAATAGAGACATCAAAGTTTATTTGTGAAGGCCAGACTTATTTGTCACATCATTGGGCCCCGACAAAGCCACAAATGGCCCATTATAGCAACAATACTAATTCCCAACGCTGGGTAAATCTGTCTGGGTTTTGTCCCCTTGTCCACGCTTGTTGACCACCGTGTGAAGTTATCTCCAATAGAGTCCATTGTTATTTTGAAGCCCATCAAGTGTATTGCATATCGATTGAGGCAATTGTGCGTTCAGAGGCCGTACCGTGCTCTAATAAAGCTTTTTTCTAAGCATAAGGTAATATATACCTATTCATATACAAATAGATTAATCCAGCGGATTAGCAAGTTTAGGTGGCAGTGGGCAGGGCACATAGCACGCAGAACAGATGCTGTTATGGATGTCAATGGGGGAGGTCTATGTCCAGCAGTGGATGTTCTACGGCTAAGATGTCGATGATGAGTTACAAAGTCTTACCCACCAGAAATAAAAAAAATCGAGTCGGACTCGCGCACGAAGGTTTTCGTACAATTATCTATGAAAAAGGCAAAAAGCCGCGTTTGTTGTTGTCGTTGTTTGTTGACGAAGTCGATTCGTTCCATGGAATCGAACCTAAAATACATTATTGTCTAGCAAGAGAGCGAGCGTCTCCTTCGTCTCATTACTATTACATTAAAAAAAATATAAAAAATAGGGCTATTTTACTAGAACACAGACTAGATTTCACTTCGATTATGACTTTGCCTGTGACTAATTATTTCTTCATTTTCTTATAAAACACTTGAAAATTTAAAAACAATTTACACTACACAAATGCCAAAAACAAAGAAAATATACATATAATTATCATATATGTATATATACCTACATACATATATCAATGTTTTAATCATCATAGTATTTATATAAGGTATTGATTAGTGTTTGTTTAAGCCATGTGTTAACCGCGTACCGGTTAGTGTTGCTTAATCTAACTCCATAGGCGATGGTGGAGGCCGAGCTTGCCAAACGTAAAGATGTCGTTACCACTTACCACACATAGCTATGGAGGGGACACCTACTTACTAACACAAATAGTATAATTTTCTAAGTATTTTTTACTGAGCGAAGAATTTTTTCTCCAACTATTTAGCCAAACAGGGTTGACAGCCATGGCATGGGTTCGATTCCCACCCAGGATAAACGTTTATGGTATAAATAAATGTTTGTTCTGTGTCTGGGTGTTCTGTATGTATTTACAAAAAAAAAAGTATCTTTTTTATTTTTTTATATTTTAGATTTGCGTTTGACCACGACCACATTTCCTGCGAAGGAACATCAGACAGGGTGATGTTCCTTCGCAGGAAATCAGACGCCGGCAGAGAGTATTTAAGTATTCTATCAGTTAATTGAGTTCCATAGTACAAGCTTTGCTTAGTTTGGGGTCAGATGGCGCTGTGTGTAATGTCCTACGATATTTATTTATTTGTTGTGTTCACCATTAGGAACTTTGTTTACCATTTGCAAAAGTTATCAAACATTTGATCAAAGGTCACGAATTTTTCCTATGGAACAGTTGATATTTTTATTATTACAAATTGTTCATAATGGTGAATAACATTGATTTTTATATCTCAAATTATATTTGCCAACAAAGCAGTTTGAGCAAATATAATTTTAAATTTATACTTACCGAATCAAGAGATAGGTCAAGAAATCGTTTTCTTCTGTAAAAGTAACGAGACGAACATAACGCTCTACAGATGGTAAGAGATAACGCCTGCCCATGACCATTGCAGCGGCAACAACACCCACAGAACTTCGAATAACAAAATAATCAACATTGCTGTTCTGGGATTCAATTCTTTAACACATTCGATGGTTAGTCTCAATAGGTAGATACAGTACCTATTATGCAAATTGTCATATTCATCATCATCAACCTATCTGGACGCAGGCCTCTCCAAAGACAGCTGCCACTCAGCTGTCCAACATACAATGCCAGCTGTCCTACGTTGTATATCGTCACTCCATCGAGCGTCAGGGCGTCCTACGCTACGTTTCCCAATTCGCGGTCTCCATTCTAGAACACTACCTCAGCGGTTATCGGTTCTGCGACAGATATGTCCAGCTCATTGCCATGTTAAGCCCGTGTTTTTCTTTTCTAATCCGTGTATTGTAATTAAAAATTGCAACAACAGAACCGTTCCCTAAATCCTTGAAGTCAGAACGAGTATCGAAATTCTTCGGCACTCATTCTTGCAACGCTCCGTGCAACAGTCGTTTCGTTGCAACATTGCTTAAGCAACCCGGTTAGTGTGGATACAGAGACTGGTGTGTATAAACGTGTGATGGATCGAGTGGGTGTGCTCCTGATTCTATGTTTCGGGGTGTATGGTAGCTGGCAGCTGCTCCCATTGCGTAAGTAGAGCATCTTTTTTTTATTCTGAATAGGCTCGCGCTAAACCACACACTGCTTTATGAGCAGTAGTGAGGCCCAAGGCAGTGTACATTTATCTAGCAGGAACTTATTTCCTCTAGATGTGAGAACATCCATATTGTACCTTTTTATATATTTGACAGGCTAGGTGTTTGACCACAGCTCCCCTGATATTAAATGACGGTGTGGTCCAAGATGATAAGCACATCTAGCCTAGAATGGAACGGGCTGCTGAAACACTCTGTTAGGTGCTCGGCGGTAGATTTTCACATTGAGCTTTACTTAGTGGTAGATTTCCTTAGCAGGAAGGAGGTACCAGATATTCTGCCGCCAAGCAGTAGTGTATAAACATTACTGTGTTCCGGTTTGAAGGGTACTGCAGCTAGCAAAATTACAGGGCTATTGAGACTAACCATCTAGTCTCACAGTAATGAGCGCTAAGGCAGCGATGCCCTGGACTTTGTTTTGCTACTCAAAGTTCTGTGTATCGCCGCAATGGTCATGGACAGGCGTTATCTCTTAACATCAGGAGAGCATCTCGTACGTTTCATTACTGTTACAGAAAAAAAAACTAGCTAGCATAGTAAAAGAAAGTATCCATCCACCATGCTGTGGTTTCCTCGCGATGTTTTCCTTCACCAGCACCGTAAGCTAATTTTAGGGATGTCAACCCATGCCTTTCGGCGTGTTAACCGACCACGTTAACCACTGAGCTATCATCGCTACAAACCTAACCAGTAGCAGAGGTCCACAGCCTCAGTAATGAGCGCCGGAGCAGCGATGCCCTGTACTTTATTTTGTTACGAACGGGTGGTATAGTCACGTTAGCTCTTACCATCAGTAGATCGTTCTACTTTTACATAAAAAAATCTTGCATAGTAATGGAATTTTATTTGGTATGGTACTTTCTAGAATTCGGTTAACTAGCTACCACATCGAGTTAAAAATCTGACGCTAAGCATATAGTATGTTCCAGTAGCCTTATGTGAAAGACAGGTCCCATTCCAGAATACCATCTTCGACCACACCGACACCTAACTTCAACCAAGGTTATACACTAAGCCTGTCAACCATAAAAATGTTTTAATAACATTTATAGGCGTCTTTATTGCTGAGAGCGATTAGAAAGAGTTATTTATTTGATTAATTAAAAATAGTGGATTAAGGCGTATATGACATGACTATGAACGAATTTAAAGACCTATTTTTGATTGCCCCGCTTATCATTTTGGTAGAGAATCTACTTTAAGAGCTGTGAGGCGTGGGTTCGATTTTTTTTATGGCTGACAGGCTATTTGTTTGACACAACTCACCGTTTGATGCTTGGCGGCAGATTTCCAACTTGATAGCTAGCCAGCCGAGTACTAGAAAATACCCTACCACCACGCTATGGTTTCCTCACGATGTTTTCCTTTACCGGCAGCTCAAGCTTATTATTGGAGTTTGAACCCACGCCCTTCGGCATGCGAACCGACCGCGCTATCCACTGAGCTATCAACGCTACAAACTTCCACTCAAGACAAACATTTGTATCATAAGTATAATAATTTGTTCTATGTTTGTATTTTTGTATATATTTACAATGTTATACATATGCCGTGGTGGTGCCGGCGTAAGAATTGTACCCCACCTTCTCTACCCGTGGTTGCCGTAAGAGTCGGCTAAGGGATGTAATCCGGAAGATGGGCAGCAGCGTCTTCCTTGAACAATCACCTAACTGCGCTCGCCAACCCGCCTGCCAAGCGTGGCGAGTATTGGCAAAACCCTCCCAGGAGGAGGCCTATGTCCAGCAATGGACTTCCTATGGCTGATGATAATGATGATGACGATGACATAAGTATTCGATCAGTTATCTGGTCCCCATAGTACAAGCTTTGCTTAGTTTAGGGCTAGATGGCATTTTATTAAATGTCCACTAATATTTATTTATTTATTTAAGTGTAGTGGAAAAAAAAAATTAAAACATCACAATCCTCCACAGCCGACTACATACACCCTTGTGCAGAGCTAAGCGATGAATGCTTCACCAAAGCCACTCTGGACGCCATTCCCGGGATCGTGAAGGGAATCCCGGAAGCTGGCATCCCTCCTTTAGATCCCCTCTACCTGGACAGAAATATCAGTATAGTCCTGCCCGGGAACTTGAAGATGACCTTCCACAATGCAAAACTGGTGGGACTCAGTTCATGCATCCCAAATAAAGTGTCGTAAGTATCTTTATTTCTCTATAGGCACAGGATACCCAACCTTTTCCCTTTTCAAGGATTCGTGCGGGTTGCCTCTCGCTGCTGCCCGGCGGCGTGCCGACGATTCTAGTGCTGCTGGAAAAGTTTTATCGGACGAGTTTTGTAAAAAGAGTTTCCGAGTAAAAGGTTCAAAACAAAAAAAAAACTATCAGGAATGCGGAAAAATTATTTTCTCTAGTTTAATTAGTCTCCAAATTTGTGTATTTTTATCATTTTCATATTAAAAATATATAAATTGTAACAGCCTCCAAGAGTCCATGTATACGTAATAATAAGTTTGTTAACTTATAATAAGTTATTAGGAGCAATAATAAATACTATAATAAAAAACTTGTAGTAAAGTTGCCACTACTGTTTTAGGGCATGGCCGAACTTGACATTCACTTATTTTGTGTGACTTTGAAAGTAACTCAGACTTGTATACACTGAATTTATCTTCAAATACTTAAAAATATCGAAATAACATACACTGGTAAAATCCTAAAGATGTAATGCCAAAAATCCGCTAAAAAGTAAAAAAAAAATCTTTACTTGATATTATAAGTAAATTTATAAATAACTAGCGGCCCGCTCCGGCTTCGCACGGGTATAAACCTCAAAAATAACAGTATTTCTCCACTATTTAATGGATGTTATTATACATATAAACCTTCCTCTTCAATCACTCTATCTATTAAAAAAAACCGCATCAAAATCCGTTGCGTAGTTTTAAAGATTTAAGCATACATACGGATATAGGGACAGAGAAAGCGACTTTGTTTTATACTATGTAGTGATTTATGAGAAATGAGTCATAAATTATACATCGAATAAAGATTTTAAAAGTTTATCAAAACAAATTTACTGAACAACATTACCTTCACTTTCAGGAACAATACTAAGATGAAAAAAAAAAAAAAAAAAAAAAAAAAAACTATAATTAAAGGGAAAAAAGGTTAAACGAATTTATTATTCAAACATATAACTATATATATTTATGTAATCCTCTTTTAATTGCCTTTATTTAGATACCCTACTTGATAGGTTTGGTAAATTTTTATAGCGCACCAAAAACCACCATCCTGATTTTTTTTTAAAGCATTTCTATCATCATACCGTCGAAGGACACTTGGGTTATTGACACGAATCTAACGATACCTTAATTGTCCTGATCTATTCGGCTTTTTGGAAGATACGAGGTAATAAAGAAATTTACATAAATACATACAAGATACGTGCGAAAAACATAACCCTTCTTTGGCAGTCAGGTAAAAAGGGCAAACTATTAAATGAGAAATCAATATTAACTTATATATAGAATTTTATGTGCTTTTAAAGCGGTGACAGCTAAGTCAATAACGCAAACAAATCGAGATCAAAGCGTGGGGTTAAATTCGAGCCCAAAAAAATCTATAGTACATAAAAATCTATAGTAAGTTTTATATAACGTATAAAATGATTTTAGTGCTCAGTTGGCTACCTACTTTTAAGTAAAATCTGATATCATGTACTAATTTTGTTTTCCTGTAATCTTAAAGCTAAGTCCCATCCCAAAGTGTATATGTCATCTTTGATCACACTATTTCTTTCCATCAAATGAGTTTTGGTGTTGAAAGAGTAAAATATAAAACACATTTAGTGCAAATCACCGACAATGGGTCCGCAAAGCGTGTTCGGATAGCAAAGTTAACCTCTTGCGAAACTAGTGACTGGAGGACGTCAGGTCTACAGTTTACATTGGTTCACCATTTTCGTGCAAAACTCATAAAATTCTTGGACCTGATTTTATTTTCGCTGTGGTTTTGGCAAGGTTGACCGGTCACAAGTTGTGTTTGATTTTAGTTAATTATGTCTGTATTTGTCAAAGTAAAACATATGTAAGGCCAAATTTTACGAGTCTTAAATGATTGATATATTTTTTTGCTTTAATCTGATGGTAAATGCCTTTTTGAGAAACTCTTAACAAAAATATCCATACAAACATATATTTTACAAAATATAAACAAATAACAAAACGTTAGACGAGCTAGTTTTCTAGTCTTACCAAAGGTAAGAACAAACTGTGCCAAAAAAATGTGAACTCATTTAACGCGTTCAAGTTACTCAACTAGCTCAATATCTATCTATATCTTTAAACGAGCAATTCTTGTATATATATATATATATATTCTGAATCTCGGAAACGGCTCCAACGATTTTCATGAAATTTTGTATCTAGGGGGTTTCGGGGGCGGAAAATCGATCTAGCTAGATTTCATTTTCAGAAAACGTCGTTTTATCCATGTTTTCAGCCGAGCAATGCTCGGTCAACCAGGTACTACACTTTAAACGAGCAATTCTTGTATATATATATATATATATATATATTCTGGATCTCGGAAACGGCTCCAACGATTTTCATGAAATTTAGTATCCAGGGGGTTTCGGGAACAAAAAATCGATCTATCTAGGTTTCATTTTCAGAAAACGTCGTTTTATCCATGTTTTCAACCGAGCAAGGCTCGGTCAACCAGGTACTAATACATAATATGTATAAGTAAAAATATTACTCACCACGGCGTGCATCATGTGAACCAACGATAACCGGCAGCTCAAGCTCATTGTTGGGATTCGAACCCACACCTTTCAGGGTGTGAACCGACTGCGCTAACCACTGAGCTATCATTGCAACAAAAAATGTACACAAATAAACGTTACTTAAATGTATAAAATCAGTTATCATTTCGTTCCGCCAGGGGCGCTGAACCAGTTTTCATACATTTTCCTATATGTATAGTATGTAAGACTCGAAAACTGATATGTTAGATATGATTATGACCATAATCAATTGTACCATTCGTAACAACTGATTCGTTGGCCCGCAGGTCCAGGCGTGACATCCGTACATTCACGTTTGACATGCATTGCAACTTCACAGTGAGAGGGATCTACAGTTTGCAGGGGCGGTTGCTTCTTTTCAACTTGGACACCGAAGGCAGCGCCAAGATTAGAATCAGTAAATATATTGAACAATTCGCTCCTTTGCCATTCCTTACCATAACGCGTTACATTTATAACACGCTATATTAACTATATTGACGTGTAGAAATATGTCTTAAAAACTTCTTTTATTTTTTTAATTTTAAACTATTTTTTTTAATGTAAATGTAATGTGCCGAACGATATGCTCTCCTGATGGTAAGAGATTTGAGTAACAAAACAAAGTCCAGGGCATCGCTACTTTAGCGCAAATTTTGAGGCTTTCGATGGTTAGTCTCAACAGCCTTGTAATTTCGCTAGCTGTAGTTACCTTTCAAACCTAAACGCGGTAATGTTTACACTCTACTGCTTGGTGGGAGTATATCTGGCAATGCCTTGGTGCCTGCCTAGACCTCAAGCTAAGGAGACGCCCTATGCACTTCTGCTGGTAATAAATTAAGCCTGTCTATAACCATTGCAGCAATACCCAGAACATTTTAAAGTAAGCGCCAGATCGTTGCCCCCGACAATTTATTACAGGGACTGGACTATGTGGTATAACGAAGACAGAATGTGACCAAACGCAAACTTATTAAGAATTATAAAAAAATTGACTTATTTGATTTGTTTAGTCGAGTCCCACTTTTCTTCCGTGGTGTCTCCAACATGGTACTGTCAAACACAAATGTTAACTTCTTTGTTTCCTTTTAATGATGTATCTGTTTGTTTTAAGATACCTCATTGTTATTACAATTTAGCCAAATTGAGACTTAAAAGTAATTTTAATATAACTTAAATTGCTAAGTTGAGTATATCGAAGAATGTGTCCATCAACACTTCTTACTGTCTCTATTAAGGGGAAGACACTTTGTTCATATGTTCTTTAATATGTGGTAAAGTGTTAACGATGACCATATTTCGGCAGTAAACCAGCGGATCCGTCTCGACGTGGCGGAGCGTGTGGTGCTAAAGAAGACAGGAGAGGGTCACTACAAGATCAACTCATACAAATACAAAGCTGACTACGGAACTGACCTGAAGCTGAATCTCACCAACCTTATTAGAGGAAATCCTAGAATAAGTGAGTTTTTTTTTTTGTATTTATTCGGCATGACAATGTGTGTAGTGGGCAAATGGCAATGATACTTTAATTGCAAACACGGAAAAATCATGTAACTGCATTATATTATTATTAAAACTTAAACTTTTTCGAGTGTTTATGTTTAAAATTGACTGCCTTGTTAGCTTATTTATCAGAGTATCTGCTTCAAGAGCTGTCGGGCTTGGGTTCGATTCCCACTGTGGACAAACATTTTTCTGACGAAAATAAATGTCTATTCTGTGGCTAGATGTTCTGTATGTATGATTTATACGTATGTATTTACAAAAAAAAAGTATTCTATCAGTTATCTGGTTCCCATAACTTTGCATAGTTTGGCGCTGTGTAAAATGCCGTAGTAAAAAAAGTTGCTTTCATTTCATTTTCATTGGTCCAACACGCATTTGGTCAGTTATTTTAAGATACTATCAAGGTCAATAAACGCATAATGTTTGTAGTTACAATAATAATAAGTGCGTAATGATAATCAAAGAAGGCATTGAGTCGACTGTAATTGACTTGCATACGAAATGAATACAATCATAAATGCGAAATTTTGGTCATGGTCAATAAGTTCATAACCTAGGTGTCTCAGTTAATGCGTTTATTTACAATTGAATTAAACTTTGAAATATTTTTGAATAACATTATTATGGGTAGAGTCCCGAAGAATCAATTAAGTATCCCCTCGGCGCTTGGTGCGCCTTCTTGGTGCCGGAGGGAAATCTTCTATACATAATAACAGTTGTCTTTGACATTGTTTCAATAAATACATTTTCTGAAGTAAAATATTTGACCTAAAAATGTTGAAACTGTGATGTGTGCACTCATACACATTACATATTACTACTACTATTGTACATTGTACAATGGTGAAAATATGCATCTCCCAAAAAAAGCCGCTCAGACAGATTTTCATTATTATTATACTGGCAGTGTAAGAGCATATCCATATTTTCATTATTTTTTTAATTATCTTATTTTAAAAGGACATTTGATCAAATTTATTCTGCACAAGTTGTTGCAGAAATGACAAACAATTTAATAAAAATTTGATATCTAAATTCAAAAAAAATCTTTACCATTATCTTCTTGAAGTTACTTTTAAAAGATACCAAATTCAAATCATTTTATTTGTCAGCTTGTGAAGCCTAAGATCTTTTTATAAGAATAAAACGTGTTAGCATGCTGCATCCATTTGGGCATACAAATAATAATTAAATATTAAAAGTCCATATAAATATTAAAAAATCTTACTAATGTAATGTCAATATTATTCAGAATGTCAAATAATTATTTAATTTAAAATAATTTATCTTCCATATATTCCTTAATTGTATAATATCCTTTCGTCAACAAAAACTTAAATAAATGTCTTTTAAATGCACCTATGCTCTCCGATTCCAGCACTGATTTAGGCAAACGATTCATATTCATGATTCATATTCGGATCTTTGTACCCATTCCTAGAATACTTTTGTTAAATAGTGCAGTCGAATGACGAGGCATACTAATTTTATTTGCATGACGTTTATTTTGCAGACTATGCCATTTCGTAAATGTCAGTACCTCTAATTTTTTTAAATAAGGCTTACATGAGTCAGTAGTTTTTAAATAGCACACTGATATCAACCATTTCTTCTGAGCTGTAAAAATCGTTTCTCTTGCTGTACAGTTACCCCAAAATTTAATTCCGTACCGCAGTGTAGACGTTACATAAGCCTTATATGACGTAAGTACTGTTGATTTATTCATTACTTTACCCAACATATACAAGGCATACGAGTAACTGCTAACTTTGGAATAGACAGATTCGGCATGCCTTTCCCAAGTAAAATCTGAATCAACGTAGAGTCCTAAAATTTTTGTAACAGAAATATTATGACTATCTTTATTTAAATAACGTATGTTAGATCTAATTTTTTTTATATTTATTGAATGTCATCATACAAGTTTTGTCCAAATTGATTAACATTACATTTCTGTTTCCTCTTCCAGGTGCGCAAGTTCTGCAAGTTTTAAACGCAGATGCCCAAACGTTTGCCAAGGAATTCGGAGACCCTATCCTGGACTATGCCATCGAGTACGCTATGAACGTTACTCAACGATTTTTTGACGCTTACACGTACAACCAGCTGGTGCATATTCCTCTCACTGAAGATTTCTTTGAGAAAGAAGACAGCGGAAATAAATAGAAAGACTTAGATAAACGTAGCGAGAGAAGATAGCATAAAGTAATAACATAAAGGATGTAATGAAACAAATTAAAATAATAGAAAAGGCGTACGCGATATTTAAAGAGTGAATCAAAGAAGAAGGAAGAAGTCTCTTTGAAGATACGGTACATCAGGAACTTGGGAAGCGCTGTTAGGTTTTAACAATTTATACACTTCACTCAAGAGATATAGATGTTTATGTTAATCTCAATAGAGAAGAGGTACCTAAAGATAATAATAACCCTGAATCTCATCTACTTGAGGTGTAATAAGAGAAAAACTAGGCCTGAAGACTAGGCCCTGAATAAATAATCAATCAAACAAATAATTTATATCACAATCAATTTAAATTAAATAAACTCTTAGTAAATGTAGTGTAAAAAGGGTTATAAATGAAAGAAGTAGAAGATGGTGAGAGAGTGAGATACCTGGAAGAATAACAGATATCTATATATACATATGTACGACGACTGCCGTGTTAGCTTATTCGGTAGTAACTCTTCTTCCTGAGCTGTGGGTCTTGGTACCGATTCTCGCCCAGGACAAACATTTGTGTGACGAACATACATGTTAGTTCTGTGTCCGGATGTTCTGTATGTATTATACGTATTTATAAAAAAAGTAAAGTATTGTTTCAGTTTGGGGCTAGATGGCACTGTGTGAAATGATACTTATATTTTATTATGTAGAATATCTTTTGTTATTAAAGATGGTAAACACATCGTGGCTGATGGTATCATAGCCGTAAACCGAAACTTAGAGTTACGGGGTTGATGACTGATTTTCAAATGTATAAATAACTCTCTTCTCTCATTTCATCATTCATCTTAGATGTTGTGGAATTTTGTGGAAAACTGGTGACAGGAAAAAAAAAGGAGAAGTATATTGATGAAAGAGTTGTAACTGTTCGAAATGACTGCTAGAAGAATACAGATGTAAATGATCTAGGTTTTTTGGTGAACTTTGTGGTTTGGGCCAGTTCAAGTATTTTTTATTGTACAGTAATAAATTAAGTTTCAAATATCTTGTTTTATTTATCGTTCCAGTTTTTAACGTTTCCGCAATATTATGTTAGTATTAAGTAATATCTAGGTTTGTTGTCTGTTGATGCAACTCTTATCCGACGCGATCACACGACTATATTGGAATGGATTAATACCGTGCAGCAGAAGGGAAACAGTCACTTAAATATATTAGCAATACATATGTAGACACATAATTAAATCGCCTTTTGTTAATGAGTGTTAATTCACGCTAATTTCAATAACGGCTTAACCGATTTGAACACGGTTTTCACTGATGTATTGTAGCAAACTTCCCGGTTGAGGCAATGAGGCCCTCAAACCACCACAAAGCTAAGACGAGGCCACCGTGACATGAGGGTGCTCGAGCTCCGCCCGGTCGCCTAGGCGTCGAGATAGCACCCACCACCACCAACATGGGACAGAGTCCCCCGGCGCCCTGCTTTGGCAATGAGGGCTAACCTCGAGGCCGACTTCCTGCCTCCCCGACATAGAAGGAGGAAGAGCATCGAACTGAGAACTGGTGAGCGTTGATTTGTAACTTATGGGGCCTCTTAAACATACGTCTGGGTTTCAAGTTGCAGGCTCTGTGCGGGTTCCCGTACCTGCAACGCGATGGAACCGCCACCCGCATGGCCATATCATTAAATGCTAAGAAGTTTCGACTCAACATCTTAAGATCCCCTTTTTCATTCGGTTCTTCTTGTAGTGAGAAGAGTGTCACTACGACAACTGCGTGTTGGCAAAATTGACACATCGTCAAAAATATTGAAAACTCTTGAACCGGTTTGTTTCCCTTCACCGTTTCAAGCTAACGTTAATACTCACATAACATAGAAGAAACAGAGATGCGTGCCGTGAATTTGAACCCAAGACCGAATTAGCAGTTAGATGATCTGTTAACTAGAGAGCCGTAGCTTCCTGTCAGATTCCTGCTGCAGCTCACAGGCTATACTGTGAAATATTTGAACTATAATAGATTGTCTTAGATTTCAACGAATTACAAACTTATCGGCCTGTATCCCAAGGAGCAGTGGGCAAAATGCTTTCACTACTTGCGTTTGATTATGAAAGCTACCATCCGACCACGCACTCAGAAATTGGGCTCTCGCTTTCATCTATTGCTGTGGATAGAACTGGATGATACGCAATCACTTTGTACAATCCAAACTTCGTCTGCTTTTATGTTTTTAGTTATATCTGAATATGTACATACGTAATTAAGAATGCACATAACTAATAAGTGCTTAACGTATTAAAGAAATATTATATCTATATCTTTAAACGAGCAATTCTTGTATATATATATATATATATATATATATATGTTCTGAATCTCGGAAACGGCTCCAACGATTTTCATGAAATTTTGTATCCATGGGGTTTCGGGGGCGAAAAATCGATCTAGCTAGGTTTCATTTTCAGAAAACGTCGTTTTATCCGTGTTTTCAGCCGAGCAATGCTCGGTCAACCAGGTACTATCTAATTATGTTTATCACCTTAAGTTTTTAGAAGACCAAAAAGAGGGTAGGTGGTCGCAACATCTTCGTTTTCTCAGGCAGAGGCTAAATCTTTATCTTAACCTTGCATCTTATTTGCGTCTTGTATTACTAGACATTTTTATTTTTTCAGGATGAGAAGCTCTGCGTATCAACTATCGCCTCAGGGAGTCTGTTATACAAATCGGTCCCCATCACGTGATTTCTCACATGCAAAATAGCAGGAACACGCTGTTTGCGTAGGGTTGATGCAACTCTACTCATAGCGTAACATGCTCCATCTAGTTTTCCACCCAATCGGTCTATATTCCCATGATAAAACCAGATCCCGGCAGAATCCTAGAAATGAAGCTAATTCAACTTGCTCTATATTCTTCTTCTTCTCTATCAAGTTCAACTAGGTACTAGACGTCGCCGTCTTTATACATGCATCTACTCGTACATACATACTCTCTACATACAATCTCTTCGTATTGCAATTTCTGTCAGACACAAAAAAGTTTGTGTGTCACCCAGATTGTATCTATCGGGTAACACCCACTCGAGCAGCAAAACCACTGTTTAATAGTTTGTAAGGTGAAACTGGAAAAAACACACACATAATCAGCCATTGGACGTCCACTCCTGGACATAGGCTTCCTCCTGGGAGAGTTTATTGTAGAATACTGGAAAAAACAGAACTCTACAATACTGCAAACTAATTCTACTATATACATTCTATAAGTGTATATTATAATACTTATACTTTTGCCGTTGTGGTGCCGGCGTAAGAATAGTACCCCACCCTCTCTACCCGTGATTGCCGTAAGAGTCGGCTAACGGATGTAATCCGGAAGATGGGCATCGGCGTCTTCCTTGAATAATCACACCTAACTACGCTCGCCAACCCACCTGCCAAGCGTGGCGAGTATTGGCAAATCCCCCCCTGGAGGAGGCCTATGTCCAGCAGTGGACGATCTATGGCTGATTTACTTAAGTTCTCACTTTGTTATATAACAATTATCTGACACATACCTAAGTAATCTAGTATAAATTATATTTACTATGTACATATCTAAAAATTACTTACATTGTTGTCTAACAATATAGTTGAGTTGTTTTATACTCGTATATACATTACTATTAACAGAGCAGAAAAAAAACAAACTCAATTTTTTGTGAACAAACTTTTATAAGTTTTATGAATAAACTATTTCGATTTTCAAAAACTTTTATTACTTATCGAATGCCAGTATGCGGTGGAAAGTTTACCAAATTTGAATTTACATTGCGTTCTTTGGGGTTCATCGTTCGCTTTATTTGTTTATTTAGCGTAGTTATATGTTCCGTAGAGGTTCCGTACAATAAAATAAAATGACAATCAAAGTTTGCAGACGATATCTCGGCCGTTATGAGTTGGTATTGCCAGTTTTATTATTTAACTCGATTTGAAGCGATTTTTTTGTCTTGATGACTTGCATTTGAGAAATAAATTCTTTAGTAAAAGAATGATTTAGTACCAAATCATAATTGAATGATTTAGTGATCATAATTGAATAAAAAACATAATCAGTCATGCCCTAGACCTTGTTTTGCTACTCAAAGTTCCGAGTACTACTGTAATGGTCATGGACAGACATTATCTCTTACCGTTAGGAAAGCGTTTTGTTCATCTAATAACTTACTTTTATAATATAGTATTATAAGCTAGCCAAAAAAGGGTAATTCACCATTATGAAAAACTTTTACTATGGGCACAACTCCGAAAAGAAATCAACTATTCCAAAGAAAAAGTTCGTTGAATCTTGACCAAACGTATGGTTTACTGTTAAAACGTATGGTAAACTGTTGTTTGCTACTACAGAGTTGTGTCCATAGTAAACGTAATATATAATTAATGACCGTCAATAATAACTTTTTTGCTATATAATGATACAATGAAGTTTCGCTTTAATGGCAGCCTAGTTAGGAGAATGTCTGGTTCCTAATCTAGAGGTCCTGGGTGCGGTCTAACGATACGCACCTGTCACTTTAAGTCATGTGCATATTGACGATGATTTTAAACGGTAAAGGAAATCATCGTAAGAAAACCTACATGTCCGAGAGAACTTCAAAAAAGATCTGTGAACCAACCCGCATTTGGCCAGCATGGTGGACTACTTACCTTTCATGACAAGAGGCTCGTGTCAAGCAGTGGGAAAATTTATAAAAACTGGGCTAATTCGGAGTGATATAATGACCCCTTTCCGCTTTAATACGCCCTAATCTAATAACCTTCTGTGAAAACTTATTATGTACATACTATTAATTTATAAAGTTCACATGCACATTTATAAACACAGCTGGCAACACAGTCTTTCGCTCGCGTGACTCGCGCTCGTGGAAATTGTGAATACTTGACAGAAACGAATCGGTTTTCGAACGCAACCTCCATAAGAAATGATAAAATAAATGGAATTTAAAAGTAGAATTGGCCTTTGGACAATCAAATTTATAGTTTACGAAGGTAGTTTTTGATTGAAAAAACGTTTGGTTTCGTTTGATTTATTAGATTTTTCTTTTATTTGTTCAGGGCTTTACGGTAGCTGGTAGCTATCTTAGTTTTAGAAACTTCGTGTTTCGCGGTTATTATTAGTAAATCGCAGATTTTATATGGTTTTAAAACTATTTTTCCTTAAATTTTTATTCTGTCAGTGTTAAGCAGCGTTTCTCAAGATGAAAGCAGTATTAGTCACTGTCACAGTCCAAATCACATTAAAAACTCACAGTCAAGTCTAATCCATGGCCTACTAAAGCAGGGATGTCTTTACTACAAGCATCTAAATTTTGGAAACAACACGTAATTACATAAATACATATGTATTTCACATTCCGTACGTCGCTTTTACGCGAGTGGGCGTAAGTTGGCACAACACCTTTGTTGTTACAACCTTTTATTTAACTAACACAAACATTCGAAAAAAACAAAAGTTTCGAAAAGTAATAAAGTAATACAGCTTCATGATTTCTCTGCATTTTTGCGCAAACAGTGAATTTGTTAGTGTTTTAGTTTTACCTTTTTTATGGTTGACAGGCTAGGTGTTTGTCACCTAGTGTTAATAATAATAATAAGAAAGTATTTCAGGCATAGTGTCCATATGATGTAACAATACTTGTATAGAGGGTAAAAACATATTTAAAAATATGGTCCATTACACACAATAGTGTACACACACATGAATAGAAACCCTTAATGACGGTGTAGTCAAAGATGGTAAACTCACCAACACACTATTAGGTGCTTGACGATAGACTTTCAACTAGAGCGAGGTACCCTACCACCATACTATGGTTTCCTCACGATGTTTTCCTTCACCGGCAGCTCAAGCTCATTATTGGGGTTTGAGCCCACGCCCTTCGGTGCGTAAACCACTGCGCTAACCACTGAGATATCATCGCTATCCTACTTAGGAAATTGACATATGGAAGGAAGTTAGATACATTTAAATAAAATCAATATTCCATTTGTAAGCAGTGCATTAACTGCAAGCTCTCAAAACTGAATGTTTTATTGCCAAACAAACAGTAACAAAGCAGTACTACTCGTATAGCTGACCGTAGGTCAATGAATTATCAACTTACTCGTATTTACCTGCTTACCATAGAGTTATATTTGTCGTAGATACGTCAACCTAGTTAGGTGACCGTATGACTTCTAATTCTAGTCTTGAATTCATATTCTATATTCCTAGTGCATTGTCATAGAATAAGCAGTAGGAACTGTTTATCTGCATACTGATCTCAACCGCCGCGTATTTATCAATATTATTTACTGAACATTTATACACACGATTTTTACAAACAACAGTAAAACTAATTACTATTTATTTTACTATCGCAGCTGACGTGGTTAACTTTATGGCGAAGCAAGACGAGGCCGCTCTCCGCTTTTTCTCAGCTTTCTCTTCTCTTACTCAGTGTCTTGTCTCCATGAAGAAGGCCACTAAATGTGGCCGAAGCTACAGTCGCAGTATCCGACATAATTAGACGTGAGTATTAAATAATCCCGCGAGAAAAAAATTACCTTTGTCTAAACTTTACGCCTCGAACTTTTTTTTTTTTATAGAGATCCATTAAGCCGCGAAAATCTAGTAAAATGATCAAAATGCAGAGAGAAAGAGTTACTTTCGCTTTAATAATATTAGTACGGTTAGGATCGGGAATAGTGTAAGCGCTATGTTAACTTTACTTTCTGTTTGACTTACTGTGGCATCAATAACATCAAATCCATAGAATCTGGCGTCACCAATATATTGTTCGCATAAATCACCGGCTACGTCCACATCGGATATTAATTCATAGCCGTTATCAATACGGAGCTGTTATTGATTTATTGCTGTTATTAATTAATAACCAATGGCGATGGATGAATCACAATGTTTGAATCTGAAATATTATTTGAATATGAGGATGCAAAATATTTTTATACCAAAGTAAATAGACAAAAAAGTTTGTGGAGATGTTAGATCTGTGATTATCAAGGTAGTTCACAGTGTATACGCCTGAGGGTGTGGGTTCAAATCCCAACAATGAGCTTAAGCTGTCGTTGAAGGAAAACGTTGTGAGAAAACCATAGCATAGTGGTACGGTACTTTTTAGTTGGTACTCAGCTGGCTAGCTAACACCCTGAAGTTAATAATCTGCCGGCAAGCACCTAACAATTTAGCCAGTGTCACTCAGGATGATGTAAGGATACCTACATCCAAATCTGTTCAGGTATTTGAAAGCTATGGTGAAATAAAGATACTCACATAAAATATATACATATACATACTTACATAAATTAATATCTTAGGACACACAGCGTCATTTGACCCCAAACTAAGCAAAGCTTGTACTATGGAAGTCAGATAACTGACATAATACTTAAATACTTATAATACATACAGAACACCTACACACTGAACAAACATTTGTTCACACCACAAAATGTTAGCCCTGGGTGGGAATCGAATCCCCGCCCTACAGCTCATGAAGCAGATATTCTACCAATGAGCCAACAAGGCCAACATCAACATCAACCCTAAAAACATTACATTCCGTTTTTTAGACAGTTGTGAAAACAAACAGATACGCGAAATTCGACTTTATTTTATAACACCGAGTGACCTAGCCATAAAAACATACCGCTTTATGCCTTCTCTACACAAAAGCCATTAAAATTTGCATTGGAGAGCAGACTCCTGTATTGATCTGCTATAAATGGCGCCGTACTGACGCCGATCATTATTAATTGAGCATTTCCATCGCTAATGGGAAATCCATACTCTGCGCCATCGTTCAGTACAATTGGCAGATGCAATCTGTACAAAGGATATACTCGTACCCCACTATAATAGAAATAAATAGACTAGATCGACTTATTAAATTAAACCTATCACTAAACTTGATTTAGACGAGCTATGTTCCATCACATAAGTAAATATTATATATACGTTCTTATATATATACATATATATATGTATTAGTAGCGATGATACCTCAGTTCAAATGAGCTACAACAATGAGCTTGAGCTACCGGTGACGGAAAACATCGTGGGGAAACCATAGCATGGTGGTAGGTTATGTTCTAGTACTCGGCTAGCTAGCTGCCACCCTGAAGTTAAAAATCTGCCGCTAAGCACTTAGCGGTGTGTTCCCGCTGCCTCACTTGAGAGCCAGTTCTATTCCAGGTATACTTTACTATCCTTGACTAAACTGTTACTTAACATCAGGTGAGCTGTGGCCAAAAACCTTTAGCTTGTTGACCATAAATAAAATAAAAAGTTGATAATATCCAGATAATTTAATTCCTCCATGCCAATTCTTTTATCAGAAAGCCTGAAGCACGAAAAACGTTGACGCTCCAAAAAAATGGACAAAACGATTCGATTCAACTTTATAATACTCATACTCATAAAAAGTTTACAATTAAAGCTAGTTCAATTTGAGTGTTTTCAAGACGATAGTGAATCGGTTTCTTCTAGGCAAGCATGCTTCACAATAGACCTCAAAATGCACCTAAAAAAACCTCTGTTTTCCTTCTTCAAAGAACTCCTCTTCAAACGTTAGCGATAAGCCCGCCGTCGTACTACTTACAAATTAGTCTTGATGTTGTTTCGTAAAAAAAAGTTTTTATGTAATAATATGAGGACCACGTACTGGCAAGCGCAGCGTAGAACGTCCACCCACAAGGTGAACAGATGACCTAATAAAGACCGCAGGAACGCGCTGGATGCGAGCCGCTTCCAACCGGTCTTTATGGAAGTCAATGGGGAAGGCCTATGTCCGGCAGTGGACGTCCTACGGCTGAGATGATGATGATGATGATGATGTAATATTATTACGATTGTTGGTGTGCATTGTATTCTATTCTAGTATCGCTCCCGGAAAGTACTTTCCTCTATATATCTACAATGCATGAGCCACAACACGCCACTGTCTTTCCTAGGTCTTCTTAAGAGAAAGGTAGAACCTCCAAATATGACTATTCACAGGCCTAGAGGACCTCTTTACATTGGCTGTTACGATATGCCCTTAGAATATCAATGCGGTATTGTGAGATCAAGACAGTATTCTAAGGGTCCAGGGTTATTCAATCGATTAACTATTATACAAATAATTAACAATGAAAAGGACACTATGAGATCGAACGGAGAACAAACAATTCGATTTAGCTATTAAAATCCGTTGGAAATCCTACGGGCACAGACACCTACGAGTGTAGCATTTAAATATCTTTTTTCTACTTTAAGAGCATTATAACTTACCCATATCTTCCGTCACGTTCGAACAGCCATCATTAGTGTCACCACAAAAAACGCTCCCAGGTTAGGGACACCAATTCATCTTCACCATAGTTTCGCACCCCATTGACACATACCGACGGCATGTCGGAAGCATCTATCGATAAGGACCGAATTAGGGGTGTTGGAGATTACTGGGGTGTTAGTTTATTTGCTCTAGTGACTGTATACCGCCTGGAATAAGCACTCGTCCCAAAAGTTAATACCAGGTTCATGTAGCGGCTCAAAAACCTCTGATAATAATGAAATATAATATCTTTTACTGTTTTATTTTAATTGAATTTTGTGTTATATGTATACACATATGTTTTGTAGCTATTATATCTCAGTAATTACATGGTTCAAACGCCGAAGGGCGTGGATTCAAACCCCGATCTATATTCCTGATGCACAACCTCCTTGCAAAAGTTTTATGAAATACGTTTACGAGATGGTTACAAAGAAATAAAAAATAAAATAAAATAGTTAAATACATATTAGAAAATATACCAATTTAAGTATAAGTGAAGCTTTCGCCATGATAAGGAAACCATTTGCAAAAACTAAATAAATAAAGTTATTTTTACATTTACAATGGTGTACTCTATGTACACACCTATCATACACAAGCACAGCACTAAATCAATATTCCTCTATAAGTGAAATTCTATAGGCTTTCAGTCGACGTTCTTAGAATGTAGGTCGTGAGAGACGTTCAAAGACTTCTGTGACAAATTGCTGAAACCTAAAATATGCTAGACTAATCAAACAACTGAACTGACCTACATTCTTTGACCCTAAAAAAGGCACATTTTACTCTTAGAATGGATGTTATAGATCGGCCATTGAGTATGTAATCAATATGGAACCAAGATCTAAGCACTAACTGTATAAAAAGATCACAGTTTTACTTCTATTAAATAGAAGTAAAACTGTGATGCCAAAAACATAGAAAAAGTTTTTTTTTTTATAGTTATGAGATTAAAAAGATCATTTACTTCTTATACGTAAATGATCTTTTGATGACAAACTATACATAAACACTCGCAAAAACACCAGCTTTTCGACACGACCTTACCGCGTTCCCGCCAAAACTACAAAAAAGCTTAACTATGAAAATTAAGAGGAAACAAGTCGTCATTTTCTTCATACAAACGCTTTCCCCATTTTCCTTCCAGGATTTTAATACTAGAGCAATAATTTTTAGATAGGAAGTAGATACTTGCTAGTTTCACGCCCCTCTGTTTTGATTTTTTGATATATGTTTTTTTTATAAGAACTAGGAATCTTCAAAAATCTTAAAATTTACCTAGTTTCAACGCTGTGTTTCAACGTCCAAATTCGCAATCTCATAGACATAATCTTAAAAAAATAAACGCACAGGCAAAGAACACATCCTTCTTATTTATTTGTTAAAAGAAATATTAAAATCGGTCTAAATTTGGAGGAGAAAACAGAGGAATACGAAACCTCGATTTTGCTCATTTTATTTCGGGTTCATGAGCCCGAGGTGCAGTTGTCCCTTTCGCTCAGTATGTACGCGGGTGCTGCGTGCGGCGCGACAGAAATAGCTTGGTGAAATTCCTAATTTTCAAATGTCTCAGTTGACTGCTTTCCTCTTAATAAACACGAATGACCACTAATAATTGTGTTCTTTTATTTATAGCCAGTGTCACTTTGAATGATATAAGGCTTCTAACGATACTCCATTCATCTAAATCTGTTCAAAGTTATGGTGATAAAAACATAACCCGCCTTTTCTAGGCAGTTGTGTAAAGCAAACAGTTTTGAATTAGCACTTTAAAAAGATTTAAAGAATTTGCGGCGTATGTATTAAATGTTATTAATCTCTTTAACATTATAAATCTTTTTTTTAAGAGATATACGCAGTTTTGGCTTTTCTTTTACTCAATATAGGAATCTTAATTAAGAAATCTAACCTAATCCTGTTTTCTTAACTGCGAAAGTTTGTCGAGTTCTATTTCACGCAACATATCAACAAAGCTACCTGTATAATATATACATATGTATATATTACAAGAGACTATTGAGCCAAAGACTATTTTGATCACAATAACAACAGTAAAACCGACTTTTCTCATATATGCCATTGTCACGACTGGACTACACGGGAAGCACCAGCTTTCAAATAAAAAAATAATCATCAAAATCGGTCCACCCAGTCGAAAATTCTGAGGTAACAAACATTAAAAAAAATATACAGTCGAATTAAGAACCTCCATTTTTTTAAGTCGGTTAAAAAAATTACTATTCTTCACGAATCATTGACGCAACTTAAACCGCCAGGCGCGGTAGTTCTTGCCCATAAGCGTTATTATATTCCCTTAAATCGTATCTTTTTCAATTTCTAAATCTGTTCCCAAATAGCAGATCAAGAATACGTCGTTTCATAAATAATTTCAGTCATAACAAAATCGTCACGTAAATGAAAAACACGTTTTTCGGCAGCTATTTTAGGTTCTTTGTCGGTAATGGGAGGGCGCTTTTTGTATAGATCGGGATGAGCATACAGATTGGAGCAGTAACTCAATTACAAAAGTAACATCGGATCATAGACCTCATACAAGTATGGAATATAGTGGTATTTCGTGAACTAAGTCAATACACATTTTTATTAGGTACTTATGTATTGGGTATGGTTAAGTTGCTTTTAAGATAGCACAAACTTTAAGTTTTTATCCTAGTATAACAAAAAGATTTGTGTTTAATTAAAATTTCAAATTTTTATTCGTTATTTTAAGTCTCATTATAAAACTATTTATTAAAAGTTTGAACTACATTATAATATTTATGACAACAAGTTAAAACCCAAAATAGGTAACATTACAAAATCACACAAGAATGAGACAATAAGAAGTTTCTATCTCAACTTTCTGAGTTCAAAAACATAAAACACTTCTTACTTACAGAAGTTACTCGCTTAAATTTGCACTAGTGTTAAAGTGGTTTTGTGTTAGTGTGTGTGTGTTTAATGTTAGTGTTAGTGTGTGTTTAGTTAGTTTAAGTGAGAAGAAATTAAAGAAGTGAGAAGTGTTTTGTGTGTTATGTTTTTAGAATTTTATTGTATTTAAATTGACATAAATGAATTAATACATACCCTTAAATAATACTACACTTGTCCGAAACACGTTATATAACAAAAGCGTCACAAATAATTAATATTTGTCGTCACAAAATTTTCAATGGATTTCTCCTAGCCTGAACAATTAAAGAAACAATCCATACTCAACAATTTTATATTGTACAAGTGTGACATGCGATACACTTTTTTAGGTAACGTTTCAATTTCGTTAAAAAAAGTAAAAATACCGGAACAAGGATACACTCATCTTTCGCGAGGACGATATGTTATCGCTACGTTGACAGTGGATGTCAAACTTTAGTTTTATAAACACAGACTTATACAAGTTTGTGTATAGTTTAGTAACACACCACGCAGAGTTATCATTTGTTGTTTTTTTGTTAGGTTTAATGGTGTGTGCTATATTTATTAAGAAAGGTTGTAATAAAATATTAAAAACAAAAAACGACTATATTAATATCAACTGTATATGTTACCGGCAATCTGTATAATTCAGGTATTGTAGACAATACCTAGGCAATTAAATTTTAAACTTCAGAAGCGTATTATAAAATAATACCCTTCCGAAATAATTATGATAATAATTTAATATTCTTACTTTTTTTAAGTAAAAAGTTTGAGAACCGTCAAAAGGTAAGCTCTAATCCGTACTGACAACTCCTCTAGCTTGTAAAGACATCCGTCATTCTACGCTTTGCGACGATTTAGCTACCCTTATGTTTTCACACCCCTACTTAACGACCCCCCCATTAAAACTAGACACCTCTATATCTTCATAAGTGCTTTAAAAAAACTAGTATGGAAGCTCTGAATAGAATGGTATTTGCGATCGGTATTTTGGGAAGTATAATATGTCATTTCCGATAGAGATTTTTTAAAATCTAGGATATTGTTTTTTCAAGACAATTTTAGTTTTACGTCCTGTTTTCAATTATTTAATCAGTGAATTACATGTGTTTGTTAATCTTCATTTAAAGTAGTTTTCAAGTGAATAAATTACATTTCGATGTGGTACTTAAGCAGAAAATACGTTTTACGTTTTATAGCGTTGATAGCTCAGTGGTTAGCATGGTTGGTTCAAGCCCCAACAATGAATTTGTTCTGTCGGTGAAGGAAAACATCGTAAGAAAGCCATAGCATGGTGGTAGGGTGTTTTTTTTTTGTACTGGTGGCTAGCTACTACCCTCAAGTTTAAAATCTGCCGCCAAGCATGTAACGGTGTGTTCCGGCAACCTCACTTGAGAGCCAATTCCATTCCAAGCTAGGTGTGTTTACCATCTTCCACCACACCGTCACTTAACATCAGGTGAGCTCAAACACCTAGCCTGTTAAACTTTAAAAAAAAAACAAAATAAAAGCCTATACGGATAACATTATATTCTTAATTACTAACTCTGTTTGTAGGTATACTACGAACACTTTCCTGCCTCTAATTGAAAATATAGGACATCTGGCTTTGAAGACAGGATGTATTTTGACCTTACAATGATCTTCTTTGCTATTTTTGTACCAATCATACAGTGTTTTTAATACTTTTATTTGGCATACGACTCTACACTGTTAACTTTATACAGAGGTATAGATTGGAGTGTACTAAAGGAAAAGTAGGTCACTCATCATTGTGATGGGACTTTTACTAGCAAAACGATAAAATCACGAAAAAAACGTACTTTTTTTCAATAAAAAACATTGTTGACCCTTCACCAAGATAAGGTCCATAAAGCTCGTCAAGTCGGAGAGGTCATGTATACATTCTGAGACCCGCGGCTTACAACCGCGTACCTGTCTCCGTTCGGGATGCACCTACCAGTGCGCTTTAAAACCAAGCTATAATTCAGATTGTTCCGACCTTGTTTTATGGCAGATTTTTTTATTTTGTTTTAATGTACATAAAAGTAATAAGACAAACGAGCCGCCCTCCTGATGGTACGAACTTTGTTTTAAAACTAAGAAGTTATTGAATTACTTGCAAGTAAGTATTATTATACTATGGAAACTAATCACATTTTTGTTTTTACTTATATGGGATTACTCACGTTTTATTTTATCGGAAACTCCGACTATAGTTTCGACCACGCCCGGTGGCCTTCATCATGGAGACAAAGCTAAATACAACGCGCAGCGGCCTCGCAATAATTATTAACTCTTATTGACTTATTTTCTTATTGGCATATCAATAAATTGATGTTTTATTTTAATATTTATGGACATGTATTCAAATACGACTTGCAACTTTGATGCTATCAATAAAGTATTGTATGGTATAGTAAACCTATTAGCGCATTCTATTCAAAGTCTGCAGCTCATTACAGTAAATCAACATCTTGTTTTCCACGTCAGCACTCACCATCGCCATTCATCTCGCGAGACAGGCTACGAGGCAGAGGTATGCTGTTTTTGTGTCCATTCATCATCACACAACGCCCTTAGGTTTGTAGGAACGAAACGCTGTTTCCGCTGTTTTTGCTATCTGACTTTTGCTTTGTAATGGTACAAAATACATTAGTTGTTCTCGATCGGTTATATCGACGCGATTCGTGCACTCATTTCGTTGAGCACATCTGCAGAGGTGTGTATACACATTGTTCACTACATTAAAAATTTATAAATTAAGAATTTCATAACCAAGCATGACACAACATGAAATTGATTTAGTCAATGTCTGCATTTAAAATTTCATCCTTATCTATCCAGCCATTCCAGCGTGAAGAAGAAGAATCATCATCATCATCATCTCCATCTCCAAAATTGCAAATGTCATAAACAAACTCCACAAAAATAGGTGTACTTATGTGCTGTTGTTATTTGACTTAACCCTATTACAAAAATAAAGATTACAAAAAGTACTTTCCTAATTATTCTACAAAGAAAGAAATCATCACAAACTTGAAGTCTCATAAAATTAAACAACAACAAAACAATTACACACGGAACCGCATTCGCGTTATGTTCTCGGAAACACGCGCCTGCGCATGTACGAAGCATAAAGATGCGTGCACGCACCTCGCGACAAGCATGGTACCTGTCTAGGCTAATAGATAAGGTGCTATTACTATATTGCTGTTGTTTTTCAAAAGGCATTTTGTTTGCATATTTAGTTTTATAAGTAAATTTAACAAAGTTTTGATAGGAACTCTAAAAAATCATGTCACTGTAATGTATTATTTCTGATGTGAAACATTTATTGGCACGCCTTGGCAGCTATACCGACTCGCATGTGACAGCAAATGGCGTGAAGTTTATTCTTTCCCTTGTGTATGCACGCTAGCGTTTTTTTTTTTTTATGTTAAAGTATGAAACGAACGTTGCACTCTTCTGATGGTAAGAGATAACTAGACAGCCCTGTGTTTTCGCTAGCTGCTGCTAGCTTCAAACCGAAATACACTAATGTTTACACACCACTACTTGGCGGCATAATGTCTACTACCAAATAAGCTCGCAATACAAAGTCGAAGTTGAATGGATTTTCATTAGATTTATACTTATCTCCATTTAACAGACGGCGACTTGCGACAAAGGTTGATTCAAACATTTCGATGCCAAAATGTTTGAAATATGACGGCACTTTACGTTAGTTTCAGCCTTCGTATGCAACTTTTTTTTTTTTTATAGCTGACTGGCTTGATGTTTGACCACAACTCACCTGATGTTAAGTGACGGTGTGGTCGAAGATGTTAAAGCACACCTAGCCTGGAATGGAACTGGCTCTCAAGTGAAGCTGCCGGAACACACCGTTAGATGCTTGGCGGCAGATTGTCAACTTGAGGGTGGTAGCTAGCCAGCCGAGTACTAGAAAGTACTCTACCACCAAGCTATGGTTTCCTCACGATGTTTTCCTTCACCGACAGCTCAAGCTCATTGTTGGGGTTTGAACCCACGCCCTTCGGCATGCGAACCGACCACGCTAACCACTGAGCTATCATCGCTATAAACACAATATACTGGAATCACAGATTGATTGAAATCAATAACGAGAGAAATCGATTCATATTTCGAGATTTCGAAAATTTGACCAAGATTTGTTCGATGGCCGCTATGGGAAACCTACAGATCTCTTCATGTCTCGGCTAGATTAGAACAACGCAAACATGACGCTATTGTATCAAATGTCTCCACGTTTAAGGAAAGTGGCTCACAGGTTCGCACGCTGACTCAGATAACACGCTCTGATCTGAATGTGAACGTAATATTAAGTTTGCTTACTAACTTATCTTGATTATACTGATGGACTGTGTTGCAGCTAAGCTATGTTTAAATCAAATGAGACGAACGGGACATTCTCCTGATGGTAAAATATAACGCATGCCCATGGCCATTGCTGTACCCAGAACTTTGAGTAACAAAAAGTTACAAACATCGCTGCTTTAGCGCTCATTAAGTTTCAATATTTCATTGTTTTGACACATTCAATGGTTAATCTTAATATTGTAATTTCGCTAGCTGTGCAACTACTTGGCGGTGTATATCGATATCTATGTACTTAGACGACCTCCGCTGAGGAAATCTACCAAGTAAGGAAGCTGACCTAGCATTGAGAAACTTCGTCATTTTTTTTTTTGTTTTCTGCGCCGGAGAACTAAAGTCACAGACATAATTAAGCGTATTAGCAAGCTGAAGTGATAATAGCAATGTTTCTTTCATATGCCATGACACGTATTAAAACAAGTATTTTTGTGTTGATTTTAAGAGTCCGTCGAAGCTTCTATTATAGTAAAGTTGCCGCTACTTTACTAGTGATGACCGGACTCGACGTTGACTTTGTGTGACTATGACTATCGGCGATAGTCTATCGCTAAGTCATATGATTTATGAAAGGGAATGTTTATAGATGTCGGTTTAATCGATCTGTCTAGTCGTCGGCTAAGGTACATATGCGGAGATGGGTGGTACGTTAGATTTCATCCGCGGCGTGTGTTTAGAATGCAAAACAGTTGCGGTCGCTCATACAAATTTCAATACCGTGGGAGCATGTCTACATTTACCACACAGTAGGTCGTGACCATTTTTAATCCATCACAATCAAAATATATTCAAATTGAAAAGACAAAACAAAACAAATCGGATTGTAGCTGTGTCGTGTGTACGTAAATATGTGTAAGTTTTTGACTAAGAAGTCGTCAGGATTTCCATGTTTCAAGTCCTCACTTAACGTAACGAATTATTTGATACTCTAGCTATCAGCTGGTGCATTAATTATATTAATAATTATGTAGCTGCACAGCCAAAACGCTAAAAACATTTATTCGACACAATACAGACAGTCTGTATAAGTTAAATCAAACCGAGATTGACGTAAAGTCAGACGGTAGAGCTCCACAAAAACAATAAGTAATAACAAAAACAAGTATTGATGTCACATCTACAATTGCCACTAGAAACATTTAAGAATTCACCGCAATAGTCATTATTAATTACTAGATGTTAACTGCGACTTTGTCCGCGTGGAATTTAACAAAAAGTTTATTCCGTTTGCATTGAGATAAATGTCTGTGGGCTGCTAGAATACACCGTTATGTGCTTGGCTGTAGATATTCAACTTGAGGGTGGTAGCTAGCCAATCGTGTACTAATAAATATACTAACATGCTGTGGTTGTCTGACGATGTTTTCCTTTCACCGTCAGCTCAAGCTATAGAATTTGAACCCACGCCTTCGGCGTGACAACCGACCGCGGTAACCACTGAGCTATCATCGCTACAAATGGAGTAGTATTTGATTAATTGTGGTCACAAAATAGACAATAAGGTAGGTAGGGTTTGTTTTTGATATTGTGTTCGAAAACATAATTTGTCGACTTTGCCTTACTCCTAGCTTCGATTGATCTCCGCCCTAAGTAACTGCGACATTTGAGACAGTGGCACTAATTAGAATGCTTAGCGCCGACCCGTGACAGGACCTCCGAGTGACAGCCGCTTGTCACTCAGGAGTAGGGTTACCAACTGTGCCGATATATCCAGACACTCAAAAACTCAAAACTCAAAGTGCTTTATTTCCTTTAGACCTTACAGGACTCTTGGACACGTCACACGTCACAAATTATAAACATACTTAAAACTAGGAAATAAAGTGATCACTTTGATCTTTCGTTCACTTCAATCTTTTTGAGGTAAAGTAAAGAAGCGAACAAGAAACCTTTACCTTGTTAGATTGTTAGTTTTCGAGTTGGAGCAAAACTCGTCCCAAGCTTTTTTATCGTCTAGATAATCTGATATTTTGTAGTAAGCCTTTTTCAATCACAAAGCCTCAAGATTTTCAGGCCTTCTGGCTGGAAACTATTCCGATTTAAAATTCTTGTCCACATATACTAAACTAAAAAAAAAAAAACGTACAATCCATGTTGTCCATGCCGTGGTGATGCCGGCGTAAGAATAGTACCCCACCCTCTGTACCCGTGGTTGCCGTAAGAGTCGGCTAAGGGATGTAATCCGGAAGATAGGCAGCAGTGTCTTCCTTGAACAATAACACCTAACACACCTAACTGCGCTCGCGAACCCACCTGCCAAGCGTGGCGAGTATTGGCAAAACCCCCCCAGGAGGAGACCTATGTCCAGCAGTGGACGTCCTATGGCTGATGATGTGAATCCATGTTGTAAACAGGGTGTGTTAATTAATTACTAAGTAGGATTTTTTTAATCTAACTAATCCAGTATATAAATGATCAAATACTAATAAAATAAAAACAGACAATCATAGGGACTGCCGACAGAAGTAAAAGCTTAAAACAAGTCACATTAGCATGTCGTTGAAGGGAACGCGTAAGTTTTGACCGCTTCA
This sequence comes from Biston stratarius, assembly GCA_950106695.1. NCBI lineage: Eukaryota > Metazoa > Arthropoda > Insecta > Lepidoptera > Geometridae > Biston > Biston stratarius. The sequence goes on from OX467112.1 coordinate 9,097,319, forward strand.
AAAAATCGCTTAACGCGGCTCAAGAAGCAAATAGAATATGAAATTTAAAAAAAATCAACTAATTACTTAAAGTTTTAGTTAAAGCTTTCTATAAACAAATAACATAAAGAGTAATCCTGATAAAATATATTTAGTGACGACTAAATATAAACTTATTTCTTCGTAATAGAGAAAGGTTGTTGCGCTATAAAGAGTGTATCAATGTGGTAGTGTAAAGGCTTAAGATAAACCAGCTAAATTGAACTAGTTTCTACGTTATAGCAAGTTTTATATTATATCGAAAGACGCTATAAAGAGTTTACACTGTAGTTCTGTGACGTTTTGTTCGTCATATTATTTCTTACCATAAACATTTTCGTCCCCATTTCCCAGTCCCCATTAGTCCAAGCTTTACAAAGCTCGATATGGTAACCCTACTCAAAGTCTATGAGATTCAAGTGAGGAATGCCTTTGTAATATGATTGCATAAATGTGTTTATTTACTTATGTTGTAATATATGTATACAAGGTTTTGTATTATAATTTGAAAGGACGTCAAGATGACTTGACGTCCTCTCATATAAAGCGAGTACCTACATAAAATTACGGCAAAAAATAATAATTAAACATGTGTTTCAAAATGTATCATCATTTCAGCCGTAGGACGTCCACTGCTGGACATAGGTCTCCCCCATTGACTTCCATAAAGACCTGTTGGAAGCGGCTCGCATCCAGCGCGTTCCTGCGGTTTTTACGAGGTCATCGTCCTACGCTGCGCTTGCCGGTCCGTGGTCGCCACTCCAGAACTTTGCAGCCCCATCGGCCATCAGTTCTGCATGCCATGTGCCCTGCCCACTGCCACTTCAATAATCTTTCAAAATGTATACCTATTAGCTATTAAAATAGCGTATGAACAGCTTATGAATTCATAGAGATAGGGAAACGAGAAACGAATACTTATGCCTACATAGTTTTCACATGCAGAAGGGAAACTTGAAAAAAATCCAGTTTCTAAGTAAACAATATACCTATATACCAATAAATATGATGTTGTAAGTGATAATTTAGAATAGAATAAAATATAACTTTACCAGTAACACCTCTGTGTTTTCTAAGTTATGGGTGTAATTCTGTATCGCTGCTAACTTCAAACTGTGAAGAAAAACATCGTGAAGAAACTTACAGGTCTGAGGGCTACGGCCTTACTGTCTCTTAATAAGAAGAGGCTCACGCCCAGCAGAGGCTCTCAAATTAGGTAGATACTACTTAAAACGTAGTTATTTATTACATTCCATCTATTGTGCTGATGCATTAATTCGTATCTTTGGTATAGAATAATTATGAGTACCTAGTTGTTTTTAGGTAATACCTACTTATTGTTTAAGTAGTCAAAAGTTTTAGTGTCCTGTATTGTTTTTGTCTAATAATATTTGGGAAACGGGATAAAGCGCTATCTAGCTTCAATAGCAAGAACCACAATGTGAACTGGCGTACATGCAGGTTCAACAGTTTACTAGTGACTAATTGATGTATGGTAAAAGAGACAGATGGCGCTAACAGTACTTTATTTTACCACAAAACTATGTCGCAAGCAGTTTTACATTTTACAAATTTTAGCGGGAACGCGGAAAGAATAATAAATAATGCGGTAATTATTTTCTAAAACTTGTGTTATTTAGAAAGTTTACGCATAATAATGGTGTTTTATTTATAAGGCACTGCATTACGCGCGTGATTTGGGAAAAGTGATATACTCGTAAATAGGTAAAACATTATTATTCGTGTTAATTCCAAAATTTCATTAAAGCTTATTAAGTATAAATTCATCGTTGCTTTATTAGGGCATAACGGGACTTGACCATGACTTAAGTACATTTGTGACTTAGACTTAATTATCTTGGTTTTATATCAAATACCTAAAAATATTGACACATGTGACACTGGCAAATGTACGACAAAAAAAACATACAGTCGAACATAGAACCTCCTCCTTTTTGAAGTCGGTTAAAAAACAAGATTTAATTTCCTACCAACTTAATAAAAGTAATTATTAATAATAACTAAATAAATTATACACATAACATAGGTACGTAAAAAACAAAAGTTAACAAGAGAACACCAAAGTAGACAAATCTTTGATATTTTGTAATTTATACAATTGCAATATTAACAAAATTTTATTAGTTTATATTTTTTCATGTACATAATCGCTATAATATGTACCTATTCATCTGTTTCAATGTATGTATTTTTCATATAATGAACTTAGTATGTCCTACCTTATTTTTAGTTAGTATATAAGTTCCGGCATCAAACTACAAGATCGAGTTAGAAATGTAGAGTGGTCGCACTAAAGTCCGTGACGTCGGAACAACAATCACGAAACTGAAATGGAGTTGGGCAGGACATGTTGCCAAGCAGAGTGATGGCAGGTGGACTAAAACATTGATGGATTGGTGGCCACGAACTGGGAAAGGAAACGTCGGACGCCCAGCTCGTTGGGTCGACGACATCGTAAAGGTCGCGGGTCGAATCTTGACAAGGGTAGCACAGGACCGGCATGAATGGCGTACAAGAAGAGAGGCCTTTGCTCAGCATTGAGTGATTACGGGATGTAAATGATGATGATGATGATATAAGTAGTGAGTAAATGTGTTGTTATGAAAGATATTGTTTTGTTAAAACTGTTTTTTTTAAATGGCTGACATGCTAGGTGTTTAACCACAGCTCACCTGATGTTAGGTGACGGTGTGGTCGAAGATGGTAAAGCACACTGGAAATGGAACTGGTTCTCAAGTGAGACTGCCGGAACACACCGTTAGATGCTTGGCGGCAGATTTTCAACTTGAAGGTGGTAGCTAGCCAGCCGAGTACTAGAACGTACTCTACCACCACGCAAAAGTTTACCTGTGGCATTTGTTCTCAATAAATAAATTCTTTATCTTTATCTTATCTTTATATATTTTTAGAATAAGCTAACTATATTTGTTGATTTAGAATTAGAATTAGTTATTATGAAACCAATTCAGAGTGATTTGGTTGGTCTCTTGTGATAGCATTAAACAATAGATATATTGTTTAATTTCATAGATTTTGCTATTCATTTTCTATATAACGATTTCTTACAACCTACGCATGATGGTAAGCGTTGACTTTTTAGAGCACTGAGGGTCGGTGTTCCTAAAAAAGCAAAATAGTTATGTTTCTGCATGTAATCTATCTAAATTTATATAACTCAAAGGTGACTGACTGACTGACTGACTGACTGACATAGTGATCTATCAACGCACAGCCCAAACCACTGGACAGATCGGGCTGAAATTTGGCATGCAGGTAGATGTTATGACGTAGGCATCCGCTAAGAAAGGATTCTGATTAATTCTACCCCCAAGGGGATCAAATAAGGGGATGAAAGTTTGTTTGAAACTTTTTCAATTTTAAACCGATCGGGCTGAGACTTTGCATGCATAAAGCTACTATGACGTAGGCATCTAGCGCGGGTGAAACCGCGGGGCACAGCTAGTTATGTATATATCTACTAAACAGAAAACTGGTAAATATTAATTATAGTAAGTGAAATCAAGTTTGTTATTTTAAACAATCAACAGCCTAATACTGTAACAATAGAGTCTTATTTAGCAAAGGAAAATTTTGCGGTTACGCAAGTTCATGTCAAACTTCGATTATTGAGGTATTTCATACATTAGTTTCTCGAAAACTAAACGCCTAAACGAACTCTCTCTCTAACGTCTAAGTCTTACAATGTTTGCATGATTTTACAATGAAATGTCGTAACAGGTTTAATAATCCCCTTTTTTTAATTGTTCAATCATTAAAATCAATCAACCTAGTTGGCTGGAACTGATGTTTTTAGCGATAAGAGCGCCACTATATATTTTATACTATATATAACATAAGTATACTTTATTTTCTATACGTTTTTATTTCTGGTGTTCTACATCATCATCACATCACATCATCAGCCATAGGTCCATGATGCTATTTACCTATAGCTTCATGCATAGGTCGTCCACTGCTGGACATAGGCCTCCTTCTGGGGGGGTTTTGCCAATACTCACCACGCTTGGCAGGCGGGTTGGCGAGGTTAGGTGTGATTGTGTGGAAGACGCTGGTGCCCATCTTCCGGATTACATACCTTAGCCGACTCTTACGGCAACCACGGGTAAAAAGGGAAGGGTACTATTCTTACGCACCACCACGGCACCCGGCACCACCACGGCACTGGTGTTGTACATACCAGAGATTAAAGATAAAGTTCTTGGATATTGGAATTTAGTGCTATTCACAAATTTTAATTTAAGAGATAAAGACGCTTCGACATGTAAAAAAAATACTTTACTGATTCGAAAACCATTTTGAAATATTATTTTCCTGTACCATTATATGTGGTTTATTTTAATAAAATACATAAACTAAACTTAACTTTCAATTGACCTCACATAGTAGGCTGTATAGGGCTACTTTCAGTGCCAAAAAAAAGCAATGGCAAACCAAAACAAAACCTGTCAATGTCAAGTCAACGGCCATAATAACCTCTTCCGTAGTTACACGTACGTACGTCAAGTTGTTTTTCGCTTTATTGATACAAATATCTGGACTATTTCACTTTACACGTTACTCGGACTCTGATATCGCCTTTATGATATAAGATTTGCTAAATCTTGGAAAATATGTTTACAGCAAAAGTGTCGCCAGACGCCTTACGTAGTTTTGAGGGGTTCTCTCTTTAAGGCGTGTTTAAATATGTAGGTACTAAAGCAGCAGGATTTTTTTGTTGTAATTATGTCAAGCAAGTCAAAAGAAAGATACGATGTATCCGTGTGGATCATTCGTATAAAAAAACTGACTATGCCACGCGGTTTCACTTGCATTTTCTGGGATAAAAAGAAGCCGATTTATTAATCTGATTTACTGTGTAGCCCTGTTCAGTGTTCACCCATATGAACGTACATAGATAAACTTCAACGCCGGGGCGTCCATAGCACCTTAGATATTCGCAAGGGGCGTAGCAATCGCCGTATCAGCCATGTCAATAATACAGGCCCACGTGCTACAGGGGCCCCAACAAAAGAATAATAGACATGCCTTACGTGAAGCTATGAAATGAAAGTCGGCTAGAAGGGCCCCCGACAAATTTTGATACGGGGCCCGTCTATGACAAGCTAGTTTACTGATTCGCAAGTACAATAATAAAAAAAAAGACCAACTAGCCGTCGCACCGGCTCGTCAAGTCAGAGAGGTCGGTATACATTCTCAAACATATTTATTCATTGGCGTATTATTATACGTATTAACACGATTTATTATTTGGTCATTTTTAATTCTGTTTTTGGACATGTGTGGAATTATGACTATTTTTTATATATTTGTCTTCCGGTTTGAAGTGCAAAATTACAAGACTGTTATGTCTTAAATAATAAAAAAGGTTAAATTTGAACATAATCTCGTTAACGAGATAGGTACCATTCCAGGCTCGGTGTGTTTACCATCTTCGACCACACCACCACTTAACATCAGGAGAGCTGTGGTCAAACACTTAGCCTGTCAACCATAAAAAAGGTGTTCCCCGTATTTCCGAGAGTAACTACTTAAACTTTTCGAAAATATGCGAAGTCTACAAACCCTCTTTTAGACAGCTTGATAGTAGTAGTGTACCTAACTTTTCTCATATATCGCCCAACAGTGGGACAGCTTATGACAACTGCGAGAAAACTTGAATGGAAATTAGAGCTGATGGTCAGCTCTGATTTCCATTCAAGTTAGACGATCATGTCAAAACTACGCGAAAGCATATCATATGCATACGCATTAAAGTTCGAAATCGCGTGACTTTTTCGTGAACACCTAACTTGAATGCCAAAAACAGTCCAAACAGCCTTATCCGGACTCTGATATAGCAATTACAGTTCTAAGAAGGAAACCTAGCCAAGGATACATTCGAAATAAAAATACCAGAATAAGAACTTATAAATCATTTAATTAGGCACTACTTGAGCAACTATCTACCGATGCCATTTAGTATTTACAAAAATGAACAAGACTGAAGAGTAATGTGAAGGGAGTACACACTACACAGAGGTACGGGAAGGACAGAATTGGGATGGGAAGGGAGCGAACAGATACGAGAAGAGGAACACGAAAGAGGAATAGAAAAGGAATGAAAACAAAACACAAAAGTAACATTAGAAATGTTCAAGTCAAGAGAGGAACAGATTTCCTAGTTTTAATATTTTATTTAATTAATACAAAGTTTACAAACGTGTCCTTACTTAAATATATTTATGCTATTATTAATCATTCTTAACTCAAATCATACAAATGATAATGTTATAATTGTATAGTTGCAGTTACAGGCTTGTTTTTAACCTCATTACCTCACAACCTCCAAGAGGCTTTAGGATACGAAAATTGCAATAAATACGTAGCATCGTAAACAATATCTCCCTGTACCACAGAAAACATAATGGTACCATTTACCTCAGTTAGTGATAGTTCTGCTTTGAGTACAGAGAATATTTCATTTTAAAATAGAAAACTACATATTTTTATTTTTCGCAAATTGTTGTGATTGACTGTCTGCTCTTAAAGTTGGGGGTAGGTTCCATTACAGGGCGTGAGTTTGATTCCCACCCACGACAAACATTTCTGTGAAGATTATTTTTGTTCTGTATATAATACAGTTATAATAGAAATATTAAGAACACCAACTACATATATGTATTAACAAAGAAGTATATGAATATTCTATCAGTCATTTTGTTGCCAAAGATATAAGTTTTGCTTAGTTTACAAGACGGTGCTATTAAATTGTCCTTCAATGGTTATTTATTTTAAATTTGATAGAATATTGTTTGAAAATAACCTCCATTTACGCCTCATATGGGTACATAAATAGGAACTATCTACTATGCCAGTATTCATACAGGATACGATGTATTACGTACTACGTATTTTTCACAAATGCCGCCTCTATTATCATAACTTAATTATTTTTAAATGACAATAGTTATACTAATGTTGCTTCCATTTATTATAACACTATAAATTGTATTTCCTACCAAAATTATCATCTTATCTCGTTGTTTTGCAATTTATCTTTCAGTCTAAATTTGTTTGGTTTCATTAAAATAATAGATAGTTATTGAGTGAATAGGTTTGCCGTAAATTTTATTTAGGTTGTACACTTACAGTGTGTAGTAAAGTACTGAATATTGTCCGAACACGACATGTGTTTGTGTATGAGGGTATCGTCTAAATATTATTACGGTTCGAATGGTTGTTAGTGATATCATAGGAGTAAGAAGACTACTCTGTAAGTAGTAATGAGCGCTAATTTAGTGGATTTGCGAAAAATTCTTCGAAAACAATTCGTTGAATCACAATTCATCGAAAACACAATTCGTCGAAACACAATTTGTCGAATCACATTTAATTAACATCAATTAACACCTGATGTTAATTGACGGTGTGGTCGAAAATGGTAAAGCACACTTAACCTCGACTGAAACTAGCTCTCAAGTGAGGTTGCCGGAACACACCGTTAAGTGCTTGGCAGCTTTTAACTTGTCGTCGTAGTAGTGGTAACTAGCCAGCCGAGTACTAGAAAATACCCAACCACCATGCTATGGTTTCCTCATTTGACGAATTATATTTTCGATGAATTGTGTTTTAGACGAAGTTAGTGATGCCGCTGTTTCTTAATATTATGGGTCCAGCTGCAATTGTCATTGGCAGGCCTAATCGTCTACCATCATGAGAGATTGATTGTCTCATTACTAGTTACCATAAAAAATAAAGATCATATATTTTGTATTAAGATTTTAATTCACGTGGCATGGGCGCCACTACCAGGAACGCAGCGCTAGTGATGCACGCCGTCCTACCGCCGACGCACCTCGTTGTCGGCGGGGACGGGACGGCGAGTCGTTGTGGTAGTAGTTGTAGTAGTTGTAGTGGGAGGATCAAGACCCTTGATCTCGAACTGGCCTTTAAACAGCGGCCGGAACAATCTCAGGAAACTTTGGTAGCGGACCGCTGAGTTCTGCAACACAATCACAACATCTTCTTCAAACATACAAAATCTATATTCCATTGCCATTCATCGTATATATGTGATAATAGTTAGTGTGATTACATAACACACTGGAGGACGTGGGTTCAAATCCTAACAACAAGATTGAGCTGCCAATTAAGAAGAAACTAAAACATTCAGCTAGCTAGGCTAAATAAATATCGGAGAATATCAACGCCATCTATCTTCAAACTAAGCAAACCTGATACAATGAAAACCCAGTAAATGATAGAATATATCAGTTTTTTTTTTAAAACAAATACATGCTTATCATAAATACGTAACATCCAGACACAAGAAACATCTACGTTTGTCACATAAATGAAGAATCGAATCCACAGCCTTTAGCTCAGGAAACAGAGCACTGCTAACTGAGCTAGCAGTCGCCCTAAAAATGAAAATCTGCCGCGAACATTCCAACGATGTTTCCACAGCTTCACTTGAGAGCTGAGAATTAAGTTCAGAATTTTACGTTCGTGTGACATTGGCGTGATTATGAAGGAAAACGCTGTGAGGCAATCTGTATACACTTTGGAGAATGCGTTTCATAGCTGCGTGGCCTAATTTTATTTTACCCATTCTACTACAGCCAGGAGCTCTAAAAATCAACATCGATTCATTGTAGATATTTCTAAAACTCGAACTAAACGGTCCGAATCCACCTTCGTCGTGCGAACCGAAACTAAGGAAAATAATTTACTGCCCGAATGCATGTTCCCTAATAGATACAATCTCGATGCATTCAAATCACGAGTGAATCGGTTTCTTCTAGGCGAGCATGCTCTATCGTAGACTGTATTTTTGCTTGGCGAGATGGCGAGATGGCGGTCACACGCAAGAATATTGATAATTAAATGCATCCTGGAGAAAAAAGCCGTAAATCTGACGTCTGTAGATTTGCCAATCCGAACCAATCAAGCATGGTGAACAATCGCCCTTTGAAAGCAATCAACCAAGTAGCGGTTCTGTAGCGATGATGGCTCAGTGGTTCGCGCGGTAGGTTCGCATGCCGAAGGGCGTGGGTTCAAACCCCAACAATGATCTTGAGCTGCCGGTGAAGGAAAACATCGTGAGGAAACCATAGCGTGGTGGTAGGGTACTTTCTAGTACTCGGCTGGCTAGCTACCACCCTCAAGTTGAAAATCTGCCGCCAAGCATCTAACGGTGTGTTCCGGCAGCCTCACTTGAGAGCCAGTTCCATTCCAGGCTAGGTGTGCTTTACCATCTTCGATCACACCTCACTTAACATCAGGTGAGCTGTGGTCAAACACCGAGCCATAAAAAAAAAGTAAAATCTAACAGTAAATACCTGTATAACATCTCCGATGACCTTAGTTGTCCTGATGAGGAGGGAGACGGAGGGCCCAAACAGATTCCCCGGGAAATCCAGGCTCACTTTGTTCCGGTCGAACTCGGGGATGTCGTCTTTGGGAGTAGTGGCTTGGCGGGGGGGACGCATAGTACTGCTCCGTGACGACGAGGGGCGCACCGCTGTAGCCCTCGAGGCCGGCTTGGGGGCTACCGGGGCCACTGCCGATGGGGCCCTCGACGAAGTGCCAGTCTGCGAGGTTAGGCGACGGTCAGCGAGCCTCTCCGCTCGCCCAGCCTTCTACAGCGCGTGTGTGTTACCGTGTGTATAATTGTATGTGTATTATTGATGATAGTGTAATGTATGACATGAGATATCCTAGTACCAAAATTATAAAAAAACACATCTTGTACGTGTTCCATAAAGAAAATGTATTACTAAGTTTGTTTGAAACTTTTTGTGATATTTATTTAGTGCCAAGACCGCGAGTTTCGCCAAAATAAAATAGGTAATTTAATTTTAGGTGGGTTATAAAATAGGTAAACTAATTCAATTTATTTAATAAATAAAATAATTCTATGAAAACAAAGGGTGTAACCCAATAATGGTGTAAATATGTTTGTAATTAATATTGCTTTTCTGACTTTTACTACGTTTTTTTAAATAAAGGATAAAATTTAAAACATAGATGAGTAGCGGCATATTGAAGAATTTAAGAAAACAACTAACCTATAAAAAGAATATTGGACGTTATAATTATTATAATTTTGTTGTTTTACAATAGTAGGTATAATTTAATCACTGCCTTTTTACCCTAGATCTTTTCCGGTCGAATGAGTACAAATATGTATGAAGACAGTAGATATGTATGTATATACCTAAGTTGTGAACGATTTTAATTATTTTTTTTCTTCTTTAGATCGAATGGTACTAAGCAGCAAAAAGTTACTACATATTTCGATTACATTTCGGTTTCGGTGTAAAAAAAACGGTTTAAGGTTCAAGTAATTCAATTTGTGACCTCTACTGTACCGTTAAACTTTAATTTTCTCATAAAAATATTCGTGAGTTTTGTTAAGTTTAGTTAGATTGTGGACGGATATTCAGTAACTTCGGGAAAGTATTGATAAGCAGAAAACAATGTAAAAATATTATGTTTATTGTACCAAAAATAATACAAGTATATTTTATATATTTATGAGTACAACAAATGCTTATTTTATTAATTTGATGGCAAAACATTTTTTCATAAATACAATGTTAATGGCAGAGGAATGGAAAGGGATCGAAATAGAAAAATATGGGATAAAATCTCTACGTGACCGAGCTCGAAGCATTTATACCGTATTCAGTTACAAATTCAATTATAGACAAATCTATTATATGCGTAACTATAACAAATTCCGTACTAATTTTAAATTCACTTTGAAGTATGTAAATAATAATTTACACAGTAAAATTCTCTAAACATTCTAACCAATCATTTTTTTTGCTTTAATATTTTATATAATACGATAAAATGTCTACGCTCAATGAACAGTGAAACTAACTACTGTGAAAACTATGTGAGTCGTGTCTGAAAATTATGTATGTGAATTTCCGATAAGTGCACGGAGACGCTACGTCGAGGCTACGGGCTACGAGCTACGAACTACGAGTGCTACGCTGACCTTATTCAACACCACATGTGCTACATATTAAAATAAATTTTAAATTAGACTAGAACACAAAAATCGAAACATACCTATACAAAGTGAAGACCCTTTATCGAAATCAATTTCAAAGACGTTTAAGGCTTAGAGGTCATAAAATATAAATTAATTAATTAAAATAGTGTGGAAAATATCATACATTACATCACACCAAATTAAAAAATTAAAAATTCCCCAGTCACCAATAACAATACCTGTACAAAATTTCAACTCAATCAGACTTGTCAAGATGCTCACATTCATCAACTAGAAAAGAGTTGATAAACTTCAAACAGAACAGATTTGATTTGACACGCTTGATCCATTCAAATTTTAAATAAAAATATATCAAAATTGGTTTAGCTATTTGGGAGCTACGATGCCACAGATTTAATAAACACATCAAACTTATTAACACTTCTATTCAAACATTTATGAAATAGCTTGTCTTCTAATTTATTTATTTAATTTATTTTACATGGAAAACTAACAGCTGCTGCCATAAAAGGTAAATAGAAGTGGTATCACCAAAAGAACAAAAAATTACACACATTTTTATACAGGCTTGCAAACTTGGGGCTTACTCATCTAGAACGAGGTCATTGTACTCTTCATTAATAATAATGTAACGTACCAACGCTTAAATCGCGAAATAAAATCATACATATTTGAATAAGGTCAACAACATTTTTTATAGTACATTTCAATATTGGTTTCATAATAAAAGTTGTTTATAATAATCTCCTTTCGATTTATTACAGCCAAAGCTTATAACCATGTATATACAACTAATGAACTTTAATTTTAAACGTTTGTGATACCAATATCGCTATAGGGTCACACTGTATAATTTTCAGTTTAAAAAAACTTAATAAGATTCAATATCCATACAAATTTTTAGTAATAAAAATATAGTTACTGACTACCCACAACAGTCATGTAATATACATAATAATACATATATATAGTTTTCATACCTTTTTCTTTCCTTAACTTACGTACAATGTTTTCAATTGTTTTATTTTCTAGAGCATACGATTTTTTTAAAGTATAACTGCGCGACACCCAATAAAACCGAGCTTGCGTCTCTGACCTCTACGGGCGTCCAGCTAGGTTGCTCAATATTACCTCAAAATGAAAGGAACTCACCTTCGCGCACACATTAACACGTAAATGTCGGTATTTACACTTATATACATACGTGTATATAGGAACATTGCACTGCCCGAGCGATCTACATATATTGCGATATCGGTCATTCAATCAACCTTGATTTCATTCAAATATTTCCGTTTAGGATTACTACAATATTTAATAGCAAATATATTTAAATATATATATATATATATATATAGTTATGTGAGTGCTCGTCATCTCTCTATCTATAGTGAATAGAAAGTTTTAAATTAAATAAAAAATGTTACGTTAGTAAGGTTGAAATATAAATGCCATTTAAGTTTATACTATAAGCCGTCTGTACATGGCCTAAATAATATATATGTATTATCGAGGAACCAGAAAATATTGAAAAAAGTAAAATGTACAACTAAATAAAATGACTAGAAGAATTAAAATTACTAAGAAGAGGAAAATATAAAAGAGAAAAAGACTAGAGACACTACTAGACTAGAAAAAAGCGAATAAAGATTAGGAGTGAATCCTTTAGTAAAACATTTAACGAGAAACAGAACAAAATAACTGCCCAACAACAAAATAATTACTGAACAATGTAACTGTTCTTGTTGTTACTACAATCGTTAAACTTAAAATTAAAAAAAAAAAAACAATTACTTATAGGATCTTTTCAAAAACAAACTTTTTTATGTTGGTATTGGTGAATAAACCAATAAGGTCAAACGCGTTGTAATTACAATCGTTATTTTTTTTTTAAAAAGTACATATAATATCTTTTTGAAGAGAAACTTTTTATAAGTGGTATTGGTAAATAAACCAATGAGGTCAAACGCTAGAGATCTTCATTTGTAAGTATTAAATCGAGTTTTATGGCGGGAACGCGGTGAGCGTCGTGTCGCCCCATTGTATTTTTTTCTAAAACTAGTGTTTTTTCGAGTTTTTATGCATAAAAATAGAGTTTTTTTATTCATAAAGTGCCGAATTACAAGCGCGAGTGTGGGAGAATGATATAATGTGGTTAAACATGACTTTTCGTGTTGCTTCCAAAACTCCAGAAGCTTATAGTAAAGTCGCGATCAAGTCCAGTCGGTCCCAGTCAAAGCAAGTCATGCCTTAGTAAAGTAGTGGCGACTAGACTTTGACTGTAACTATAGATGATAAAGAAGCTGAAAAATGAAGACTACTCATAAATATAGAAACATTGAAACTGGCAGAATGCACAGAGTGCAATGCCAAGAAGAAAGAGAAAAAAAAAGTATTAAATCATCAATACTTTGATCATCCAATTTCAGTCAAATGACCGTTTTTAAAATCTCAATTGCACAAATAAATAGAAGTAATAAAATTCGTGATATGAACACAATTTTCTCAAATAGTATCTGGTATTTATTGCACGCAATACTATAAATTAGTTTTCTTTATTTATCTCGACCTTTTCGCATGTGGCCGTTTGTAATGACCTAAACGTCAAGGCAAATGAATAAAACTGATTTATGGTATTTTGTGCGTGATTAAGTCCCGGCGATAAAATTATTATGCACAAATATAGTTGTGATAATTCATAATAAGAGCTTAATTAAATTAATTTAATGTTCGCTTCAATCAAAACTCACGTAAAACGTCGTACCGCCACGATTTTAAGACTCCTCTTGACAATTTTTGCGTCAAAGCAGATTATAACAAAGGTTCTATACGGTACCTACTATTGATAGATCTAAAAAATGCTACTCTTTCTGCATCGACTAGGACATTGAAATTCAAGCTCATAATATACATTAACTTACTCTAAAGTGTCTACTGAATTATACTTTAGACAGGGTTTCGCGAAACGGTTTAACTGAACGGAAAGAAACACGTACTACTCAACACCAAACGTATCGATTCTGAAACCCCAAAAAAGAATATATTTAATATTCTGTCATATGTGACTTAAATTGTTCTATAAAACAGCATTTTTTTTGCGATATCATTGTTCAATCAAAATGTTTATAAAAATAGTTTCTTTTGGCTTAGTACTATAGTTCTGCGTAATTCCATGTTGCCTATCTTTATACCATTATATACAAGCTATATATTTATATATATGCAATATAATGGCACAAAGGTCTATTGTCAAAAATACTTCCGTCGTGATAGTGGTACTATCTACAGTGGGTACACATTGTGAGTATAGTGGGGTATTCTACAGTGGGTGCAAAATGCGTGTGCAGTAAAACACCATTTATCGAAAAAGTATTTAATACCATCAGCGCTCACCTAAAACTATTTACAATATAAATACATACTGAATAGAGAGAATGTTGGGAAAGGATCGCGGACTGTACAGGCGATCGGGGTGAGGAATGGGAAGAGAGGAGGGAATGGGAAGGAAGGAGGGGAAGGAAGGAGGGAGAGATAAGGGAAGGAAATGCACCGCTTCTGTTACTAACTATCCGCCGCGCTGATCTGATCAGCAAGGCAAGGTTCTGACCATTTGTACTCTACTCAAGAACGGATGTTATTTAAACGTTCACCAAAAAATCACTTTGCATACCAAAATGACTCAGCAGACGTACTAGCTGCAAACAAAAATATACCCCTCATTAACATAAGAGGAAAAATCTATAATATCTTTATTTCAATTTCTTCCGTTATAATAAAAAAACATCACAAGTTTCTCTTCACACAACAGAGTAATTTAACTAGTAAAATTTCTGCATGGTCACTAAAGATGCAACCAAATTATGGCATTTCAGTATCTATGATAGGTATATGACTGAAACGAAATTCAAAATCGGAAAGCTAAAACGTTAGTTATTCTTTCCATTTCTAATTTAATAATTTATTATATTGATTTTGAAATATATGTATATAATGAATTGGCACTTTCGAATGCGTTCAGTTTATTCGATGTGCCATTAATTAATTCGCTAAAAATTGGTCAGAATGCGGTGCGGGATGTTAAAACGAGGAGTGGGGGATCACGAGTCATCCTCTTCAGAAGAATCGATAGTTTCGACAGTGGCACCGCCGCCGACACCGCCGCCTGATGAAGAACCAGAAAGCGAGGTCACCAGTGAAAGGATGGAACCGAGTCCGCCCCCACCTGATCCACCGGAGCCAGAACCGCCTGAAGCGCCACCCAGTAGTCCAGATACCGCCTGGATCTTCGGCCCTAACAGCTGTAGCTTAGGGCCGATCACCTGCCCTATGACGCCAGTTAAGGAGGCGAGTCCGCCTTCCGATGGAGCTTCGATACCATACTGCTTGTTGAGCTCAATGTTCTTCTGGTCCCACTGTTGCACGTAACGCGTCTTCGCGTCTATCAGCGAGTTGATTTTCTAGAAGAGAGAGCGCGTGTTAGAGCGTGATGGAAGGACGGACGTGACGCGCAACTCGAGTCTCAGAGTACTCACCCCAAAGACGAAGCCAAGTACCGCGTTCTTGATACCGAATTTCGCTTGCGTGACTCCCTCCAGCTTGCGCTTCTCGCGCGCTTGTTCTGTTTCTGCGCCGGTCGCGTCCTGTACACATACATACGCCGTCAGCCACATCGCACTCTCACCCACACACCCTCACACCACCTTTCCACCACTCCAGGAAGCGCCCGAATACCGCCCATTTAAAAACCATTACCCATTAGAAAAGAGTCCAAATTCGAACGCGCCAAAACTCCGTGCTGAATATGATTTGTGTGGCATAGCAACATAGGCTGGATAAATACATAAAAATATCTATAAATATAATAAAATTGTGTGTTTAAGTGAGCGCTGTATAATTGGTATATATGTAGGAGCAACAGAGAATGTGTTAGTATTCATGATTCGCAAAATTGTTATGAAATATTTCATCAGTATCTTCAACGTCTTACTCGTATTAGCACATCGCTTCAGATAAGCGATTTATAGCTCCGAGAGCGGCTTATGAAATAACAACGGGAAAGATTTTGAAGATATTGCCGACTACAATATCTTAAACTATCTTGATTTACTTGCAAAGCTTTTACCAAAAATAAACTTATGCTATTTTTAAATTGCTATAAAATTTTGCTAACGTTTTTAATAGATTATCGAGAAGTTGTGCCGGTTCCTACTTTTACAGCATATTAACCACTAAACCATTTATGATAAATTTATTTGTTAGGTCAGAATAGTTATTTAGTTTTGTTATATGGTCTTTATGGATATATGTTAGAACTGCTGTTAATGCTAATTTTTGTTACATTTGATAGTTTAAGTGTTTGACCAGAGCTCACCTGATGTTAAGTGACCATAAGATCGAAGATGGTGAACACGTCTTGCTTGGAATAGAACTGACTCTAATGAAATAGTCGAGTACTGTAAAATACCTAATACATTATTGGGGTTTTAAACCACGCTTTTAGGCGTGTCAGTCGACCTCACTAACCATCATCATCATCGATACAAAAGATGGTTTCGATTCTACGTCGCATGCGTGCGTAAGCGGCCTGTTGTCTACCGAAGTTGTCCGCCGTGTGTTCTCGCGAGTGACGGTTTTGTAGAGCGCGACGGGACCCGGTGACACGGTTCCATCGTGAGAGAAACAAACACGTAACGCATTATATCACTGTACTACCAACACCTGGGAAACATGTGCGCTCGATATTACTTGCGATATCGTACGTTACTTTCAAATATTTCTTGCAAAAAGAAAGACAAATTAAAGGGATTACTGGCAGATGCAATCGTGGAAAGAAGAGTTCAACTCTTTGTTTAATATTTTTATGTCGAACTTTAGTTTTTAAATTGTGCCTATAATGATAAGAATTGATTTTTATTTAACATGATGTTTTAATAGAATGCCATGTCTTCCATTCTATAGTCATATAACTTGAAACATTTGTACAATGTTAGTACAATTTTTTTTATTTGTGTTGTTGTGTATATTCTTTTTTTTATGCTACCTAGTTCAAACCCGTTTTGTTTTTTTTAGGGATTTATAAATTTTTATGGAATAAATCCTATATATAAATCTCGTGTCAAGGTGTTTGTGGTTGCACTCCTCCGAAACGGCTCGATCGATCTTCATGATTCTTTATGTATATTTGTTAAGTATGAGAATAGGTCGTAAAGTATATTTCATATCGCTAGGTAATTAGCAACAATTCTTAACACAACGCGAACGAAATCGAGGGCGTAAGCTAGTAATTGTATATATTTTTCGCTACACGATACAAAAGGTAAAATCGACTCTTAAAATTTATTTGCATATTAAATAGTCAAGAGTGAAGTTTAAAAGGGTGTTAATGAATCTGTAAGCTCGAATTAATTGACCTTTACATCCAAAGCTATAAATGTTGACCAATTGACTATAAATCTTAGCTAGAAATGTCCATATATTTATAGTAATTTCTCAATCATGTCATTGCTGCTGACCTCCACTGCCTAATGCGAGGTTGGCATGTTAAAGGAAGCTATTCCGACCTTCATACTGAAAAACTGATGTTAAGGATTTTTATCAGACAGTTAAAAAAACTAGACAGTCATAACCAACGAAGTTTATACGTTTCGCCAACCTAGTTTGATAACCGGCTGAGTTTCAATCTGGAAGTCGTGGGTTCAAATCCCACGACAGGCACCTCTATTTTTTAAGTTATGTGTGTATTGCCGCAGACTTAAAACGCTGCAAGAAAACATAGCGAGAAAAACTACAATTTCAACTAATTAAAAAATACTTGTAGGTGTGTAAAGTCCGCACTTAGCCGGTGTGATGGACAATGACCTTACCCTTCTCATAATGAAAAGAGAGACGAGCCCAGCAGCGGGTCAGTTTATTTAAAAAAAGGCTGATTCGAAAAATCAACTAGGTTTACGCCCCCATAAATTCTTCCGACTTTTAATTATATATTTATTAACATTATAACGTAAAAATTTATTTGTGTGTAAAAATAATATATGTATGTGTTAGTAACTTCTTAACGTTACTGGAACAACTTGAAGGATTTAAGTGAAGAATGAAGATAGCATATAACTTGAATTAACATATAGACTACTTTTTATGTCAGAACACGCGAATGCAACTGCGGGTGCAGTTAGTTGAAACTATAATTTAAAATATAAGCTAGGACACCAATACAAGTATAGATTACTCTTGGTCATGAGGTAGCTAACCACTCGTCTTGAAGAGTAGATATTTTTTTTATTATTTGGATTGCGTTTGATCGCCATCTCACCTGATGTTAAGCGAAGATACGATCTACAATGGAGCACGCTTGCCTAGAAGATACCGATTCACTCTCGACTTGAAGACACCCAGATTGTATCTGTCAGGGAACACCCACTCGGGTAACATATTCCACGTGAAGCTGTTCGAACAATGAAAGTATATTCAGATCGTTTCGTATGGGTTTTTGGAACAACCATATCATCACAATCACATCACAAATCAACCATGAAATGATGTCGCTTTTTCGAGCTTCTGGCCGTTCGATAGAAAAATGGGCATATGGGAATATTATGAATTATGAACTGCGAGTTGTCCTTCAATTATATAATAATTCTGAATAGTAATTTATACAAGTAATGGGTCTGTTTAGTGAACGGCGTAGGCACAGGTCGAGGCCGTCCGGAACAACTGCGAACTGTCTGCGTACCGGAGCGATACGCAACGCCACGGAGGGCACTCTACTCCCCTAACACCAAACAAAACAATTAATGTTACTTTACATTATTAATATGAATTTTGTTATAGATACTATTCTGGAAAGTAAACTATATTTCATTTTTCAATCCATATTGAAACAATCTTTGAATATGAGAAAAGTCTCCGCAAGATAGGTGCCGAGAATGTTAACCGACAGGCAGAAACAAAATGGACTTGACATTTCGAAGATATTGTTGGACAAGTTTCAAGAAGATTTTGATTTCTTTTGTCTCGTTTCGTAACAATGGACGAAACATGGGTCCATCATTTTGACCCCGAGACAAAACAGCAATCTTCGCAATAGAAACGGCCATCATCACCGACCCCGAAGAAGTTTCGTGCCGTGGCTTCAGCTGGCAAGGTTATGGCCTCAATATTTTGGGACTTAGAAGGGATATTGTTAATTGATTACCTGGAGCGTGGAACCACTATTACAGGCCAATATTATGCAGCTTTAATTCCCAAGTTGAGGAATGCCATAAAAGAGAAAAGGAGAGGGAAACTTCGAAAGGGCGTGCTGTTTCATCACAACAACGCACCCGCGCACAGGTCGACAGTTGCGATGGCTGCCATTCAGCAAGCTGGCTTCGAATTGGTTGACCACCCCCCTTATTCATCAGATCTGGCGCCTAGCGATTTTTATCTGTTCCCCAAATGGAAAGAATACTTAAGGGGAAACAGGTACGAGGACGACAACGAGGTAATGGATGCCGTGGAGAGCTTTTTGCAGGACCAAGACAAAACTTTTTTTTGAAAGGGATTGAAGCCTTGGAAAAGCGCTGGACTCGGTGTATAGGGAGACTCGGAGACTATGTAGAAAAATAAATTATTAAGTTATCAATAGTCATTATATTCTATCTCATTCTCACTACTTTTTGATCCTTCCTAGTAGCTAGTTAATTTTTAAAATGGCGATGCGGTCCGAATATTACGTGTTATCGAATATTCTAAAATCTATGTGAACGAGTGCAGCAAGGCAGACCGCTTGCAATGTTGCGCAATAGTGGCGGCGCAGTCTTACTCAGGGTTGCCAACATTATTTAATTAAATTAGCCAATAGTTTATTATATTTTTAACGTAAACACATCTTTAAATTTGAATTCTAAAATCAGATGATAAAAAGCGATTTGTAGCGATGATAGCTTCGGGGTTAGCGCGGCCAGTTCATAAGCTACAGAGCGTGGGTTTAATGAGCTTGAGCTGCCGGTGACAAAAACCATCATGAAAAAAATAGTATTATAGTGTTTAGGTATAGTATAGTGGTGTTAGTATAGTAGTGTTTAGGTATTTACTAGTACTCGGCTGGCTAGCTACCATCTAGTTGAAAATTAACCGCCAAGTACCTAACGGTGTGTTCCAACGGCTTTACTTGAGAGCCAGTTCCATTCCAGGCTACGTTTGCTTTACCATCCTCGACCTCATCGTAACTTAACATCAGATGGGCTGTTGTCAAACGCATAGTATTGAAAACATAAAAAAAAATTGTGATACAGTTTGATGTTGCTACATATCTATCATCTACATCCAAAAATTATTTACACCACTTGATAGCCAAAGAATCAAAGAATTTGTTACGTCGGGTGAGGAAAGAAGTATGAAAATCCGAAGAACTTATTTGTTTCCAAAAATGTACACGTATTCACGGCCGTATTCCCATGTACATAAGCGTGATCATGACACAATCACACATCGATTTTTTAATAAACAATACGTACTAATACATATAGTAATTAGTACAAAAAAATATGTTTTTGGTTATTTTATATTTTTAGTGTTTTTTTTTTATTTTTGCTTAGTGAGCACACTAGTGTAGGCAAGTGGTCAATAATGTGGCGAAATATGTCTTTTGGTGCTGTATCCAAAACAACGTAGAAACTTTATACTATAGTATGGTTGGCAACCCTAGCATTAAGTTTCAGCCCAGCGCAGCGCACGCCTCGATTGTTACCGCGCATTCTATTATATGTATTCACATACTCTTACAAATCACTTCCGAATCGTGCAAAAAGTGTTCTAATCGCACATTCAGATCGCATAGACAATGGGTTTCGTTTAATTACACGCTTACTGAATTGCGCCATACAACTCGACACAAACGAGGTGATCGTGGGATCATTTTAGTATTTACTTAGCTATTAATTGCTGTTGTACTTAGGACAAACATACGAGATTAAATTATCTTTTCATGTTTAGACATTTCTTATCAGTTTATATATCTTAAGAATTCCGGTTCCGACAAAAAATACTCCGGCAGAGATTTTCACTACCACGCTGTGCGAATAAAAAATTGGAATCAAAATTAAAGTTTTAATTAAAGGAAAATTAACCCTATGTCACCCAGATCTTAATAATGAATCGATTGACATCTCATTCATCAAAATCAGATGGGTAGTTTTACCGCTACGTTGGAACACACATACATACAAACATACAGAGACTACTAAAACATAACCCTTTTTACCTTAGCCGTAGTCGAATAAAAATTAACACTTGACTCATTACTGCATGACAAGCTATGGAGAGGGCTATGCTCGGAGTTTCCCTGCGAGATCAAATCAGAAATGAGGAGATCCGTAGAAGAACTAAAGTAACCGAAATAGCCCAGCGAATTAGCAAGTTGAAGTGGCAGTAGGCAGGGCACATAGCACGCAGAACTGATGGCCGATGGGGCTGCAGTGTTCTGGTGTGATGACCACGGACCAGCACAAGGTGGGCAGACGACCTAATAAAGACCGCAGGAACGCGCTGGAGCCGCTTCCGACTGGTCTTTATGAAAGTCAATGGTGGAAGCCTATGTCCAGCAGTGGACGTCCTACGATTAGGATGATGATGATAATGATGAGTGAGTAGAACCACAAGGCGATATTAGTCAATTATGTTTTATTCTAACTGTAAGTATTATCAACGCGCCGTCTACTTTAACCGCAGGTCAAACTAATTACCTTAATGTACATGAATGGTAAACCGGTGATAAGTCCTTGATTTAGTTGGCTAGTTGCCATTACTGACCTCAAATTTATGAGTAGATTTAGAACCAAAATTGCACTGACAAGTTTTTAACTTGAAGTTAAGCGCTTAAGTACTTGATAAATCAGTCATAAGTTTTGTGAATTGTCATTTGTTAGTTGGGTAGGTATAAAAAATGGCGGGTCGTGACTTTTTGAAGAAAACACTAACAGTAAAGATTAATTTTCGCAAAATAATTATAAAATTGGGCTTTTTGAGAGAATATATGGCGCGGTGCGCAGCACGCACCGGATCGCTCCTCTCGTCCGGGCTTGGGTTTCATTCCCTCTCAGGACTAACATTTGTGATCTGTGTCTGGGTGTTTTAGGTATGTATTTACAAAAAAGTTTTCTTTCTTTATCAAGTATCTATAGCTTTACTTAGTTTGGGACTAGATAGCGCTGTATAAAATGTTCTCCAATATTTATTTGTTTATCGCGATTACATTGAGGAATGAGCTCTAGTTTAAAGTGCTATATAAGATAATAATGATTAGAATAATGAATGCTCTGTTACACAACAACCCAAAAGTCACCTACGTTTGTAGGTTTGAAATAGTACAAGCGAAACGATAGGAATATTAATATTAGTTTGACGTAGTTTGAAGGTATATTGCCAAATCGCTCCACGGAATATGAAATAGCTCCTCGACGGAATCGAGAGTTACGTCCTTGGTAACGCGCGCTAACGTGACGCTAGGCGGTGTGCTTTACACGCTATGTGACACCACACTAAATTACGTTAAAATACTGCAACTGCACAGTAAAGTTCATCATCATCATCAACAGTCAAATATCGTTTAATTTTTTTACTTTATTTTTGGCATCGCTCTTTGTGCATTCTGCCTGTCTTAACCACATTATTGCTCTAGTAATGTAGTGATGCCTTAACTACAACCTCAGCGTAATTTCGGAAACAACAAGAAAATACATGTTTCACTACATTATATAACCTACCCACTTTAAACGATTCAGAGAAAATACTAGTTTTAGAACGACAATAATGCAACGACATGATTTATTCGCGTTACCGCCAAACTCACAAAAGTCCGAATTAATCGTTTTTTTTTAGATAAGCGTGCTCCATCGTAAATTGCATCTTTCGCTTAACATCAGGCAAGGCAATCAAACGCAAGTCTATTTGTTTGTAAACAAAAACTCCGACGTTTTAATTACCAACGAAAAAAAACGAATGACCTTAGTTATTCTAAAACTATAGGAACAAATAAATTGAAGTTATAACAATCATCGTTAAACGTTTCCGCGGAGTGGCAAGTCATAATATTCTATAATAATACTCAAGAATAAAACAATATAATAATGATGATTATTTGAATATAATTTTAAGTCTTGGTATTCATATACGCCTATTAAGGCCTTAAAAGCTAGTCATAAATATAAGTGTTCTAGAAAAAAAATAACTTTAAAGATATAATTTCATAGTTTTTTTTTATGGTTGACAAGCTAGGTGTTTGACCACACCTAATGTTAAGTAACGGTGTGGACGAAGATTGTAAAGCACACCTAGCCTAGACTGGAACTGGATCTCAAGTGAGACTGCTGGAACACACCGTTCGGTACTTTGCGGCAGACTTTCAACTTGAGGGTAGTAGCTTACCAGCCGAATTCTAGAAAACACCCTACCAGCATGATATGGTGTCCTTGCGATGTTTTCCTTAGCTCAAGCTTATTGGTGAGATTTGAACCCACGCCCATCGGCGTGTGAACCACCAAGCTATCATCATTACAAAAGCAAATTTTTTAATTATTTTAATTTGCGCTTTTATATACACTTATAGGTATTTAAGAACATCTTAAAAGTAGAAATTTAGTTTAGTAAGAACTGTTTAAATTACAGATTACTCTAAACTGTGTTTAACATGACCTGCTAAGAGATTCCATTGTAAAGATATGTGTACGTTAGAGCTATAGATAAGTCTTTCTATATTTAAGACTAAGTCAGACAGAATTGGGTTTAATTTAATTACTTTTAGAGTAATGTGATACATATATTTTTGCTCCACTAAATGTGATCTTATCACACACTACATTAGGCTGATTTATTGACTGCGCATGTTTGCTACGGGATGTACATAGAAATATAAGAACAAATTACCGATAAACATCGATAAATATTTCCAATCAATACATCTCTATAATTGTATACGGAGGTCTGTTATTCGATATGAATATTCAAGGACGGAGATTTTTTATACAATTAGTTAAATTTTTAAATGAATTATACCTTGAAAGTTTTTTAAAAGTTTAATGTCGTTAATTAACACTGTATTGCATAGAACGGAAAAAAAAAAAACGAAAAGGTCTGGCAATTTAAGAGGCAATTTAGGAAACAGAATAGGTTATACTTATAAACATTGCATTAAGTGAAAAAAACAATGATTAAAATGACCCGTCAATTCGCTGACATGAACTAACACTACTAAGTGAGTATAATAATTTTAACCAAGGTTTATAAAAATGGTAGTTTAGGGTCTCCAAATCATTAATGAACTTTGCCTTTAACTGCGCGATACTTTTTTTAGTTTATAGTTCTTACGATCACACGGGGGAGCCACTGCGCAGTATTACGATTAAAATCATAAAAATCGACAGACAATATAATTCACGATAAGTGTTTGCAATCAATACAAGTAAATAATAAATTCGTTGGTCTATGTGTAAAAAAAGTAATCTGGAACGTGTTTATAAGTGTTTAATGAATAAAGCATGGTTAAAGGTATTTGTGTAAAGCTAAGAGCTGATGGGTATTAAGGAGATGACATGATGAAAAATGGTGTTTCGTGGGGCACACGCGCTGTTGGAGGTGAGCCGAGCTGCGAGGAAAGAATCGGAGTAAAATTTTATTTCAATCACTTATTGGTTATTGTGCAAATTAGTTATCTATGCAAGGTTTTGTGACATCGAACTCATATACATAAGCCTGTTGAAACTAACCATCGAATGTACCGAAGAAATAACCACCAAAGCAGAGATTTGTTTAGTAACTCAAAGTTTTGGGTACCGTTGCTGCTTTTATAATACAAAAATGCTCTTTAAAATGCTTTCTATGATAAAATTACTTTTAGAAGATCCATTTAACATTTGCAACTTATTAAAAACAAGTTAACTATTCCTCCGACCAATATCCATCGGATGTATTCATTGTGTTAATAGATATACAGGTTAGCAGATATATTATGACTAAAAATATTTATTTGTGTTGGATAAACAGGGTTATAACAAAGAACACTGATAAAAGAAGAAAAAAAAGTAGTTCATCTTAGGCCGGTCGCCGAGTTAAAAGCCTACTCTTGCGTTGACGCATAAAGTTGACATTTTTATTTTTAGTTAAATGTTATTTGCGTATTGCGTATGAGCAGCACTATAAAACTGCGCAAAATAAAATGGCCGGTAAAGTGTAAATAATAAAGTGTCCGGTGAGAGCAGGCGAATGCGAGCGGGCGTGCAGCGTACTGGAAAGCGCGCGACCAAAATCACGGCAAAGCCCAGACTGCTGACACACGAGTCTCCCTAAGTTTTTTTTTTTATTGCCTATAATAAAAGTTGATCATTATTTGATGGGTAGGTAAACTATGAAATACTGATAACCAATTCACAAAAACCGAGCATTTTTAATTTTCACAATATCAACCTAAAACTTGCCAGTCAAGTTTAAGTAGGTGTGTAAACACTTAAAAGGAATAATTTTACTCCACTTCAAACACAAACATAAAACATTTTAAAATATAACGCCGTCTCCACGTGCCTTTGCAATACTTCCATAGCTTTATGCACAGCGCCGTGATCTCCGAAGGCATTTAAACAAGTTTCCCATAATACAAGCTGTACTTAGTTTGGGGCTATATGGAGCTAGAAGAAAAGTATATTATGGAGAACATATTAATTCATGAGTGTACTTTAGTACGTAAAAGTTAATAGATAGATAAAAACTATCTACGCACTAATACTCGAAATAGAAAAAAGTACAGAAAATAAAATGATCTTATGAGCTAGTGCCACAAGATGGCCTCATCATTAAGAGCGATCTCTTTCAGGCAACCAAGAATGGAAAACACGCTACAGCTTAATCTTATGTATAAAAACAAGGAGTTCTAATTTACTCCACCCACTGTTCGCTGTTTCACACCTTATACATTTTTCGTTACATTTAATGAGTAGTACGAGATTTTGGTTTTTATAGCCCCTCTGAAAACAACTCGTTACAAGACTATAGAAGCTCTTTGAAAGGCCGTGGAAACGCCGACGGTGACACATCTGAGTCTAGAATTATATTTCGCTAAAAAACTTTCATCTAGTTTTCGATATCAAAATGAAAAAAAAAGTTATAGCACTTAAGGTTAGTTTTAGTTCTTGTTTACACCCGTCAGGGGCACCGATCTAATTCTCATACATTTCGATAACTTGAAAGTTTTTTAGCAAATTGCCTTGCTCGGTTAAAAATAGCAAAGTAGCATATATGCTAGTCGGTTAGTTAAAGCTAACATAAAAAATAAATTCATTTACAACTCTAGTATCATACATGATGTAAATCGTGAAGTGTAAATGTACTTAGTGTTTACTGTACATATTTTGGCTTATCATACAGAATAAACAGGATTCTGTTAAGCAATGTTATGTCACTGTATGTATACGTGTGTAGTGTTGAATTTCGTGTTTAGCATAGTCAATAGCACATTCGACGCACCGCCTCACTAAATACGTTCTGAATGGATATAAATGCTTAAACTTGCATAAATAAAAATTACTTTGTTCTTTAAACACAAGTAACAACTTAAAAAATATCTTTGAATTAATACTACCTACACTTTTTAACAAATTTATAAAAACAACCTAATCTAAGTGTCCATCAGAGGGGGAAAATGTGGCCAGAATGATAACAGAATTGCCATACTTAATGACAATGCTAAGCTTTTGACCAAAGTAGACGCCAGCATAATGGTCAGTGGTGACCAGACGTCTCCTCTAACAGTCTTTAAATAATTTTTTACAATACTATTAGACTATATGTTTAGCTACACTACCTAGTATGTGACTTTTCTTCTATGTGGTACATGTGATAATGTTATTTATGTAAATATTTCCCCGCTCAATCCCGATGCGAATTGGCATCTTCACGCATGGCATTATTTTTTCCGGACAATATGCAGGTTTACGTTTTTCTTTTTTAAATACGTATAATTCCACGTTTGACCATCAATTCGCCTGATGGTAAGCGATGATGTTACTATAAGAACACTCGTTATAATGTTTTTCTAGTTAGAAGTATTTATTTTTTAAATTTTTATGGCCTTAATACGAGTGTGTATTTCTGTATTTTCCCTCCTAATAATAGCTGAGTAAAATGCGAAAATAATTAAGAAAGAAAAGACGACCACGTGTAGTGTGTTTTCTGAATGGAAAACTGGAAAGAGGAAGAGGAATGAGGCAAGAGATGTGACTCATATTATTGCTGAACGCTCATTAAGGTAATAGGGCATAATTCTCATTCCTGTTTTTACCAATCTTATTCAATTCAGCAAGTTTGTCAGAAACGCAAATCTTCCAGGAGTAAGCGAAAGCGTTTTTTTTTTAAATTACTTTAGCGCCTTTTAGTGTCATAGGCTAGCGTTTGACCGCCATCTTGCCTGGTGTTAAGCGGAGATATGGTCTTCGATTTAATACGCTTGCCTTGAAGAAATTGATTCACTCGCGACTTGAAGGCACCCAGACTGTATATATCAGGGAACACCTATTCAGGCAACAAATTTCATTGCTAAGCCGTTCACATATGTGGTACTTTTACTTTTTAATTCTGAAAATTGACGGTTTATAAAATGTTGTTATCGAAAGTGAAAGGGCGTAACTAGTGTAAAATATTAAGTTTGCATGCAATGAGCGCCTTTGCGCGGTGCATTCGACCCGGCGTGGATGCGGCCACGAGTCGTCGGTTACGCAATTCTACGCCTCACTCTGTTCTAACCTTGACCCGTCACATACCAGCTTTGTAAAATATTACAAATATTTTTGCCCAAACCATTGTAATTTCCATGTTTTCTCCTTTACGTTTTTTTTTAAGAATACACACACGGTAAAAGGATTTCTATTTAAAGGAAACATGCTCACAACATCTAGCGTAAACTGTATCGGTACATGTTGATGTAATTTAGAAAGAGTTTGTTAAAGGATCATCAAAACAATGCATCGTAGTAGAATGTAGTTTGGATTGTATGGCGGACAGTGTGCTATGGAAATAACGACCTTATTATACAGCTATCGCGAATTAAATTATATAAACGATTTAAATAAATGGAAATTTGTAGATATAGCCTAGTTAAGATAAAAACCATGTCACTAATAGATAATGACTCAAGATTAATGGTATGTATACCGTTGGGGTTGTGAAGCTACAACAACCTAGTTAAGAAATCGTCTAACTAACAATCTGGAGTCCCGAGTTCAAATCCCATGACACGCACTTCTATTTTTGTACGTATTGCTGTTACCTTCAAACTGTAAATAAACTTTAGCAGTAAGAAGACGTCTGAATTATACCAACTAAAATTCCGTATTAAAGAAAATAATTTTGCTGTACCGATCTTAGTAAGTAGGTATGAAGTATGATTGCTTAACAACAATGTAAACAAGCTTAATTTAAAAAAAACTAGTACAACAATGTCAATGATTCCTAACTAAGTGCCTCGTTACATAATATCTTAGAATGCTTTCAAAGAATCGTCTTCGTTACGTAATTATGCCAATAACCGTTACGGTGACATTATTTAATGATGCATTGTATTATAATCCAATAACATAAAAAAAAATTAACAAAATCGTCTGGATATTTGGTCACATTTCTGAGAAATAATTTTATTACATTTTCTAATATTTGAGTTTTTTTTTATGTTTGACAAGCTAGGTGTTTGACCACAGCTCACCTGATGTTAAATGACGATGCTCATCGAAGATAGTAATGCACACCGAGTCTGTTGTTATATATAGTTTTTAGTCTGCAACCGACTTTAGTCTTCGACAAAAAACAAGCATGTTTGTAAAAAAATATTCCACGTAAACCTACAAACCGTTAAATTAATCTTCATCAAATTTTGTTGATAAGAAGCTGTTTGTGACATAATTTTCAAGTTCGAATATGACCCAAATCGGTCAAGGGGATCTGAATATGTATCTGCGAGGTCGCAGTTCGGAGCGAACAACCCGAGAATCCGGTTCGACAGGAGCAATACATTACAGCAACGGGTGACATAATGTGGCGTCATCGCTTGACCCTACAACCTATGTTGCCGCTGCAATAAGTTTGCTAGAATTGCTAGCTTATTGGTTCTTTTTTCATTAGCAAATGAGCAAGCGTTTGACCGTCATCTCGCAGTTAAACGAAGATGC
The DNA here is from genome assembly GCA_950106695.1 of Biston stratarius. Lineage (NCBI taxonomy): Eukaryota > Metazoa > Arthropoda > Insecta > Lepidoptera > Geometridae > Biston > Biston stratarius. The sequence goes on from OX467112.1 coordinate 9,126,569, forward strand.
GGTCTACCATGTAACACGTCTGCCTGAATAAACCGATTTACGTGCGCAGGTACAAGGCACCCGAATTGTATCTGTCGGAAGACACCCGCTCGGGCATCTAATTCAGTAAGCTATTGGAATCCATCCATTTAATTTGATCTACAGCTACACGGCCAGAGGTTAGAAATAGCGACATGTATCATGGTTGAGAGCATTTTATTCTTCTTACATAGTGCGAACTGCTAAACAATAGAATGTGCTATCCGAGTCTGTGTTTCTCGATAGGTGCAATCCAGTTGTTTTAATTTGTAGCGATGTTAGCTCAGTGGTTAGATACCAGGATGAACTACACAAATTACTGTAATAGCATCTTTAACTCTGTACTTGACATTTGAATCGAGGCCAAGCTCCGCCGATGGGAGCCATTAGGTGAGGGTGCTTGCACAACATACGTGAAGTAGTTTTCCACATACGAAGCGCTTAGTAAATTGTTAAAAACTTCAAACAAAAAAAGTGTAATCTACATAAAATTTATCTGTTTTTTTTTTTGTCAATGAATGTAATAACAACATTAACTTTTTGAAGAATCAAACTGACTATTTAATTTAGAGAAACGTCATCGTGAGAAAATTTGCCTAGGTCTGGAGAAAAATCAATGCGTGAATCTGTCAACTCGCTTCGGACCTTCTTGTGTCATAATCGAATGTGACCCATTTCTCTTAGTCACAGATAAAAAAATATTACTTTTTTTCACGTTCATATGACTTCAAACATTACCCGCTCTAGCCAGTTTCTATTGAAACAAATAAATCTAATTCTTCAAGCAATTTTAACTACTTGTATCAAAACGTTCTAGTATTAATAAATTCAGATACAACATGAGAGATAAATCTGCGTGTGTTACGCGGCTGCGTCTTCGGCGGTGCGTCGAGTGTAGAGTAGTTTAAATTAGTTTTGACTTATAACATTATCAACAAAGCCACACGGTGCATTACCGTACCGTAAAAATTTGTTTGTAAAATTTACGGTGTCGAATCACACCGTGCAATGGAAATGTTATTTTCGTAGCAAAGTTGCGGATCGCGTGTGGCTTCGCTGTATAGAGAGGTACGTACATCGAGCGGCTGTAGAGCGTCGTCATCGGCGAGCTGCCGTCTCAGGCGATGGTGAGCGGCGGGTGCCACCAGCGGCACGAGTAAGAGGATGGCGAGAAGCGCGGCGACGGCCGAACGTGTGCCCTGCATGATGCGGGTAAGAGGACTGAGTTGCCAAGACTCGCTCGCAGCCGTCGGCCGCCGGCTGTCGGGTGGGGGCGCCGAGCGGGCGCTGGCTCCTGAAGGGCGCTCACACTGTACACGCTCCTTCTCACCAGTATCTCATGAGCAAAACAGAATCGAAGCGGCATTGAGATTCAGGCATACGAGCAGCGTAATAAAGTAAACTCTTCCTGGTTTACCATAACTTCAAAATTAATTTAATCGATTTTTAAGATTTTGACTACAGCTCACATGTGAACAAATATGGTAAATACAATTAGCCTGGAAATGGGAACTGTGCACTGCGCATATTTGACCCATTTGCGAAATTGCATTGAATTAAATAATAGCACCTATTCGCATTTTTTTTTTCTTTTTAATACATTTAGCAAAAATCTTTTTTTGAGCAACAAAATTTTTTATTGACCACAACGCAGCTGATATTAAGTGATTGATCGAGGATAGTGAACACAGTTGGTCTGTAATGAAACTGGTTCTCAACTGAGCATTATTAAATTGTGGACCCTGGAGCCCACGCTAAGAGGGGTCTGTTGTGAGGTCTAGTGTCTTCCATAACCAAGCAAAAAAAGCTGCAAAAATTTCTGTAATATTTACGCTTAAGAGCGTCGAGATATTCATCCAGACATATAAACAACCACACGCTTACGAAATAAATAAATATAAATAAATAAAATATATATATTGTAGGACACATTACACACAGCGCCATCTGACCCCAAACTAAGCAGAGCTTGTATGATGGAAGTCAGATAACTGATAGAATACATAAATACTTTTTTTTTTTTGTAAATACATACTTATAATACATACAGAACACCCAGACACAGAACAAACATTTGTTTATACCAAACAAACATTTGTCCTTGGCGGGAATTGAACCCACACCCTACAGCTCAGGCAGGCATACTCCCAATGAGCCAACAGGGCTGTCAAAGTTAATAAAGCCGATTACAATCAAATTATAGTTCTAAATACATACATATAAATATTAAATAGGTGCTAAGACTTTTTCTGAGGAAGGAAAGAAGTGACAAGTTATCCAGAAAAGACAGGAGAGTAGCCAAATTCGTGTGAATTTAGTATCAGTTCTGGATATATTCAATATTTGCACAAAACACTTATAAATTGTGTTTTGACACAGTAAATGAGGCACAATTTTAAGAAAAGAAGCGTCTTTTTATCCTGGACTTGTACATCCGCGATTCGAAGTCATTTTTCTTTAAAAGTGTACAGCTTCTTTCAGTTCCAAAATAAATATGGGAACCAGACTACTGTTATATTACTAATATTCTATTACTTATACTTTTTCTTTTATAAATATATATTATTATATATATATTTGATTATGTTATGATATGACTTTATATTAACAATAAAAAAAGGCAAAATGGCGTGACAAAGTTTAAGTATTATATATATATATATACATTTAGCCTTTTTTTACTGTTAGTATAAAGTCATATCATAACATAATCATTTGCTTTTAACTATAGTTTCATATTATGCACTGAGTGTATGTTAACTGAATATCATGCACTAAACTATATGCACCCAATAAATATTAACTGATAATCATACACTTTAAACAATCGGAAATTGTTCTAAGACAGGTTTCAAAATCAATTTCGTACAAATAAATTATACTAGGTAATTAGAGCATGTATTAAGTTATGTCTTCGTTTCAACGTAAATGTCTCTTTTATTTTTAAAACAATCATTTAAGATAATGTGATAAAATGAGTGTTTGAAATGAATGAGTGTTATTGATAAAATATTTTGCCGCCAAGCAGTAACGAGAGACAAGAGAGAAAAGAAAAAAAACGAGAACCTTTTAATATCTATCTTTTTTAGTTATTCTATTTAATCTATGTATTAAATTCAAATTCAAATTCAAAAATTATTTATTTGACATAAACGATACAACACAGCAATAAAAACAAACACTATATACGTATAATATATCATATTAGGATATATTATTATTAGAATGTAGACATATTTATGTAATACGGAAGATGGGCAGCAGCGTCTTCCTTGAACAATCACACCTAACTGCGCTCGCCAACCCGCCTGCCAAGCGTGGCGAGTATTGGCAAAACCCCCCCCAGGAGGAGGCCTATGTCCAGCAGTGGACGTCTTATGGCTGATGATGTGTGTGTGTGTGATATTTATGTTATAGTTATATATTCCCTTATATATCCAGCCACGGATAGTCCGCTATGCCGTGGCTGCTTGCAAGAAAATGAAACTGTAGAGCATGTGCTTTTGCACAAAGCCACAGAAGCCACTAGAATTGCTACTAGGCTGCATGAAGCTGCTTTGCCATCACTCATGTCGCCGCAACACCTCGCTTGTTTCTCATCATCAACGTCACCAAACTTTCCATCTAACTCACTGGAGCTACTATGACAGCGCCCTAGAGTCTCGCTCCGATACTTCAAGGAGCTAGGTTGGCTCGGGTAGATGCTGGTAGGGGGAAATGCACAAAACACCCCAAGCGGGACGTCAGTGCAGGACTTATCGCCCCCACTTTGAATAAGAATATGAATTCCCTTATATGTATGTTCTCGTTATTGACACACCCCATCTTTTTCTACCTCTGTTCCTTTCCATCCTAAGGTGGCCTAGATGAGATCGCTTTTAGCGATAAAGGCGCCAGTTGTTACACCTGTTTACTATGTTTATCTTCTATGTTGTATAATTTTTAGTGTGTACAATAAAGAGTTAATCAATCAATTAATCTATCTGGAGAGCGTCAAAACAATAAGACGAATGACGTCTTATTATTATTAGTACCTGGTTGACCGAGCATTGCTCGGCTGAAAACCTGGATAAAACGACGTTTTCTGAAAATGAAACCTAGCTAGATCGATTTTTCGCTCCCGAAACCCCCTGGATACAAAATTTCATGAAAATCGTTGGAGCTGGTTTCCGAGATTCAGAATATATATATATATGTATATATATATACAAGAATTGCTCGTTTAAAGATATAGATATACAAAAACAAAATTGCACTGTCAAGCAATTCAAATCGTACTTATACAGTAATTTAATTCATTTTATTGCATAATAAGTAAAGTATACAATCTATATTTGTCTCTAAGTATAAATAATTCTTGTTGTGTTTTCAAACAATTTTTTTTAGGACGAAACCGCCTCTTAAATGCCAATACATTAGGTAAATAAGTTCACCATCTTCGATCACACCGTCACTTAACGTCAGGTGAACTATCAAACAAGTAACCTGTAATCATTTAAAAAAAAACGAAATTAAAAGTTATATTGAAGGATTGCATTGGATTGCAATCTAACAGGATGTAGGTCAAAAGCCGCGGCTGTTGATATTTGATATTCAGGTTTTTGAAAGGTAATAGCTTAGATTAAAACCCCTAGACGAATATTTCGGCAATGTCGTCTAATGTCGTCGTGATAGGACATTTTGCATCCGAACACAAAAATGATTTATGCAATGACGAGTCAAAGAATACGCCCTAATTTAACGGCTTTTTCTACTCATTTTAATATTTATTTATAATAAGGAGCTTTCATATGACTATTAAATGAAGTTAAATGATTTCAACGCCCACGTGAAAAACGTGCGAGCGCGTTGATATCTTTTGTATGAAAAACGTATTTTACTTTGAGTTTGAACATTAATCATACATACGTAAGAAGCACTGTGGATTGTTTTTGACTCTTCCTACAAACACACACACACATTCATGATAAATTTAATCCGATCGTTATGTTTGTGAAAATAATTTTAATATTCTTCCAAAAGTATTGTTGTGTTAAAGTATAGTATTGTTTTATAATTATCTTTTTTCTGTATTTTTTAATTACAATAAAGTTATATTTTATTCTATTCTAAGTACAAACTATATTACAGTTACACTACAAGTTTTATTAGAAAAATAAATTAAAATCTGAAATATATATTTTTAGAATACTACAAAAAAATTAAGCGTCAATCTGAAAGTCTGCTATTAATTATATAAATTCGATCTACAAGTTATGTCCTATAGACTAACTTTCACAAACTTTCTAACTCAAAAATGTATAAACCTATAATTTTTCTTGACAAAAACGTTGATTATTTTTTGTAAAAGTCACAGATACTGTATCTGTGACTTTTATTTCCATTATTGACATAATATAAATATTGTATATTCTTTTAATTACATTCTCTTTTTTTGTATTCTAATTTTATATAAAAATTTGTATTTATTGTAGATTTTGTGATATGAAATTTGTGCCGTTTTGATATCAATAAGATTGTTTTTTTTTTCTAATTTAATAATAAAACCGTTTTTGCATAGAATATCTTTTAAAGTAATTCCATGGGGCGTAACTAGTGTAATTTCAAATAGTTTCTACTCTGCAATGTACCTGTCTGTACTGTGTAATGAAGGCAAGTTGCCCAATTTCGGACATCCTTCGACTAAGTAATTGCTTGCATTAAATTACACATTAGCGCCGTGGAAATAAATATAAATTTAAATATATAAATTAGAGGAGACAAGGCCACCCCCGCACTCCTCGCCTGACGGGTCGTGCGCTTTTAAACTCGCATTAGCACAAGGAAACTTCCTTTCTAAATTGCTTCTGAAACGATAAGCAATATTTTATGAATAACATATCGTGCACGATTACATGAATTAGTCTTAACATTCAATCTTTCCCCCGCGTCTTACCCCTCCCACTCGTCTACTGCAGCTTAACATTTAAATTCGAACAAATAGAGGAACTAACGTGGTCTAAGGCGGGTTGTTAGTTACGTTCAGGCCCTGCGATAGTGGCGCTCGATTCAACTCTACGGATAAATTGGTTTCACACGGCGGAAACTCGCGCTTCAGTTGTAGGTGAAATGTGAACAATACGGTTTACCCACTAAAACGTAGGTTAACCAATCCTAAAGCCGTAACAGACTTTCGTCAGAAATCGAGATCTGCATAATTGCTTTTGTGTAAAACAAATGGCAGCTAATTACATTTTCTCAGCGCTTGCTACATTTTCACCTTTGCACTCTAACATAAATAGTTGTTACGTACTAATCCAGTAGTTATTTCTCTTATAGCAGACCATTGTTGTGATATTCTACCTGTAACCGTTCATTGCTGTTAAGTAGATTTGCGTTTGACCGCTATCTTATCTGTTGTAAAAGCGCCTTGCGGTCCACGGAGGACACTTGGGTAAAAAAAAAAACAATTTACTCAGGACTTGAAGGCACCCAGATTGCAAGAATCGGGAAACAGATAATAGATCTCCTAGGTAAGTACCACTGCACTACTATATATTTTGTCGCCAAGCAGTAGTGTGCAAACATTACTGTGTTCCAGTCTGAAGGGTCCTGCAGCTAGCGAAATTACAGGGCTATTAAGACTGACTAATCATCAAATGTCTCAAAGTAATGAGAGTCAAAGCAGCTTTGCCCTAGCTTTTGTTTTGCTATTTAACATATGTTATCTCTTAACATCAGGAGAGCGTCTCGTTCTTCTCATTTCTTATACAATTAAAAAAGAAAAAAAGCCCACTCGGTCAGTGCATTTTACTATTTGCCGATTCGCAGAACGTACTATGGGCTACTTTTTGCTATACCTGTTAGGCACTCAGGAAATAGCTACACGACCACATGTCATATACCTGCGTAATAAGGTTCACAGTCGCATAGGCTTTTAGTGAGCGCCTAACAGATATCGCAATATGATGCTCAGAGTACAGGGCCAGAATCAAACCGTATCGTGCGAGTTTTTAAATGTCAACTATAAAACAGTGTCGCTTTTTCGAGCTTCTGGACGTCTGATAGTAGAATGGGTGGAGGTAATTATATAAGGTAAATTTGAAGCACACTCCGAAATGAAAATATTTTGTTAGGAGTCACTTATCTCGGTCTTGTGCCATCTTAAGTATGACTTATAATTTTTACAATGCTATCGATGCTTGATTTAGATCGTGACTAAGAGGGTTCTATTTTATTGAGCAAAAGAGCTCTATTTACCCGATTGCCAAGGGAGGGTTATGTTTTTCGCGCGTATCTTGTATGTATGTATGTGTGTATGTAAATTTCTTTTAACCTCGTGTCTTCAAAACGGCCGAATGGATCACAATTAAGGTATCGTTAGATTTAGTTTAAAAAAAATCATGATGTGGATTTTTGACGCAAAATAGTAATAAGTTAATAAAAAAAATAACCAAACCTATCAAGTAGGGTGTCTTAATAAAGGTAATTAAAAGAGGATTACAAAAAAATATTTATATAAGTTATATGTTTAAATTTAATTAGGAATAATAAATTTGTCTAAAAAGTTCTTTTCCTTTAATTTTATAGCTGTGTTAATCGTACTCGGGTTATAGATTTTTTTAACTCTTCATCTTGTTTTGTATGTTTGACAGGCTAGGTGTTTGACTACAACTGACGTTTAGGTGATGGTAAAATGTATAGAATGTTTGTCCGGGTCTTATAGAGTAACAAATGAGCCAACAAGGCCGTCAAATTAATCACTTAATAGGTTGAAGAAGGAAATTACTATAATAAATCAAAGAAGCAATAGACGAGATTGTGCGGGTGAAATGTATCTCCCAGTGATGCAAACATTAGCGACTGGTTGTGACCTGGTAATCTTTGATCGCAGACAAACGCTACGTCATGTTATGATATATTGATACCGAACGTTACAGCATCACTGATCATTGGTTGCGGACTTATTGCTAGTCAGTAATGACATAGAGTTAATTTACATGTCGTTACTGCAATTTTAAGTCAACGTACATATTTCTTAATCTGCCGTGAATTTGAGACTGAAATGTCGACATTAATTCCTAATAGGTATAAATGTAAAAGAAAGTAGTTTTATTTTATTGATCTTTTATACAAAGAATTGTGTGAATATATTATTATAATTGACATTTTATAGTATTTTGTTGTAGTTTTTAGTATTTTATAAATAATAATAATCATAATTATGTATAATTTTTTGCCGTGGTGGTGCCGGCGTAAGAATTGTACCCCACCTTCTCTACCCGTGGTTGCCGTAAGAGTCGGCTAAGGGAATAATAGGGAAGATGGGCAGCAGCGTCTTCCTTGAACAATCATACCTGACTGCGCTCGCCAACCCGCCTGCCAAGCGTGGCGAGTATTGGCAAAACCCTCCCAGGAGGAGGCCTGTGTCCAGCAGTAGACGATCAATGGCTGATGATGTGATGTATAATTTTTTAACCTTTTTTATATGATGTCTTAGGACATAAAAACAACCAAGAAAATCCTTCGGATTTCCATGCTTAAAGTCCTCACCTAACGTAAAGAATTCTTTTTCCGATTTCGACAATATGTCTCACCTTAAAAAAGAAACATCGTTTCAAGGTTGTTATACGAAAAACCTGCTCGAAGTGCTTTAAAACTACTAATCGCGTGATTGGCTAAAGCTTTTTTGAATTGAAAACTATTTTTGGTAGGGTTTGCATCCCCGACATGCTAATGTAACGGGTTTCAAGTTTTTACTTCTGTTGGCAGTTCCCATGACTGCTTATATTTTCATCACTAAATAGCCTTTATTTATTACTATTAATAAAAACGCTTCCTGAAAGGCACAAGCAGCCTGCACCTCACGAACAAAACAATTTCTTCTAAGCTGCATCTTCGCCGCCAGACGAGTTAGCGGTAAACGAAAGGCCATTAACATATAAAACCAGTCTAAAAATGCATATCGTTTTCGATAATTACCTAATCATTGCAATAATCAGACAACCCAATGACTCGTTCGCTATGATCGTGTCAGGAAATACCAACGACACCAAGTCTCCGGTGAGATATTAACTTTTTTTTTATGGCTGACAGGCTAGGTGTTTGACCACAGCTCACCTGATATTAAGTGACGGTGCGGTCGAAGATGGTAAAGCACACCTAGCCTGGAATGGAACTGGCTCTCAAGTAAGGCTGCCGGAACACACCGTTAAATGCTTGGCGGCAGATTTTCAATTTGAGGGTGGTAGCTAGCCAGCCGAGTACTAGAAAGTACCCTACCACCACGCTATGGTTTCCTCACGATGTTTTCCTTCACCGGCAGCTCAAGCTTATTGTTGGGGTTTGAACCCACGCCCTTCGGCATGCGAACCTACCGAGCTAACCACTGAGCCATCATCGCTACATAATACACTACAATCTCTACATAGTTTTCACTTGTTGGCAGTTCCCATGACTGCTTATATTTTCATTACTAAATAGCCTTTAATTATTACTAATAGAAATATTTCCCGAAAGGCACAAGCAGCCTGCAGCTCACGAACAAAACAATTTCTTCTAAACTGCATCTTCGCCGCCAGACGAGCTAGCGGAAAACGAAAGGCCATTAACATATAAAACCAGTCTAAAAATGCATCTCGTTTTCGATAATTACCTAATCATTGCAATAATCAGACAACCCAATGACTCGTTCGCTATGATCGTGTCAGGAAATACCAACGACACCAAGTCTCCGGTGATATATTAACATATTTATAGCACGTGTTCTAGAGACAGCATTGGGAAAGCATGACTTAGTTAACGTAATTCAGCATGCCGTGAACCACTGCCGGATCTACAAAAATAATCATTACAGATACAGGTACCATTTGTTTGTACTCGCGTAATCACACTAAACCTGCCTTACTAATATTATAAATGTGAAAGTTTGTTATGTTTGGATGTTTATTACCCAATCACACAAAAACGGCTGAACGGATTTGGATGAAATTTGCTGTGGAGGTAACTGATATCCTAGATAACAACATAGGCTATTATTTATCCCGAAAAAACGTAGTGTTCATGTGGGATAAGCGGGTTACACCGCGGGAGGCAGCTAGTGAAACATATGAAGAAACTGAAAGTAAAAAGACCGGTTCTTCTCTCAGACTATGCAATTTAAAGTTCACTCAAGATGTAATCTAGACGTTTGTGGCAATCTACGAAATACTTTAATCGACGTGACGGCGTATTCGCTTTGTCTGGTGCACGGGTCTTCAATTATATTTTGAGCATTACAAAATTTTAATAAGATAGTTTGAATGTTTTATTGGATTATTTGGCAGTAGTAGCTTTGTTTCTTAAGTGTGGATTCAGTTCCCATCCTAAACAAACGCACGTGAGACGAACACAGACATTAGTTCTGTGTATATTCGTTGCCGCGGTGGTGCCGACGTAAAAATAGTACCCCTCTCTACCCGTGGTTGCCGTAAGAGTCGGCTAAGGGATGTAATCCGGAAGATGGGCCGCAGTGTCTTCCTTGAACAATCACACCTAACTGCGCTCGCCAACCCGCATGCCAAGCGTGGCGAGTATTGGCAAAACCCCCCCAGGAGTAGGCCTATGTCCAGCAGTCCTATGGCTGATGTTGTGTGTGATGTGATATGTGTTGTGATATGTGTTGTGATTTTTAATGGTTCACAGGCTCACCTGATGTTAAGTGACGGTGTGGTCGAAGATGATAAATCACACCTAGCCTGGAATAGAACTGGCTCTCAAGTGAGGCTGCCGGATCACACTAGTAGCTTTTTGGCGGCAGATTTTCAACTTGAGGGTGGTAGCTAGCCAGCCGAGAACTAGAAAATACCCTACCACCACGCTATGGTTTCCTCAGGTTTTATGTAAAAGTTATGAGTCGAATGAGATGCTATCCTGTTGGTAAGAGATAACGCCTGTCCATGACCATTACAGCGATACACAGAACTTTGTGTATCAAAACAAAGTCCAGGACATCGCTCTTTGGCACCCATCACTTTGAGACATTCGATGGTCAGTCTCAATAGCCATGTGATTTCGCTAACTGTAAAAAAAAAAAAAAATATCCTTTATTTACTCTGACCATTCAGAAAAAATGATTAATTCTTAATATTAAACTAATCAGCTACCCGGTCAGGCTGTCTTGCGACATAGGCCTCCTCTAGCTCTCTCCATTGGTCGCGATCCAGTGCAACTGGATCGCTAACTGTAAAACCCTTTAAACCGAAACACGGTATTATTTATAAATTACAGTTTGGCAGGAGAATGTTTGAGAATTGTGTCGACACTTAGCCAACCTCCTGCTAAGAAGTAAGCACCACCTACTAAAATGCCTTGTGTGCCTTAATGTCACGAGTGAATTGGTATATTCATATGCGTGCTCCATCTTAGACCGCACTTTCGCTTAACATCAGGCGAAATGGCGGTCAAACGCAAGCCTATTAGTAATTTAAAAAACCTTTATAATAGAGTAATGTTTAAAAATAAACAGACTAAGTTAATGACTATTTTAGGGTTTCGTACTCAAAAGGTAAAACGGGACCCTATTACTAAGATTCCGCTGTCCAACCGTCTGTCTGTCGGTCTGTCTATCCACCCGTCACCAGGCTGTATTTCATGAACCGTGATAGTTAGACAGTTGAATTTTTTACAAATGATGTATTTCTGTTGCCGCTATAACAACAAATAAAAAAAACAGAATAAAAAAATATATTTAAGGGCTCCCAATGCTCCCATACAACAGACATGTTTTTTTTTTGCCGTTTTTATAGATAATGGTACGGAACCCTTCGTGCGCGAGTCCGACTCGGACTTGGCCGGTTTTTTTAGTGTACGTCATTTCCCTCTTTCTCTCCACATAAACGATTATTATTAAACCCTTTAGGTACAAAACCTTGGTAAATCTTTGTGAAACGCTCGTACTTTATTAATAAACACAGGAAAAACCTTATTTGTTGGAAATTCAGAAATATTAATAATTAATTACGTACCTATACTACATAAGTACATATACCAACTTTAAAATTCACAATTCGAAATGTTTAAAAATAGTTTTTATGACTGGCATAAAATAGTTGTATCGTTAAAACTTATCTTTTTATGAAAAAAATACGGATTTATTCATCAACATTAGAATCAGTGTGTTTATAAACCATGTTTGCTGGACGTGCGCTTCTCCCAAGATGCACCACTAAGCTTAACATTTTGTACTGTCACTGAATTAAGTCTCATGAAATAATTGTACTAAAATTTTAAGTATGTAAGGGTATCTGTGAGAAATTTTTTTTAAACAAAAACCTCTTCTTATTGTGAGAAGAGTACAGCGAAGGGGGGTTTAGCAGAATTCACAAATCTTCATGAGCGTTGAGAACTATTAGACTTGCTAGTTTCTTTACGAAGATTTTTTTCACTATTCGAATCTAGCTGCCGCTTGTGCATAGCGAAGCTGAAGCGGTACTAAAGCGGATAGGGGGAAAGCGTGGTAGCTCTGCTTAGAATGGACAAAACGCGCTCAAATTCTTCCTATTTCCTTTTTCTTCTTATTTCCTTCGTATTTATATACAAACATATATTTTGAAAATGTTAATGGCATACGGTATAGAAAAATTTAGTTTTATTGTTATACAAAGAATGATGACTTTCCGTGCAGTCACCATCATCATCATCAGCCGTAGGACGTCCACTGCTGGGTTTAGGCCTCTCCCATTGATTTCCATAAAGACCGGTTGGAAGCGGCTCGCATCCAGTCTGTCCACCTTGTGGGTGGACGTCCTACGCTGCGCTTGCCGGTTCGTGGTCTCCACACCAGAACTTTGCAGCTCATCGGCCATTAGTTCTGCGTGCTATGTGCCCTGCCCACTGCCACTTCAACTTGCTAATCCGCTGAGCTATGTCGGCTACTTTAGTTCGTCTACGGATCTCCTCATTTCTGATTCGATCTCGTAGGGAAACTTCGAGCTTAGCCCTCTCCATAGCTCGTTGTGCTAATTTAAGCTTACTTAAAAGGGCACATAGTCAGAGACCACGTTTCAGCGCCATAAGTCATCACTGGTAACATACACTGGTGGAAGACTGTCGACTTGAGGCACTGAGGTAATTCGGTTGAGAAAACGCTGCCCAGCCGAGTTGGATTCGGCGAATGACGTGCGGTATTTACGCGTATCATTTATATTTTTAGAGGTTACTTTGGGTTTTTTTTTTGTTAAGAACACTGCAAGTAAGTTTCTAAATGGTATAATCACATCATCAGCCATGGGACGTCCACTGTTGGACATAGGCCTCCTCCTGGGGGGGTTTTGCCAATACTCGCCACGCTTGGCAGGCGGGTTGGCGAGCGCAGTTAAGTGTGATTGCTCAAGGAAGACGCTGCTGCCCATCTTCCGGATGACATCCCTTAACCGACTCTTACGGCAACCACGGGTACAGATGGTGGGGTACTATTCTTACGCCGGCACCACCACGGCAGAATGGTATAATATATAGAGTGAATCCTTAAATATCCTTAATATTAACCTTAATATTTTTGCATTTTCCATTTTTTTTAGGTTCCATTACTTCGCAACCGACACGATAGAGGCTTAAAAAGGACAGGAGTGCGTGTCATTGAATTTCCACTTTGAGATCGGTAGTCAAGTGGTCTTCTACTTAGGCAGCCGCTACTTTAGTAAAATAGTACGTGGATGACCGAGCTTTGCTCGGCTGAAAACACGAATAAATCGACGTTTTCTAAAATGAAACCTAGCTAGATCGATTTATTGCCACCGAAACCCCCTGCATACTAGATTTTATGAAAATCGTTGGAGCCGTTTCCGAGATACAGATTATATATATACAAGAATTGCTCGTTTATAGGTATTGGATTTAAGTTAGCTTATAGACAAATAACCTATATTAGTAATTCGATCTAGAAATACGTAAGGTTTTGCAAACAGACCAGCATAACACCAGGTACAGGCAAAAGCAACATACTTATCTCCGATTGGATAATAATATTGAGCAAGCTTCAGAGTGAGTTTGTAGCCAAAGAAAGCCGACCTAGGTCCCAATAAAACATTTCTTGCTATTGCATGATGCATTAATACATAAATAAATCTTTATGTATTTCCTTTCACTTCTTAATAACTTCTGTTACGTGTCATTTAACATATAAAAAAGAGTGCTTTTATTTATATTACTAGCTGTGCCCCGCGGTCGATGCCTACGTCATAGTAGCTTTATGCATGCAAAGTCTCAGCCCGATCGGTTTAAAATTGACAAAGTTTCATACAAAGTTTCATCCCCTATTTTATCCCCTTGGGGATAGAATTAATCAAAAGCTTTCTTAGCGGATGCCTACATCTACATCTACCTGCATGCCAAATTTCAGCCCAATCCGTCCAGTGGTTTGGGCTGTGCGTTGATAGATCACTGTGTCAGTCAGTCAGTCAGTCAGTCAGTCAGTCAGTCAGTCAGTCAGTCAGTCAGTCAGTCAGTCAGTCAGTCAGTCAGTCAGTCAGTCAGTCAGTCAGTCAGTCAGTCAGTCAGTCAGTCAGTCACAATTATGATAAAGTTTTTTTTTTACATAAGTATAAACTGTCCCACTGCTATGCGTGAGCTTTTTTTATGTTACAGTAATGTGACAAACTGATAGTAAGGGATAACGTCTGTCTATGACCATTGCAGAGATAGACAGAACTTTGAATAGCAAAACAACAGGGCATCGCTGCTTTGGCGCTCATTACTTTGAGACTTTCGATGGTTAGTCAAATACAAATACAAATATTTTATTGATAACACCAATGTTAAAAGTCAATTTCGTAATATCATTACATTGAGATTTAGAACACTGATTACATGTCAATGGAATAAAAACAAAATGTCAAAGTATATAAACATGTCAATATAAAAATATTGTCAATATAATAATACTGCCAATATAAAATATGTCAATATAAAAATACGTCGGCATAAAAATATGCCAATATAAAAAAATATTGTCCATATAATAAAATGTCCAGAAATTACTTACTAGTAATTTAATAATCTTTTAACTTGAAATATTCATCAATGTCATAAAACATTGTCTCTAGCAGCCAAGATCTTAACTTGGTTCTAAAGCACGCGGTGGAAGGTGCATCCCGGACGGAGGCTGGTACACGGTTGTAGACCGCGGGGCCCAGAATGTATACTGACCTATCCGACTTGACGAGCCGGTGCGACGGTGTTACAAGCTGGTCTTTCTTTTTAACGCCCCTACGTTTAAATTTATCAATGTTCGTGTGGGTGAATGGGGCTACCTGGTAAATAAGTTCACACGGCAACGGTAGTATCTTAAGATCTCTAAAAAGCTCCACGCATGAGACGTCGTCCTGAACCCCACAGATGGCACGAACGGCTCTCTTCTAGTCTAGTCTCAACAGCCCTGTAATTTCGCTAGCTGCAGTGCCCTTCAAACCGGAATAGTTATGTTAACACACTACTGCTTGGCGGCAGAATCGATCTACCACCAAACTTCACATATCTTTGAGATCTTTTTTAAGAACTCTCGGAGAACGAAAGAGTTGCATGCCGTGGGATTCAAACAAAGGACCTCCAGATTGGAAGGCAATCGGTCTCCTAATTAAACTGCCAAAACTCAGTAGATGTATAGGTATTATGGTTTTTCGTTTTCTTACTTAACACTACTAAAATTACTTTAAATTATTATAAGTAATGTCTATGTTTGTTCCACATCCAAGCATGGTGGCAGGGTACTTTCTAGTACTCGGCTGGCTAGCTACCACCCTCAAGTTGAAAATCTGCCGCCAAGCATCTAACGGTGTGTTTCGCCAGTGTCACTTGAGAGCCAGTTCTATTCCAGGCTAGGTATGTTTACCATCTTCGACCACACCGTCACTTAACATCAGGATGTGGTCAAAACACCTACCCTGTCAACCATAAAAAAAATCCGTCTAGCCTTTATATTGTGAAGGAGTGACAAACATTCAGACAAACTTTTGCTTATATAATACTAGCGACCCACCCCGGCTTCGCACGGGTAGTAGAGCATATTAGGCCTACATGTTTTGTCTGTCTTAGGGCTGATCTGTTTATATTTCAACCAATTTACACATATTATATACCTGAACCTTCCTTATGAATCAATGTATCTATTGGTGAAACTCGCATGACAATCCGTTCAAAAGTTTTTAAGTTTATCGCAAACAGACAGACAGATGGACAGACAGACAGACGCGGCGGTCGACTTTGTTTCATAATACGAATATGTAGTGATAAGAGTGATCACTGCTAGACAACAGGCTAAACTATTATTGTTCTTAGAAAACGATACTTTTTTTACTCAAAGCAAAGTCAAATAAATGTAACTTTCGTAACCCTCTTCCTGTAACCATAATGTAAAACCGATCGTTGCAACAGAAATACGGTGTAATAACAGCGGATGCCGACAAACAGGTGACGAGATAAAACTAACTACGTACATCCTTATATACAAAGAAGACAAGTTATTACATCTCATTAACCTTATCTGTTTCTCTTAAGTCTTGAGCATCGACGTAAGGTCTCCTGTCTATCGGTTTTCTACCGGATAAATTTTGGGGATTGTGCCTTGGAGTTGCACGACTTGGTTCTCCAGCCCCTTTTAAACAAACCAATAACTCGACCAAAGCGTCACCCGTACATGGTGGACGTTCCCCATGTGCGCACTAAGCGCGATGTGGAACTCTTTGATGGAGTCTGTTTCCCGAAAAGTACAATATGAATGTCTTTAAATCAAGAGTAAACAGGTTCCTTCTAGGTAAGTGTGTTCCATCCTAGACCATATCGTTGCTTAAAATTAAGCAGAATGTGGTCAAATGCGAACCTATACCGTAATTAAAAAAATGTGTAATGAGACGAACGAAATGCTTTTCTGATGGTAAAACGAAACGTCTGTCCAAAACCATTGTGCAGTTGCTTTGGCGCTCATTACTTTGGGACATTTTATGGTCAGTCAGTAGTAAAAAGCCCTGTATCTTACTACCTATAGTATCCTTCATACTGGATCTTAATTTTTTTTGCACACTACTGCTTGGCGGCAGAATACCTGGTACTGCAGTGGTACCTACCAAGACGTCCTCCTGCTAAAGAGATCTACCACCAAGTGATGTAGGTAATATAAGGAATAAGCTATTCTTTCTTCCTTTCTTTTTTTCTTTCTTTCTTTATGTAAGTAGTACCTGGTTGACCGAGCATTGCTCGGCTGAAAACATGGATAAAACGACGTTTTCTGAAAATGAAACCTAGCTAGATCGATTTTTCGCCCCGAAACCCCCTGGATACAAAATTACATGAAAATCGTTGGAGCCGTTTCCGAGATTCAGAATATATATATATATATATACAAGAATTGCTCGTTTAAAGATATAGATATATTCTTAACACAAGTATAAAAGTGTTTTATCTATGAGTTTTGCTTATTTTGAATCTAGATAAATGCTTCGTGACAGAAAGGCAGCTAAAGTTATTTATTTATCTATTAACCGTACACCGTAATGTACACCGTGATTTTACCAGTGTTTTCCTGGATACAAAGTAGCCTATATATTGATCCAGATTATAAGCTGTCTGCATTCCAAATTACATCTAAACTCGTTTGGCCGTTACAGTGAAACAAACTTTCACATATATGAATACATATAATATTGAGTTATGGATATAATATTGAGTGACATAATATTCACAAAATAAACGTATGTTGTGAATGTTGGCCGAATTCTCTAAATATGTACAAAAGAGGAAAAAATATATTATAGTCATACTTGTTGAAGAATTCGGACACGTTCACTACCGCACGGGTCGGTTACCACATATTATTAAATCGGCTATAATTATGCAACGCGACTAGTTCCCCGCCTCTTACATCCGTATAATCTCACTGTGAACTCTAGAGAAACGTTACTACAGGGATTTTCCCCGACGCAATATGCAACTAAGCATCCTTTCCTAACATATATAAGAACCAAAGTCCTGACTCACTGACAGACAACGCACAGCCTAAACCGCTGGTCGTAGATATTTGGAGGATGTATTTGTCTTGATGCGTAGGGGTGTACTAAGAAAGGATTTTTGAAATTCAAACCTAAGTGGGTAAATTGGGTGAAAACGTTTGTATGAAAGTCTTTTGTTTTTTTAACTTACAGTTCTGAAAATTAGTATTTGGATAGTCCATTCAAAGATAAAAAAAAATGCGTTCAATATTTTTTGAAAGATTTGACTTAAGGGGGTGAAATTGGGGATGAAACTTTCTATGGGAAGTTATTTATTTTTGAAGCCATAGTGATGTAAATTGGTATTTATATAGGTTTTTTAAAATAAAATTATGCCACAATAATACTTTTTGCTAGGGTTAATTTAAAGGGGTGAAAACGGGGAAGAAAATTTGTTTCAGAACTTCTTTATTTCCGAAGTCACATTCGTAAAACCGGTAATTATCAGGCAAATATTACTTTAGAAAATGATATTTTAATTATTAAATATTATTCATATTCTACATACGTTTATATAACAAATATTTTTACCTGCGCCCCGCGTTGTCACCCGCTGCTTCCATGTCAACACTAAATTATTTCGGGACAAAAAGTAGTCTATGTTTTAATCCAGGGACTATCTCTATACCGGAATCATGTATACTCTACGATCTCTGACCACTACGCGGACGAAGTCGCGGGTAAAAGCTAGTATATAACATAAGCTATACATTTGATTAAGGATAAACAAAGTTGTTTCTGTAGAACATTTTTTGTCGATTTCAGTGTTGCACCCATATTAAAAGATGTTTATAATGTTGAGTGCATACCCTTTTCAACTTAGTACATTCTAAACTCATATGGGTATCGTGTGGGTTCAAACCCCAACAATGAGCTTGAGCTGCCGGTGAAGGAAAACATCATCACGAAACCATAGTTTGATGGTAAGATACTTTCTAGTACTCGGCTGGCTAGCTACCTCCCATCAATTTGAAAATCTATCTCCAAACCAATTTATGATACAGTTTTAAGAAAAGGTTAAACTTTGCCTCAAATGACCACAGCCTGGGCTCGAGCTGTTTAGAAATAATTGTTTTCTGCTTTGAGTTTTAATTCTCTTCCAGAACAATTTGTTAATCTGCCTTAAACATTTCTGTGCACAGTTGAAATTTTGGCTGGTGAAAGAGTGCTTCTATATGATGTGCACAAGTTCCTAAATAGTATGTCGAGTCATCTACATGTTTACGGACGGGATACATAGCAAAAGTAATTATTTTGACAAATTTTAATGTTTTAAGTAATAATTTTTTTAATGTAATAATTTGAAATGTGTACTAAATTTTAATTTATGTAAAAAACTAATTTGCATTTATATTTGTACAGAATTACGTTTAAATTACCGAGGTACATCAACATATTACCGTCTAGCCACCAACACCCGAAAGCTCACCCACACACAATTATTGTATGAAGATCGCACTCTGTGTGATTAATGCGTTCCTTTTTGTTATACACCTACGAATTGAGGAATGATTTTCCTTCCTCAATTTTCCTGCGGAGTAAAAACATTGGGTTCTGTAATATACGTGTTAATAGAAACTTAAAAGTCTTTAATATATTGTAGTCATAGTTCGAGCAAAGTAAGTAAAACGTCTTCGCGATAAAATAGGCGACACAAGTGGGAGAGGCGGTGCGGTGGGGGCAGAGGACGCAGTTAGCACGTCATGCGACTCACGTTGTTATTGTTTTATTATGTAAGCAGGTTAAAATTTAGTAGGTTAGTAACTTTTTAATAAAAAGGTATAACAAGTCACGTGTGTCTTATAGATTTTATGTCGAAGCTACGAACAAAAAAGATCGATCGAAGATTTGTTCGTAGATGCGATGTCGACATCCCTACACGCGCCTAGCGCTAAACTTGCGTGAGTCAACGCTAATAGGGAAGTTCTACTTTATCGGGGTCGCGAGCTCTAAGTAACTTTAGTGCACAAGTAGCCAGTCTGATTATTGTCCAACTGTGGCATAAAAAGGAATACTGAGTTTGAGCCTGTCTATAAAATATCATCTCTGTTGTGATTGCCCTTAATAAATAATTTGTACATAGAAGGTTGTGACGAAACTCCATAGCCGGACTCAAATCCTCACCACAAGCACTATGCTTACGACATCTATACCGTTTACGACGGTTACACACTAAAAGTATTCACGAAAATAAAAAAATAAAAATATCGGACGCTGTCACAACCAATATATGACTTTTCACTAATCATCGCGCAAGGATGACAACATTGGGCAATTTACTATGCAATAAACTTTGAACTATAAAGTATGAAATAATTAATTAAATTTGATGATAATCAATACGTTTGCATACATTAAAATGGAGTTATGAATAGTAGTTATGCATGAAAAGTAATATTGTGCATTCAATTCATCTCAGTGGCTCAAGTCAAAGTATTTTATTAAAAAATATTAGGTACAAGTCACTTTTTGAATACATGGAAAACCCTTGTATAATTATACAAAATAACAAAATAATAAAAATATCTAAATACTATATCCAATAATAATAAATTATTAATAATAACAACTTTCAATATTTTTTTTATTAATTCATTAATGTCATAAAACTTTGCTCGATAAGACAGTGTTTCAGTTTATAATTCTTCTGTTCGTATGTCACGTCACTAAACATCTCCTAAACGGCTCGACAGAATTTGCTGTTTTTTTTGTGTGTGTTTGTGTCCCTGGATGGATTAAATTTACAATCGAACCTGCTAACCAGTTCTACAATTGTATACCGGGTCAGAAGTACCGGGGAATTCAACTTGTTATGTATAAAACTCGCTGATAAGATAGATGGTCATCAAGCAAGCGTGCCTTCTTATGGTAAGAAATCACCACCGCCTTGAACAATTGATCAACAATAGTAAACAACAATATTATGTAATAATAATAAAACAACATATTTAACACGCCAAAACAAAACACCGATACAATATCAATATTATAAAAGATAAGTTCATTCTAGATCATGTGAAAAAAAATGGCGATTACTAATCAGGCGAATTTCATAACAGGAACGCACCCTCTTAGCACCTTGCTTTTGTCATCGCTTTCGAGGAATATTCTGCTTTTTTTACACGCGGTGTGGTCCGTGCTTTCCTTAGTTCACTAGAATGGAAGGTCAGATTCCGAAATCTGCCCACCCGCAATACCAAAGGTCTTTTTTATACGACTGCCATAAAAAGGAGTGTAATGTTTTCAGGGTTTATGTACCTATGTGTATAAGTTTATTTCCGAATCAACCCTGATTTTAAACTGCTGGGTGTGGGCCTCTTATTGTGAGAAGGGTAAGGTCAAAGCCCACTACGCTGGTTAAGTGCGGTTTTTTAAGAACGTGTAAGTTTTCTTATGATGTTTTCCTTTACCTTTTGAAATCATCAGCAATTACGCACATAACTTAGAAAAGGAGGTGCGCCGTGGGATTCGTACCCAGAACCTCCAGATTGGCAGCCTGACACTGCCTCAACAACACTAGTGAAACGGCCGAAACAAATTTCTTAATTCAACAATAACTAATGATTTCCTAAACAGATTTCGATGTATAATGGTATTGTTACAATCCTTACATCATCTCGAGTAACAAAGGATACAATTTTATTGAAAAAAAAATCTTTATTGTTGGGCATTCGTTTTTTTTTAATGTAATAATAAAGGCTCGAACGAGACGCTCTCCTGATGGTAAGAGATAACACCTCTTCATAACCATTGCAGCGATACACAGAACTTTGAGTAGTAAAACTTAGTCCAACGCATCGCTGCTTTGGCACTCATTACTTTGAGATATGAAGGGTAGTCTCAACAGCCCAGTAATTTCGCTAGCTGCAGTACCCTTCAAACTAGAACACAGTAATGTTTTCACACTACTGCTTGGCGGCAGAATATCCGATACTGCGGTGATACCTACCTAAACAACCTCCTGCTAAGGAGATCAACCACCGAGTAAAGTTTTGTTAATTAAGCTTGTTTGTACAAATTATAAGAAAAACGAAATGTTCTGCTGACAGAGGTTTGTACGTGACCTTTGCAGCGAAAGTTTTTCTGTCTAATCTAAGCACCTATTATTTTTGTAATACGTTTTGTTTTTGAAGACAACAATTCGTTTTGACAAATTTGGCAAGGTTCTGTTAAATCTATCATGTTGAAATTTCCGTTTAAGGATTTAGAGTTTCTTCATGCAAGCAAAGTTCTGATTTTTCTGATAGCAGATGAGTCATCTCGAACACTCTTGGGGTCACGCAAGCGAATGCCAAATGAAGTTTATTGTGTAACTGAATTTTACACTCGATCCAATTAGGTGTTCAAAGTCGTTCTGGCGCAATCCATGTATTTTGAAATGCTCAAAAAATAGTTTCGTTACGTACGAATATTCTCTAAAATAGCCCGACTGATCACAGATGACTTCGCATTAATATCATAAATCGTAAATATGTAGCCGCTGTCGTAACAACTAATCAAAACCAAAGTTGTGAAAATAAGTACTCGTACACGTTGTCTGGTACACGAGAGGTTAGTAAAGTCAAACCTGCTCGTGAATTTCAAACAAAAGCGGTAAGAGCTCAGAATTGATTCCACATTCTTATAATTATGGTAACTCGTCTTCCCATAAATACAATGTCGATTATTTTTTATCGTTGACAAGCTAAGTGTTTGACCACTGCTCACCTGATGTTAAGTTATGGTGTAGTCGAAGATGTTGAACACACCTAGCCTGCAATTGAACTGGCTCTCAACTGAGGTTCCCAGAACGGTGCTTGGTGAGAGATTTTCAACGTGAAGTAGCTAGACTAGCTACTAGTAGCTAGCCATCTGAGTACTAGGAAGTACTTTACCACCATGCTGTGGTTTTCTCACGATGTTTTCCTTCAACGGCAGCTCAAGTTCATTGTTGCGATTAGAACCCACGCTCTTCAGCGTAAATGTAATGAAGATGACAATAATGTCAAGATCCCTCACTCTACAGTACCGTAACCACAACGGACCATTGGCCCTGCCCCACTGCCAAGTAAACTAAAGGTTTTGCACAAAACTTAATTTTTTGTAGCACTCTTTGTAGCTATCTTTATATTGGGCTATTTTCCATGCAATTTTTTTTAATTTTTTTTTTCTTATTTTTCTCTCTACTTAGGGTTCTAAGGGATAAAACTGAACCCTTATAGGATCTTTGTTGTCCGTCTGTCTGTCAAGTCCTTTTTTTTCAGGAACGCGTATTATCAAGCTGAAATTAATATCAAATACTCAGTAAGTCTCTACTGTCCCTTGGAGCTGTGAAAAAATTAAACTTCTAACAACGCAATCAAAAGATACAGCCGTTTATGCTGCAAATTTTCGACACTTGCAAGGGAATCAAAACTTTCAGGGTACTTCCCATGAACTCAGAATCTTGAAATTTGGTACGAAGCAACGTCTTATAGCACAGATAAAGGGAAAATTGCGAAATACCTACAGGTTTGTACGGAACCCTCGGTGCGCGAGTCCAACTCGCACTTGGCCGGTTTTTTCTTCTTTTGTCAATTTCATTTGAACTTAGAAATAAGGAAGCAGACAAGCACACGATAAGCAGTCTTCTTAATGATAAAATATAAATTCTCAAGTTTAAAGGGTCGCGCTTCCTTTTCTATTTCAATAGTTCTGATCTTGTAGTTTTAGAAACACGTATAATATCAATTTTTTTAAGATTTGAATGAAAATAAATGACTGACACAGAATATGTAAAATCAATCAAATCCAGTCTTGCTTTTAACTAAACTAATCAAACAGCTTAGTTTCTAGAGTTTAAAGACAAAAGCAATCCCGACTAAAACCTTTACGTTGTGTAGTGAAGTATGACGGACCGAGATATAACTATAAGTCACTCGACCCTGCTTCGCCCCCGCCGGAGTGACGTCACGCCTTGCTAATCTGGTCTCCGTAGCCTACATTAGTCTAGATATTATTTCACAATTCGATATAGTCGACCCGCCACGCCCGCCGTCGCTAATTGAGGGTCTAGGACGTAAGTTTTTGCACGAATCTGATAATTTTAAATCACAATTATGAACACAATTTTTTATACTTACACGTATTTAATTTATAATTTTGTAGCAATTCGGTTGAAAGAGTAAACTATAAATTACGATGATACAATCATGAGAGTCGGTTCATTTAGAATCTACTTGTAATTTAAAAATATGTTTTACTAACTGCGCCCCGCGGTTTTACCCGCGTGGTATTGGATGATGATGTTCTACATATCTACATGCATAATTTTATCCAGATCCGTTCAGCAGTTCTGGCGTGATTGAGTAACAAACATCCATCCACCCATCCAAAATAGGAATCAGATATGTGACTTATGTACCTACTTTTTTTAATATACTTTTTAGAACACTCAGTTACAGGATAAACATATATGCTATGACTTCAGTACTTCAACATTACCAAAATGTCATCCCTACAGGTTTTTATATAAAAGGAATGAGTCGAACGAGACGCATGTAGTAATGCATGCCATGACCATTGCAGCAATACACAGAACTTTGAGTAAAAAAACAAAGCCTAGGGCATCGCTGCTTTGACGCTCATTATTTTGAGACTGGCGATGGTTAATCTCAACATCCCTGTAATTTCGCAAGCTGTAGTACCCCCTAAACCCCGACACAGTCATCATTATCATCATCATCAACCAGGCGGGTTGGCGAGCGCAGTTAGGTGTGATTGTTCAAGGAAGACGCTGCTGCCCATCTTCCGGATTACATCCCTTAGCCGACTCTTACGGCAACCACGGGTTGAGAGGTTGGGGTACTATTCTTACGCCAGCACCACCACGACGAACACAGTAATTTTTACATACTATTGCTTCATCATCATCATCATCAGCCGTAGGACGTCCACTGCTGGAGATAGGCCTCTCCCATTGATTTCCATAAAGACCGGTTGGAAGCGCATTCTTAATACAACGTCAAATCGGACATCAGTGAATGTTAAGAAGTAAAGTTTCGTCGTCTGAGGTCTTGTTTTGTATTCGTTTTATCACACTGACTGTTTGCGTGACCACACCCTGTTATGATGTTAGGCAACATTACATTCTCTAAGACGAAGCACGTCGAACGACGAAGGAAGAAACTTGTTCATTTGTTTGTTCCGTTCAGTCAAAAAATTTTTTTGGTATGGGTCACAAATATCTTTCACCAACACGGTCAAATTCAACATGCCACTGACCTGATGCAGGAAATACGCCAGACTGAACGAGCAGTAACCAAAGGCTGCGGAGCAACATTCTCTTCTTATTTATAAAACAATTCAGGCGATTGTTTTCCTGTTTAATTGCCATTTAAATCGTGTTGACGTAAATAATCACCGATTACTAATAAGATAAAAATAAACTAAATATTTTATAGAAAAGTATCTTTTTTTTTAAATTATAACATACAAATAACAACTTACAAAATGTAGAGTAGTATAGACTATTTAATTTATATATATATATATGTATATGTATGTATGCAATACTATGAGATGGCACCATGGAGCTGGTCTGATGATGGAGTCGGAACATCTTTTTTTAAAAATTCAAACACATTAACTCTGTCAAATATTTGATTGAAAAGAATATAATTGGAGGTTTGACAAGAACGCGGAAAAACTGGAGGTTTGACAAGAACGCGGAAAAGTCGTGTTGCCGCATTATATTATTTTCCAAATCTTGTGTTTATTCGAGTGTTTATATGTAAAAATAGTGATGTTTATGTTAAGATAAAACTAGTAGTTTAAATCTAAGTTACGGTCCAAGTCATACAAAATAAGTCAAGGTCACGTATGGTAATTTCCTAGTAGAGTTGTGTCGATTTTACTAGAAGCTTTAAAGGAGTTTCAGCAGCAACACGAAAGTTCATGTTACACCACGTTGTATCACTTTTCCATAATCACGCACTAACTTAAAACTACAATAATGGAACACCACTTCAAAAAAAATAGTTTTACGTTTAAGCGGCATCTCGCCTGATGTTAAGCGAAGATGCAGTCTACAATGTAGCATGCTTGCCTGGTTGATATCGATATATCGATTTTTATACATAAACGTTCGAAGAAACGCAAGTTTTGTTCGAGACACGTTTTTCCAGTTACCCACCAAAAAAATATTCTAATAACAAGACATCATTTAGCCATTTAAAAAAGAAAGTATTAATTTATCCTATCAGTTATCTGACTTCCATCACACAAGCTCTGCTTAGTTTGGGGTCAGATGGCGTTGTGTGTAATGTGTCCTATGATGATGTGATGATGATGATTTTGACACAATAAAATTTATTGGTTTTATAATTTATCTCATAAACAATGTTTATAGACATACAAGAAGGATTTATATCAATATTTTTTTATGTGAAGTAATGGATTTTATTTTTATACGAGTATTTAACTAAAACTTTACTGTTTCTAATTGTCTTATATAATTGGCATATTCTAAAGTTTTATTTAATTTAACTAATAACTTTTGGTAAAAAAGGTTAATTACTCTGAGCTAAATTTAGTACCTACAAAACCTCAGTATTAGTGTAAGCTCTGTTATCCACTCACGAGACGGCACGTGTGTCTGGCAAGTTTTCCAGTGTCTTTTTATTTACGGGTTGATTTAAATCACTTGATATAAATATCTCGCCGTGGCACCAATCCATTAATTTCTAAATGAAACGCGTACTACTTGTATTTCAGAAATTCTAAATTACAAACTATGTTTATTACGATAACTTAAACGTACACAAAATATTTTTATTAATTACGTCAAGGTAAATAAATAAAACTGATTTATTACGTCGAAGTAAATAAATAAAACTGATTTATAGTATTTTCATATATTCAATTCATGAAAGTCATACGGAAAAATTGTGTCGTTGCTTTGTATTATTTTCCGGAAGCTATTTTTTCGAATATATGTAAATGAACGTACTCTATTATGAAAAAGTAATACAATGTGCTAAGCACGCCTTTTTTTCTGGTGCACATAACAATGAATTTTTATTAGAGATTACGACTGTCACATATTTTAATTAATTTTTTCGTCTTATATTTAAAAGTGACACTGGCAAAATGCACAATATGTTGTGACAAAATTAAAGAAGATATACGGAAGCGGATCGCACCAGACCGGCAGCGGCTGCGTACAGTTAACAAGCGCATCGTGACAGGACACCATAATGACAATCATTACCGCCATCAGCAGTAATTCCCACCGCAACACCCGCAATTACACGTAAAGTCGCATAATTACGCATCATTAGAGATGTATCATTGCCAAACAAACGCATATTATCAACATTTAAAAAAATCGACACGCGCCCGTTGAACTCTTTTGTACTACAGTTCTTAGACTTCTTACTCGGGTGGTTTGAAATTAAATATTTGTATTTCAACAATCAATTCAGAATTCAGAAATCAATCAATTCTCAGGGCGTCCGACACTACGTTTGCTAATTCGCGGTTTCCACTCTAGAACATGTCTACCCCAGCAGTTATCGTTTCTGCGACAGATATGTCCAGTCGATTGCCACTTCAGCTTGCTATTACGCTGAGCTATGCCTGTGACTTTAGTTCTCTGGCGAATCTCTTCGTTCCGGATACGATGCCTCCTTCCCTCCTTCGATCACTGAGCTATCATCGCTACGAAATTGTATTTGGAGAGTTAGACCTTCACCTGGGTCACTCTACGGGTTGCCGTCCCTGCAACGCAATGGTCCCAGCACATCTATACAATTCAATGCTAAGAAGTTTCATCTCAACCACGCACAGATTACTCAACTCAACCACGATAAATAACTCTCACTAATTCAGTGTTTTAATAAATTTATCACTTAATATCACTAATAAATTACTAGTTACCGCAACATTGCAAATACCATAGTTTTTTATTTAAATTTTCAATGGCTTTCCATTAAACAGAAAACTTGTCTGAAGTTAAGCGGTGATACTGCCTACCATTGTCGCTTAAGTTGTTTCCTGCATCACTTGGTGTGTTTTATGTTTCACTCAGGGTGTTTTTTTGTATCTCTTGGTGTGCTTTGTGCATTGCTCGAGACTGTTTTGTGCCTCAATCAAGATATTTTTTTATATCATTCAAGATGTTTTGTACATTCTTGGAGTGTTTTTTGCATCACTTAGGATGTTTTGTGCATCACTTGGTGTAGTTTTTTGCATTAATTTGTTAATTTATTGCTGGAGAGTGTTTTGTGCTTCACTCGAGATATTTAGTAAATCATTTGGGATGTTTTATGCATTTTTGGAGTATTTTGTGCAACACTTAAAATATTTTGTGCAGCACTCTGAGTATTTTGTGTATCACTTAGGATGTTTTGTACATTCCTTGGATTATTCTGTGCGTCATTTTTTGTAATTTTTTGCATTGCTTAAGTGCTTGAGAGTATTTTGTGCTTCACTCGAGATATTTTGAAAATAACTCTGGATATTTTATGCCTTTTTGGAGTGTTTTGTGCAACACTTAACATATTTTGCGCATCACTTGGAGTGTTTTGTGTATCACTTAGGATTTTATGTGCATTACTTGGATTGTTTTTTGTATCACTTGGGGAGTTTTGTGCTTCACTCGAGGTGCTTTGTGCATCAATTAGGATGTTTGTACATGACATCTTCTTAAATTATTGTCGAATAAAGACGTGATATGATATTCATTGAATCGGATAGTGTTATGTCTAGTTTTGTATTCATATTAATAGCTTGATAATAAAGTTGAAGCCTCGACAAAACCAATGAATGACAAGATATTAATATGTGACTATAGGTAACAGCGAATGTGCAATTTGCTTGTGCAATATAGTTAGTAATTCCAACAGTTTATTGTAGAAGCTTGGACAAGAAACTCATTTGTGACGCGCGACAATCGCGCAACATTTCACGTCAATCAAACGTGCGCTTGCGACATGGCTTCTGTATTCAAATAACTGGCTAAGCAGCGATTATGCATACAACCTTACGTAGTTTTTATGTCGTTTATTATTTTTTTGTCTAAGTCTTATGTTGTTTTTTATAAATGTACTCCGCAGTTGTTTTGTAACATTCTGGAAATCTTTTTTTAATGTTTTATTTATGAGGGGCAGGCTAGGTGTTGACCACTGCTCACCTGATGGTAAGTGACGCTATAGTCAAGATGATAAATACGACTTGCCTGTAATGAGAACTGGTACTTTATATAACTTATGTTTGGATGTTTGTTACTCAATCATGCAAAAACGGCTGAACGGATTTAGAAGAAATTTGATGAAAAAATTTAAAGTTTCTATGACATTATCAAAAAACTTACTAAAAGACGTATTCATTTGAAATTTGGTATAGATGTGTCTTATGGAACATTATTCCGTAATAAAAGATATCCTTGATTTTAATCTAGGTGATAAAGTAGCGCCTGTCATGATGGATAAAACTATTGCTCTATTGTTACTTACACATGTTTAATTTGTCTCTAAACCCAATTCTTAAGTCAACGCAAGGAGTTTTGGCGGGAACGCGGTGAGCGTCGTGTCGCCCATTGTATTTCTTTCTAAAACTAGTGTTTTTTCGAGTTTTTATGCATAAAAATAGTGGTGTTTTATTTATAAAGTGCCGAATTACAAGCGCGAGTGTGGGAGAATGATATAATGTGGTAAACATGACTTTTCGTATTGCTTCCATAACTCCATCCAGAAGCTTATAGTAAAGTCGCCACTAATTTACTAAGGCATGACTTTATTTGACTGGGACCGACTGGACTTGATCAAGACTAGACTTTGACTATAACTATAGATGATAAAGAAGTTAAAAATGAAGACTTCTCACAAAATATAGAAACATTGAAACTGACAGAATGCACAGGGTGCGGTGCCAAGAAGAAAGAGAAAAAAAAAAGTCAACGCAAATGAAGTCGCGAGCGCAAGCTAGTGTATAATATTAGAAGATAGGTATACCTTGGTTTGGTTTGCATTTGTCCAAATTCGTGTCATTTTATTATTTCAATATCAATCTCATTGTGTTTCTCGAGCCATGAAGACTTTGTGACGTCATCGTCGCCGTACGTAGTCAGATCGCTCCAAGTGGAGCTGCTACAGTTTTCCGGCGTCGAATTACATTTAATTTAATAGAAAATGTATACATTAAATTGGAGCGTAATTTCGGATGTAATTTCATGCGTTATAAATGCGACCTTAAATTGAATGATAAGCATCCGGCGACTTGAGTTATTTTAAGCCACGTGAAATGATTTTTGTACAGGGTTAATATTCATTGATCCCCGATATAATAATGGCACCGCTGAATTTTTAAGTTTTTTATATTATTTATGTTTTTTTTTATGTTAAAACTATGAAAAAAAACTGAATAATAATAATAATAGATTCTATAGCGAAGAGTCTCGACCAACATCTTAAGAGGCTCTCGCTAGATGGCTGAGCCATGGATCAGATCCAAAAGGCAGTGATCCTTGACACGGCGCGCATTGTTAGGAAGTTCTTCTCTCTGCAGCCCTAACCACTGGCAGGTTGAACTCTGCTCCGCTGCCGGCGGTACTCTGTTTTTTAAGTTTTTTTATATTATTTATGTGTTTTATACAAATTTTACGTGAAAATTTAAAAATTAAATAACTATGAATAATAATGTATTTATTTGATTAAAAAATATTACTATAGCGAAGTTAGTAGGCATATACTTAAGACAGTAGAAAGAGCTGGAAGTAAAAGTCGTCGAAGGTATGAAGCGTGCCTTGCCGGGCGGTGGACTAGGAAAAGCTGATTAAGATGATATAGATAGCATGGTGGTAGGGTGCTTTCTAGTACTCTGCTGGCTATCTACCACCCTCAAGTTGAAAATCAGCCGCCAAGCACCTAACGGTGTGTTCCGGCAGCCTCACTTGAAAGCTACTTCCATTCTAGGCTAAGCGTGCTTTACCATCTTCGACCACACCGTTACTTAACATCAGGTAATTTGTGGTCAAACACTCAGCATGTTTACCATAAAAAAAGGAAACAGTCACTCGAGCAACAAATTTCACTATTTAACGATTCACAAAAAAATGCAATCAAACTTAATTACACTTCACCCTGTATAAATGTTTTACATACAAATGAGATCAAATGATATCATTTAATAACCTCATTACTATTCTCCGATCGCCATAATCTATTTTTTTGCGAGTTTACGGTGCTTAATCTGGTTGGCAAACAAAATTTTATTATTTATTCATTTAGAACGAACGAAATGAACCCTCTTCTATCGGACGGCTACAAGGTCTGAAAACTGATTATCTGAAAAACTTGAAGGAAACTGATTGCACTTCCATCGTACGATCCGCTAAGCAGTGGAATTTCCTGATGATTCCCATGCACCTTTAAGTCAGAAGTAAATTGGGTTCTTCTGAATAAGCATGCTTTATCGTAGACTACATCTTCACTCAACTATAAACACAATTTTAAAAAAAATTGCACAAAAAAAAGGTAGAAATTACTCGCGTTTGAGATGTCTGTAGATGGCGAATTGCTTACAATCAAGCGAATCGTCTGGTTTTTATCCGACTGTCAAAGAAGGGTTATGTTTTTCGCGCGTATCTTGTATGTATGTAAATTTCTTTATTACCTCGTATTTTCCAAACGGCAGAATAGATTACGACACTTAAGCTATTGTTAGTTTTGTCACAATAACCCAAGTGTCCTTAAAGGATGGTTTAAAAAAAATCAAGGTGATGAACTTTTGGAGCGAAATATCAATTAATAAAAAAAACTACTAAAGCTATCAAATAGGATATCTAAATAAAGGAAATTACAAAAATATGTTAAAATTATATAATGCCGTGGTGGTGCCGGCGAGAGAATAGTACTCCACCCTCTCTACCCGTGGTTGCCGTAAGAGTCGGCTAAGGGATGTAATCCGGAAGATGAGCAGCAGCGTCTTCCTTTAACAATCACACCTAACTGCGCTCGCCAACCCGCCTGCCAAGCGTGGCGAGTATTGGCAAAACCCCCCCAAGAGGAGGCCTACGTCCAGCAGTGGACGTTCTATGGCTGATGATGTGATTAAAAAAATCCTTTTCCCTTAATTATAGCTATTTTATTCGCAGTCGGGTTATAGATTTTAAAACTCTTTATCTTGTTGCTAATGTTCCTATAAATGACTATCATATTTATTTATATAAGTATCTAAATACTTTATTTATACCTCGGATCTGACTCAGTAGATCACGCGACGCCTGTTTGCCTGTTTGTTCTTTTTTGTAAATTGTAACAGCATTGACTTGATTTTCTTTATTTTGACATTTTATAAGGTTGTCTTATTGAATTGTTGATATTTATTGAAAGGTGAGCTTCGTTGCGCCTATAAGTTGCCTTCACAAGTTGCGGAAGCGAGGGCAGTCGGCGACTGCAGTTATGCTACAGTATTGACGGCAGTGAAGAAACTTCTGTGACTTGCTAGTACCTACATTGTCTTTGACTCAAAACAACAGATGCGGCATCTTTGTACAGATTGTGATCGATTCAAAACGCATCCTCAATATGAGGTTGAATCAAAATACGTGTACTAATTGTGGACTATTACAGACAAATGTTCACTGTATGGTAACGCATGCACACATATTGTTTTAGATGTAACCACAATCTGCCACTATTCGCAAAAAATAATAATGTGATGTCTAATTTGGTCCATGCGGGATTACTCATCTATCTAATCTATCTTATCTAATCTTATACCTTTAAACGAGCAATTCTTGTATATATGTATGCATATATATAATCTATAATAATCTGAATCTCGGAAACGGCTCCAACGATTTTCATGAAATTTTGTATGCATGGGCGCGGGGGTGGGGGCGGGTAGTGTAGTCAGGAATATTCCAGCACGCATAGCTTACTGCGAAATGTGTCAAAAGCACGTCAGTTCCCATAATCACATTTGTAGATTCTTAACTTGAGTCTAAGCATGTATGTAATCTTACTATGCTTATAATGCTTCTGGATTGTATCCTATAACGTTACATATCTTTTGTATAATATATTTCACGCCTTAAAAAATAAAAATAATTAAATAAATTAGTATTATTTATTAGTGTTTTTTTAAGAATTTTATTGAAGTATTTTACAATATAACTAGAGTGAAAAGTCACCATTATTTACGAATTTTCATACTATTATCCGATCAATAAGATAAAAAAATAATTCCTTTGATTATTACTCACAGCTAGTCTATCATAGGTCGAAATAATATTAAGAGCGAAAGTAAATAAAAAATATATAATTTCATTTGATGATATACGACGAATTCGATAAAGTCTGCACATGGTATATTTTGTAATCCGATAGTTTTCGTGTAGTAATACATTAAATAAACAGTATGAATCATGTTTATGTTTGTTCTGTGAAAAAAAAAACTATTAATTATTTATCTGCTTTCTATAGTAAAAGCTTCGCTTTGTTTGGGTCTAGATGGCGCTGTGTGAAATATCCTGGGATATTTATTAGGCAGTAAAAAATGTTGCAGATGAAAAATGTTGTTGGTCTCCTGGTACAGCCACACTGTGGTTGGTGCTAGAGGCAGGTTTCGAAAGCACGCTCGTCGAAACAGATATAATCCTAATGACGTAAGAACGATTCGTCGCTTCAAGGAATTAACTAAACTGGCTCTGCATTATTTAAATTACCGTCATAAAATATATACCCGCAATTCTAATCTAACTGTATAGATTGTAGGGAATAAAATTTTTTTTTTTTTTTATTTATAGTTGACAAACTTGGTATTTGACCACAGCTCATCTGATGTTAAGTGACGGTGTGGTCGAAGATGTTAAAGCACACCTGGCCGGTAATGGAACTGGCTCTCAAGTGAGGCTGCCGGAACATACTGTTAGGTGCTTGGCGGCAGATTTTCAACTTAAAGGTGGTAGCTAGCCTATAGAAATGGTTTGCTAAATTTGCATTCTTATTTGACCAATTCATTACACTGCCGATCGCACAAATGTTAAATCTCTACATAGAATCAAAGTTGCTTCCCACCATCTGTACGCTTGGATCCTTTAAACTTCGCAACGGATTTTTACGCGTCAATAGACAGAGTGATTCAAGAGGAAGGCTTATATGTATAATATATGCATATGTACTACATTAGTATCTATATTGCACCCGTGCGAAACCGGCGCGGGTCGCTAGTAACATACAAAGTAATTTATCAACGTTTTGGAACTAAAAAAACTTAGTGATTTACGCGTTTGGTTATTACTTGGCAAGGTGTGGGATCAAATCCAAACGCGAGCTTCAGTGATGGCGTACGTACTTTATAGTTCTCGACTGGTTAGCTACCACACTTAAGTATAAAGTATTTCAAGCACCTAATGGTGTGTTCCAAGAGCCACACTTAAGAGCCAGTTCCATCCCAGGATAGGTGTGTTTACCATCTTCGACCACACTGTCACTTAACATAATCTAGCATAACATCCAAGTCAGCCCTGTTTTTATGAACTGGCCCACTGCTGGGCGTGGGTCTCTTCTCATTGTGAGAAAGATAAGGCCATAGTCCACCACGCTGGCCAAGTGCGGGTTGGCAGTTCATCATCATCATCAGCCTTTTGCTGTCCACTGCTGAACGTAGGCCTCTCCTAATGCACGCCACTGAGCTCGGTCGACAGTTCATACTTCGGTTGGGTTGGCAGTTCATACATCTTCGATAACTTTTTTTTAAAACTATCAGACATGTCACCTCACGATGTTTTCCTTCACCATTTTGAAGTTATCGTCAATACGCACACATCCTAGAAAAGACGTGCCATATGGGATTTGAACCCAGGACCTTCTGAATGGAAGTCAGACGGTCTCCCAACTAGGCCTGTGAACCATAAAAAAAGTAAATAAAAAAAGCGTAGCTAAATTTGTTACCAAGCTTTCAAGCTTATCAAAGCCAGTTTCTGCAATGCTTAATATTTTTAATATCGATCACGCTGTCGTTTAAGTATGTGAATATTTAACTAGTTAATTATAAAACATGAAAACTGTTATAGTACCTAATTATATCAACAAAAAGATCGTGAAAAATCTGGTGAACGAAAATATACCATGATGAAAAGTAACATAAAAGTATAGTGTAAAATTAATTCTCTAATACCATGAGAACATTTTTCAGTGATCGTACTTAGCTCATGCAATTAACAAAGTATTAACTAAGTGAGTTTTATATTCTTGCAAATATTCAAGGTGAGATGAAAAACTATGCCAGCCGTGTCAAGGAAATGTCACTGGCAACTGCGAAAATCAGCAAAATGACAGCAATTAGCTCTTAGTGTCGCAGCGCGTGCGTCTTCGCCTATCACTTGTAACCCGCAACATAAGCTTTGAAACATACATACGACCTGAGACCATTTCACTGACAAAGACAAAATTGTCAAGGTCACCAATTTGTTGCTATGACACCAATTTAAATGCGTAGATTACAGGAGCAAAGTTTATTTTCAAAAAGTAAATAAATAATTATTGTAGAGCATTTCACACAGAGCAATCTAGCCCCAAACTAAGCAAAGCTTGTACTATAAAATAACTGTATAACTGTAGCGATAATAGCTGAGTGGTTAGCGAGGTCGGTTCGCATGCCGAAAGGCGTGGGTTCAAACCCCAACAAACATGAACAACATGAGGAAACCATAGGATGATGGCAGGGTACTTTCTAGTACTCGGCTGGCTAGCTACCACCCTCAAAATCTGCTGCCAAGCATTTAACGGTGTGTTCCGGCAGCCTTACTTTAAAAAAAAAACCGACTTCATTCCAGTGGCCAAAACATGGCTAGGTTACATCGTATTATTACGGAGTTCTGGTGCCTACTTTCCGGTTTCATCGGTTCAAATCTGCCTTCATTGTGCGAACAGCTAGACAACAGAATTTGCTGCCCGAGTGGATGTACCCTAACAGATACAATCTGGGTGTCTTCAAGTCGCGAGTGAATCGGTTTTTTCTAAGCAACGCTCCACCGTAGACCGCATCTTCGCTTAACATCAGGCGACTTGGCGCTCAAACCTATTAGTAACTAAAAAAAAAAAAACTGCCACCAAGGGCGGGCAGGACAGTTGAAAGTATCAAGCTTTGCTAATTGGAATTATAAAACTACGAAAATCCTTGTTGGAGAAGGTATAATACTTTCAAATGTTTCACAATGTATATTTACACAAAAACTCATATGAATATGAAGGTTAGTTACCCTCTTAATTTAATTCTTTTTTTAAATTAATATCATCGGACGTTTCACAGAGAGCCATCTACCCAAACTAAGCAAAGCTTGTACTATGGAAACCAAATAACAGAATACTTTTTTTTTTTGTAACTTCTTATTTATAATATACACAGAGCATCCAGACAGAACAAACATTTATCGTCACATAAATGTTTATCCTGGTGGAAAGTGAACCCACTAAAGCTCTTGAAGATTATATACCAAACGAGCTAATAGGATAGTGTTAGCTTAATTTAGCAATCGTAAGAAGAATTTGAATAAATTAATGCAATAAAACTTGAGCCACATATCGCATCGTATTCGAATGAATTGTTATCATAAAGGATTTAGTAAGATTGAAAATAGATTTTTATTCGTACAAAAACCTCCGCACATTAATAATTATGGACTAGGTCTAAGTCCTAAGTCTATTACAGAATTAAATCCTACCGAATTTAAAAAAACAATTAAATTTTTTGTAAAAGCAATCCTTTTTACAAATTATATGAATATATGTCAATGAAGTTCTCGGAAACTTGATTTATGTGTAACACTTAAACGGAGCCTGCACTGTAAACAGAAGTATGTTCATTGGAGTTAACTTATTAATTAATTATATAGATTCATTCATTAAAGTGTAATTGTAAGATTATTATTTTTTCTACAAGTGACTTGCCTGTAACATTATTGTTATTAATGGTCAATAAATATTACTGATGTACTGATTTCAATATTAATTACTGGCAATTGGATTGAATTGGATTCGCCCGGGAGCACATGAGAAAAAACAATTTCATTCCAAACACTACCAAACTTCACAAGATCCCTCGCCAATCTGAAGATTGTCTGAAAATTTTATCAAAATCGGTCACACCGTTTTGTAGTCTATAGGAAACATACACGCACCGTTGTTACATATCTAGATGTATTCAATTTCATATTAAGATTTACATTTGTTGGGATAGGCCCGTTTTTTTGTTGTTTAGAAATACAATTAACCTGCTTCCTTCACGAAATATCTTATAACCATTTTAATTTCATCAAGATTAATTTAGCCGTTTAATCGTGAAAAAGAGGCACACACAAGTGTAAAGATGATCAGAGTTACTTTCGCTTTTATAATATTAGTTAAGGTTTAATATATTTACCAAAACAACAATTGTTGTTACATGGTTAATTAGTCTATATACCTACGCAAAGTAACTTCACGATAAGTCACGTTTTGACTACGTTTCTCGTCCCTACGGCCAAGGAATGGAACAAGCCGGCTTCCTTGCTTCCTCAGAGACATAATCTGGATCTTTTAAAGGTTAGAGTGAATCTTCTAAGTCTGTGTGTTTCATCTTCAACCACATTATAATCCCTTTGAGATATAACAAAACAATGCATGGTAGGATATTCCTCTTTTATAGATCTACAATAAAGTCCGCGGTACCATTTAAGGATAGCTTACTATGCCCATTCTTACTACCCGTGCGAAGCCGGGGCGGATCGCTAGTTTAATTAATAAATAGTTAATGTCACAGTAAATATTAGCTAGTCAAATTCATGACTAACCATCAAAATAAAGAAGTTATAGACTTTGTTTTGTTACTTAAAGTACTCGATACCGGTCCAATAGCCATGGGCAGGTGTTATCTCTTAGTATAAAGAGAGCGTTCCGGTGACTTTAAATAAAAAAAATAAGATTCTGCAACGCTATAACGCCCAAAGATTGGGCGCGAGGAAAAACTACGCGTGAGTCGAAAGAGGAGGGAGGCGGTAGTGGCGGAGAGAAGCACTCGCCGACTCCGAGCGCCACTCGTGTTCGTGCGTCCACCCCGCTCGCTCGTGTCGCGTGTCCTCGCTCCCGTCAGTGTCCACTCACCAGCTGGTAACGTACCGCACACACAAACTACACCCTCACACACACTACCGTCCGGTTACACCACGCAACCTCGCTCGATATATGTTTCCTAACTATTGTAGCCGAAGAAACTCAACAAAACACGATTTTAGTGAAAAAAACTTTGAGTTCCATTTTTGTAATAACGAGATCACTTTACACTTTGTTTTTAACTTATGTTTATCAGAAAATTCTTGATAGGGTGTTTTCAGTGCATCAGCATAAAAGTCACTTGTACTTTGCATCCCAACACAACAAGGTCAGCACAATGTTTGTAAACATAATGTGTTCCCACCCCACCTAAAAATCACCCAAGTTAATGTTCTATTAACAACTTATTACGTAATCTGACAGCATCAATATATGAGCGAATGAGCGTGCTCATTAATATTTCCGTAGTAATTAATTCATGATGACAATTTATTTTTAGATGAACTTAACATCCTTCGAAATAAACAAGTTTTTACATCACATTTTAAATGATAAATTACGTTCTTGTCAATTTATGTCGTAAAAACGAATAGATTTCAGACGAGCAATTTCGACCAAATGCTTTAGAGAGCTCTGAGATGAAATGTCTTAATAAAACAGTATTTTTTCTTCGACGTTGCGGTCTGTGTTTAGTTCCGGCTATTGGAAATCAGCGCAGTCCACGGCGGGTCGTAGGCCAAGGCCGCAACACCCCCCTCTGGCTACCCCGCCCCTCACCCCCGCCGACCTCCATGCAACAATCATAAAAACTGCAATTAATAGCGAAGTGAATGATAAGACTGTAGCGACATTGGCAGTGGAAAGCGTTCGCCGCTCGCTCGCCGGCACGATGTTGCGACAGCCTGGAGCGCCGCCCGCTCGCCGCTGATAGACGTTACGTTACGTGCGACACACATTCTCTAAAATCGCTTTCGACCGTCCCATTAGCAGCTAGCCGAGCTATTGTATCTGGATGATCAAAAAATCTAAATTATTTCTTCCTAGACCATTTCTCACCCACCGCTAAACAGATAGATAATTTCTTTATAGTTCACACCAAAGACCGTGTATCTAGTACAACACAAAAATATAAAACTTTAAACCTAGTATAAAGAGGCGGCATTATCGTTAAGAGCGATCTCTTCTTTTTAAGTCTTCAGATCATTCATTCATCTTTCCCGTTTTTGTTGGCCCAGTCTCGTCCACTGCATTTTTTTTTAACTATAACATAATCTACCGGAGTCATCAAATTAATCTTAACCAACTTGATGAATCGTATAAAATAAACGCATCTCTCACTCTCATCAATTAAAAATTACTACATTAGATATATATATTGTTACCATTTATAGTATTTTATTTCTCCGTCATTTAATAACGAAGATAAGAGCAATTTTTTTGCGATCATACACCGCATTGTTGTTATAGTTAACTAATTATCTGCCTTCGAGAATAATCCAAAGAAGTTCGTAGACGGATACTTAGTTTTGTTTATGTATATCTTCTTTATATATATCCTGTGCAAATCTGTTCCAAGTTAGAGTTGCCAGTTTGTAAATGATTATTTTTGTTTTCTTACTTGTGTCAGGTTATATTTATCCAAATGACATTAGTAGCTTACTTTATTATATATTACATTTGATCAAAGAGAGAAAGAGACAGAATTTATGTCTTTCTGTTTTGTTATTACTGGACCACACTGGTCGAGGCATCAGGCCAATAGATGTTAGATTGGGACAACACAAGCAAAATTCGTCTATATTTTTAGTAAAAGGTATCACAGCAGTTTTATTTTTGCTGTGTTCAATCATAGCACGTTTTTTTTATCTCCATTTGACCACCAACTCGCTTGTTTAGGCCGGATGGAAGGAAAAGAGCTCGAAACTCATTTCAAAACTGAGGTTTCAACATGCCCGCGCCCGCCTCGCTTACAAAACTGTTTCATATTCCACTAATTGCTCTCGCTTCTTTGAATTATGTTTAATTGTTGTGTTGGTGTGATTACTAATTTGACCCTTCGGAATTCGTGAGAAAACATAGTAAATAACTATTAACACTTACATAAAACAAAACGTTACACCATCTTAATTGAATAATGTATTCAAATATCTGGTAATGATTCATTTCATTTTGTATGTGAAATTGTAATTCACACGACGAATTGGCTTTGCATAATTTGATCGTCATCATTAGCCCTTATCTGTTTTATGGCAGTGATCAACTCTTGTTACATCATACTCATTCAGTACCTACCCTAGTATTAGGGATGTGATACCTCTTATTATGTATGCATGATGCAGGGCACACGTTTCTAAATACCGAATAGTGATCTAACACCGATAAATAGAATCAAGTTTCGGTGTCTAAGCAAGTGTGCTCTGTATAAGGTATTTTTGCTTAACATCAGGCAAGATAGCGGTAAAACGGAAGCCTATTTCTCAATTAAAAAAATAAATAAATAAAGGTTCATATAACTCAAGGATTCGCCTCTTTGTTTAACTTTAATTTTTTGATCTTCATAGGTAGAGCAAAAACGTTTGTAATTTTGTATAAGCTGAGTGGTCAACTCTAGTGTCAAACTTAAAACTCTTTCAACTAATAAAATAAACTAATGATTCAAAATCTTTTTAAAGACTTTAAATGATTCCATAAAAGAGTACCATTCCAAGCTGGGTGTGCTTTACCATCTTCGGCCACACCGTCACTTAACATCAGGTGAGCTGTGGTCATACACCTATACCTAGCCTGTCTACCATTTAAAAAAATACTTTATTTTTATTTTGTGATATCTTTGAGTATCGTTGAGTACTTGTAAATACATATTATTTATACATACAGTTCATCAAAGGTACATAATTAAAGTAGCATTAATGTACATTTTGGCCAAGTGCGATTTGTCTTGCGTAAGAGTAACCTGCAACCTGACTTACTCAAACTGACGCGTAGCAAAACACACGATTGAAAACAGCATTTCAATGCTACACCTTCAAACAGCGTGAATCAGAAACCAATTAATTAATTAAAGAGCATGTTACGAAATTGTTACACGTCATAAAATTGTATTACAGTTTTCTATATAAACTGTGAAAACTTACTTAGTTTGAAATACTTCATATTATATAATTACAATAATTCATGCCAGATTATTTTTCGTGTTAAAGAGGCTTTGTATTTTTTTTTTTTTGTAAAAGGATTTACACACAAATGGAATTTACATGTAGCTCAATTTTGTTTCAAAACTTCGGTACATGG
This sequence comes from Biston stratarius, assembly GCA_950106695.1. Lineage (NCBI taxonomy): Eukaryota > Metazoa > Arthropoda > Insecta > Lepidoptera > Geometridae > Biston > Biston stratarius. The sequence continues at coordinate 9,167,931 of OX467112.1, forward strand.
CACCTCTTACAGGTGTTTTGAAAGGCAAGCTAAGTGATTTCGGTTCTCACGAGTCTTTGTAAAGTTTTAAATAGCAATAATGAGGCGTTTTTAAAGTAAACAATAAACTTCAATTATGCGTGCTTCCCATTTTTTATTAATTTTTATGAATAAAAGCTACACTTCATGTATTTTTCTGTCCATGGTAGTTTTATGATAAACATGGGGAACTAAAAACCTTGCTTAGTTTTTTTTTTTGTAAAATCTAATAATATTGTAGAAACTTTATTTTTAGATCGTATGCTTGAAATAATTTTCACCTTACATTTCAATACAAATAAAAATCAAATTCAGTTGCAGAGTTCATATAAAAGACATCAACGCGATGCCGTCATTCTGCAGCGCTATGTTATACATAGCTGACTTACAGAATGTTGAATCAGGGTTACTTAATTGTCATCCACAAACAAAAAACAATTTTAAACATAACATCATCGCGCGAATGTGAATTACGTTTGATGTTAACACAATCTGACGAAACCTGATAATCCATCGAACATGCACCTCGCATAATACCGAACCATTTCTATTAAAATCATCGACATTGTTTCTCTCCCATTCACTTTCATTTACAACTCAATGAGGTAAAACGAGATAGATAACAAATATATATAGTCTCAGAATCATAATTTTTATTACAAACAATTCTGTGTACATATTATTTAGAATCGTTTGTTGACCAGATTACGTCAAATAAAGCATTGTATTGTACTTTATGTAAGTGAATGTCTGCCAGATAGTTTAACACTCATTTTTTAAAAGTTATGAGTCGACTTTCAGTCAGTTTGGAACCATTGCAACATAATCAAGATGCCGAATATAAATTAAAACAGCTTTGATGTATTACAATCTAGTGCAATGTTAACGACTAATAGAAAGCCATCGACTTTGAAAACTGTCAGTTTTTTATAAAGTTTTTTTTATTTATCTACTGATTACACTATTTATTATTTATTTTCATAGCACTATGAAAATGTTGCTCAATGTGGCAAAAATCACTAAACAGTTTCACATCGACTTGGTCAGCAGTTCTGTTCGATTCTATGGTAAATAAAGCTAATTTGTCCCTATTAGCAAACATTTCATATTTTATTTATATTCGTGAGATATATGATTTTTTTGTTTGTCAGTAAAGTTCTTTTCTTTTTCTTTCATTATTCCATACACATTTTAACTTAAAGTTCAACCAGTGTCATAATTTTAAATACCTCTCTTCTATTGCCTTTAAACTATTTCGTATAGATAACGGGTAAGAATATTGTCAGCCTAAAATGACTCATTAAAAGTAAAGTTATAAATAGCGTTAATTTTAAAGTAAATTGGTACGTATTCGGTCCGTGAAAAATTCAATAATATCGGTATCGAGTCCAAGGGTAACGACCTCGAGTAATTGTTCAGTCGACATTTCACCGACTCCCGCGCACCGCCCGCGCCGCCCTGACATGTCCCAGTCAAAGGTCGCTGCACATTTCGTCGATTTACTTTAACTTTAAATTACTTTAAACTTGTGGCATTATGATTATTGTAACTGGTTATGATATCTTTAAATTCAAACAAGCACCACCTATACTTAAATCTGTTCAGACTTCAATACATTTTTTATCGAAAATAATCATTACATCTTTGATTATCCAAACCAACCAACCAACCAAACTAACCTAGCAACTTTAAATGAATAAATAACCAATATTAACCAACTCATTGGAATGACTTCTGGTTTTTATATTGCAGTAAGGTGTTTTGATTTTTAGTATTGATTCTAACCGACCCGTAGACCATGTTTTACGCAAAAACAAAGAATTAAAAAGTAATAATTATTTTTTATAAATTTAATATCAGTCTTTTAAAGACTAGTAACTAAAAACCAGTTATTACTCTTTAGTTGTATCAAATCAACGCGGTACTCAAATTCAAGTGACAACGAGATGCAATTTGCATCACGGTGAGAAAAATAATGTAACCTAAACTGTGTAGTTACATCCCCCTGCCAAACCTACCTTATTTTTAATAACTAATAGGCTTTTGTTTGACCGCTAACTCGCCTGATGATAAGGGAAGATGCGGTCTACGGTGGAGCACCCTTGCCTAGAAGAAACCGATTCACTCGCGACTTAAAGGCACCCAGGTGGTATTTATCAGGGAACCTGATAAATACTCGGGTAGCAAATTCCTTTATTTAGCTGTTCGTACAATGAAAGTGGATTCAAACCGTTTAGTTCGAGTTTTTGGAATATCTACCATAAAGCGGTGTTGCTTTTTAAAGCGACAGACAAGCGACTTTGCGACGATGTTCAAGGCTTTGGAGCCTTTTCGGAACAAGCGCGTCATCGCTAATAAGTATCTTGCACGTTTCTCTTCCAGTTGTAGGATGGATCAAAATAATACACGAATAAGTACATTAGTATGCGGTGATACCTCACGTTACTCAACATACCTCAAACGGTTTTCGTAACTGACAGATAGATTACTCTATTAAAAATATACATAGCTAAAGATTGATTTATACGTGAGACTTTTTCGAGAGAAGGGCGACCACTTCGTAAGACATCCTTGGAATTTATAATAAGCATTATAAAACAATTTTTATTCTGTAACATATTATAAAACAGTAGTGTCATCACTCGTTAATCTATTTAATATTCTTGTTTTTATTTATTAGAACATCCTCTAATTTTACGATTCATGATTCCATCGGGCCGCAATCAATTTGATCCATTTTCTACGTCTCATCATTTTTAAGGTTCCGTAAAAGGGAAATAACGGAACCCTTATAGGATCACTTTGTTGTCCGTCTGTCGAACCCTTCTATCTCAAGAACGCGTTGAGATGTCAAGTTGGAATTAAAACCATATACGCAAATTTATAATTCCTTGCAGCTGTAAAAGAATCAAACTTTTCAGTTATCGTAAAAAAAGTTACAGCCGTTTATGTCGCAAAAACATCATTCAACAAATCGAAATATAAGATACATTGTACCGTTGACCTAGAACTATGAAATTTGGCAAAAAGCATTGTCTTATAGTACACATAAAGGAAATAGTTCAAAACTGTAAATTTTTTATTTAATCACAAAAGGATAGGGAACTGAATTGCAGGAAAAGCTTGAAAAATACTTCACTCGATTCCCGAACTGTTTATCATACTTACTAGTTTGTACGGAACTCGCAGTGGACAAGTCTGACTCGCACTTGTTTTAATATGCAAAATAGCTGTAATATTGTATTTTATATTCATTAAATTTACATGATCTTTTGAAATTTTCGTTATTAATCAATCTTTTAACTCTATTTTGTTACAATCATTCTGTATGAAAACAGTTCTGTAAAAGATTTAAATATTGTCATACCTATGAAAATTTAAGTTATAATTTATCAATGAGCTAAATAGACTTTAACCGACTTCAAAAGGCAGGAAGATTCTCCATTCGAATCGTCGACGATATTTATTATTAAAATAGTTACTGAATGTGTTAAGTCATGACCTTGCCGAGGTCATGCTAGCCTAAACATGGCTTTGATATATATGTATATGACAGTAATTTATTTTTTACTGTAAAATTTTATGCAAATATTGAAGTTAACTGATATAAGTCGCTTTAAAATATATTATTATATCAAAGATTATTTATATTATTGTATATAGTACATGGATGACCGAGCTTTGATCGGCTGAAATCACGGATAAAACGACGTTTTCTAAAAATGAAACCTAGCTAGATCGATTTATAGCCCCCGAAACCTCCTGCATACTAAATTTCATGAAAATCGTTGGAGCCGTTTCCGAGATTCAGATTATATATATATATATATACATATATACAAGAATTGCTCGTTTAAAGGTATTAGATATTATGCCAAAGCAATTAACCATTACTTCTTTTTTAATTATAATTTTAACGTGTGTATCTTTGTGTCCGCCTATGGCATCGTAGCTACCAAACAGCTGAACCGATTTTGATTTAGTTAGTTTCATTTGAAAGGAGACTTAAAATTATCTTTAGTATTCGTAGTTCTTAGATCTCCTGTTGAAGAATGCTGTTTGTTGATGACCAGCTTTTTCTAGATGATGAATAGATGATGTCCCACAGGTATAATCCAATAGATTGGATATTCTTTCACTGGTGTCCAGAGCTTTTTAATTTATATATGTTCGTAGTAGGTTTGCGTTAGGATTTTTTGACAAGCTAGGAGTTTGACCACAGCTCACCTAATGTTAGGTGACGGTGTGGTAGAAGATGGTAACACCTAGACTGGAATAAAACTGGCTCTCAAGTGAAGCTGCCGGAACACACTGTTAAAAATTACATTATACCGCATCTATTTGCACTAGTAAATTCCACTAAGTTATATAAATAACTATATCATTGCGACCTATATATGTATACCTCAGTCATCAAACGAAAATGGTGGAACGATTTACCGTATGCATAGAACAAGTTCAAGTTCACCTCTGTGAATACACAAAGTTATATTGAACTAATATAAGATCTAACTCTTCTAAACAGATACTGTTTTTGAACAAAACCATAAACATTGCAATTCATCTTCACACAGTACATTGGAATGTTGGAGCAAATTTATGTACAGTCTGTGGAGAACATATTGATGTCAAACCTAAAAAAAACTCTAAACGTGAACGCTGTTTAGCGAAAGATGAGCAATAATTCTATATTCTTTTATCCACTATTGTATAAATATTGAGATGAACAAAACACTCTCCAGATGGTAAAATAAATCGCCTATTCATGATTATTGCAGAGATACCTATAAGTCCGCGTTTGACCACCAACTCGCCTGATGGTATACGACGATGTGGTTGAAGATGAAGCACGCAGAGTTAGAAGATACCTATTCACTCTGGCCTTGCAAAGATCTAGATTATATCTCTCAGGAAACAAGGAAGCCGGCAGCTTGTTCCATTCCTTAACCGTACGGATGAGAAACGTAGAGTCAAAACGTTTGGTACGTAGGTACCCAAGGAAATTCCACTACGTATTCCTAAACGTTGAGTAAAAAAAAGCCATCGTTGTTTCGGCGGTGCACTTTGAGACATTCGATGGTTAGTCTCAATAGCCCTGTCATTTCACTAGCTGCAGTACACTTCAAATTGGAACAGAGTCTTTACTGCTGGGCGTCAGAACACAGATACAGCTTTGGTACCTTTTGCTAAGAGGAAGATCACCTAACAAAAATGTGCAGTATACTATAGTATACTATTGTAATCGTTCCGGTTTGAAGGGTATTGCTGCTAGCGAAATCACTGGGCTGTTGAAACTAACCATATAATGTTTCAAAGTAGTGAGCGCCAAAGCAGCTATGTATGCCCTGGACTTTGTTTTGTTACTCAAAGTTCTTTGAATCGCTGCAATCGTCATAGCAAGGCATTATATCTTACTAATAAGAAAATGTCTCGTTCGTCTCATTATAATTGCATTTTAAAAAATCCCCTAGAAACTTATTAAATGTTCTGAGAATACACAAGGTAACTTATTTTTCAGTATATCACATGGAAATAAGTTTTAAATTAAAATTGAAGGTCTATTTCATCAATTTGCGATTATTTTTTTTTTATATAAAAATAGGTCTTCGGTCCTAACTAAACAAAGCTCGTACTATGGAAACCAGATAGCTGAGCAGAATACTTTTTGTAAATACTCGGAACATTCAGATATAAGTAGAACAAACATCTATTTTAGTCACATAAATGTTTGTCCTAGATTGGAATTGAACCCTAGTACTTCATTTGTCTATCGCTTACGTTCCGATTTATGTTTTGTACACATGAAAGCAAACAAATACGAACTCAACCCAGAATCTATTACTTAATAACTGACTTTCTAATAGTATGGGACTTCGGCACAAAATAACGTATTAAGCAGGTATAATTTGTAATGTCGGTACATGCAAAAGTCGTTCTTAAATGTCAGTTACATAAACGAACTTGTTGGAGTTTGTCTGCATCCTGCTTTATGTTTATTCTACAGTTTACAGTGAGAAAACCGCTGTAATTTGAAACATATTAAAGTATGCCGGACACCCGAGTCAAAAGTGGCTAAAACTTCATTTTTACAGTTTGTCATTAATATTAACGAATGTCTCAATCGCCTAAACAGCAATCAGTCAGCGATGCTCTGGACTTTGCTTTGTTACTCAAAGTTCTGTATCATAAAACCAGTCAAAAGTCATAGAGATTAATTACGTTTGCCTCTTTACTCATACAAAAAAAAACTTTATGAAGAGTCCATGGTATAAATTCTCTAAAATAAATATCGTAGGACACACACCATCTGACCCCAAACTAAGCAGCTTATATGATGGGAGTCACATAACTGATAGAATACCTTTATTTTTATTATTCTTATAATACATACAGAACACAAAACAAACATGTGTTTTTACCACAAAATGTTTGTCCTGGAAAGAAATCGAACCGACACCTTACTGCTCTTAAAGTCACACTACCAATAATGAACAGGGCTGTCAAATGATAACTGCAGCAACGAGATAATTTCGCATAAACTAGCGGAAACATGACTGACATGCGGATGATTGTAAATATCTAGCCATCTTGTGTGCATGTACGGGTTTTGGCATGTTTGCGAGTTCATTGGTATGTGTGTCTGCTAGTCCGGGCTATATATGTTTGTGTGCGCGAGGCATTGGCAAGGACGGGTTACATCAGACGCGCTTCCGATGAGAAATGTCAATATTACGTAGTAACTATTATTTAATACAGACTAGGCGCAGAAGCTATTTATCTGTGTTTTTTATGCCATAAGACGTATTTAACGTTATGAGATACGTGTGATGGCATAAAAAAATAGGTTGCTGCCAAACCAAAACATGAATACAAAACTTATCTAATTATGTCATTCTGTCTGTTTGTTACTTTTTCAAGCCTAAACGGCTGATCTGTACCTACCTACTATAATTTAGCTAGGAGATATTTTATACCATGTAGATAAACATAGGCTACTTTTTCTTAATATTGTATACATATATCCATGCGAGTGAAGCTGCGGGCAACAGTGATTTTTTTTAATATAAATTTTAATTTTTCGTTTTTTATGGAATAAAAACTAGCATAAGACTCTTTACTTTACTCACCATACATAAAATGTTGATAACAGAAACAGCTTAATAATACTGCAACAACTGGCGGCCTTGTCGCCTAAAGCAATCCTTTCCAGGCAACTTTATACGGAAAATAAAGAGTGCATAAATTGTAGGACACTTACACACAGCGCCATCTGCCCTAACCTAAGCAAAGCGTATACTATGGAAGTCAGATAACTGATAGAATACCAAAATACTTTTTTTAATGCATACAGAACAACCATACATAGAACAAACATTTGTTTATATCACAAAATATTTGTCCTGAGTGGCAATTGAACCCACTTGCAATCGAATTGTCATAAATGGTGAATTATAAAAGCTCTGTACGATTCTTCCTCAACCCTTCTGGTATAAGAATATTTTTAATATCAGACTTCATGGTGAATTTTAAAATCTTTTTTTATGTAAATTTAACTCTTGTTTTAATTTCTCAGTTTAAACCTTTGTGAGATACAGTATTGATTACTTATTCTGTCGCTACGCAAAATGTAGACAATCAACTAAATACAGTATACTAATAACTTACTAAGGTACTAAGTAAGAGTCCTCAGCATCGAAAAATATCCACTACAATCTTAACAAATCACAATAGACTACAATTACTACTCAAGGCAACCTTCAAACAAAAAAATCGTTAAATACATTGTAAATATCAATAACCCTTCCACAGATGTAAAAATAGAGTCTGTTGTAATACTTACCATCACGTAATCCTAGAAACGTACATACCTACAGAGTATTGATCTGTCTAGAAAACTTGCCTCGATTATTATTAACCTACTTCAAGTCTATTGCCTAACTTATATTATACTAGCTATTAGCCGCGACTTCGTCCGCGTGTAATTTAACAAATAAGTCACCACCATCAGATGTCTTCGAGTCATAAGTAGAACAATCATTACTATTGTGTATTGTGATGTTCAAAGGAACATTTTTGTTAGTCCCACAGGAAACTTGTTGGTTCTGTGTCTGGGTGTTAAGAAAAAAGTATAGAAGTATTTTATAGTTGTTTGGTTCCCATTGTACAAGCTTTGCTTAGTTTGGGGCTTTGGGGCTAGAAAGCACTGTGTAACATATCCTTCAATATGTATCTGAATTGCCTTTTCGACTTAGTACACTCAAAGTTATAATTCTGTTTTATCTGCGGCGGTAGTTTTACACTATAGTTGCATTACTGTTACACGTTAAAGAAAAATCGTCTCTCGGAAGTTTTTGATTAAGTGAAAGGAATAGAAAAGAAATAACAAAAAAAATACATCTTTTGTATCTTTTTGTTACATTACTTTTATTTTATTTAGCGACGTTTATTGAAACGTTTTGAAAACAGATTTACAATTATATTAATTAGATTTTAGATAAACGATACATAAAAAAAAAAGCACAGCTCACCTGATGCTAAGTGACGGTATGGTCGAAGATGATAAACACATCTAGCATGAAATGGCTCTTAAGTGAAAAAATAGTACTAAACTGGTAGTACTAAAAAATACCCTACCATCACTATGGTTTCCTCACAATGTTTTCCTTCGCCGTCAGCGCAAACTCATTGCCTGACTGACCGTGCTAACCATTGAGAAAAGTAACTTAAAACTAAGTAGGTATAGATCGTTTGAAAGGTTTATTGATAGTTTAGTAGCACTACTGCAGTATGCTAAAAATAATTACAGTAATTTTATTGCGTGATACAAAAAGACAACCTAGATATATTTACTTTATACATGAAAAAAGTTATTGTGTGTAACTCTCACTAATTTATTAATCATGTATTTTTATAAAATTTACACAGAATACATATGTAGGTACATATTTTAATAATTATTTCATAGGTTACTTAAATGTTTTATATACAAATCAAGTTTTAATAACAATGGTTCCTCAGAAATATGATAAAGATTATTAAATAACTTGGTACTTTATAATGCATCGTACATTGTAACGATGATAATTCAGTGTTTTTTTTTTAAATTCCAATTTAGTTAAGTGACTTTTGTGGCATCCACGTGGCAGTCTCATCGTATTTTCTACAATGTGTTTAACAACTAAAATAAAAATAAAAGTTTACCTACACACAACACATACTTATACACACTCTCTCATACACACTTTCACTCCCCTGCATACACACTAAATAGTCAAGATAGGTCAATTGAGGCGACTCACACAAATGAACAGGGTTCGGACAGCAGCCTGTTGTAGCCACCAATGTTCAATCTGTTCAAATGGTAAGTCACCTCAAGAGCTCAGTGGTTGGCGCGGTCGGGTCACACGTTGGAGAGCGTGGATTCCATCAATAAGCTTTAGCTGCCGGTGACCAAAAATATCCTTAAACTGAAAAACGGCCGCCAAGTATCAAGCGTGTTCTGGCAGCCTCGCTTGAGAGCCATTTTCTATTCCAGGCTAGATGTGTTTACGTTCATCGAATACACCATCAAATAATCAGGTGACACCTAACAATAAATAAAAAACATTTTGCTAATAAAACGTTTTGCGAAATATTTTGACTAGGTTGAATTGAGCTGCATCTCCACCACTGCGGCACGTAGCGTGATCGCAGTGCAGTTTCAACGCATTGCTTGCTCGTTACATCATTCACTTCTACTTTCCTCCGACACGCACACTAGCACGCTCACACACACATCGAAACATCATTACTACACTTTTATGGCACTCGATATGAAGCTTACAAAATCACTTATCGAGGTCGATAGGGCCGTATCAAAAAAAGTAAATTTACTCTATTTAACAACTTGAGTAAAAATAATTACGAAACATTTTTAAAGAGCATTGGCAATGAACATTTTGTTGGTTGTTTCCTCATTACAAAAATATTAACCCTTGGATTTGACCTTGTATCCGTGAGTTGTCCTCAGCACAACCAAAATGCCATCGCATTTTGACCTGTATTGCTCCGTGTTAAAAGTTACTGTAGCTAAATCTGTCCTTACCACGAGGTGTTCAATCAAGAGTCAAGTCAACTTTAACTGGCACTTAACACGCTTTTAAACTACTTAAACCTCTTTTGTGTCAACTTGTATGTTTTTACGTAAGACGTGTACTGGCAATGGTATATTCGAATGACCCCTTGACACTGTTGTTTCGAATTTTGTTTATTTTTACGATTGTGAGTAATTTTACTTCTTTTTGTTTCTGGCATCGCGCCTTGCGTATATACCAGATTCAAGTTTTAATACTTTCAAGCGTTTTATGAATATCAAGTTAAATAAGTCACACAAAGCAAGTTATGGTCGAGGCTGGTTATACTAGTAAAGTAGTGGTGACTTTACAACAAACTTCAATGGAGTTTTGAAAGCAACAGGAAAATTTTCGTTTCTCCATATATATCACTTCCATACACCCACGCGCGTAATTCTGCACTTAGTAAATAAATCGTCAATTTTTAAACATATGAAAAATAAAAAACAGTAAATAGATCACAAATTTTAGAAAATCATTCAATGCGGTGTGAACGACTTTGTGGCGTTCTCATAAAACCTCCCTAAAACCTCTTATAAGTAATTGTCAGAAAAAAAATTACGATTTGAGCAGTGTATGCATGTATGGAAGAATGTTATGCTTCTTCTTAATTTTTGGCACCGTGCTTTGTGGTTTTGCCAGTATAAAATATTTCGATATTTTCAAATACTTTATAGTAAATCAAGTGAAGTAAATCTAAATTACACAATTTAAGTCAAAGTCAAGTCTGATAAATTATTCCCTAATAAATTAGTGATGACGTTTCTACAAACTACGACAGAGTTTTTAGATAAAAGTTAAAATTAGACCTTTACTTAGGCACGACCTTAGACTTATTTCGAGCAGCTGTGACTTAACCCCGCATTCCAGCTGTTCTTTCAACAAAAGACACTGAAAATATTTGAAATATTGAACACTGGCAAAATGCACAAAGTGCTATGACAGAAATAAAAAAGAAACCTATTCAATGAACATATTCCAAGTATAAATATTTCAATCAAAACTTTTCCGAGGCTCAACAAAGTAGTATTCATATTTCGACTTACTTACGATGTAATGTTACGATTTTGTAAGCAATTTTACTGCTCACATTACATCGCAGATCTGACTTCTGAAATTGTCGCAACCTCGTAAACAAGCTGGCTGTAATTACTGTTTAAATATCAAGGTGTTTTGTCGAGGTATAATTTGAAATTTTATGATCTGTTTGCAGAACAGATGTTTGTTTACCGCCAGTCGCTACAGTTTTTAGAATAACCGTATTATATCTTACTGCACAATATAATTATTTACATTACTCTAGCAATATCTAAACTGATACTAACAGATACACATAGATATTAGTAGTATCTGTTTGTGTGTGTCTAAGTAGGTATTATGTATCATCACTACATATTACAAAACAAAGTCGTCCGCCGTGTCTGTCTGTCTGTCTGTCTGTCTGTTCGCGATAAACTTTAAAACTACTGAGCGGGATATCATGCGAACTTCACCAATAGATAGAGTGATTTATGAGAAAGGTTTAGACATATAATTTGTCAAGGTTTTGTGTAAATTCGTTGGCATATGATGATAATTGTTGGAAGTGTCGGAAAAAGTCAAGCCACTTGGAAGCTTTCATCGAAAACGCTGCCTAATCCCTTTGAGATATAACAAAACAATGTATGGTGGGCTATTTCTCTTTTATAGATCTACAAAAAAGTCCGCGGTAGCATATATCTACTTTTTAAGGATAGCTTATTCTTATTACCCGTGCAAAGCCGGGGCGGGTCGCTAAAATGGGTCATCGCTGGGTCGTATGAATTTACAAAAAAAATATTATAAGTATTTTAGCAGTTATCGGATGACCTAGACAAAATACGATATACTAGATGCTACTAACAAAAACAGTCCAATAAAATTTCAATTACTAAATTTGACCCAAAATTATTTAGTTTTATAAAAAAAAAAAAAAAAAACACTGGACTCTTAAACTAAATAAACTATTTAAGCTAATATCTGTTGCATGGTTATCTCTCCTAGATCTGTTTGCCAATCGGCAAAGGCCTCCTCCAACCTTTTCCATTCTTTCCTTTCCTGTGTCACTCTGCTCCACAAGACTCCACACCGCTTCTGCTATAATAAAAAAAATAAAAAAATTGATGTCCGATTCTCAGACTTACCCGATATGCACATAAAATTTCATACAAATCGGCCCAGCCATTTCGGAGGAGTTTGGTAACAAACACCGTGACACGAAAATTTTATATATTAGATATCTCGTGATCTTATCTACATTGCCACGAGAATCGTATATTCCCCAGGATAAGAGGTGCCATTAATATTAATCCAGGTATCAGCTATCTCCATCTCATGTTTGACCTAAATCTATGGAGGTATTCTACCACACACACAATCAGCGAATTCACTTACGCTTTTCGGGATAAAAACACCTATATGTTAACCAGAATATAAGCTATTTGCATTATATAATACATCCAAGCTCATTAAGCCCTTGAGGCATAAACGAGTAACAAACATACATATTATTATATACAAACTAACAAACTTTCGTATCAGATTAATACGGTGTGTTACGGCAGCCTTACTTGAGAGCCAGTTCTCATTTCAGGCAAGGCGTGTTTACCATCTTCAATCACAACATTACGTAACAAGTGAGCTGTGGTCAAACACTTAACCTGTCACCAGTCAAAAAATGTTGCAAATGCTAAAGTTTAAACTTGAACTTCTTTCTTCACTGTGACAGTTTGTATAACATTTGGAATGTAGATAGTTTAAACTCTGGATTAACATATAGGCAAATCTTTAACCCGGTAAAAGTATACGCGTAAATAGGATTTATTAAATGACTAGAACGTGGCGAGTTTCGTCTGCGGTAATCAGATTCAGGTCTTTCGGCCGGTCAGTTAGCTGGTTCAGCGTATTCAAACCCGTTCCCAGCCAGGTTTTTCAGAACAAGACCTCGACTCGTCGATAAAAAATCTGCAAACTATGAGGTCGGCATTGAGTCGCCCGTCGAAGCGAGACCGACGCTCGACATTGCGCAAGAGCAGACATCGCTCCAACCAGCCCGTTTAATGGGTGCAGCGACATTTAGTTCTGTATTGATAAAATAAAACCAAAAAGTATGGCGTTATATCATCGGCTTCACTACAGTTCGCTCATTATTTAATCGGTCTTCGAACAGTTTACTTTACGTAGTGAATCATACGATTGTCCGGTGTTGTGTTACAAATTCTTCGTTGGTTGGTGCAGAAACCTTAAAGTTAGATTGCGGTTTCACGTCATGGACTTTTATTTATATATATATATAAATATTGTAGGACATTACACACAACTCCATCTGACCCCACACTAAGAAAAGCTACTACTACTATACTGTACTATAGAAGTCAAATAAACTGATAGAATACTTAAATACTTTTTTTTGTAAATGCATACTTATAATACATACGGAATACCCAGACACAGAACAAATAATTTGTTTATATCACAAAATGTTTAGCGTAGGTGGGAATCGAACCCACGCCCTACGGCTCTTAAAGCAGATATACTACCAGTACGCCAACAGGGCAGTCGTATTTTGGAATTTGGTCACTCTAAATTGCTGAAAAAGATAACTTTATAAGGGTCTTACATCTTCAATTTAACGTATTGATAATCTCATTCGCTCAGGATAGATCTCCTTAGCAGGAGATCGCTGTGTTTCGGTCTTCGTAGGTAATTTATATAGTACGTAAATCTCATTCAAATTCAAATTGGTATGCTAACCCTTCTGATCTGTTTACGGAACCGCCAGGGGCGCAGCAAGGCGCGCGGGGCAACTTGCGCCACTTTCGCTAGCGGAAGGAGGTCGCGGAGAGCGAAAGGGGCGGCACACAGGCAAGCCGTCTGCACACACTCACACCACGCTGTTTGTTATGGACGTGTGACATAACTCCACGGACTCGTTCAACGCAGATCATAGTGTTATTTACCCAGTGCCGCCGATCGTATTTAAAGCTTGCATAATGTACTTATGTTAAAACTGGCCGCATAATTTGTGTGCCAAAATCTATTTCCATATTTTATGTATAATTTAAGTTTTTCAACTAGTTTAGTAGCGGTAGTGTACCAACATTATTGTCCTACTGGTTCGAACGGTAAAAATTGGTAGTTAGCCAAATTACGAACAAATACGAACGCTAAAGACTCACTGACAAATACTCGTATCTGGAAATTATACGTGCATATGCTGTGGTAGACTTTGGATTCTTATTCAGATTTGTATGTGCTACTGCAATGGTCGATTACCACCACGAATCTTAGATAGATTCGCGGTGGTAATCGTAATACGTCTCGTTTTGGTCAATTTTTTTTTTGGCTTCTCTCTCGCTGTTTCGTGAAATTTTGCCATCAACAGTAAAGAAATGTATGTTCATTAGTTGTTACGATAAAAAAAATTACACTAAAATTATAAAGGCGAAAGTTTGTATGTATATTTGTTTTTGTAACGGCTTGATATAAAACTATCTTATATCCCGGACTATTAAATACTTTTCATCCAAAAAACACCGGCTACCAGGCTTAGCTAGTAGGAAATAAAATAAGTCTTATAACAACGGTATTTAAAACCACATCGCTGTAGCGTTCGAGTGTTATAGAATTGCTGTGCGTGATGCGCAAAACAAACGTTTTAATTGCAATGACCGTGTTACGAATTCATTGCGTCATATGTAACAGGAGCGTGCCCCTTCCCTTAATACCCCCACCGCTTCTCTGGCGGATATCCCATCGGTTTAGGAAGGTCAGACCGATTATGTTCGTGACATCTCTTTCTATTGTTCTAATTTCGGAATTCACGAGAACAATAGAGCGAGATGTCGTCGGTGATGTTTGTGTTTTTGTAGCAACGTCATTTGAACCACGGAAAGACTTAATTCAAAAGGCACTACACAATAGTCGCTATTAACTTAAATAACTGAAATATTGTGTGACATGTTTGTATCACATCGGAAATAAAGAGAATTTTCTACACAGATTTTTCAGTTGTATGAAAAAACACCCAAATACAATTATTTTTTTGGCTGATTGTCTAGCTTTTTGATCACAACTCACCTGATGTTAAGGGACGTGTGATGTGTGTGAAGATGGTAATCACACCTAGCCTGGAATGGAACTGGCTTTCAATTGAGGCTGCCGGAACACACCGTTAGAAGCTTGGCGGCAGATTTTCAACTTGAGGGTGGTAGCTAGCCAGCCGAGTACTAGAAAGTACCCTACCACCACGCTAAAATTAATTTTAGCTGAAATAGTTATTGCAACCATAAACTAACTTTATAGTTAACAGCTACCTTAAATAGAAATATTTGAACTAAATTATAAACTAACGCATTCATAGTTGCAATAATACTAGAATAATTTATAAAAAGAATTAAACCTCTATCACAAATTAAATGTGTAAAAAACGACCTCGTTCATTTTCGCGCTACCTTGTTCTAAATCTTGACCAACTGGCATCTATCTCATGTAAATTAGCTAACACTATAAACGGTAGGTTGTAATTGTGTAAGTGACTTAATCTGCTATTATGATATGTGAGGCTCACTGAAGTGTTATAAAACAAATTAGGGTCGCAGTGACCGCAAGTGAGACAGACACCTGGGGCAATAGCCACGAAATACGATATCATAATCATTACTATTTTGTACACTAAGAATTTTTTGAATGGTAAGAAGTATATACACGAACGAGACGCTCTCTTGATAACAATAGACATCGTAGCGAAGATAGCTCAGTGGTTAACGCATTCGATTCACACACCAATGAACGTGGGTTAAATCCCCAACAATGAGTTTCAGCTACCCGTGAAAACATCGTGAGGAAACCATAACACGCTAATACGGTACTTTCTATTCGACTGGAAAATCTGTCGCCAAACAACGAATGGTGTTTTCCGGCAACCTCGCTTGAGAGCCAGTTTCATTCCAGTTTATTTACCATCTTCAACCACACCGTCACTTAACAACATGCTGTCCTGCCAACCATAAAAAAATATATAGTGCCTGTCCTTGATAATGTCCAAAGGCACCCAGAACTAGTAACGAAACAAAATACAAATCGAAGCTTTTCACTCTTAATTTTGAGATATGGTAAGTCTCAATAACCCTATAATTTCGCTAGTAGTACCCTTCAAACAGGAAAACAGTAGTATTTACACACTACTGCTTGACAGCAGAATAACTAATGCTGCGGTAGTACATACCTGGACGATCTCCTGCCAAGGAAACTAGTGATGTGGATGTCCAACGAAACCCAATTACACAAAGATTACACATTAAAAATACACCAATATCTCAAAAAATCATTGTTTTTAGGTAAACTTAGCAACCAACAGAAATCAAAGTATATTAACATATCACCTCCTAAAACATAGATAACAGAAATCTTACTCTGTTTACTTTTCGTAACACTTTTTTGAGGGTATTCATAAAAATGTATCATTGCTACTTCAAAAAGTAATTAAAACACTAGATTCCTCGACGTATGTCTATCTGTAAATACACAAAACATATTTAAAAAAAATGTGTTAACTTACCTACATGAGTTAGTAAATTATGTTGATTCAGTAATTCACGATACTTATACCTTTGAATATGCTTCTATTTTTAGGTTCACGGTATATTATTTTTGTCACGTGTCACTCATTGAGATGGACATGAGAGATATGGACAGATTTTTTTATAGTACACTAGTATGTTCTGTCTACTCTAATTAAAATTAATTACGTAATCAACACTTGTGTGTATATAAAATAAACCTTTTTAAATTATGAAATCGTTATGTAACAAGTCGTAGACGCGTAGCATGCGCGTAGATGCGCTACGCTTTAGTGCCTATATTGCTCTTATATGTCAAATACTTTAATTAGGTGCTGTGGTCAAATAAATTCATCTAAAGTTTAAAAAAATACATTTTCATAATCAGCCTGAACTGAAAATAAGTCCTTCTGATTTTCAACATTTCGCTTCTAGCCACCAGATATCCTTCGTTTCGTTGCTCCGTCAAGTCACAGTATACAAAAACGTAAAACAACATAATACAAATATTTTATTGTCAACACCATAGAGTTAATTTTTCCATTTATATGTAAAAATAACATTAAAAATATCAAAATCATAATATATGTCAATATTATGAAAATGTCAATAAAATAATATGTCAAATATAAAATATGTCAATACGATTAAATGTCAATAAAAAATTTAACAAAGATACTAGAATTATAATATGTACTAATAAATAAACAATCTCTTTATTTAAAGCATCAAAGTCATAAAACAATCAACAATAGTGTTTACTTTACAATAGACAGACTTATTTTATTATTACCTAAATATTTTTCAACACGTTTGTTAAAACTTAACTGTTATGCGAAACAATTGTTAATTTTGGCTTATTGAACTTTAGCATGGCAATTTTTATTTTTAGTTGCGTATAAATTTAAACAATAGTGTATGAGACACAAGTTTTCCGTGCGTTAACCCTTGACTTGGCGGGTTCCCAGTAAGGCTCGAGTCCCGTGTGCTAGTAGAGCACTTCTTACGCCAATAGAACAATAATGTCAGTGGCGTATTGCACATGTTATGAGAACATACGCACAATTGTAAATATACTTTATAGTATTCATAAGGCATATTTTTTTCGTCAACTTGTTTTTTGCGATTTATGATTTTTGATGTTTTTTTACTGTGGATATACTCGTTTTTGACCTAACTGTTGATAATAGAGCAAACTTATCTAGAATGAATCTATTTGACAACCCTGTTAGGTCATTTGGTAGTAGCTCTGCTTCCTGAGCTGTGGGGTGTGGGTTCAATTCCCACCCAGGACTAACATTCGAGTGACAAACATAGATCTTTGTTCTTCATCTGGACGTCCTAAAAATTTACTATACTAGTAAAAAATAAAAATAAATTAAACATAGAATTAGGAAAAGGTTAAGTCTGCCATATGTAGCTACGCACATATTGCTACAATCCCTTATATCCGCTGGTATCAATCTCTTGCCAGTCGCAAACACGTTCCATTAACACCTTTATTGACGTCATCTAATACAAACATTAGCTAAAAGGTTCTAAAGTTTATACCTATGCACACAATACAGAGGTTAATAACCTTTAATGACCTCGGTAAACATTATGTTGTTGAAAATTTTGGCTTTGTATTATTCTAGTCACGTCCGTTTGTTTTAGTTTATATTCTTACTAATTCTACTGCATGAGAGTCTTGTTCGATATTTCATTCATCTGATAAATCAGGTTATTACGCTGCGAAATATTAATTTATAAATTCGAAAGGAACTGTGTCTGTTCAGTTTTCTGTTTGTTTGTCTGATGAAGCCAGTCAAACGGTAGACGAATATTGGTATACATTCACTAACTGAATCTTTTTTTATTTTAAATCTCATTATAATTAATTCAACCGTTACAGTGTGAAAAATAACAAATATACAAAGCTAAATAGTTTCACATTTATAACATCTGAAGTGAATTAAGTTGTCCTGAATGCACGTTAGCTTGTTTGGTTTTGAGTTGTGTAGCGTGGGTTCAATTCACACTTAGGACAATCATTTCTTACGATGTTTTTTCTTTATCTGGAATTTGCGTATATATTTACAACAAAAAAAGTATAAAAGTATTCCATCAGTTATTTGGTTCCCGTAGTATGAGTTTTGCTTAGTTTGGAGCTAGATGGCGCTATCCTCAGAAATGTATTTGTACACTTTCGCTCGTCGAACGCACATTTCAACGATATTGCCGTAGTAACAAATGTAGCCTTCAATCAATCATTAAACGGACATCACCAGTTGAAAGTCTGAACACTGTTGGTTAATCACAAATTGGTGTATCGTTTTAAGAAGACGCAACCTTTGTTGCAGCATAGCGAGAAGATCAGCGACAGTGCAGTCTAGCTTTATAAAGCTAGACTAAGCTATTTATGATAAAGATCACGTTGATCTGTTATTTTGTTACTGCGAAGAAAAAAAAAACAAAGTACCAACTTACGTTAACGTTTACCGTATTATTAGTAAAATAAATATATTTTCTTTATTCAATACAATCGTTAATCAGAAATCACAATTGTTGAAGATTACGCCAATACTCCAATACGTGTAATTTTTAACGTGGCAATGCTGCCAACATGATGGGGGCGGCAAATGAAAATCGGTTATTTCACCCCTAAATTTTAATTGTCTAACTGATAGCTCTACTAGGTCTATCCGAAGATTCTAAGAAAGAAACCGCAGAGTCTAAAAATGGTCCAAAAGCTACTTTAACAAGTAATTAACAAGTACTTTAACAATCAATGTGAGCGAGTTAACTTTTACCGCCGACGTCCTTGTACCACCGCCGCGCCTCTTACTGCGCACCTGAAATATGGAAACACAAATATAAGCAAAATGATCAAAAATATATCTTGTTTATATGCAGTATATTTATATATGTTTCCAGTTTCAGATAAAACAAAAAAAGAGTATCTCCAATACAAAAATGCTTAAGTGTTACTTTTAAGAATCGTCATTCTTTTTTGTGCAGAATAAATTTGCGTTTGCATGATGTTAACCAAGGTGGGGTTTAAGATACGCTTACTAATAATAAGCCTGTTTATTCTGGGTATCTTTACCCAAATTGTATTTCGCTAGAAATACAGACGCTTGCATAGAATTCCATATCCACGCTATAAGTATAAAAAATCAATTTATTTCAACTGTTTTCTAGAGTCATCCTCCCATCTTTCTTTCTGTTTTTATTTCCCTTTCTTGTGTACTCCCTGTTCCATTTTTCTTTTTTGTATATTAAATATGAGAAGCCCAACTCCATAAGAGGAAAGCAGTCAACTGAGACATTTGAAAATTAGGAATTTCACCAAGCTATTTCTGTCGCGCCGCACACAGCACCCGCGTACATACTGAGCGAAAGGGACAACTGCACCTCGAGCTCATTAGCCCGAAATAAAATGAGCAAAATCGAGGTTTCGTATTCCTCTGTTTCCTCCTCCAAATTTAGACCGATTTTAGTATTTCTTTTAACAAGTAAATAAGAAGGATGTGTTCTTTGCCTGTGCGTTTTATTTTTTTAAGATTATGTCTATGAGATTGGGAATTTGGACGTTGAAACACAGCGTTGAAACTAAGTAACTTTTAAGATTTTTGAAGTTTCCTAGCTCTTATAAAAAAAACATATATCAAAAAATCAAAACAGAGGGGCATGAAACTAGCAAGTATCTACTTCCTATTAAAATTATTGCTCTAGTATTAAAATCCTGGAAGGAAAATGGGGAAAACGTTTGTATGAAGAAAATGACGACTTGTTTCCTCACAAGTCGTCATTTTCTTCATAACAAAAAAAAAATCACTTTTGAAATGCAAGACTTAGTTAATCGCAATCGCAATAAATCGCATGAAGTCTTGAATGTGAACGATCATTCTTGATTCTTCTTGTTGATCAAGTGTTGTTGACTAAGTGGCCAGCCCTTGTGTCAGAGCTTTATTTTATTTATTTATTATTTAAATCCGACCTACTGATGCTCTGAAATAAATGACACTCGCGGTCACCCATCCAACCCCTGACTAGATCCTCCATTCCTTTGACCTAGTCTAACTACGCCACAAGCGTTGTCTGCAAGTTAGTTTACCGCAATTGCAACAAATCGCTTGAAACCTTGAATGAGAACTGTACTCTTATATGTATGTTGTGTGATCTCACGAGGCCAAGTGACTTCTTTGACCGGTCATGGGGTTGCGTACACTGTCAGGGCTATCCTCAGAGCTCGCCTAAACATGGCAGCTATGGGGTCGTGGTCGCCACGATGCCTGGTTACACAACTACCCAGAGCAGGCTACTTATGATACAATCTCTTCCTTGGCACTTTAGAAAGGCAAACTCTATTTACACATACTGTTTCATCTCATTACGTAAATATGTAAAAACCGACGCCTAATTATAATTGCGGCTGAATTATTGCCAGTATATATTTAATTTCAATAAACCAGTATTCAAAGAGAGCTTAAAATGTTTCCTGATAAATGGTTTCCGCGTTGAAGACCTTCGAAGCTTTTGATTTTTTTAATATATTTTGTATCAATCTGTGTGTTGTCCTTAATAAAAGCGTCAGTTCCGTAAATCATATGAATATCATGTATATATATATATATATATATATAACACTATATATACATATATAGTGTATAAGAACCAAGACAGCGCCATTAATATTTCTGCTTAATTATGTATGAATGGACTTTAGTTTGAGGATTGTATTTAGTCTAGATTAGCTTATTTCATTGCACATTGCTTATTTCCAAAAACTTGACAATTTCTCAAGGTAAACAATAAAAACAAGATGCTGTTAGTAAAAATTTATGATGTGTTTGACCACAGCTCTCCTGATCTCAAGTGACAGTGTGGTCGTAGATGATAAAGCACACCTAGCCTGGAATGTAACTGGCTCTCAAGTGAGGCTGCCGGAACACACCATTAGTTGCTTGACGGCAGATTTTAAATCTGAGAGTGGTAGCTAGCCAGCCGAGTACTAGAAAATACCCTACTACCATTTTATGGTTTTATTTTACCTTTCAAAATAATTTGATAACAAAACAGTGATACTATAGATTTTGTTTTGTTGCTCAAAGCTCTGACCATCTGCAATGGCCATGGTTACCCATGTTACCTCTTACTGTTCGTCTCATAAAACCAACAATTCCAGACAAGATAGACAAAACGCATTCTAAATTAATTACATATCAATCAATTCATAGTATGGAATACAAAATTATTTTTTTGCTCAGAAATAAGGGTTAAACTCATAATTTTATCAACCGAAGCGTGGAAAACTCACATGCGTGGCGCGTGGGCGCAGTTGCGGGCGCACAGTTGAAGGGCGTCCACACACATTTGGGAATTTTCCTGTGAGTTGTGACTCAACGAGTAGTGAAAGGGTGTTGTGCAAATGTGCCCCTTCCAGCGCCCTCTCAAGGAAGTTTGCGTGAGCGCGCATTATGCAACACCTTTTATAATAATCCGTTGAAATGATCTCTGACATAAACAAATTAACACGCGTATATGAATAAGATAATTCGTTTATAAGTCGGCTACTGTTTTATAATATTACTAAATGATAGGATATCTCTTTCCGCTCCTTCTCCAGATGGTAGATCCTTCTTTTTGGTACCACCGCAGAACTAATGAATATCTTAATATAATGAGCGCCAAAACAGCAATACCTTTGACAAGGTTTTGTTGCTCAAAGTTCTGGACACTCCTGATTACCTACAGCATTGTATATATATGGACTAGATTACACGTTAGCTAGTGTTATTGCCAAAAACTTGATGTTTCTTGTATAATTCTAGTGAAATAGACGGACTCTGTTAGTAAAAAAATATGTTTAATTTCTAATTGGACCACTGAAATGTAATAATTAAATCAATAAACAGCTTCTTTTGATTAATGACACGAACGAAGGGTTCTCCTGATAAGCAATAACGTTAAAAGATAAAGCTAGTGGAAGTTACAGGGCTAATAAGTCACAATCCTTTGCATCAACATAGATGTCCTTGACTAGGATTTGCTACTCAAAGTTCTGGGTACCGTTGCCAATATCTATCTAAAAATTTCAGCGGCCTTTGCCTTTTACCATCAGAAAAAAGTTTAAGTTGCTTCATTACTTTTAAGTTCTGCGCTCTGCTGTTACCAGCAGCGTCCCAGGACTTTGAGTAATAAAACCTAGTCAAAGGCATAGCTGTTTTGGCTCTCGTTATTTTAAGATAGAAGACAACACCAGATGATCTGGTATTATTCTTTTACCATCAGTAGAGCGTTTCGTTCGTCTCGTTACATTAAAAACACACAGACGTACTTTCCTGTCGATAATATTGCAAGAAACATTCCTCCGCAATTCATTGATCAGTAAATTTCTCGAGGTTGATTCGACAGTTTGGTTCAATGCCAATTTTTAATGCACCGTTCACATGCCATTTGCTCCGTTTACACCGCACTGTAATGTATCATAACTTGGCTAAAGTTAATGATATCGCTATTAACATTATTGCCAGCAACATTGCAAACGTCCTTGCTTTTACTAATAATGCTTAAACGCGTTTTAGATATTCAGCAAGCGTTACGAATTATCCCCTAAAAGAAAAAGTCCAACTCAAATTATAAACTAGTAGTGTCACGTGGTTTCTTATAAGAATGATTTATTTTTCACGGAAAAGAGATATGTTATTTTAATTATCATTATATCCAAACGTTGAAGTTGATTCGTTGGTGGCTATAGCAATTTTTGCAAGAATTACGAAGTACGCAAACAATAATAATGTGTATGAAAAAGCAGTTTCTATTTACCCTACCAGGGGCGCTGTCTCCACATACATAGAAAGAATGCCTCTCGTATACTTTGTTTTATTCTAAATAGGTTCGCGTTTGACTACACCTTGCCTGATGTTAAACAGTGCGGTCTAAGATGGAGCACGCTTACCTAGAAGAAACCTATTTACTCTAGATTTGAAGACGCGCATATTGTAAACAGGTTGTAGGGAACACAGACTTCATCTGACAGTGTCAAATTTTGTACGAAAGTCCCGCAAATTGGTATCGAATAACTACTATTAAACCAACACTCTTTCGAGCTAATTTATCTCGATTATCATAAATGTGTTTAGCTACATATCAGTCCTAGTAACCTGAAATATGTATTGTTATAATTATTATTAAGGTCATCTAATTTTTTGTTGACTGA
The DNA here is from genome assembly GCA_950106695.1 of Biston stratarius. Taxonomy (NCBI): domain Eukaryota; kingdom Metazoa; phylum Arthropoda; class Insecta; order Lepidoptera; family Geometridae; genus Biston; species Biston stratarius. The sequence goes on from OX467112.1 coordinate 9,191,843, forward strand.
GTTGTTCACAATGATAAATACAATAATCTACTTTTGGCCAGTATACACCAAGCTTGTAACCCTATATCGTATTGATACAGATTTGAAAATATCTCTCTTTGTTAACTTAAATGAAACTCTCAAATATCACCATTTCACATGGTTGTAACCACTCAGATATATCAAGATTTTTTCTTGATTTGTCTGTGCTATGATTATGATACGAGTTCTATGAAAATTACACCCATTTCTGTCAAACGGTGACGGTCGTTAGTCGCATGCGCTTGCGTCACTACAGGGCCCGAGCCGGGCAGCGCAGACCATCCTGGAGGGAGTAGTGTTGCAAGCGCACGCGCATTGTATACGGAACACGTGCGTCACATGCGTGACACTGGTATTCTAATGCCCCTATTATTTTTATAAGCTAAAGTCACATTTTGCGCGTCAACCATGCTATTTCGTAAGCCATAATATTCGCTAGTCTTCATTATTTTATTACTAGCTTTTTTTTAATTTGCTGTTTGGTGGTTTGTTTAGGACAAACTTTGCAAGCTGAATTAGAATCACTTCCACATATCTTACGAAGTTGTTATTTGACATGCTATTAATGTTCTGATAATAAAGCATTTTTATTATAAGCATCACCTGAGTCTCAATTTGATTGGTATACTGTTTTTTTTTTTTTTAATATACAATACTTTTTGTTTTGACTTTTTATTTTATACAAATTAGTTATAGATTTATTCGTATTACATTAACATGTTGTTTACATTGACATTTTAATATTTTATAAATATTATAACCTAGCTACGCCCCGCGGTTTTACCCACGTGGTGATAGATGATGATGATAGTGAAAAGTATTCTATTTCTTATTCCAGGGCCTAAAGTACCTACATGCAAAATTTCATTCGGATCCGTTGAGTAGTTTACGCGTGAAGGTGTAACAAACAAACAAACTCACAATCGCATTTATAATATTAGTTAGGATTGTCATTAAATAATTTTTGGAGTTAGTATGATAATCTCCATAATATAAGGGGCTGTATCCCCATACCGCCCTTTCTCCTTCAGACGGATACACAAATTGTTACTTGTATTGTTATTGAGTTTGAATTTTAAGAACCCTGTTTAATTCATATTTCATTCAAAATGTAGTTTTCTACTGGTTAGGGTCGATCGTTTGGTAGGGTACAAGGTTTGACTCATTGGCAAGCTCTTTTGCGATCTAATTATCACAAATATATTAGTGGGTTTTGTCAGTCGTTACTGACCGAACCAGTCCTTGCGTAAACGTTCGAAACTGTTTGGAAACTGAACACAAATTGCATTAGATACAGCATCTAACTTGTTATCTGTGACTCATTAACTAAAGGATATTGGTTTTGTATATTAACTACGTCCAATTTTCTCAGAAACTGTGAAATATTGATATGAAATTTATCCTTTTTCGTTAAAAATATGTAAATGCTGTGATATGGTCCGCTTCTAAAAGCATACGACTAATAAGACCATGATGTTTTAATTTAATGTGACAATGTCCATGTCCATTGCAGAGGTACCCAGAACTTAGTAAGAAAACAAAGTGCTGGTAATTTAGCGCTCATTACTTAGAGACATTCGATGTTTAGTCTCAATGGCTCTGTTATTACGCGAGCTTTGATATCTGAAATACAGCTATGTTTACGCTCTACTGCTTGGCGGTAGAATATCTGATACTGCAGTGGTCATACGTCAACTGTTTTTATTAAATTGACAAAAATAATAATTATTGTCATTTTTATTTTTATTTTATGTCAATCCTTCATACTTAGTCATGGATTCTAACTAACATACTACCATTGACAAAAAGACATATTTTCTGTATCTCTATGCCATATTTGAAATAAAATATAATTATTTACCACTACCCATGTTATACTATCTCTTTTCGAATACTTTCTACTGAATTATTTCTGTTTTGCTGAGGCTAATGTTTTCGGTGAAAAGTTATGCGTTGTAAACTAACTCAATTACAAAAACAATTATCTATTCCAGTTTGCAGTGTATGAACCGTTTTAATCGGGTAATAAAGCGCGCTTCACACTGCATTTACTCGTCATGAAATCACGAGGCATGGATAATTTCTGACCGTTTGCCGCCATTGACAAATTTATTGTAATTTTTTGCATGTTTTTAAGCGAGAGTGGCTCATCTTTTGTATTGGTATAGGTTCTGCAATTTGTGAAGTTTAAGTAGTATATACACTACTGCAAATCGGTGACTTGCGTTCTTTATAGTGCGTTTTTATGGCACTTGTTGCTGATATTTGCAATACAACGTTTAGCACTCGTGGTGTAGCTTGACTAAGTATTCTCAAAAGAACACTGATCTTAAGTAACGGATGATCCGGTCAGTTTTCGGATGGGTGACCGTTAGAAGCATTTCCAGTTCATTTAGGTCCTGCTTCTTTATTATTCTATATTTGTATAACAATAACAATCACGGACGGTGACTTCGAAACTAGGACTGGTTACTGAGCATACTAACTTACCTGGCTATATCAAAAGCTTGGCAATGCACAACAATTTACAATTTATTTCAAACTCTCTGTTAAAATAATCTGCCAAGTCAAACCAAACCTGGACAGTTTGCAACCATAACCGTAAACATTACTCAAGCCGCCGAATATATCCGAAATTTTGGTCGCACCTTATACAAACAAGCTTACAAACTCTAGCACGTGCGTAGAAAAATATTTCATGGCTTCTTTGCACATAATTAACGTTTTTTTTTTTGGCATCGCACTTCGTGCTTTTTGCCAGTGTCATGTATTTCAATACGATTATTTCATTAAAAAAATCATGTGAAAAATGTCTCACGGGAAGTAAGCGAAGGTACAGTCTGATAATTCCCTAGTGAAGGTTTGTCTGTCAATATTTATTTAGACACTTTGCGAAACATCAGAACTTTAAAAAAATAAAGTTATTTAGGGACATGATTTTTCCGCGTTCCCGCCAAAACACTTTTTTACTTTATCGATTCTCAGTAGTGGCGCGGGTTACTTTTGGACGCGGTCCCGCTCTGTACCGCATCCGAAAGCTTTGTACGTAACTCGACTGTGTCGACATCGCCTATTATTTAACAGATGTCCATTGTCGGCGTGTGCCAACACTGCAATTCTCGTGTAATGTGTAATTCTTAAAGGGGTTTCCGTGTCTGCTTCCGCAACCTGAAACCATTGTCTTATATTTACTAACCAAAGCATCGAAGCGACGCTAGAAGCGATTCTGTCGGCCATCACCGCACTGGCAATGCGTATACTACATCAATTACTATTCATGATATACACCATATTGTAACACTACATAGTATGACCAGTATAAAAAAAAGTATTTGCATATAACTGTGATTGTGATTGTGTGTCTGTGACTGTATGTCCGTGTTACAGAAAAATTTACAGAATTTGCCACGATATACTTTACCCGAGTGGGTGTTCCCTGATATATACAATCTGGGTGTCTTCGAATCGAATGTCAATCGGTATCTTCTAGGCAAGCGTGCTCCTTCGTAGATCGCATCGTCACTTAACATCAGGTGAGATGGCGATTAAGCCTATCATAAAAAAGGTAGGCAGGTAAAGCAGCTCATATACATATATGTATGGATTGAAGCACGTAGTACAAGTGGTCAATGTCGACAGTCTAATAGAAACGTGGTTTAATATACAGAACACTTCGAAGGTCAAGTCCTGTGGCTTCAACTAGTTGAGGTTCAACTTCGCTTTAGTTAAATTGGCTTATTCGAGTGCTAAGCATTGGTTGCAGGTCAAACAACTAATTTCCGTATTTTATAAATTTAATAAAGTTTTTTTCCTCTACTTCTGTTTTTTTAGTGATTTCTTAAAATAAGTCTGAAATGTATATAGAATAAAATTTCAAAGCAAATAAGTGCGCGCAAAAAAGCCAGCTAATCTGCTTGATCGTTCTATAGATGAGTATGACATTAGTGAAGCTTTTGCGTTAAAAAAATTACTTAATCGATTTCGTATTGTATTGTGTCCAGTTACAATATTTCATAGACAATAGACAACACTTTAATTGTGACATAAAAATATAAAGTAACAACAAACATGAATACAAATTTAAGGAAAACAAAAAAAAAGATATTTTTATGTAACAAACCGGCCTCAAAGTAGTTTTTTTTTTTCTGTTACTGATGATAAAGGCTCTTTAGTCGAATTAAACGAAGTGGATATCACTATCACGTCATCTAGTACTATCACTGTAAAATACACTCCGACACAAAAAAGGCTTAGTATTTTTACTACAAGCTCAAAATTCAATAAAACATTTATATTTATTTCATTTAGACTTAACTGCGATTACGATTTATAAGATTTATAATGGAATAAATATGTACTAGCAAACACTCGAATTAGCACGCATAATATCGTCGTGAAGGATATATATTATTTGTTTTGCCGAATGTGTTGTTCTTGTTCTTCAAATTTCTTGAATCCAGTGGATTGAGACGACTCGGAATTACTAAATAATAATGGACATTACAGCTCATAGTTGCTCTGAATGATGGAATAAGCAATGATATCGATACTTCGGAAAAGAAAATTCGTAAAAGTCACTATTGGCGAAAATGACATAATGGTGCAGTTTTGTTCAGAATTTAACGCTCTATCGATCTGTATATTTAAAGTTTTAAAAAAATAAAAAGAAATATTACCTTTTTATTTTCTTTCTTCTAAAACATTTTGTAAAATAAATAACATCACATCATTGTACATCTTTAATAAATAATCGCTCCTGTTAGTAAAAACGTTCGGCCGTTAAAGTAAGTCAGTATCAACTATTATAAGTATTGTAATTTTTAATTATTTTTTTGCGTCTCTTCTTTTCAGTTTCTCCTGTAAAGTTTACATTTTTTACTTTTACGACCTTTCTTCCCCAAAGTATCGATATCTATCGCCTGCAATATCGGCCTGCAAATCGAATGTTAGCGAACAAACTTTACTTAAAGTATTTACACAAATCATTACATATAATGTAAAAAGAACAACGTAGAAGACGTTTTTTCTCATACGTCTTAAAAGTATATGAATTTATATATACAGGTTATACATATCATTGTGTTTTTATTACGGATATAGTGACAAGGAAGCGTTGATAGTTTATTAACGACAAAAAAAAAAAATTTAAATAGCACGAAGCGAAGCATGGGAATTCAATGGTGTATTATTATTGCATACTTATAATATTTAACGATGTATATTATTACATAAGTTTTATATTGTAATCTAATATTTATAAAGTGTTTGTTTTTTTGTAAAGTTGTTGGGCCGAGGACTCTCCACTCATTTTCAGCATGATACCTATTTAGGCCTATGTCCAGCACTGGACGACCTACGGCTGATATGATGATGATGAATGATTATATTTGTATCACCATGTAAACTGACGTAGTTTTGACACTTTTTTGTTTACTGTAATCGAAGTATCCGATATCCCGCATAAATAAAACAAAAATTATATCTGTAGGTACAACTTTTTTACTTTTCTTTAGTCCAACAGTACAAAACCCCGTGTGAGGCAACTATTCTCTTTATACCCAGATCATTATCAATTTTATTTACTGTTTGCACATACGTTATAAAATCTATGGAATTTGATTACCCTAATAGGCACCTGTACACGAGTCTTACCAAAATAACAATATAACGATAAATAATGAATTCTCTTGAAAACAAATAGTTTTGAACTTTGTTTTACAAAATAAAATTTCACAATACTGTTCAGGCATTTTAGATGTCATTAGACAGATTGTTTAATTTTAGGTAAGAATAAGAATGCCTTTTATGATTTTATGATTGTGCTCAAAATAGTCATACAAGTGTGTCAATGGTCATGATTTACGACACGAGTTGATGTCACATAGAATGCGGTGTCACCAGAGGACATGAAGGGGCGTGGGGTCGAGGTTACTGCAAGGTGCGGTGAGTGCGTGAGAAATATCCGGAGGATGTGTGTCAGGAAGTCGTGCGACAATGCTATATAGAGAATATTTCACAAAGAATATGCGTGAGGCGAAACTTCTTAGCAATTCAATGGTATCACCGTCCGGGTGCTAAGTCTATCATATTGCAGAGTTCCATACAGCGCCTAGGGATCTCACTCAAGATTTAAATGCTCCCTTTAAATACGCATCAATGCTCACCTTCACTGCCCGTATGCCATGCCTGATTAACCCAATTTCATATCGTCCCACTGCTGCTTTACATACTTCTATGTGTTTCAAAGAGCTTTTGCTGCTCCCACTTCAACTGCATATAAACCTATTTATAGTCAATTCATTTGTAAAGTATATGGATATTTGTTTTTCATTCGAGTTTTCATGAACTTAAGTTCATGAAAACCATTTTGTCGGAACGGAATCGAAGACTTGAATCAAATATTTCGCTTTTAATGTTTGTATAATGCAGAGAAGACTGGTATCGCTGACCATGTAGGAATTGGAAAGGGAAGTGCGTTGGGAAGTCATGGAACAATTTCACATACCACACTCTAAATGACCCTGAACTAGAGTACACCTGAACCTGAACTAGAGTACATCTGAACCTGAACTAAAGTACACTAAGCAATGACTTATTGCGTGAAATTTGATTCAAGTTGAAGTCTTTGCTGTTACTATTTTTATCGGGAAAGTGAAACTAATATTTTGAAAGAGATGAAATTTCCAAATCATGACTATACACAAAATAGCTGTGTACCTATTTTCGCTTGTCGAGAAATGATTGCAATTGCAAAACGTTTAGTGTAAAACGACATTGACAACCGAAGAAATCAGTTTTTTGGATAGGATATTAATAATATCGCAAACCGCCAAATAACTACTGTATGTACGCTACGCATGAATAGAAATAAGGTAGCAATACCGAAATTATAAAAAAATCTATTCAGAAGAATATTACATGTAAACAAAAACAATATAAGCTTTGTACTCTTCATTATGAATGACTTTATTGACAAAACTCTGAAATTGTCCTATAGAAAAAGTACGTTGACCGTTAACCAAATGTATGGAACAGCAGATTTTTTTCGCAATTTCAGAGTTGTTTCACTTTTGGTTATGTTAGTAACCCTGAATTTAAAAATTAGAACTCACTGTTGTAGGTAATAGGGTTTGATATTCCGCATCCGATATCTAAGACTGAGTCAAAACCTTGTTTACTGTTAGCGAATACTGAATTATATGATCACATACAATACGTTCGCTAATTGTGCGGATGTTTGGTCAAACAGTGTGCCTCGTGGAGCGGAGCGAAGGGAAGCGACATAGGGAATTAGAGCATTCCGAGGAAACCGGTAACTTGGCGCGATTATCAGTATTGCAGCTAATTACTTATTTATACATAAAGTGATCGTGTGTTTGATTCTGCTACTGGAGCGTTGAATAAACTATGATTTAGCTTTCAAGAAAAATTTCGTAAAAAAAATCATTACAAGTCCTTTAAACCAACTTAATACGCTTCCTAAAGCTCATCAAGTAATTTCCAATGATGAATCGAAGATTCTATATCTATGTAAATAAAAATTAAATAATGTTAAAAAGTGCATGAATTAAAAACGGTATTTTTTTTAAATATAATGTATTAGAAAAGCAATATAAAACATGTAATATATACGAGCCTGGACGCCAAGCGCTAGCGCGGCTGTTTATCATTAATGTTATATTTTGTAAATCGTTATACCTTACAGCTGCAAAAAGATTGAGAACATACTCGTAATCTCTACCTTTCTGTAATCGGAGTCTATCGCCGACGTAATTTAGATCACCATCGAAGATTATCTCTTACGAATTTTTATTTTGCGCCATACGAGTATGTCACGCAAAACTTCGGTTCTGTTTTCTATCTTATCTTTATCAATCACTAAATAATATAAAATGAAGTTCTATTTCACGCGTGCCTGTTTGTTCTCTATTTATTAAACTTATTTACAGCCCTGTTGGCTCATTGGTAGTGTATCTGCTTTAAGAGCGCAGAGCCGTGAGTTCGATTCCCATACAGGACAAACATTTTGTAGTATAAACAAAAAATTATTCTATCAGTTACCTGACTTCCATCATATAAGCTTTGCTTAGTTTGAGGTCAGATCGTGATGTGTGTAATGTCCTATTATGTATATTTGTACCTGTGTCGTTTATGTTATATGTTAATGCAAAAACGGGGTATTAAACTCGTTAAAGAAAATTAAATTAATTAATTTTGCACTAGCAACATAATTTAATCCTAACCTACCGCAAACACGAATCAAGACAAAAAATGCAATGCAATTTAATAGTAATTTTTTTACATCAGACAACGTCAAACAAATTTCGTAATAACTGTAGGTACTGATTTAATCAAGAAAACTTGTTAGTGTTACATATTGTCTATTTTGTTTGACGACGTAATTATATAGGTAGGTATTCAATCAAAAAAATGTATTGGAAGTGAATTTCGACACGTTTCCGGTTAACAGTGTTTTTAATAATATATTTCCGTTCACTTTGGTAATGGTACCCTAGTTGTAATGAAAAGTATTAGTAACGTTATTTGTAGAGCTATAAATTTTCTGAAATCATGGAGATTATAATTATGGAGTCTGAGGGCATTACATCGACAGAACAGTTTAACACAAGTCGCTGTCTGTTTTTCCGCTTACTCCTTCTAAACCACGCAACAGATTTTGATACAGTTTCCACTCTGATTTTAGATTTTTTTTGTGTATATACAATAAATCGTAATATAACTTTTATATAAGTCAAGTCGCTAAAATAAATTGTAACGTGCAAAGCCGGGGCGGGTGACTAGTAAGTCATAATTATTACGCGTAAAAGGGGGAACCCTGAAATACCCGATGGCCAGTTTAGATAAAAGAAGTAGGTAACTGAAAAGAGAAGATTTGAGTGAATATTTGGATGGTGACAGGGCATTTAGACCAACGCTATTAGATTTGTTTATAACTATTTATAAACTAAGTGATTACGTTGTTTTCAAATAACCTTTCAAACCTTTTAACCTTTCAAATACTAGACAGAAAAGAAGCGCCCTCCACTAAGCATTTGCTAGGTCAACTGTTCGGTCGCGATTACACCGACATTGAACGAGTCACGTTTAGGTCTTATAAAGTTTTTAATACCCTCTCAAGTACAAATCAATTATTATTCAATTCCTTAAACATTAGTAATTAGTATACCTTAAGTAAAAAAAAAAATTCTTTATAAGATGTTAGTATACGCTCACACAGTCATCGAGTCAGACTTACGCACCGAGGGTTCCGAACAGATTTGTAGGAATGTAAATAGTTTGTCCATTATGGGAACTATGAAAGCACCGAACATTGCTCTAATGAAGAGATATACTGGATTAAGGGGCAATCTTAACTTTGCCGTTGGAAAGTTAATGTACCCATACTTCGACATAAGTCGCGGCCTGTTTACCGGCTATCACGTTTAGTTTTGACTTGTAACTCTTTTTATTTGACTACAAATAAGTATGTAATTGCAAAAAAATGTGACGTAACACATAACAACATAAATTTACGGTTGTCAGGTTTTTCCCTTTACTTGTGCTAAAAGATATTGCTCCTTGCCAAATTTAATTATTCTAGGTCAACGGAAAGTACCCTATAAGGTTTTGCTCCCCTTACTAGGGTCAACACATACGGCATAAGGGTCGTATTTTTAGATTGCGTTGACTTACCTTGATCTTTTCACAGCTCAAAAGAAATTCCGAGTGGCAGACTTGAGTATTTCATATTAACTTCAACTTAATTGAACGCGTTTCTGAGAAAAATAGTCATGATAGAAACAACGAAGTTTTTTTAAAATAAAAATAATGAGATGAACGAGGTGCTCTCCTGATGGTAAGAGATAACGTATGTCCAAGACCATTGCAGCGATACACAGAACTTTGAGTAGCAAAACAAAGTTCAAGGCCATCGCTGCTTTGGCGCTCATTACTTTGAGACTTTTGATGGTTAGTTTAGACAGCCCTGTAATTTTGCTAGCTATACTACCCTCCAAACTGGAACACAGTAATGACTACACACTACCGCTTGGCGGCGAATATCTGGCACTGCGATGGTACCTACCTATCTGATTTCTGCTTAGGAGATCTACTACCAAGTGATCCTATAATGGTTTTTCTTTTCTTTTTTTGACGGAACCCTAAAAATGTAACTAAGAAGCTCGCGTGTGTTTCGATAAACAAAAACAAGTTTCAATGAAATATTAAGGTATTCAGGTGTGATGGCAGATAAAACCAGATTAATTTATGATAATAGAGTTATTTATTTCTTGTGTTCACTATTATATCGATGTTCACGTGACATTTCAAAAATCTGAGGTACTTCCGCGTTGTTTTTTCATTTATTTCTTTTTTTAATACAACTATAACTGGAAAAAACGTGTCAAACATAATATACCTGTTGAAGATAATTCACAATACTCAGATAGATATAATTGTCGTTCATATAATGACTGTTAACAATTAGGAACAATCATGATTTTCCCGCGGCCGCTTTAGAGATGACAACGTCTAAAACACGTGTACTCAAATTGTCTATTTATACAACAACTTAGTTACACTAACTTACAAATGTAAAAGATACGTATCTACGAGTACTTATTGCCTAATTCTCCCTAAGAAACGACTGAACATTTTGCACAATACAATTAGGTTACATAATAATAATCGTTTTATATTTGTTACAAACTAAATCTTAGAGATTTTATTGTTATATTGGCACCTATTTTAGAAACATACGGAAAAAATACAATAACTTGCACTTGATTTTATAGAACTAATAGTTTTTCTATACTACCCGCTTTCCACGGTTTCGCTCGGGTTTTCCAGTACAAAAAGTAGCGTATGTCAAATTATATCGCGTAATCGCGTATGGCGATTGTTGTTAATCTGGAGTCAAATTTCACTTATTGAAGAATTAACAAACAAACAGATATTTAAACTTTCCCAAAACAAGAATGCGTTTTACCTGATGTTAAGTCAAGACGCGGTCTACGATGGAGCACGCTTGTTTAGAAGATACCAATACACTTTCGTCTAAAAACAATCAGATTGTATCCATCTTTCTACACTTTAGCGGTTCGCACAATAAAAGTAGAATCAAACGTTTTGTTTCAGCTTTCCTCTTTTTTTATATTCGTATAAAAATAAAATGAATTTTCCTACCAACACACAATCCTACTGCACATGGTATATAATCGCTAGTCAAATGTGAGTATGTAAAAAAAATTACTCTCCATTCCATACATTTATCTGTCGTTTACGTTGTAGATAAGTCACGCATTTTGGAATACCAGCCCCTGTGATGTGTGTGTACTTGTTACATAAAAATATGTGGCTTAGCCCGATAAAAATGAAATCAAATTAAAAACTATCGCCAAATAGCTTCTTTAATAGGTGTCAGTCACACTTTGAGTTCCAGTCCTCGATCTAGTTACATTCTTCGTTCTTCGACCGCATCATTAATTATCAACATCAGTTGATCCGTGACCAAACATGAGCGTATAATAAATAGTTTTTTATTCTTTACATAGTTAGCCCAGGCTCGGTGTCGCGGCTTTTGTTCCGCCAAATACAATTCAATATAGTGATTTGCTAATGATTTCTCTCGTAAATCAATTTGGAATTGTATAGAATGCCAGTTGTGAACAAACATTTTTACTTCAGTCATTGCGGTTTCTCGAATATCGCAACTCTTTGACTTATACTTGAAACCCTGAACGTTGCGTCACCGATACTAAGCATAATTTGATTCATAAATCGAGGTCTAATAGAAGTAACAGAATTATATTAATATGTAATACGTTATTTCGTTGCAAAATTAATTAACTGATGTAGTTCGATCAAACAGTCAAAAAAAGGAATAGTATAGTTTTCCATTTCTAACGATAACCACAAAATCCTTGTTGCGTGGAGTTTGTGGTTATAGTTAATAAATTAATAATTATAAAATTAGTTTTTACATCAACTACCAAGATTTTGTAAAAAAAAAACTAGTGCCCTGCTCCGGCTTTGCACGGGTAAGAATAACTATAATAAGCTATTCTTTAAAAGATAGATACATGCCACTGCGGACTTTTTTGTAGATCTATAAAAGAGGAATAGCCCATCATGCATTATTTTGTTATATCTCAAAGGGATTAGGCAGCGTTTTCGATAAAATCTCCCAGGTGGCTTGGCTTTTTCCAACACTTCCAACAATTATCGTTATATTTCAACCAATTTACACAAAATCTTGATAAATTATATACCCTAATCTTCCTCATGAATCACTCTATCTATTGGTGAAATCCGCATGATAATCCGTTCAGTAGTTTTTAAGTTAATCGCAAACAGACAGACAGACGCAGCGGACGACTTTGTTTTATAATATAATATTTAAAAAATAAGTAAAGACTTGCCCTTGCCTTCACTAAATTTCTACGCAACATTGTTTCTGTTTTTTTTTTCTAATCTGTTCTCTAAAGTAATGATGTGTGCAAATTGCTTCACGACCTACGGACCAGACTACATTGGACTCTGCTTTAAGCTTGCCTTGGAAAAAACGATCAATTAAACAACAAAAAAGAAATAAGCTATTTTTGTTTTACCTTCACTGGTTCAAGTAAAAGTGATTGTTTTTTGAATGTATATTATATAAACATATCGTTTGTTTTTATGAACCACATAAAGCAGGAAACCATTGCAGTGGTCGATCGGTAAGATATCCACAGAAAGACTAGCATATAAATTTGCGAGATTCACATAAATACTACGTAAATAAGTGTTGAAGGTTTATATTTAGTTTATTTCCGCTTAATAGTCGTTTCAGTTACAACATTGATGAGGATTTAAATTTAACTAACTTGACATTAATTTAAAATAACTTATCCAAAACTTTACTTAATATCTAAAACTAAAATTTGACATAAACTTAAAACCTAAAACATATTAAACAAAAAACGAATTTATATACAAACTAGCTGTGCCCCGCGGTTTCACCCGCGCTAGATGCCTACGTCATAGTAGCTTTATGCATGCAAAGTCTCAGCCCGATCGGTTTAAAATTGACAAACTTTCATGTCCTATTTTATCAATAGAATTAATCAAAATCCTTTCTTAGCGGATGCCTACGTCATAACATCTACCTGCATGCCAAATTTCAGCCCGATCCGTCCAGTGGTTTGGACTGTGCGTTGATAGATCACTATGTCAGTCAGTCAGTCAGTCAGTCAGTCAGTCAGTCAGTCAGTCAGTCAGTCAGTCAGTCAGTCAGTCACCTTTGAGTTATATATATTTAGAAGATAAAATAACCACAAGTCTTTATATCCCCTTCTCGCTGCAGTAACCACTTGTACTACGAAAATGTAAAAAAAAAATGGATATTGGATAGTGGGACAGCGCCCCTAGCTGAACTAAATGGAAACTGCTTTTTCATAAATTGGTTTATCTTTTACGTAACCTAAAAGATACGTAATCCTCGCAAGTTAATAACTAAAGCCGGTGTATAAACATGGTATTACAATATACTTATGACTCAATTTTTTTGAACTCAACTTTTCAGTCCCTTACATCAATATTTTACTCGCTTTTTTTTATGTTCGGCCTATTGTGTTATGATGTTAAGTGACGGTTTGGTAGAAGATGGTTAAGCACACCTAGCCTGGAATGGAACTGGCTCTCGAGTGAGGCTGCCGGAACACAGCGAGCCGAATGTTTACGGGCAGATTAAACAATACGGGTGAATGGTAGAAAAATTCTAAAATAAAGAGCCCACTGTAAAACAATCGTGATTGTTTATAACAATAAGAAGACCGAGCTCATATAAATGAAACTGTTGGGGTTTGAACCCAAGCCCTTCGGCGTATAAACCGACCGCTCTAACCACTGAGCTATTATCGCTACAATATCGCTTGCTACTCTTTTTACGCGACCCCTTACAGTATGCCTACGATAAGCTTATAATAAGGTTCTCTATAGCGTGAAAACGTGATTGCCCCCAAAAACCAAGTACTATGGAACTACGGTAGAATAAAATTGGTTTTATATTGTTAGTGATATTTTTCACAAACATCAAAGCCTGTTAGTCAAACTAATCTGATAGCCGCGTCTCTTCTAGGCTGACATAATTCGACCTAAGGAGTCACATTAGGTACTTATCGTAAAATTAAATTACAATTTGCGGTTGCCTCTAGTCGCATATACATATATACATTCATAATTTATTGCAACGATGTTCATTCAATACATAACTAGAAGTACTTACTAGTAGCTATTTAACTTAAGTAGTAAGCCAAACATAAATAAAGAATCCTAGTTATTAGTACATTAAATAATAATGAAATTTAAAAAAGACTAGGTGAGATTTTTTTTATGTAGCTAGTTTGTTTGTGAACCAAGATTTTGTTCAAACAAATAAATTTAATTTCCTTATTCCAGTAATCTTTTCATCTGGTATGATTAGTATAAAAAACAAATAGAATAAAATTAGTCACAATATATAGATCTTTAACACAATTTAGTCAATAAATAAATTAATTATTAAAAACGCTTTTCAAAAAACGTCATTCAAAGGTTCACACAGTCTCCGTGGATTTTCGCTCTTATAATCAGATTCTTATAATATCGGGCAAGATCGCGTTCAAAGTCTATTTCATATTCATCAAGTCATAGTCATCAAGGAACCCATCAAACATTACAAAAATATCCATCAAGACGCGACGCCAAATTAGCTTAGCTTTCGTAGACACCAAGTCACCATGGGAGACAATAACCGATTGTGTCTATTCAAAGATAAAGCCTATATCTCTATCAATGTTGCAAGCACGCTCTCCCCATACTTATTACTTGCCACATTTATTGCTGTGCAGCAACATTTGCTCTTCACTCACCTCGACGAGTCCAGCCAACAAACACACTACATTTTTAAGTATACCTACAATTTATCATTTAAAATAGCGTGACCAAATAATCAATAGAGTTGAATCGTAAAGATACTATTGTACTTTTAAACAGAGATTAAATTGTTTTAAAGAAAAAATTTACAAGCTTTTATTTAACTTGTAACGTTTATTAGTATTTACTTCAGCCTAATTTTGCAAGCTGAATTAGAAACTTCCTGTTTGTCCGACTAAGTTGAAATTTGACATGCTGGTTCAGTTTCGATGACAATACATTTTTATGGTAAACATAAACTGATTCTACGCATAGTATCCACTCGAAAGAACTTCTCAACAGTCAAGAGAATAGACACGAAATTTGAATACGTATTCAATTTTGATTACCCGTTTTGAATTGCGCTATTAACTGATTGTTTCACATAATATAGACGCTTGCTTTTAAATATTTAACTAAAAATGTATTTCTAGCAACCGTGCTCCATAGTAGACCGCCTTTTTTGGCTTAATATTAAGAAGATAACGAGCCAATCAACTTAAAATAAAATGTATCTCTGACCAACTCTACAGATAATTTGATAACATCATATACTAGACTACACAAATTACTATCACGTGTGCGGTATATTTACCTATTGCTTTTTATAATTTTACGCATTTTGGGTCTTCAGATTTATGGTTTGATGTAAGAAATACAAATAGGTAAAAGAAAACTCCCGTCACTTTTTGTGTAATTTTATTTTATTTAATACAGTAGCAAGCAAACAAAAAAATCCATCCTGTTTTTTGTAACAACTTTCTGAGCTCAACTTTTAAAAGTTTTAAATGGAAGCAACAAACGAGTCCAAATCAGAAGCTATCAAGGTCACTAAACCAACAACGACCCTAATTTTAAACACTTTAACACTAGAATAAACGAGTTTGTAAAAATAAAAAAGTGCAATGACAATTTTTCCCGCCAAAACTTTAGACTACTTTTTAAAAGTAGATCATAAAATAAACATTAATAAAGTGTCACAACCCAAAGTATTTCAAAGCATCAACCGTAATTATATAAGGACCCTACAAGGATCATCAATACTAATAAAGCCTTATCTCTACAGGTGACAAGCATTGCAACGAGAGTAAGAGCCATCAAAGTAGAGGAGACACGAAACAAAGTTCTAGAGACAACAAAGAGAACACAAGAGCCAGTATGAAGTCGACAGTGTGTGCGTGGTTGCTGTTAGCAGCGGTGGTAGCGGTGTCTGGTGCGCCGGCGCCGGAGCCTGCGCCCGAGGCTGCTCCAGCAGATGATTCCAGGCCAGAAATCATTGAGATTATCGCCCCCGCTAACAACGCTCGGGTAAAAAAAAAAACATTTTTTTTCTACTTTAATCTTTAGCGTCGCACTTTGTGCATTGTCAAGTATTTTGATATTTCACATATTTTAAGATAAATCAAGTCACATAAGTCGAGTCCGGTCATACCCTAAAAGAAATGTGATTATTATGTGTGTGTGAAACGTGTGTTTTCGTATCGTTGTTCGTGACATTATGTCACTTTCGCACACTCAATCGTGTTTCAAATTCGACACTTTATAAATAAAAAACACAAATATAAATATAGAAACACTGGAAAAAACACAAGTTTTAGAAAATAGTACAATTAGCATTGTACTATGCATACAATTGTATAGGCGATGTATGTGGCGACATGATTTTTCGCCTTCACGCCAAAACTCCAAGCCTCAACTCACAGATTATAATTATTATCTATATTTATTTTGACATACCTTTTTTACGGAGTTTTGGCGGGAACGCGACAAGGCAAAATGAGAAGTGCTGTAATTCCAAATAAAGACATGGTACCATGTCTTTATTAGGCCTCTGTAGCCAGATCATAAAATTTAAAATAAAAAAACCTTTTTTTACATATGCTTAGGGTGTAATAAGACGACAAAGATCGTTGTCGTCAATAAAAACAACTTTTACAATGGACACAACTCTGAAATCGCTAAAAAAGCTGCTCTATATCCATAAACAGATAAAAAGATAGCTTCGAGCTCAATATTGCGCCGACGGCTAGCACTTGAGATCACACAGGTTCGGTCCTATCTCCAACACCTATTGTAACTATATCTCAAATCTAAACCATGAGCTTTTACACATTGAGTAACAACGAAAGTAAAAGTACCACGTAACATAACATTTAATAAAATACCTGTGAACAAAACAAAGATGACAAGTGCTGCCTTTTGTAACTATCTGGACTGTATCCGCGTTTTTGTTTGGACACAAATTGTGCTGTTATCACATATAACTAACATGATGGTGGGGTTAAGTGTTAAAAATATAGCATCTAACCAGCAATTTGAGAAGCGAGTGCTAATGAGCGTAATGAAGAGATACTTGGATCCTAGTTGCTCAGCGGTGCGTAAGACGAGACTATCGAGTAGAATCAACGCAGAGAGAAAACTCCCAACAGCCAAAAATATTGTAGTGCTGCCAGCTGTACCATCATGTTTTTACGCGGTATCAGTCACTATATAGAGTTAAAAGCAACACTGAACTGAGATCATTGTCCTCAACATTATGAACCACTTTTACAATGGACATAACCCATACATTATTGAAAAGAATCAGCCTTGATCAGAGATAATGCATGTCCATGACTATTGCAGTGATACACAGAACTTTGAGTTAATCCACGGCATCACTCCTCTGGCGCTCATTACTTTGAGACTTTCAATGGTTAGTCTCAAAAGCCCAGCAATTAACGGTAATCGCTAGCTGCTGTACCCTTCAAACCAGAACACAGTAATATTTACACACTACTGTTTGGCGATAGAATATCTAGTACGACGGTGGTACCTACCTAGACTACCTCCTACTAAGGAGATCTACCTTTCGCAAAAAGTTACCAGAACTTATCATTAGCTAACATTAAATTAAACATTGATACCGTAACGTAGCTGACTATTTTTACCCAAAACTAAAGATCGGGAAGTTATCAATTCAATAAAAAAAAACTACTTATGCTTTTTTTCTCGTCTCATAAACATTTCCTTAATTTTTTACCTATATTAACTAGTTCTAATAAATTTAGTTTTTTTTTTATCGGAAATATATCTACGCACTTTTTGCCACTATCTTGTCTGATGATAAGTGAATTATGGCCAAGGAATATATGTATGTATGTACTAATACTTATCTATATTTTTTTCTACTTCAAGGGCGTACTAACTATTTTTATAGACAATGTGCGCTAAGCTTATATTGAAATATTGCCACTCTTCTCGGCTTAGTTTTTGATACTGGACCCGGGTGGTCCAACCCATATATAGAGTTATATCTCTGTAACATTGCCTAATTTTCCTATGGGCGCACGACCTGATGAGACCTATGCATACGCGTGCATACTACACTGTCATTTACATAAATTAAAAATCCCTTAATTGTGCTTATTGACAAGGTGTTTCCATGAAACGCCATAATCGCATAATAAGAGCAAGGGAACATGCAATAATGCAGTCACCTACTTACTCCATTAGACTTACCGGAAACTCAAACGCGTACTGGCATCGCCACGCGATTTCACCCGTTAAGTATCCTCGAGGCTATCCATAAACATCGTCACACGAATTTTATCATTTTTGCACCCTCTAACATCCTTGTCACAAGTGATCAGTTTTGTGAAAACGGGGGGTTTTGTAACTGGTCCTGCTGTAATAACAAATATCTTGTAAAATTATTAAGTTAAAAGGCTGTTCTAAGTTCTATACATGTGGTCTAACGAATCTTATAACTCATCCCTATTTTTGTCACACGATATAATTTTTTGTTAATCCCTCCCTCCCCGTTAACCTGCTGTTACGTAATTATGGATGACCTCCTAAGGCGACCGGATATTTCTTCGAGGCAAAGAGTACGTACCTAAGTGTTAATCAAAATTCTTCAAACAAACAAATAATTAAGAACGCATAAGGGAGTCATTGGTCCATTCATGCATTAATAAAACTTTGTAATAACCACTCTTTTTAAAATATTATTAATCTTACACTTCGTAATTATCAGTGAATCATCCTGATGACGATCTGATCTATTTAACAACGAGACCGTACTATGAGCTCTTATTCTCATTCAAGTTAAGCGATAACGAAAAAGTTACACGACCACGAACCTCATTGCGTGGACATACGACCAAGCAGCTTTTATACGGTCGTCTAACTTGAATTACTATTATAAAATACACTGAACGGATTTGTTGTGCAGTATATCTTTCCATAGTTGATAGCAAGTCTCTCCTCAGTAGGAAATACTAAGACCTTAACAGTCTTAAAAACATCGATATACTTACTAAATAAATAATCATAAAGGTCGGTCTTCTCGCGACACCGCGGATTGCCATGGGTCTCCACATCAATGCTTATTGCAAAGTGTATTCTTAATCAGTCGACTCATCAATAAAATTACCTTATCACTCTCCCCTGCTTACCTTATTTACAATAGTATTGCGACAGCCCAACGTGACCCTTAGTCTAGACCTCCCGACCTCTGTTTTTACAAAGTATGGATATGCGCGCAGTGACCCTAATTTGTGATTTAAGACAAAAGAGAAATCTTTAATGGTCGGATCAAGAAGGCTGTGAAGGTCGAGTGACGCAAGTCTGTGTCAATGCTCGATGATCACACCAACTAGATACAGCTAAATATTATTGCCTAAACACAAACATGTCACGGTTTCCGTGTATGGCAAATGAAACATATAAGGCTTCATGTTATTCTTTCAATCCAGATTCAAGATTTTGCTAGCATGATAGGTTTCGTATTTTATTAAGTGAGTATCACTTGATGTTATGTGGCGTTATGGTCAAAGGTGGTGTACCCTGGAATATTAGGTAACGTGAGAATGCTCAAACACACCAAATCTGTTGCAACAGATTTTCAATTCAAAATGACTTCGAAATCACAGTAACGTTGCTAATGTTAATTTAAACGTGATGTTCACTCGGTGATAGATATCTTTCAGAAGGTCGTTTTGATAGGTACTACAGTAGTATCAGATATTCCGCTGCCAAGCAGAAGTGTGTAAACACTTTTCAATTTGAAGCGTGCTGAAGCTAGCTTAATTACTAGGCTATTAAACTAACCATTAAATTTATCAAAATAGTGAGCGCAAAGCAGCGATGCCCTGACATTTTTTTGTTACTTGACTTCTGCATAACCCTGCAATAGTCATGGCCACGCGTTATCCCCTTTCATCAGGCAAGAGCCCATGAACAAATAAAAAAGGATTTTCCTTTTCCATAACTAAAAAAAACATCCCCGAGACACCTACTTCGTTCTGATAAATTACTATTGACATCGTTTTGTTAAAGTTTGTCATTATGTAACCGATGATTGATTGGTTTATTTCAGGAGACTTTGGCGACATTGAACCTGGGTGCGCCGGGCTCCGAGCTAAGCGAACGCAACAAGCGCACCATCGGCATCTTGCGCCAGCTGTTCCCTAGTCTCACGCAGGTAAAACACACTCTCCAGCCACATAGAGACACGTTAATCGTCGTGATACCACACATAGTAGATTGTCATCAGTAACGATAATCAGTCGTTCACAAAACGTTTAAAAACATCAGCTGCTCTCAAGTCTAACAGGTATAACACAGTTTTAACTATGTATGTGGAGACACTATAAATAGCTGATCGACATCGATGACGTAAATCAGTCGTACACAAAAAGGAGTAGTAGGTATCCTCCGCCAGGCAGGTAAAACACATTTTTCAGCCATTTGCAGATTCTAGTTTCTTACGCTCGTCCAGGTAAAAGAATGACCAAATCACTTTTAATTACTTTCGACTCGTCATCACCTATAACTCTCCAGGACAAGGAAAAATAATGGAAATTTGCTGACGTGCCCGCTCCTTCTGAATTAGTGTTGTAAGTAGGTATGTTTATAGAGTACCTAACCAATTTATCCGTAGAACGACCAAAATGATCTAAATAAATTGAATATGAACTCAAAAGAGTTTGCCAGTTTTGTTCAGAAGATGGTGGTAATTACACATTTATATAGATAAGTTGGAACTCGCACATATTGATGCACTTGCCTTTGGAAACATCGCCAAGGTGAACCATCGGTTTTCATGAGGATGCTTTCACGCTGAATCACACAGTGACGGTGATCTACTTTCGTTTTATGAACAAATAGCGTTTTCCAGAATTTAGGTTCCCTTTTATATATAACAAAATTGATAAACAGCATGCCATCCGTCAAAAAACTATTAGAGAGTGTAAATTATTTCTAACAAAATATTTGTGCTCCCTTTCATACCACGAGACCGAGGAAATACTAAAAATAACCCCTTAATCCTTATTGAATTTGGCTCCAGTATTCTAAACGCCTATCATACATACCCACACATATACACACCCACACACTCAAACACACTCCCACACAAAAACACAAACCCACACACGCACGAACACACACACACGCACACACACACACACACACGCACACACGCACTCACACCCTTATTTATTATGTAGCCCTTAATATTGTAGTAATTCCATTTGTTGTCCATTTATTTTTCTTCAAGTATTTTATGTTCAAATTATATTTAGACTAAATTTTTAAAATGTATATTTATCTGATTTGACTTCATTTTTAAATTGTCGATAGTTCCCTGCGATACAAGCTTTCGCTTAGTGCAGGTAACTGTTAATCTTATGTATACGTGCACTATAATGAAATAAATAAAGATTATTAAAAATAGATATTCTTCCCATTGTAAAATGAAATCATGTGAAAATCTTACTACAAATGGCTACTTAATTATTTATCTTTAATAATGTGATTGAACTGAAACTATCAAATGTTGAAAAATCTTTGTAATAATTAGTTTATCCTTTTGTTATGATTTTCATTTATTTTTTTGCAATAATATTTTTTCCGTGCAGATTAAAAAGCATTTACCTCCAGATATCTGAGACGTAGAATTAGTCTGTAGTAGGTGGGCTTATGTTCTAGATTATCGAACAGAAGGTACAGCAGATAACCAGTTTTGTGCTGAAAACATTTGGACCGGTGTTACTGAAGGCCTTCCTCGGACGCAACAACGCGGGTGGCGGAGCAGCAAGCGGTGGCGGCTCCGGAACCGTCGAGCTCGATGACGATGATGATGATGACGATGACGAGCTAGAACCTAAATCCGCAGTGGCACTGTCCACTTCAGACACTTCTTCAACAACCACAACTGAAGCCCCCGTTGCCATCGCACGGACTTTCATTGACTTTGACGAATCCAAAACTAACGCAGACAATGAAGAGAATAACCAAGAGATGACCGAGACTCAGAACGAAGACAGAAGTGAAGATAAGACTGAAACTCAAAGCGAAGACAAAATTGAAGTGACAACCGAAATTCAGAACGAAGAGAATATAGAAACTCAAAGCGAAGACAAGAACGAAGTGAAGGAGGACGAGGACAGGAGGCGTCGCAAGCGCGCGCTCTTCTTCGTACCGGTATGACGTCATGTCATGCACCTCACCAGCCTGCCTCGGGACGGCAGTGCGCGCGCAGACCGCACGCCCATCGTCATCCACCTCATGATGCCACGTCACCATCATCGCCAACTTAAAAGCACAGCGAGCTAACAGTGTAATGTGTTTCAGAACGCGATCGTCGAAGAGAATCAACTGCTTTCTGGCGCGGAATCGCAGCAGGCGGAGGTGCGGGTACCTTACGACCAACAAGCTGCCGCTAGTGAAGACCAGCAGACTGCAGCTGCCAATAATCTCCCCATCGATGAAATCTCGCTTGATGACACAGATGAATCAGAGGAAAACAGGAACAAGAGGTCAGGGTAAGTTTTTTTTTTTTTTAATTTGAAATAAGCTTACATTTGACCGCCATCTCACCTGATGTTAAGTGATGATGCGGTTTAAGATGGAGCACGCTTGCCTAGAAGATACCGATTCACTCTCAACTTGAAGACACCCAGATTATATCCAGCGGGGAACACCCACTCGGGCAGCGCATTCCATTGTCTAGCAGTCCGCACAATGAACGTGGAATCAAATCGTTTCGTTCGAGTTTTTGGAACATCTACCATGAAACGATGTCGCTTTTTTGACCTTCTGGCTGTCCCTTAGAAAAATGGACATGGGGGAATCAGACCATGTAGTTCTGAAGTTCAATCTGAATTATCTGAAGTACCATCACAGTATATCTATTTTTTATGGTAACAATTCTATCAAAACACTCCTGCAGAGCAAAGTGGTAACCAAACGAGCTCATTTTGTTTATCATTATCAATAACTTTATTATGAGACCAAGCCTAATATTGCAAAAGACATGTTCCATAGAAAAATATCATTGACCCACAAAAAAGAGTAAGGCACAGATTTCTTTGCTGTGTCAGTGTCGTTCCTATTGTACACAATATTTGAAATTATGAGTACCTATAAGAGCTCCTTTCGATTATTACCGTTCTACGTAATCCATCAAATTATTTTGTATTGTATGCGTAGTCAAAATCTTAATGAAAATCAGGACTTAAATCCTTTAATTATAATGATAATATGCATAAAATATATTTGCGTAATTTTTAAGAATGCTCATTCATGGTAATAGTTCATGCGATGTAGTAGTTTGTAATAAATTTAAAAAAAAATGTATTGTTTGTGATTTAGTAGTAAAATTAAAATGTATGCCTACCGTGCGATATTGCGCATAACCTCGTTGCATTCGACGAACTGTGATTCGAACAATAGATCGACAGTAAGAGCGCTATTGTAATCTTTTTGCGATAGGTACTTTTCAATTCGCACGTTTCTATTTTATTTCAAGAGCCCCTCCATCGAGCGATTTGAAACGCGTTAGATCATGTAACATTTGCGTGGAATAAATTAGTGTTACGAAGCCTCTGTAATGCGGCAGCAATGGTGGCGCAGACATCGCCGATACTTTATCTGAGGCTATCTATGACGAAAGGGAGTTTCGTCATAAAACCGTCATCGTCTTAATACGACTATAAATATGAAACTGTGTGAAATAACTATTGCTTCATACTTTTAACACATTTCAGATTCCTGAGCTTCGGCGCCAACGCAGGCGGCGGCGGCGGCGGCGGATCCGGCAACTTCCTCTTTGACATCGTCAGGGTAAGAGACTGAAGCCAGACTGAAGCCAGAACTTCTTCTCCTCTAATCCTTGTATTCTTGATAGGAATCTTCTCTCTAATCTTCTTTCTTTCATCTTTTAACTCCCTTTATTTCTTAATCTTTTTGTTTCGACTAACTTTAGCAAGTCACAACTTGTAAAAACCCACAAAGATTCACTCAAACTCATAAATTGGTAGATACGAGTTAGCACTCAAAAACTATTACTATTTTAAAACATAAAACCAAACTTAAACGTTTTTTTTTTTAATTACTCTCCACAGACACTGGGGTCCGTGACCTTTGTCAACTTTGAAACTTAAATGGTTGAAAACTAAATTCAGCATCATTATGTCGTCATAGTAGGTTTTTCACGTTTAGGTATTCTATAAATTTGTACCAATTGAAATTCATACAGATGAATTTGGAACACTTTTTTCATAAATACAACATACACCAGCCAAATCAAACATAAAAACTCTGTCAAACACATTTTCTACATACATCCAAGATAATAAAAATTAGATTAAGGTGTCAAGGAGTCCTGAAGACTGCAACATCGTCGGCGCGACTGAATGAAGTCATGAAGAGACTTTGCAGCGGTAAAAATAGTGTTGCATTGCGGAAGAACGTGTGTTTGGTGCGAATATTGGCGGAATGTTACAGCAAGCCCCGGGAGCGATGGCGCGCGCTGCCGGCTCCGCATTCCGGCTGTTTGCAGGCACCGATTCACTCAACGTCGGATTGACCGCCTCTCACACCGCCAGCCTGGACCCCAATGATCCACAAGTACACTCACAACATCACACAACACCCCCACACGCACAACGCTACACACAAGCAACGTAGACCTAACATTTGGAAATGTAGACTTACCATTTAGAATCGAAGGCTTACCACTTGGAATCGTAAGCTTTAACCTGGAATCGTAGACTTAACGACATGCAATGGTAATTTCACAACTTGAAACTGTAAGCTTCCTACTCGGAGTTATAAGATCACCACTTAGAATGGCAGACTTACTACTTTGAATTATAAGCTTACCACTTGGATTGTTGCTACTTGAGAAGATGTCGGATCGACGGAACAAGGATCATTTCGAGGTCGATAGATGCACGCCTAACCATTTTCTTTAACAGATCCGCTACAAAATTTAACTACTCATATAGCTTAATCTGTGAAGATTTATGACATGGTATTACATAAACGACAAAACGATTGAATTAGTATCCATCGACCTCGATATGAAATTCTTTATCCTGGTATTAACGGTTTGTTGACATAGTAGTTTTGCAACTGTAGTTCAGCAAGTAGAAACAATAGTAACATTAGACTTTAGAAATAAAACAACTAAGAAACATAAAATTAGATCATGCTTTGAAATGTAGTTATCCTCCTTAGAGATTATAGTAAAGTAGGTTGCACTCCAATTTAATTGATACCTTTGTCTTTCTTTTCTTATTCCTGCCTACTTTACTTACCTTTCGTTTTGTTTTCGTCCCTCTTTTTTCTTGTTTCCTTTCCTTTCTTTATTATTATACTAATTTTAATACTAACAATAACAATATATATCAACGTTTTTACGACAATACAAAAGAAGTACATATTGTTGCTTATTGGTGAATTCTTATGTGGCGTCCTATGACTAAAAATTTATACTTAAATATGTACGTGCTTTTTTTTGTAAGTAACAATTTTTATCAATACCTATTGGCTTAAACTATAATTATTATGAGGGTAGTTGTCACTGCCGTATGTTCAAAAACTGAAGTTTTCTGGAGCTATCGTTTTCTGCATTCCAACGTATTGCTATGGAAATCAAAATATTAATCATAACGCCGTATGTACTTGTTTTGTGTACCTAGTTACTTTTATTACGCTTACCGAAGAATAAAACGGTCAATAATACAACACGTACCTACTCTAAAATGTAAGGATGAGTGGAACAATAATATAATTATACCAACAACCCCAAGACCCATTACAAGAGTTCGATTGGCTTGGGTAGGTATGTTATAAGGCACCAACCAACACGACCGGGGTGTTAGTACGGGGGCGGGAGAGCTCTTATTTCCATCCAAGTTAGATGATCTTAATAAAACTACGTGACCTAGCGTATACCTTAGCGTAATAAATTTTGCAGTAGCGTACTTTTTCGTTATCATCCAATCCAATTTGAATATAAGCAGTAAGATTTCTCGGTACGGAGACCGTTCGGTTTGGATAAACAGTCCAAGGGTTCTAATTGTAATTGAAAATGTTTAAGTAAAAGAAATGAGACGATCGACGAAGTGCAGCGGTACCCGGACCTTAAAGTAATAAAACAATTTCTGGGGAATCGCTGCTATGGTGCTCATTACTTTGAGTGGTGCTTTGGTGCTCATATTTGATAAATTAGTCTCAATAGCCCTGTAATTTTGCTAGCTGCAGTATAATTTAAGGCGAAACATTGTAACGTTTATACACTACTTCTTGGCGGTAGAATATTCGATACTTCAGTGGTACCCCTTAGACGACCCTCTGCAAAGGAGACCTACCACCAAGTTGCGTATGTTTCAACTGGAAATGCAAAAGGCGTCCACATAACCTCGCTGGATATCTACACTTTCTTCACTTGCTGCAAGTTTGACGCAGTAGGTACTGCTTGTTCTGACCATAACGCGTGCCACCAAGCAAATGCGTTGCCGCTCCGTTAAGAGCTTTATTGTTGTAAGATATTGTTAGTTGTTAATAAGCAAGCTTGTTTATAAGCAAGCTACAAGCAAGGGTACACACGGCAAATGAAGAAAGCAGGAAAAGACGCCATGTAGACGGCAAATCTAAGTTTTGTATGTATTTGCAGTTGGTAGCGGGTTCATCGTCGGGCTCGTCTGGCGGTGACGCCGGCGCGGGAGAAGGAGACGATGGTAGCGCTGCTAAAGGAGACAACCTGACGGAAGGAGTCCCCGGCCCAATCACGCGGCTGTTCATCATCGCCAACCGCGGCATCGCCAACCTGATCCAGGACTTGATCCTGCGTATCGCACAGACCTCCGAGCGGATAGTCAACTTCAAGGCGCGACTCATTACCTCCATCATTTAATGTGCATGCGCATATAGACAATACATTAGCGTAGTGTAAGGTTGCGTCGCGACCTCGGGGGTGCGGGGTCAGGGGCCCCATGGCTCCGAGGTCACGGGTCACAGGGCCCAAGATACCAGGGTCCTGAGGTAACTGGCTCTGTGGCTTCGAGGTCACGAGGGGACGGGCCCCGCGGCCTCGAAGTCGCAGTCACAGGGCCTCAGGGCCCCGGCTTAGCGCCACGAGCGCGGGCGGCAGCGTCGGAACTATCAACGCCGCCGCCAATCCTGCTCAAGCTTTTTATACAGTGACATTCTCGATTCGTTTCTACGTTTGTAAATATGTATTATAGAGGAATTTGTGTAAAATAAATAAATAGTTAAATTATTGTCATCTCTTTTCATTTCACTCGCTCTCATGCCTGTGCAGTAGCTCTCGCTTCGAGTAGATATTTATGAATGTTAATATGTAATGTAGATTTTTTACTTAGGTCAACGAATGGGAACAGTTTTATTTTGTTAATATTTTGTACTTTTTAAGTGATTCCTATGAAAAATACAATAAATTAATATAACAAATAAACATGACTACTTTATTTTGGACATCGAAACAATGATATACTTCAAAGCCTATGGGTCACACGCACTACGAAAAACAAAATAAAACCACGTACACGACTACGCTTGTGGTTGCAGACTGAAATATTGCTATCAAAAATACTAACAATTCAATAAATCTTAAAGAAGGTAACTCTCAAATCAATTGTAATTATTAAAGAAAGAGTCTAATAGTTTTGCGACACAACCGACGCAACATCGGCGTGCGGATGAAGTTGTAATATGAGAAGTCTTCGGCGATGCCGCTGGCTTCGGAACGCGCTCAGGCGCAGGCGTGGCGGTCGCAGACGGCAGAAGGGCACGCGCCGCGCACGCGGGGACAGCGCGCGCGCGCTCGAGACTAGGAAGCAGTACCGAACGTACTGCTGTGGTCACAGGACGACTAAAACTCATATCTAGTTAAACAATCTTGTGGCACACATCCACTAATTGCTAATTGTTACGTATGTATTGATATTGCAGTTTTGTTCTGATTGCGGCGCAGAAAACTGTAATATTATTACAAAAATATAAATAAAATACAAATTACTGGAACAGACACATAATAATTTTATTTTATGAAATGATTTATGTCAATTAAAACAGAAGTACATGACACTGGCTAAATGCACAAACTGTTTTGAGTCAAACAAAGAAATAAAATATGTAAGTATTGCCGGTGCCGGCAGTGATAAACGATTAACGGTGCCCGGCTTAGACAAACAAAATCAGGTGCCCGGGATACGAAATATCTTATAGCGAGAATAGATGCATCACGTGCACACTAAAAAAGGATGGTTTTGTTTTTCGTCACAATTCGAGCAGTTTTACCAAAGAGAATAAACATGGCGACCTACATATATAGCGGCACAAATTTCACACATTTAAAAAATAGCCTAAAATGGAAAGCTAACAGATTTATTCACGCTCAAAATTACGTAAAGCTAGTAACGGTCAAGTCCATGTTATTCTCTAGCAAATAAGTAGCAGCGGAGTTCTATAAACAACACGAAAAACTCTATGTTATCACTACATAACAACACAAAGTTAGTCTAAGTTGAGTCCGGTCATGTCTTTATAAAGTTGTGATGACTTTACTATACATTATACAAGCTTGGATGGAGATTTGGAAGCAACACAAAAAGTCATGTTTCACCACATTATATCACTCTCCAACAGTTGCACACGCAAATTATGCCACTTTATGAATAAAAGACCCCTATTTTATTACATTAACATACGAACAAACACATGTTTTGAAAATAATACAACACAACGACATGATTTTTCCACTTTCCCGCCAAAAATAAATCTTTGTTTTTTTCTTCGTTAGCAGTATTGTCAACAGCTTTCAACAGTCAACAGATTGCCAAATTCTCAGATCAAACACTACGCCAAATTCAATTAACTATAGATTATTTGGCATAATTATAAAAACTGTTTTATATAAAAAGTTCTTAATTATGATCATGAGTGTGGTAAAGCGTTAAAATGTGTTGAAATTTGTTTTTTCGAAGCTTTTAGTAAAGTTACAACTACTTTATTAGGATATGACTGAACCATAGATTGTGGTATTTCTTCTTCCTAGAACTGAACTTTAACTTAATTTTACTTTCATTATTACTAATTCTACTTTCTTTTTTTAATGAAATACTCGAAGCTATGCGTAAATACTTGATATTGGAAAAATGCACAAGGTGTAATGTCAAAACAAACAAAGATTTGTAGTGTCAAAGTAAAGTCCTAAATTTATTTACAAATATTTTGAAATGACGTCATTCTGGTCATTCATTTGTCCATGAACCGACTTGGTGGACTTGGTTTTGTTTTGTATATTTTTTGATTATACTACAACCTTATTAGTCTGTGTACTACACAAAGATTTGAAATGGTCATATAAATAAGTAAAATCTTATAATAACAGATTTAAGCTCTCGGTGAACATGGCGTTGTACGAAGGTATTGCTCTTATCCAAGAAAAACAAGCTGTCGTTCTTGATCTCGGTACTGATTACACCAAGTAAGTTTTAATTTTATTTTGAAATGTTTTTAAAGAAACTGAAATATCCCAACACTCATTTTACATTTGTCTCTAATAATTTTAAAATTAATGTGAAGTATTCCTACACCTAAACTGTGAGTAAGTTGCACTCTGCGTCTTTCTGCGTTCTCACTTTAAGACTAAACTTAGTCTACCTTATGCCACTCATAAATGCAAGTAGAAAGATTCGTTTATATAATTCAGCATATTAACATAATTCAGTGATACAATACAATATCCCATTGTAATTTACAGATTTGGCTTCACAGGAGAGGCGGCCCCAAGATGTATTATACGCTCGGAGTACTGGTGCACTAAGCGCCGAGCCTTGCGTCGTGTTCACGACTATGAAACTCCAGAAGAACTCTATGACAATCTTGTTCATATGTTACATCAACTGTACTTCAGGTACTGATTTTAAGCACTATCAATCACACTGTCACTTGTCATCAGGTATGCTATAGCTATGGTCAAACTGACGCATTAAATAGCATAACAGCCTAAGCCTGCTTCACACAGGTGCGGTCTGCGGAGCTGTGAATCAGGCCGATACGGCAGGCCATGTTTATGTGGAACAGGTTTTAAATGTATACCCTAAATGTCTGCTACTCTAAATAGCAGCAGCTTCAGCAGACCTGGAATTTTTGCTGAGTTTATGCGACAATGCTAACTCAGCTCAATTATACTTTTGTAGAGAATTGTCTTTTTCATTGTTAGTGGGATAATATTGTAGCCAGAGACAACTTGATCTCTATTTTGAGACCTTTTCTTTGTGTTAAGGTATTCGACTACAGCTCACCTATGTTAAGTGACAATTAACTTGTTTTCCTTCACCGGTAGCTTAAACTCATTGTTTGAAGTTTGAACCCACTCCCTTTGACATGTAAACCAACCACTAACTACTAAGTTATCATCATGGCAAAAGTCTAGATTGTCATTCATCAAGATTCTTTTAGGCTAAACTATTTTTGACCAATTCTATTCATGTTACATTTTTTTTTCTACCATACTTAAACATGAGATGATTAGTAGAAACTGAAGGGGGATATACAATATACCTCAAGATCAAAATTATGATAGGTTATGATAGCGTTATAACTTATCACCTAACATGTTATATTAAGATTATACTCTTACTAGCTGTGCCCCGCGGTTTCGTCCGCGCTAGATGCCTACGTCATAGTAGCTTTATGCATGCAAAGTCTCAGCCCGATCGGTTTAAAATTGACAAAGTGTCATACAAACTTTCATCCCCTATTTTATCAAAATCCTTTCTTATCGGATGCCTATGTCACAACATCTACCTGCAAGCTAAATTTCAGCCCGATCCGTCCAGTGGTTTGGGCTGTGCATTGATAAATCACTATGTCAGTCAGTCAGTCACCTTTGAGTTATATATAATTAGATTATACTAACATGTTATTTTATATACATGTTTGCTTACTTGAATGATTGATGATATAATCAATAGTAAGTTAAAAAGCTATTTTTTTTTAATGTAAAAGTAACGAGACACACCTGACATTCTCCTGATGGTAAGAGGTAATGCCTGTCCATGATCATTGCAGAGACACAGAACTACTTAATAGAGTAGTAAAACAAAGTTCAGGGCATCACTGTTTTGACAATAATTACTTTAAGACTT
Source organism: Biston stratarius (assembly GCA_950106695.1). Lineage (NCBI taxonomy): Eukaryota > Metazoa > Arthropoda > Insecta > Lepidoptera > Geometridae > Biston > Biston stratarius. Next base: position 9,223,246 of record OX467112.1, read on the forward strand.
TTGATGGTTAGTCTTAACTGTCCTGTATTTTATATGAAATATATAGACAACTAGCTAACGCCCGCGACTTCTAATACCGTTTGCTAAATTAAGCAACTTGTGTATATTATGTACAAGCATTGCAAGTGTTTGTGTGGTACATTTGAATTTAATCTGATATTGTTATAAAATTTGCAGGCATGTGTTAGTAAATCCAAAGGAGCGCAAAGTGGTGGTGGTTGAATCATTGCTGACACCTACACTCTTCAGGGAGACACTGGCTAAAGTACTTTTCACACACTATGAGGTTGGTGATTAGAATTAAAAAAAAAATACATAAATATAGTCTAGGGTGAATATAATGCAATGAAAAATTTACATGTTGATTTGAATTAGCCAATGTGCACCTCATTGATAATAATATTTTTTTTATGTCTGACGTAGACTACGTTTTTGATCACAGCTTGCCTGATATTAAGTGTTGGTGTGGTCGAAGAAGGTAATAACACCTAGCCTGGAATGGAACTGGCTCTCAAGTGAGGCTGCCAGAACACACTGTTAGATGCCTGGCGGCAGATCAGCTATCATCGCTACAACCATCCGTTCCGCATCCATTTCAACATCAACAACACGTCGGATTTCCGTATTAAAAACTGAATCTTGAAATTTAATGCAGAGCATGGATCTCTCCTTGGCTGTTGGTGTTGGTGCTACTCTAACTTCATGCACAACCTCATGTGTGAGACTGGTATATGACTTGACTTGAGGATGTAGCTTTAACTTTTGAAAACTTGATCCTATAGTAGTATAACCATCTTACCTTCATTAAGTTAGTATTTGTGCATTGAGAAACTGAGAGAAATAAGTAGATTTGAGTTGTTTTTTAGAAACCCACTTCCAGTGGACTATGATAACTGAATATGTGTGCAGGTGTCAGGTGTGGTGTGGGCTGATAGTCCACGCATGTGTGCGCTGACACTAGGGACACCTGTGGCGCTGATCGTGTCAATTGGAGCTAAGGAAATTGAAGTGGCTGCTGGTATGTGACTTGATCAAAAGTAAAAAATTAAAATGTATTTATTTTGTATATTCATTGCTACCATTTCTTGTGTTTGTTGTTCACAGTGGTACATGGGTGCGTAGTACTAGGCGGGTTGCAGACGGCGCCGCTGGGCGCGAACGCTTTACACGACGAGCTCGCGAGACTCATGCAGGAGGAACACGACGCGCCGCTCTCTCTGACGTCAAACGTACTCGAGGATATTAAAGGTAACTTGTAAGTTATTGAGAGTATGTATATTTCATAATGGTAAAAATGGTTTTGTGGTTAATCTAATCTAATACCTTTAAACAAGCAATTCTTGTGTATATAATATATAGTACCTGGATGACCGAGCTTTGCTCGGCTGAAAACACGGATAAAACGACGTTTTCTAAAAATGAAACCTAGCTAGATCGATTTATCTCTCTCGAAACCCCCTGCATACAAAATTTCATGAAAATCGTTGGAGCCGTTTCCGAGATTCAGAATATATATATATATATACAAGAATTGCTCGTTTAAAGATATAGATATATAATCTGAATCTCGGAAACGGCTCCAACGATTTTCATGAAAGCTAGTATGCAGGGGTTTCGGGGGCGATAAATCGATCTAGCTAGGTTTCATTTTCATTCGAGCAAAGCTCAGTCATCCTGGTACTTTATATACTCGTAGAGAAGAATATCAAATCTCTCTATAATCTATTATGATTAAAAGACATTGACGTGCCAAGAACAATCATAGATTAATTGCTGGAAAGGGTATCCAAAACAGCATTGGTAGGATCATGCAAAACTTAGGCAAAGATTTGTAAAGTTGTATATACACGGGTTATAAAATTAAACATTGATCCATATTAATAAATGCCCGGAACGAAGTAATTCGCCAGAGAACAAAAGTCACAGACATAGCTCAGCGTATTAACAAGCTGAAGTGGCAATGTGCTGGACATATCTGTCGCAGAACCGATAACCGCTGGGGTAGACGTATTCTGGAGTGGAGACCGCAAATTGGTAAACGTAGCGTAGGACGCCCTGAGACTCGATAGAGTGACGATATACGTAGGACAGCTGGCGGTGGATGGAAGCGAAAAGCCGAAGATCGGGCCGAGTGGCGTGTCTTGGGAGAGGTCTATGTCCAGCAGTGGACTTCGATAGGCTGATGATGATGATGATGAATAAAGGCCCCCCCCCCCCTTTGAACTTACATTTGCATCACAAGTCCGAAGCACTGCATGAGTTCCCGTCCCTAAACTATCTCTGATTTGTCAAGGGAAATTCTTGTGTCATTATTACAGTGAAGACATGTTTCGTGATAAATCGCGGTCGCGCGTTGCAATGGCTGTCCGACAACCCTCCTACCCCGTGCGCGAGTGTTGTTTACCCCACGGGGGGCACAGGAGGTGACTCCGTGAAGGTTGGGGGGCGGGCTCGAGAATTAGCCGCTGAAATCATGTTCGCAAGAGACGGAGAGCTGTCTTCGTTGCCCGATCTAGTACTGCAATGTATTATACAGGTAAGTAACTATTATTTTAGACTGAACCGGCGTGGTGGCGGCTATCTTTGGCAGGCTTCGATATGTCCGTTATAGTAGATTTTTACTATAAAAGATTAGTATAGATAGAGATTATTATTAGTAGATTTTGTAGCGATGATAGCTCAGTGGTTAGCGCGGTCGGTTCGCATGCCGAAAGGCGTGGGTTCAAACCCCAACAATGAGCTTGAGCTGCCGGTGAAGGAAAACATCGTGAGGAAACCATAGCGTGGTGGTAGGGTACTTTCTAGTACTCGGCTGGCTAGCTACCACCCTCAAGTTGAAAATCTGCCGCCAAGCATCTAACGGTGTGTTCCGGCAGCCTAATTTGAGAGCCAGTTCTATTCCAGGCTAGGTGTGCTTTACCATCTTCGACCACACCGTCACTTAACATCAGGAGAGTTGTGGTCAATCACCTAGCCTGTCAGCCATAAAAAATAATAATAATAATAATAATTGGTATTAACGAAGAAATAATTTGGACAAAAAGAAACAAGAACAAACAAGTGTTGTAATTATTAATTACTACACTTGATGAATGATGATGATGATGATGAAAAGTATCCTATGTTTTATTCCAGGGCCTAAAGTATCTACATGCAAAATTTCATCCAGATCCGTTCTTTTAATTTCAGCCGTTCTTTTATTGACAACAAATAGATGATATATTATATACAATTTTTTTTAACAATATTTTATGATTTATGTCAACAGGAAATACTTTGTATTGACAGAACATTTAAACATTTACATTTATTACATTTATATTGTTTGTATGGACAACAAACTGATTTTATTTTTTCTATAATATTCTATTTTCATTTGAGATTTAAACTTTAAATTATCCAAGTGCTACATTGTTTTATTTTTGATGTTGCAGGCGCCAGTTGACGCTCGTCGGCAGCTAGCAGACAATATCCTGCTAACAGGCGGAGGCGCCGCCCTGCCCGGCCTCCGGCCTCGGCTCGCAACTGAACTGAAGCAGCTCCTGACAGAGGAGCCCTACAAGTCTCGGCTGTTTCTCACAGAGTTCAAGTTCCATACAGCGCCGGCGCATGAGAATAGCGTCGCTTGGTGCGGCGGCGCTTGCGCGGGGGCAGGTTAGTGATTTATTTATACAAATATATGCAACATTTTGTTGATAACACTTTACAATTCATACTCCAATATTAATCAAAAAACTAGTTATAATTCAATGTAATAATCCTAATAATTAATTTATATGACATTTTTTATTATATTCACATATTTATTACATTGACATATCCTATAAAATGTCAATCTAATAAATGTGTCTATGAAGAATGGATCAGCGCCCCTGTAAGCGGAAACTAGAACTAAAAACGGTAGCCATTTTTCATACATTTTGGTTTCGGAAAATTAAGTTTTTTGGTAATTGTCAATATCCTTCCGAGTCGAATGTACGCGAAGGAATTAAGTCAGTAACTATTGCAGGTGAAGCGGCGGCTGCGAGGGCTCTGCCTAGAGACCAGTACTGCCGCACGCGGCGGCTGAAAGACTGGGTCTGTCTGTTGGACAACACGCCGCCTGACCACTACCATAGAAACATGCCCGACTTATAGATCGCGTTAAGAACGCACATTATTTTATTAATAAAATGTATGTTAAGTATTTATTTAGCTCGAATTAATCGTCATGTTATACAACACATAAAAGAGTGAACGGCTAAAGGAGGTTGGATTTGTTATGCGCTGGCTTGTTGTGAAACACTTTTATATTTGAAATAAGATGTGAAATTAAACCATACTTAAACTAGTTTTTGTTTTCTTGTCTCTTGGTTTTTTTTTATAATTTTAAGTACTCCGGTTTTTTAGTCACGTAATCAAAGAAATGGCAAATGTCAAAGTGACCGTTCAGGAGCAATAAATATACGTCAAAACAATATTGGTCGATTTGTCTCAAATTCGCAAGGTAAAAAAGTCTTAAGTAAAAAAGCTTGACAAATGGATCTCCCCCACGAACTCGATGATCGCCAGCGCGAAGTACGCATCGAGACGTGCCTTGCACTACTCAACAGGTACACAAACCAAGAAACTTTGAATTTGCATTGTTACCTGCGACGAAAAATGGATTCTGTTTGGCAATCACAAATGCTCAGCGAGTTGGTTGGATCCTGGTTCAGCACCTAAACAATGCCCTAAATGAAAACTTACCCCCAGAAAAGTGATGATAACTGTATGGTGGTCTAGCGCCGGTGTGATTTATCACAGCTTCTTACCAAACGAGATGAGCATTACTGCAAACGTGTACACTGTACTATGAAGAACTAAACACAATGATGGAGAAGTTTTTTTTTTTTTTATTGCTTACAGGCTAGGTGTTTGATCACTACTCACCTGATGTTAAGTGACGGTGTGGTCGAAGATGGTAAATCACATCTAGCCTGGAATGGAACTGGCTCTCAAGTGAGGCTGCCGGAACACACCGTTAGATGCTTGGCGGCAGATTTTCAACTTGAGGGTGGTAGCTAGCCAGCCGAGTACTAGAAAGTACCCACCATGCTATGATTTCCTCGCGATGATTTCCTTCACCGAATGCTCAAGCTCATTGTTGGGGTTTGAACCCACGCCCTTCGGCATGCGAACCTACCGCGCTAACCACTGAGCCATCATCGCTACTATACGCTATAGCTTATATACATCTCCAACCAGCTTTGGTCAATCGTTAGTTTCGCTGCTCCTGCACGACAGCGCGCGACCTCATACTGCACAGCAGACTGTCTCTAAATTGTAAGAAGGGTTGGAAGCTCTCCATCATCTGCCGTACTCACTAGATCTTGCGCCTACAGACTTCTAGTTTTCTTGGCGTGAAAAAATTCAATACCCGAATAAAAGGCAGTAAAAAAATGCCTTTGAAGAATTTGTTGCCTCCCGTACAGCTGATTCCTTCAAGAAGAGTAACAAGAAACTGCCACTGCGTTGGCAAACGTAATCGCTTGCATGGGTCATTATTTTGATTAATAGAAATAAAAAAATAAAACAAAAAAATCGTTTGGTTTTTTACATATGATTTTTTCGTAGAACGGCAATTTTATAGATAAAGGCTGGCAAAATGCATAAAGTGCGATGTCAAACAAAAGCAACAATAATAATTGTCATTGTCAATCCTATTATCATTTGCCTCAGAGGAATAACAAGTATAGAGAATTCGTATTTAATTGAACATTTACAATATATCTGATCGTGTTCTTCTTATTTACTACGCAACGAGAGAGACAGAGAAGGAGGTAAACAATCTGCCCTCATTTGAAATGTCAATGAAGCCGAGTATGCTATAGAATCACTATTGTTATGTATGATTATTATAGTGATGTGACAAAGTTTATCGGCTTATGAATCGGAACTATCGGTCTTTTTTAATGTCAATCAACGTAGCTTGGCCGAATTACAGGCGTAAATTAAAAATATCACTCAAATCATCTAGAGAGTACGTGATAGTAATAGCTTTTTGTAATAATAGTAACGATAAACAAACTCGTAGACCAGGCAGCACTTTCTTGCGATCAAAACTAAGGTGTTTCCCAGTGGACAGATTCGTGGTTAGACTAGCCAGACCAACGGATATTTTTGTTCCTAGTAATCTAACTACCAATCAGAGTGTTTCCCAGGAAACATTCAAAATTAATGTGTAAACGAAAATGTAGTATACGCCTACTGGCTGTTGCTTATGAGCTCGGATTAAGCAGGATATTCAAATAAAAACATTGATACTAAAAAAAACTTAAATAAAAATATTGATTGAGTTATACTTAAACCTACATATTATTCAAAACAAGCTCTTACAACACAGTGGTTCTGTACAAGGTACATATATTTAAAAAAACTAAGACCGCACCGCAAGTGTTATAAAAATGAATCGGTAATAATGAACGATTGTGCGTCATGGCACATCACTATTAATCAACAACAAAATTACTTTCTAAAATTTACAAGAATTTTGAGATCGGATAGACATTATTATGTTATTGTATCAGTCTCAAAACAATGAATTTAAACATATTCGAATATTTCATGGAATTTTTGAGTGGTTCCACAGAAAATCCAAAAAAACTCTTACCTGTGAAATGTTACACATCGATTTTCTTCACTTTTCTTTGAGCTATGGCTGTTACAGCCATAAGATACACAAGCCATCACAACAAAATTGTTTCAAGTTATCATACAACAAAGTATTTCACACCAGAACAAGAAATAATCACAATATTCGAAAACGCAGAGAGTCACCAGCTGGTCACTTTGACAACTGAAATGTGGCTTCACATCGTTTAAGACGACATTTGCTGTATGATTACGTCTCTTTCTATCTGACGTCAAACCTTTGTAAGATAAAGCTATGTTTGATGGTTCAAATTAATAATGCTTGTGCTTGTCATTCGCAGTCCCTCATAGATTCATAGTGCTGCCATTTTAGTTTTTCTCGAACTAAATGTAGCACTTTTTAGTGTGCTTAGACATCTAAGGATTTTAGCATCTAGCCCTTTTTTAACTTTAACATAGCAACAGTTTGTCTGTTACGTAGAACATGTATGATCGTTTATGGACAATTCTACACTATTGAAACAGTAAATTGATTACATCTATATTGTGGGGGAATCCCCTTGTTAAAATTCGTATGTTGAGGTAAAATACAGGTACTTTACTTTTTTGCTCTCATTCTGCATGCGTTTATGAGTCAAGTTGAAACAAAGTTAAAGAAGTTTAAATTACCTTATTATAATAATTTGATTCTATTCATTAGTTTTGTGAGCGTTTAATGGAGTTGTTTTATATTGACTTTATATTTTGAAAAGCCATTACTAAATAAGTTTAAACAAAGATAGAAAGTCTATAGTAGTATTATATTTATGGGTAAAATCTAGCCCTTTTTTGAGCCGTGAATTTTTGTTAAAATCTAGCTCTTTTTGCACCATTCTTAGCTCCGGACCTATTTTTCGATGTGGCAGGGTTGAGTATAAATGGCAAAGAAAAATTAAAAAAAAAAATTGCTCGGTCTTTCTTGTCATCTTATCTCTCAAAAAAATAAAATCCAAAAATACTAGAAAGTGCATAAAATACCATTAAACGAAGCGCTTCGTTACTTTTAAACCTAGGTTATAGTGCTACAAGATCATGTCGAACGAAGTGAAAACGGTAGCGGCGAGTATAGTCAACTTCCTGAAACAGCAATTGGATGGCGACGCGTTGAATGCAGATTCACGCGAAAGCGTGGAGGTGGCCGTTCAGTGCATTGAAACTGCTTTCGAGCTCGAACGTGCAGACTCTGTTCGGGCGGTGGACTTGCTACAACTGGTGCGTGCTCGCGGTGGCAGCCAGACGGCTACAACCGTGGCGCCGACAACCACGGTGCCGCCCGCTCAGGCTGCAGAAGCCGAGCGACTGAAAAATGAAGGCAACGAACTCATGAAAGCGGAGAGATACCGCGATGCACTGGAGAAGTACACACGCGCAGTAGAGATCGACCCACGCAACTCTGTTTACTTCTGTAACCGTGCTGCCGCGCATTTCAAGCTCGGAGAGCATGAGGCGGCCGTGGCCGACTGCACGGCAGCACTCGGCCTACAGCCCGACTATGGCAAGGCACACGGGCGGCTCGGGCTCGCGCTGACGGCCCTCGACCGTCACCGGGAGGCACGCGCCTCATTCGCTCGTGCCGCTCAACTCGAGCCCGACAACGAGTCGTATCGCCAGAACCTGCGGCTTGCGGACGAGCGACTGACGGCGCGCGGCGAGCGGCCGCCCATGGACCTCGGCGGGCTACTACAGAGTCCTGCTCTACTCAATATGGCTACAGAAATGCTTGCGGACCCTAACATGCAGAATGTTATCTCAGGGCTGATGAATACGACGTCGACGGGGGATGGCGGTGCAGGCGGTATGAATGCCCTTCTTGAGGCAGGGCAAGCTCTCGCTCAACATATGCAAGCCTCGAACCCTGAGCTTGTGGAGCACTTGCGCCGTCAGGTGCGCCCGCCCGGTCCCCAGCCACCGCCACCTGGCCAGCCACCCCAGTAGCCCTCTATCTGAACTGTGTGCCCTTATTGCCCGGTTTCAATTATGTTATGCATAAAATAGATTATATTTTCATTAAAATGATACTGTCTGCTTATTTTTATTGTGAGAGGTCTCTTAAATAAGATTATGTATGTTCTGAACATGTGTCTCATGTTGTGGCTATAGGATACAGAGCTAGGCAGATCTAGGCAGATTTTCATGTTTATGTTATTTTTCATTTATTTGTTTACTGTTTTGACTTACTTGCATTTAATTATAGATAGAGACTTATACTATAGCCATGTTATTAAGCTTTTTTTATAGCTGTAGTAAAAAACAACTACCTTGAAAATATTTTCGTTGCAGTATCTCAATCTTATGTTAAAAAAACTAGAAAATTGATATGAAAACTTTACTATGTAGAAAAATTTATGATAAATGGGACAGCAGAGTGATACTACAATATATATATAGTCTACAATATATGGATACTACTTCTTTCACACATTTTTCTACATAGTTTGAAAAAATTCATGAGCCATTAAGTTCTTATAATATTTTCTTCTTCTAATATGATATGAATTTAGATAACACGAAAAAAAAACCAATGAAATGGAATATTGAGTAGTGTTCAATAATGATAATGTAAATTACTATGAACTATAAAAATCATGTTAACTAAGAGACAAACCGTGGAATGTTTGCCTTTTTCTTAACCACAAAATATATCCCTAGATAGGATTGAATTTATTGGTATGGTATTGTTAATAAAAATGTTTACTTATTTATTCTTTCATTTATTATGACTTACGCGGAGAAACATGGCATTGGAAAGTTATCTTTTTATTACTGGTTCTCAAGTGCGACGGCTGGAACACACTGTGAGGTGCTTGGTGGCAGATGTTCAACTAGAGGGTGGTAGCTAGTCGGGTACTACAAAATACTCCACCACAAAACTTTGTTTTCCTCATAATGTTAGGAAAGGTTATTTTCATCTACAAAATATAAAGCTTTTGAGTAATAAAATACACAAAACCTGCATTATGACAACACACATATTCTTTAAATGGGTTGGTAAAAATCTAAAGAATATTCATACTTGTATGTGAACTAATTCATTTATCTGTCCTAAAAATATGTTTACATAATATTGCAACTTCAGCTATATGTATGAAATCTTTTTCACAAAGTATTTCCTGCTTGCTATCCTTTATAAAATTACTAGCTGTTACCTGCCTGCTTCGCTGGGTTCATACCATTAATGTAGGTAAGTAAGTACATTAATATTTATTACTTGAGAAATTATTGGTTTCTTATACAAACTTTCATCCCATCCAAGATTTATTGTTGCAAAAAATAGCCTATATCCATCTCCAAGGTCCCATCTATTTCTATACCAAAATTCATCAAAATTGGTTCAATGGTTTAGGTGTCAAACATACCAGACAGTACATTTATAATATTATATAAAATATAAATATGTAATTTATAAATTTTATTTTAAGTACATATATGTAATTAATATTTTGATCTGTATAAAAAGTATACAAATATTTATATGTTGAGGTATTGTACGATATGAGGTAATAGGTCCAAAGCAGATAGGTACAGATCTATTATTTCGTCTAAACCTTTACTTATACTGCTTAGCAACAAGTTTGGTTAATAATTACTGGAATTAATAAATAAATGTGCAGGTAAATTCTCTTCCAAAAAATAAAAAAATCGAATTGTTTTCTTATCTATTTATTACACACTATGTATAATTTATGATTACCGTAATCAATTTACATATCTTTATGTACACATAATGTAGTAGCAAAATGTAAAAACGTCCAATGAGCGCCACACTGCGCGCTTCAAACATACAAAATTAAATACACGTTCAAAAGCAGTGTTGTACCGCGCGCGCAATGAGGCGCAAAACACGATCCAAAACATCTACCGATATAAAACATTTGTATTTACACGCCACGCCTGTAAAGCGTAGGCCACCACCGTGAGTTAATATAGCTAGTTTTTACTTATGCAACCAGGCCAGCTAGCTAGCTACTATGCCAGCGGCACGGAGTCTGCCTCCGATACTTTCGGGTAGATGCTGGTAGGGGGAAATGAACAAAACACTACAGGCGGGCAACAAGTCATATATTAATAAAAATTAATTGCATGACTGATTTTTCGATTTATTTTTGTGTCTTAGCAATAGTTTAGTAAAAAAAATCGCTCAACGCGGCTAAACAAGTTTTCACTTCAAATATTGTCTTTACTAATATTTTTAAGCCGAAAAAATGTGCGATATTGTCGAAAAACGAATACTTCGTACCCGGTGCGGTAGCGCTCAGCCTTTGGCCTCGCATCTATATATATATATATATATAAACTTCATTTGAACTATCACAAACGTTAAAAAAAAACGACTAAATCGGTTCAGACATTATCAAGACTTACCAACTAACATAATTTGGTTTTTATTTATTTATGTATTGTTTGTTCTTTTAGTTAAGCTAAATTAGCTCAATGTGAGAGGCCTACACTTTACCGACAACTTTGGACTGCAACTAAGCAGCCTGTAATACATCACACGGAGACGCGGCAATGCCGTCGCTGCCGAGCACTGAGCAGGCATTTTTAGATGTACATACGTATGAAGCTTATCCTTACATTAAAAGCGAAGGCACCGTGACATAGATAGGATTAAATAAGTAAATGCAAACATAGCAAGTAGAATAAAAGAGTAATACACAGAAATGTTGATTCACGTATTACGTTAACATTAAACGAGTTTTAAAAAGTAATATGACAATATTGCAATATAAAACCAAATCTAATAGGAACAAGAATATAAATAATAAATCGACTTTGTATAAACATAGAATTGTGAAACGCATATATTTTCTCTATATTGCAAAAAATATTGCTGTGGGAAACAATTACTTTTTATGGTTTGTTGAAACCTGTACATAAACGTGAAATAGAATAAATAAAGCCAAAATATTTCAAAATTAAAAATAATTTTACCACTCTAATAAACTTTAGTGAACATTAACAACATAATAATTGTTATGGAAAATATAATTACTTTTAGATATAGACTATATAATATAGAATTATTAATTACAACTAACATAACTTTGGGGCACCAAAACATTGATGTACTAAATAATTAAGTAGGTAAATAAAATGAACCTTAATCGACATAAAACAATTTTGCAATAATTTATATGAAATCTTAAAATGAAATAAATAACTTCCTTACATGTAACATTTTATGTGCATACTACTAAACGTATACAAAAAACATCGAACATTCTTAACGATGGATATTTATAAAATTATTATGTCTTTTTAGGATTACATAAATATCAAAGTAAATGTTGAAAAAAATTTGAAAAAAAAAAAACATTAACCATTATTATTATTTGTCAAGTGTTGAGTGGATAGTTCTGGAAGAATAGTGTTGATTTATATCGGAACCAATGTTAGGATGTAGATAAGAACTTCATATTAGAATAATAATCACTCTTAACGCATTTTATTAAAATCAAGTACTTTTTAATATTAACACCGCGAGATGAAAGTCCCGTAAGTAATTTTACTTCTGCGAAATTACTCACTTGAATTAGATCGCATACTCGTACTACACTTTCGATCACATCCGGTGACCTTTTTCAAGGAGCCAAACCAGAGTACAACGCGCGGCACTAATAATAATAATCGGTGATCTTGGGTGATATAATAATCATCTCTGTACCTAAATTTTTTAATAAATAATCACTTTTTTTATTTAAGATAGTAGCTTAGTGAGTATATATATAGTTCTTAACTTTCATATACCAAGAAATGAGTAGTTGGTTGACAGTTGGCATTCTATGATAGCGGGCAATATATCTCAGAATGTCCATAAAACACAACGAAATTTGCTGTCCGAGTGGGTGTTCCCTGATGGATACAATCTGGGTGCTTTCAAGTCGCAAATTAATCTATTTCTTCTAGGTAAGCGTGCTCCGCCGCAGACCGCATCTTCGCTTACCATCGGGCGAGATGGCGCAAGTCTATTTGAAATAAAAAAGTATTGCCGTCTTTTTCATTGGTTTTTAATAGACAAGGACAGCAAATTTTCTAATAAATTTAGAAATAAAAACTAATGCCTTTACAATTAGTCGTAAAGTGGTATAGTATTGGTTCCGACATGTAATCCCGCACGACACACGCCACCGCAGAGCGCGTCACCGCTACGCTATTATAGCCCTTACAAACCCATAGATTTTCGAGACTTGCGTACGTTAGTACGCATATAAACGGATGTAAATATAAAAAGGTAAACTATTTTCTTTTGATAAATAATTGTTAATCAATAGAATCTTCAACATCGACCATCTTTTTAGGATCCCTAATAATACTAAAAATCTTTTTAATAAATTTGTAGTTTAATATTATTTTACTCGAACGCAACAACGGATCAACGTGATCTTTGACAAGTATAATTATAGATTTTGGGCAGAAGAGTAGTGTAGACTTTTTCATGTTAAAAAACAATGAGGCGTTCTTCTCATAAAGAGATAACGCCTATCCATGACCATTACAGCGGTACCGAAGTTTGAGTAACAAATCAAAATGTAGGGCATTTTGCTGCCTCATTAGCGCTGTTATTTCTCTTGACACTTGATAAATAAACCGTTCCTGTAGTATACGGAAATCGCTGTGCGTTGTTAGTTATCAATTATTATCATAAGCTAAAACTGATCGACATATTTGCGACTCCGTTAAATAATAGACAAAATTAGTTATAAACTTTGACCAAATAGCTCTTAAATCAACGTTGAATGTGTATCCGACAGCCTCTACTGAATTTCAAATAAATAAAGATTATTTCGATTTGTTGTTAGAAAAGGATATGAAATCAATTATTTTACATCAGTCGTTTCGATCTTCGTATTGTAGAAGTGTTGGAAATCGAAGCATGCGCACGACACACAGTAAATATAGCCCGTTTGGTATCGATGATAGTTGACATGTCAACATTTTACTTTAGTGTAATTTTTTAACATTCACCAATTTAACACAATTATGTTTATTACCGGGACTTAATCGCGCACAAAGGGCTATGAAACTATTTCACAGTTTTATTACCGGGACTATATTGTGCTCAAAATGCTATGAAACAATTCCATAGTTTTATTGTCGGGACTTAATCGCGCACAAAGCGCTATGAAACTATTTCACAGTTTTATTACCGGGACTATATTGTGCTCAAAGTGCTATGAAACAATTCCATAGTTTTATTGTCGGGACTTAATCGCGCACAAAGCGCTATGAAACTATTTCACAGTTTTATTACCGGGATTTAATCGTGCACAAAATACTATGAAAATATTTGTATGCAATGCGCGATTAATTCCCGGTAATAAACATAATTATCTGAAATTAATAAATTAATTAACTGGTGTTTACATTAGTTTGTAACAAAAATATCGATTTAGAAAACATACCCCTTGGACATAGAAATTCTGCTTTAAGCAAACCTATAGCAAACGGACTTTGAAAGTGTCAACCACTCGGCATTTAGTTGGCAAAAGCAAAGGTGCGGGGCATTCTCAAATAGAATACTTATTCTTATCTACAGCGGATATACATCACCGATCGACACTGGAACATAAGTAAACGATTTCACCGGCCAATAATAACAAATAATAGCAATATATAAAATTCTGAATCGCAACATACAAATATTTACACGAACAAGCGAGAATCGCCCCGCGCCCTTTGACGGAACAAATTAAACTTTTTCCGAAATCAGATTTGATCTACCGACATTGTTTCCGTCCCTGTCATGTCTCTTTTGAGAATAATCAGTGATAGAAATAATATTTACTGTCTCAGAATAAGCCCAACGATAAGCCAATTATAAAGCAGAGTTTAGACTAGCAAGAACTTTCTGCAATTTGTTTATAATAAGTGAGCTCACCGCAATTTGTTTAATACTACAAAAAGCAATCGCTATCTGCAAGATGTATTGCTAGTCTAAACTCTACAAACTCCAGTTACACTTGTACAATAATACAAAGCGGGTTCCGAGGAACCCTCACCGGGGTACTTTACGGCCCTATTCTTTAGTTCCTTTTTGACGGCGGTATAAGATGCGGCGGCAGTTCAGTGGGCAGGTCGTGACCGTCGATCTTCACTCGTATCAGGTGCATGGCCAACGCGAATTCATCTTCATCCAAGAATCCGTCCTTGTCGATGTCTGCAAGCTTCCAGATCTTTCCGAGAACCGAGTTGGGCAGCTTTGACTTCACCATCTCCGTCTTGGCAGCTGGAGACAACATACACACGTCAACACGCCACGCCATACAAAAAAACTGGAGTTTAGACAAGCAACAAAACTTGCAGAAGTTGACTTCTACACAAATACAATACTTTGTACTGGTTTTTTTAAAATATTGGTTTTAAAGTATTGAGACAAAACTAGGTACTACACAGTTATTGTTAGCAACAAAAAGAGAATAAGTAGCGAATGAAAATATACACAAACGGCATTAGCGACGATTACAAGAAGCGAGCACTGCAACTATGCAGCATGCTAGCAAAGGTATTGCTACCGATATAAAAAAATAGAATAACATCGCAAATTAAAATGCTGCATGGATGCTGGCGCCACTAGTAAAAAGGTAATATAAAGTATAGCAGAACAAATCTCTGTTTAACAGCGACAACCGTTGTTAGCGAATACAGTAGGCACGATCGCACGAACACTTAATCGGAGAAAAAGTCCAAGTTTCAATGAATTTGCAGAAAGTCAAATTTAAATAAAGTTCTTGATAATCTAAATTCTTGATAATTGCTCTGAATTTGTTGCGATGTATGGCATAAATTTTAATCCATATGGTCAAATACCTCGTCATCCACAAAAACTATTTCAACTCAAAGTAAAAAAAAAAAACTGTAAGAGATTTGTATTGTTATAATGAGTATGATCAACTTGTAGTATGACCATTGACTATACGACCATAAGCTGGTACCTCGGCGGTTAATTTTCGTACAAATTCGGTTTTGCCAAAACTTTAAAAACCTTACATGTCAATTAACGTTCCAAAGAAACAACCGAATAAGACGCTGAGGTATTATTACTTAGCAATTTTGACATACAGTTAAACAACAAACTTAAAGAGAAAACGTTCACAACTTGTTAGTATATTAGTTCACTCTCACACAAACGGTTACAAAACTATAATAACAAATCTGGTAATCTTTCAACAATATATATAAGGAACTCAATTTTCGCGCGTTCGAGATTATCTCGGTCACTTTCAATCACATAACATTTGTAACAGTGATCGACATAATACCGATCGCACCAGTATAAATATTCCGCAATAGCGTGAGAACTCACTGCTGAAGACTAAAACAATACGACCGAGTGACGAATTACATTCGACACTGCGGCTACCGATCGGAAAACTTTTGACTTAGCCATATTGTACTCAAGTACTGTCAATGTCTAGTCATAAGTCATGCCAGGACATGGCTATTTTGCTGTCAGTTTTGTTCAGAAAATCGATGGTGTCTCCTTCAGATAATCATATAAGTATCGCACTATACTTAAAAAACACCACTTGATCGTTATCGTTTGTCTACTGATGGGAATCACAAATGATCAAAAAGTAAGGCGGTCTCAAGATTAGTTCAGAAAATACCGATATTGAAGTCGTCAATTTTGTTGTACCATACACTAACAATAAGTTAAAATTATTGTCATTCTTTTCTTCCTAGTTAAAAAGAAAGATACGCAGTTCATTTTTCATTCCGTAAGATAATAGTTTAATTAATGGTGCGATATCGGCACCAGACCAACTTTCTACGAGTAGATACTTGTCAAAACGAGACGAAATACATATTCTAGCTTTATCTCCATTCCGCGCGGGTAAAAATGATCTTCAAGTGCTAGAAGCAGTGATTTGTCTGCTTAAGTAAACCCGCTTGTTTATTCTTAACAGTCTAAACTCTTTAAAAATCCTAAGCATTTCTTTGATTAATGGTGTAGAATAGGTTCAGGGTAAACAAAGAACTATGACTACAATGTGGGGCGTAACCATGAGATAATATACTTTAGTATAGCGACAAAGTTGTCTCTATAAAAGATTTCAACGAATGCATTGATTTTGACTATTTGTTCATCTGGACCGAAGGCAAGTTCCCGCGCTCGCCCAAGCCATCCTTCTGGCGAGCGATCGATAGTGAACTGTATACTCCTGTCTCCAGTTATCACGAATACAAGCGAAAGAAACACGAACTCCACAGTAATCAACGTTGTGATTATGTTTAAAAGGACGAGCACGGTCACTTTTACACCTTTGAATAACGTCCGAAAGATGCTGCAATTCTGCTTTTTGACAACAATCATATCGTCCGAACTTGCTGATTCATCATCAGTACTTTCATCGTTAGACACTAAGCTAGTTTTTTCGGAAGAATCATTACTATGCAGGGATTCCGTTTCGGAACGAGGTATATCGTTTTCGTCACTAAAATCAACGAGACATTCGGAACCTTTGAAGCTTACAGTATCTATATTTCCATCAGATATGCTTCGACGAGGTGCGTCGATGGCTAAAGTTTCTAAGCTGTGTATAGAAAGACTTGAAGAGATTCTGCCAGGAGAGCGATTTTCTCGTGAGTAGTTCAGTATCTGAGCAATAAGGTTAGTGTTATTCGTGGCTGTTGATAGAGCGTCAACTATTGTATTGAGTCTGCTGGCATCAGTGTCTTGAGCTGACATGTACATCTCTGCAAGAAGAGAAGAATTACGCGCCGACGCGAGTAGAGCTTCGAGCGCGATTGTGATTGTCTGATCAGTGGCGTGGGTAGCAGTTAGTTGGGTATGGGTTAGTGATGTAGTGTGATCGTTACCAGCGCCAGTGACTTTTCCGTCGACAGGGTTGAGGCTGCGGAAGATAAGGTCGGTGTTGGGTTTTTCTTTGCTGCAGATCCAGTCGGGATCGCCATGACCAGCATCAGCGCCTTCACCGCGCCCGTACCCGAATGGAGACACCTTGTCTTCTACGCCTTCGAATGCGCCTCCTGTAACGCGTACAAGAAACTCCATCAATTATGCTATCGCTATTATCACAGTAAATAGTAAAGACATGGTATGGCATTCGGGGCAAAACAATAAAATAGTAAACGTAACGTGAAGAGTCGTACGTGATGCACAGAAAAATGATCCTGGGCATGAGCCCTTTGTGCCCTTATGGTAAAAACAATATTGCCAACATTCAGACAATAAACATGCTATTCTTTAAAAATAAGTGTTACATAGTATAGATAGTCGTAATTTAAACTTTGGGTGCATTATGCATTATTTCTCGTAATGTTGATGAATTTACGATACTTCTCGCGAAAACGTTAAAAAAGCAAACTCTTAAAGTGCAGTGTTTATATTTTTTTTATTAAAAACTTGAAGTTGCCATGTTACTCACTCACTTAAAAAGACTAAGGTACTTAGAATCACTACTGTATTGCTTATTACTCATAGACATAAGTGGTTAGTAACGGTGCGGTGATGATTTAACCACTAGACTAGCGCACATCAAATTATTATCTCATTTTGAGTTGGAATGTTCGATTCGTGAATGACAAATTACAATATTTATTGGCGCACGACGCGTGATTGCCTGATACGCATCGTGTGTTCAAACTCACATCATAGTTCATCTTGTTCATTGCTGCTAAATATTCTTCTTTTTGCACGTTTCGAAAGATAATAATTAAAATAATAATCGAACATTTTTATCGATTTAAGTTTCATGTGCTGACATCGTTGTTGAACATGTACTAACTTTAGGAAATATACCTAAAAACTATTTGAAATTTTAACTAAATTGTTGGATTGCAAAAATAATTAATTTATTAATTAATTGCATAATTTGTAGCGATGATGGTTCAGTGGTTAGCGCGGTAGGTTCGCATGCCGAAGGGCGTGGGTTCAAACCCCAACAATGAGCTTGAGCTGCCGGTGAAGGAAAACATCGTGAGGAAACCATAGCGTGGTGGTAGGGTACTTACTAGTACTCGGCTGGCTAGCTACCACCCTGAAGTTGAAAATCAGCCGCCAAGCATCTAACGGTGTGTTCCGGCAGCCTCACTTGAGAGCCAGTTCCATTCCAGGCTAGGTGTGCTTTACCATCTTCGACCACCACACCGTCACTTAACATCAGGTGACCTGTGGTCAAACAACTAGCCAGTCGACCATAAAATAAAAAAAACTAAAAAAAAACTAGGTACTTCCAATTGACGGGGACGACAAAATTTAACAAGCTATACTTGGGAAATGTGTCAATCCATCACTGCGTCTAAGTATTGATAGACGTGGTCTACAATGGCGACAGCGTATCGGCAAACTTAACTTAGGATGCCCTAAGATACAGTGGAGTGACGATATACGTAAAGTGGGCAGTAACTAGAAACGAAAATCGAAGTTTACGCTAGGTGGCATGCATTAAGATAGGCCGATGTCCAACAGTGAAGTAAGTGGGCTGATAATGACGACACATTCGGTCAAGAGTCAACTAACTTTTTCTAGAACAGGTGATTGTTTCATGATTTTAGAATAAAAAGTTGTTCCTAGCGATGTGTCCATTCAAGTGTTACGTAAGCAGAATTTTAGTAATTCTGCCGCCAAGCATCTAACGGTGTGTTCCGGCAGCCTCACTTGAGAGCCAGTGCCATTCCAGGCTAGGTGTGCTTTTTCAACCAATTACACAAAACCTTGACAAATTATATACCTAAACCTTCCTCGTGAATCACTCTCATGTATCATGAATCGGTTTGAATCTACTTACATTGTACGAACCGCTAAACAATTTGCTACCCGAGTGGATGGATACAATCTGGGTGCCTTCAAGTTACGAGTGAATCGGTTTTTTCTAGGCGAACGTGCTCCACCATAGACCGCATCTTCGCTTAACATCAGACGAGATGGCGGTCAAACGCAAGACTATGTACAATAATAAAAAATAAACTATCTATTGGTGAAACTAGCATGATAATGCCTTCAGTAGTTTTTAAGTTTATCGTGAACAGACAGACCGACAGACGCGGCGGACGCCTTTGTTTTATCATATGTAGTGATTAACCCCTCCCACTCCATTATGTGCAAAATAAAGCAAAGCTCTTACGTAAACATAGGTTTAACTAGCGGCCTTATCGCTAAAAGCAATATCTTACAGGTAACTTAAGTATTGAAGGTATATAAGAACAAGTATTAAGGAGGTTTTTTTATCTATCTAAGGAGGTG
The DNA here is from genome assembly GCA_950106695.1 of Biston stratarius. Taxonomy (NCBI): domain Eukaryota; kingdom Metazoa; phylum Arthropoda; class Insecta; order Lepidoptera; family Geometridae; genus Biston; species Biston stratarius. The sequence goes on from OX467112.1 coordinate 9,243,104, forward strand.
TTCCAATTACTGACATCATTCCCCTCGTATCATATGACATCAATAACTATTATCCTAGCCATCTTGTAAAAGCCTCGCTGAGTTTGGGGCTAGATGGCGCTCGGTGAAATGTCCTGCAATATTGATATTTAAGTATTCTATGAAAATTTCATATAGTGTATGACAAACTAAAGCTAATGGACTACCTATTCGAAACCATAGCTATGGATATAAATACACATTTCAATGTCAGTCAAATCATAATATTCAGTTGTACAACGCCTCTCAAAATGTAACAAAACATTAGAGAACAATGGACGTGTACGAGAAGAATAGATTTAGTAACGAAGCAAGAATAGTACACAGGCATCCGTTAGCCACGTGTGGTACCTATTAAATAATCTATGAGCAAGTTCAAAGGCAGCTATTACTGTAGAAGTAAGCTGGTCTAAATATTATATTACCAATGTCGGAACGTGATGCAAAGCACAAACAATATAAGAAATATTCTTACATTCAAAGAGCAGCGCTTAAAGGTCTCGCCACGCCACGAATATTCAATTAAGACTTTTTAATTATCTATGAAATATATTGAATACATTCTACTAATATTATAAATTTGAAAGTTTGTACGTTTAGATGTTTGTTACTCAATCATGCAAAAACAACTGAACGGATTTGGATGAAATTTGGCACATTTATAGTATACTAGCCTGCGCCCGCGACTTAGTCCGCGTTAACCTTGGAATTAGGTTCAGAACTTTCATCCCCTTTTTTAACCCCTTTAGAATAAACTTTTGTTTCGAACCATCGATGACTGATTGATTGATGAAACTTTTGTTTGAACCATAAACACGTATATCATTTTTTTAGATTTCTAACTTTAAATTTGATCCCCAAGTTTTATACAAACTTTCAACCTTCACTTAAACCCTTTAGGAACTGAATTTCCAAAAATCCCTTCTTAATGCACACTTACGTCATTTAAGGAACACATCACACATCACATCATCAGCCATAGGACGTTCACTGCTGGATATAGGCTTCCTCCTGGGGAGGGGTTTTGCCAATACTCGCCACGCTTGGCAGGCGGGTTGGCGAGTGCAGTTAGGTTGATTATTCAAGGAAGACGCTGCTGCCCATCTTCCGGATTACATCCCTTAGCCGACTCTTACGGCAACCACGGGTAGAGAAGGTGGGGTACAATTCTTACGCCGGCACCACCACGGCACATTTAAGGAACATTTGTACAAAATTTCTTGCTTTTAGAGCCAGCGGTTTCAGCTATGCATTGATCGATCAGTCAGTGATTCAATGTGTCAATTTCTTCTTTTATAGGTATAGATTATCTAAATTAACATATCCCGGGAAAATGGTAATTTTTCACAATTCTTAAGTCAACAAGGACGTCGAAAGTCGCAGGCGCAAGTTAATATATAGGTACATAAGTTACATATAAAAGCGAAACAGCGTTATTGTCCGTTTTCCGCAAGTTACAATATGGATGTCTTCAAATACTGAGTAAACTGGTTTCTCCTAGGTAAGCGTGCTCTATCCTAGCCCATATCGTTGCTTAACATCAGGCAGGATGTGGTCAAACGCGAATATCTCAGAGCCGCTCACATGCCGTAGGGCGTGGGTTCAAACCCCAACATCGAGCTTGAGCTGCCGGTGAACAAAAACATCGTGAGGTAACCATAGCGTGGTGGTAGAGTACTTTATAGTACTCGACTGGCTAGCTACCACCCTCAAATTGAAAATCTGTTGTTAAGCAATAACGGTGTGTTCCGGCAGTGTTCATTTGAGAGCCAGTTTAAACCCAGACTAGGTGTGTTTACCATCATTGACCACACCGTCACTTACCATCAGGTCAACACCAAGCCTGTCAAAATATTAGCAGCTATATACTCAATAACTTTTTTACACGACAGGTTTCTTTTTCGCTATTTCATAGCATACTTGTCCATAGTAATAAGTAAAGGATGTCGTCTATTTGTTTAGTAGTATTGATATGTGGTTAGTGGTAGTGCCTGTTACTATCGTTTATTGAAATACGTTTTTAAACAATAATATATTTTTGTTATCGGAAATCACCATATACTGTTGTTCGCGGTTAGAGTATGTAAAACACCAACCTATCAATTATAACAACGACGTATGTTCATGTGACGTATGACTGCTCCAGCAAACTGTTTGTATCATTAGCACAAAACAAATTCATTACAATATTTACAACGTCGAATATAGTGTCGACTTCCCTGGTAAATACAATTCTACAAATTTCTAACTTGATGAGAACGTATTATGTAAGCCAAACTTGTTGAGAATCTGACTTCGCATCATAATGCAAATCGGTACGTAAAGAAAAAATACATTACTGATTCCAAAACCATTTCGAATTATTACATTTCAGTAGGTACGTTATTTTTACGTTTAAAAACTATGGTTTATTTTAATAAAATCCATAAAATTTAAATTGATTTTCAATTGACCTCTAATGACGTCACATAGTAATGAACTTTTAGTGCCTAAAAAGCGCCAATACAAAATCTGTCAATGTCAAGTCAACGGCAGCCATAATAACCTCTTCCATACACATACGTCAAGTTGTTTTTCGCTTTATTGATATCTGGATTATTTTACTTTAAACGTTACTCGGATTGAGATAGTGCTTTTATAAGGCTATGATATAAGAAATGTTCACTTCATGTCATTTGTCAAAGTAAATCAATTGTGTCATAAAAGCTATGTATACTTTTTTTTACATGGCAAGGGCATACATATTTAGCCTACTTCATGACGTCATCACTATCTAAAAGTTTAAAACGTATTAAGAATCAACTACCGCATACAAAGCCAAAATACTCAAATTAGTTTCCCAAAATTAAATTTACTATCAGTAAAAAAATATAAAATAATTTTGACATACCGAATTTCTGAGAAATAATGAAGTGCAACATTTGTTTCATAACAATTTATATTACTTACAACGTGAATTGCATTAATTGTGTTGCTATTATCTCTCTTCGCGTCTCACCTTGCACTCCATTGAGCGAGTCAAGAAAATAGAGATAAACGACTGCGCCCGCGCAGCGACCAAGCAAGGGCCATTATATGCCTAATACTAGCTATTGTTCAATCTATGGATGCAAGGTCGGGTAATTCATTTCACCCGTAGCTGCTCGAGCGTACGAAGTTCTATGGTTCCATATAGGTCTGTTTTTTTGGGGATCCACGCTTTGAAAACGATGGTTATGTAAAAATGGTCGGGTAACGTGATCGTATTGATTTATGATAACACAGAAAGTCGTAGAGGTAAATTTAATAGCCAAACATACACTATTTGTATTATTACTATATAATATTTGACTAGAGATATATAATGGTACATATAGATACTAATTTAAAAATCAAGGGCATTAAGAAATCAACGCACGAATCTATTAGAAGATTAGTAAATCAACTTGCATAAGAGATGATTTTAGTCTGATATAGATATGCATTCGCATACTCATTTGCGTGGAGGTCGTTATATAGGTACCACTATAGTATCATATATTCTGCCGCCAAGCAGTAGTGTGTAAACATTACTATGTTTCAGCTTAAAGGGTACTTAAGCTAGCTAAATTGTAGGACTTCTGAGACTAAACATCGAATGTCTCAAAGTTATGAGCGCTAAAGCAGCGATGACCTAGACTATGTTTTGTTACTAAAAGTTTCAGTTACCACTGCTCATGTCATGGATAGGTGTTAATCTCTTATCATCAGGAGAACGTTTCAATCGTCGAATTGTTTTTACATTAAAAAAAACTACGGAATCGGACAACATTAGCATGACAGATGGCAACGGAACCATGACCAAACTAATCGGTGGACCGTGATGCAGCTATGGGAGATTCAAAAGTTTTTAACCACATAATAAGAACAAAATTGTCGTATTGTTTACATCAAGGATTAAAAACTTCGCCGTTGCAATTGTTGATCGATGTAGGTCAGTGGTTCGATAAATAGTGGTGTCGACAAAAAGTGGCGCGATCAACAGACCGGAATGCACCATCACTCTGACTCGCCACCGACGATTCGATTGGTGTTGTGTAATTGTTGCATCACTGTCTAGGTCTATCATTTCTGTTTAATTACAGAAATTATAGATAAATGATAGTTTTTGTAAGATCTTTGACAATTATTAATTTCTAGCTGCACCCGCGACTTCGTTCGCGAAAACTGACGCCCACTCGAGCGAGAAAAATATAATTCGAGGTATAGACAATAGACATATATAACACATACAAAGTTGAGGGTAGATCAGCTGGTTTTACATTATGGTCTTAAAATAGGTTCGCGTCTCGCTAACAAAGTTTCTGTTAGTATCTAATCAGATATCATATAATTATGAAAACAAATACCCTAATTATTTATTCATTTACTTTTAATAATTATTTATGTATGTATGTAAGTAGGTATATGTATCAACTTATTCAAATCAGTAATATCCAATTAATAATAACAACAATTAAAATTTATTATTGTTTAACTTAGTGCTACACTAATTTTATAACTAAAAGTAAACGAATTTAGGTTGTTGTTTAACGGGATAACAAGCCTGGATTAACAAACATATAAACACACAGACAAACGTTCGCCTTTATAATAATAGTGTGATTTTTTCCGTAATAGTGACATTCTTCCGGCAAAATCTAGATGTCATTATAGTTCTAGTATCTTAGATTCTAGAATAGTACATAAACATTAATATGACACTACTATTTTCTATGTAGAAGTGAATGTACATTTTTATTGATTCTGTTTGATTTCTAAAATGGTACCAATGATAGTCATGGTTTTAAAATGGTATGGTAATGGTGGTTTTGTAGCGATGATAGTTCATTGGTTAGCGCGGTCGGTTCACACGGCAAAGGGCGTGGTAGGGTACTTTCTAGTACTCGACTGGCTAGCTACCACTCTCAAGTTAAAAAACTGCCGCCAAGCACCAACGTTGTGTTCCGGCTTCACTTAGAAACCAGTTCCATTCCAGGAGAGGTGTTTACCATCTTCGATCACACAGTCAATTAACATCGGGTGAGCTGTGGTTAAACACTTAGCATTTAAAAAAAGCATTAAAAAATACACAGCTGTTTATCATATGTACGACAATTCGCATGATAATGACAAGTCTCGCGACGCTTGTGAAAAAGTAAGCAATTAGGTGTAACTTGATATACAGCTTCACGTTCGTAGTGATGAACATCTAAACAATGACAAAACAAACACCAGTAATGTAGAAGAACTCGGATTAAAACTTAATGATCTCGAGCTAAAATATTTGGATAAACGGAAGTTGTTACAAGCATTATATTAGACAAGTGAGAATTTGACTTAAACTAGGTCAAATTGCTTGATTCGTTATTGACTTTAGGTAAATAACGTTTATTTTCACTCCGACTATAGTTTATCCGGTGGCCTTCTTCATGGAGACAAAGTTGAGTATAAGCGCGCGCAGTCTTGTTTTCCTTCGCCGCGCGTGTTGTATTCAGAGCGTTGTGTCAAAACCATGTCAGTTTTAATAATAAAATAGTACAGAAATTGTTTATGATTTAATAATTTTATTGTTGACTAGCGACCCGTCCTGGCTCCGCATGGGTGAAATGTAAATACTAATGTGGTGCATATGAATGTATTATACATATAAACCTTCCTTTTGAATCACTCTGTCTATTGATGGAAACCGCATTAAAATTCGTTGCGTAGTTTAAAAGATCTAAGTGTACAGACGGCGCGAAGCGACTTTGTTTTATACTGTTTTATTATTGAAGGATTAATTTTACTCAGAAAAGGCAACACTAGATTCAGACTATGCATTAGCGAAATATAAATCAACATTAGAGAAAGGATACAACACGGAGCTATACGACGCTACGACAGCAAATTACATACAACTTCGAAGTTCATTATGGATTCAAATAATATAAAATTGTGCTGCAATCTAGATCGGTAGCGTGCACATTGGCGGCGCCGACACCGGCGCAGGCGCAGTGAAAGTGCGGGAAGTCGCCGCATACCGTGACAAATGACGGGCCCAAATCGTAACATGGCATCATACACCTCGGACGCAGTGCACGCGACTCGTCAAACTATTTTTATTCTTGTTGCTTTGATTTCCTGAACCACGAATTTGTGTCGTAATACTTGTTTATTAAGATTGTCATATAACTTTAACGCAGAACCGACAACCGCTGGGGTAGATGTGTTCTAGAGTGGATACCGCGAATCAACAAACGTAGTGTAGGACGCCCTGAGATTGGATGGAGCGACGATATACATAAGACAGCTGGAAGCGAAAACCCGAAGATCGGGCAGAGTGGCGTGTCCTGGGAGAGACCTATATTCAGCAGTGGACTATGCTAGTTTGTTGATGATGATGATAACTTTAACGAAACTCTAGAGTCGTCAAACTACAATTCACGTTCCAAGTCACCAACATAGGGAAGTAGCATTAAAGACGTATAGTATACACACCAATTCTGCAGTCTGGATTTACAACAATAAATAGGTAAGGGTTGAAAAGGATGTCATTCATATTCAGTTCTATCTGACAAAAGGAAGTACACAGTTTCGTTGCACCTCAATTGTAGTACGGCAGGTGAAGAGAGGGTGCAAGTCGGCCGACGGATAGCTGTATCCTCACCGTAAGGAGGATGCCCATCCGCTAGCCCACGCGCCGCCAATTGTCGCCAATAATGGCCCACTGACCGGTAGCAAGACGTGACAAATTGCATTACGGCCTTCGCTCACGAAGGACAAGTTTATTATCGGTTTATACAAGGTCGGCCAGCTATTCCATGCGCTTAAGGTTGAAATTTCAAACATACAATATTTAATGAAAGAACCTGTTAAAAAGGTTTCATTGAAGTAGAGACAAAACTATTTAGTAATAAACAACGGAGACCTTAATAAATGCAATTTCTAAGTTATATTGATATATTTAGCAAAAACTGATATATTTAGCATTAAAAGACGACATTTGAGCTATTAACGAATAAAGTTTTGCTGGCCTGATTTAAAATATTGCAAAACATGCGAAGTCACACCAGAGCGGAGGGAGTCTCACAAAAGTGACAAGCTGTGGCAAAGACGGGGGCAGGGGTCAAAAATCATGAAATTCGTCTAACGTAATTTGTGGATAGCCCCTTGCCACTAATTTAGAAAAAGATGTACAAAAAGATCAATGCAATGACAAATTTAAGTAATCCTTTTGGCCTCCTTTTGACTTTAAATGACACTCTGAGTGGAGTGACTTCTAAGTTACAGTCGACATGACGTATACGTGACGCATACACAAAGACCGCCTGATTGATATGAAACAAATGTGACTTTTGACGATATTACCGATAAAAAAATAACAAATAATACATACACAATGAATGAAATTTCGTTGTGTTAGTTAATTTAATAGAATATCTGCTTATTAAGCAGTGGTTGCAGCTGTAGAGTGCGCGTTCCGTTTCCATCAGAACAAACATTTATGTGACGATAAATGTATGTTCTACATCTGGGTGTTCTGTATTTATTATAACTATATATTTACAACAAAAAAAAGTGTATAAGTATTATATCAGTTATCTGGTTCCGATAGTAAAAGCTTTGCTTAGTTTGGGGCTAGGGGATTATTCAAGTCCCCCCCGTGGGTTCCCGCCTTGTCGTGGCGGGGGGGCTGAGTAGCCGTGACTGGTGATCACGGCGAAACCAAGCGGAACCCGAGGAGGGGTTGCTTCTCCGGGCGTTCCCCCGGGCCTGGTAGAAGCGGCCAATGTAGGTTGCGGAGCTGTGTGGGCGGTATCGCAACTGAGGCGGGCTGCAGTGTCGTATGGGAGACACTGCAGCTGAGGGATGGAGGCCGCGGCGGGAGAGGACTGTCGGTGTGACGTTGCCGCTTTCCCTACCTTCCGCGGCCTTGACAGGGCCGCCACTGTTTGATGGCGGACGTGGTGGGGCTGCAGGGGAAGAGGAGTACCGGTATGACGGTGCGCCGCTCTCCCTGTCCTCTGCAGCCGAGGTGGCAGGCGGCGGGGCCACTTAGCTGACCCGTCGCATGGGGGCCACTGGCGTCCAGACATGGGGTCGTCTGGCGCCAGTAGTTACTTGGTCCCCGAGGTGGGTCGTGACTCGTTATGCACGATGTGTATATGGCGTGTCACGACGAGGGAGGATGGTCCGGTGACGGACGGAGGAGGAGAGGGCTCTCCACGTGTCCCTCTGATAAGCTGAGGGCACAGTGGAGGAGCCGAGTGGGAGGGGGCTGCGGGTTGGGAGGAGTGCCAGTCTGGCGATCCCCATCCCAGCGGCCAAAGTGGCAGGCGACGGGGCCACTGATTTGACCCGTCGCACGGAGATCATGGGCGTTAGGACGTGGGGCCGTCCGACGCCCATTTGCTGGTAAGATCTCGGAGGTGGATAACGATGTGTCTGGTGTTGCGACACATCGTAATCGTTGCGGGGTGAGCTTGAGCTCCCTGAGGTGGGTCCGCAAGGACAAGCGCTGTCGAGGCCGCGGAAGAATGCGAAAGCGTGCCCGCAGCCTCGACACAAAGCGCCGAGGTGGAACACTCCAGGGTTTTTAGTGGGTAGGCCGTCATTAGGACGGAGAGTCCCACATAACCACCGTGCCCGCCCCAGGGCCGGTGGTATACATTAAGTATTTTCCCTGGGAAAAAAAAAAAAAAAAAAAAAAAAAAAAAAAGGGGATTATTCAAGTATTACGTAAGCAGAATTTTAGTAACTATATTAACCCCTCCGTCTTGTCAGCAAAAAAGCGAAGCTTATACTCCCATCTCCTAAGTTTACGTAAAAATTAGTTTTACTAGCAGCCCTAACGCTAAAAGCGATCTCTTCCAGGCATCCTAAGTATCGAGAGAATTCAAGGACAAGTAGAAAACCAGGTGTAGTAAGGAAAATAAACAATTAGCATAATTTAGATATATGATATTGCTGACGATATCATCATTAAGATTTCCCCATCTCTCATGTCATTCAAAATAAGCAAAGTAAAGACCCCTCTACCCCCTTTCGTGTTTACGTAATACTTGAACGGCCCCTAGATGGCGCTGTGTGAAATGTCCACACGATATTTATTTAATATATTGTATGCCTATGATTTCTGTTATATGTACTTATAAGTTCACACATAGTTGTTCTATAAGGTAATGTAGGTACAAAGATGATAATCATAATTAGATTATAGAATCAGGACGACGAGGAAGAAAGCACAATAGGTGCATTCATGCACGCGCCCGCGCGATTGTTCTAGCCCATTAAGATTACCATATAATATTCATACATATGTACTACCTTCATACAGCGACTTGCGACTATTAACTGAAATATTGCATAAACCGTTATACGAAGAAAACAATCGGAGCACTGAGTGCCTAGACAAAGTAACATTCGATTAGCGATAACGCTAATAGAAAAGCCAAAAATTTACGGCATTAATATAAGCTGTTCACGAGACATACAGACAACGATAATAATCGCTAATCGAATGAACGTTGATAATAAATAATCGAATGTAACTTTGTCTAAACCCTTTAGATCGCGCAGAATGATGTCAGCCTTGAAGGTTTCTAAGATCCTTGACTTCGAGGTGCTAGGATTTTCGGACGACAAGCTAGGTGTTTGACCACAGCTCACCTTATGTTAAGAGACAGTGTGGTCGAAGATAGATAGTAAATCACACCTACTCTGGAATAAGAACTGGAATTTCCATAACACAGAACATCATCTTTTTCCTACTCACCATCATCAAATCATTCATAAATCAAGATAAGCATAATTTATAATCTGAAATAGCTCGTTTATTGTAATAAGTAGTACTAAAACATTATGCAACGCGTAAGCGATAAATAAATCACATCAGCAGGTCAAGAAGACCATACAGCGATGGCACTTTGCTTCTTGTTTGCAATTGAGCTATAAATACTGGCTATAAACATAATACGAGTTAACGATCCGACTACAGTGGTCAAGATCAAGCTGTGCAAAACACGACCTGTGAGCGGCATTCGGGTTGAGTAAGAAAGCCGATCGCTAAAGTACCTACCTAGTGTACATACTTAACATTCTACGATCTTGGAAATAGTCTTCTGTAAGGATATTCTAAAACCATAGCACTAAATTGTGAAATTGAATAAATCAAAGAAAGAAGAAGCAATTCGCAACGGCTGCTGTAGTGAAATAGTAAAAATAAAAGCAACTTTTCCTACTTGGTGTTTATCGAGTCCAGGCACATAGACCGCCAGAAATGAAAGTAGACTCTAATGTACGTAGATCTGCTGTAAGGTCTTTTCTCGAAAACTATCAAAGAGATTTAAGTGATGCAAAGCAATGAGCATTTTTACCACACAACAACACCTACATAATTGTCTATTCAGCGCGCTCGGCGACACACATCAACCATCGACGGAACGTGCGTCTATCGATTTCAATTGTTTTGTTTTCGTGCCTCAATGAAGCCGTGCCATTATTGTCGCTCACATTACACACGTAACGAAACGCATTCCCAACATTTCGTTTTATCCGATTTGATGTTTTAGAAGAGCCAACCGGAGCATAAATAAGATAAGAACCACAATGATTCGAACTCTGGTTTACAGTGTGAAACTATTTAAGTATTTCGAGAGGGGTCTGCAAAATTTCAAAATCAACGATCATCCAATACGCGTATTATAAATGCCTTCCGTCCTTTATTCTCCTAGTTCAAGAACCAAACGCTCGTATTAAACCTAAAAATACACCGCGATACCCAATGCCCTCAGCACAACAATGGGCAAAGAACAAACGATCCAATTCCGATGCAAGTTGACATCGTGATGCGGACACAAAGCCGCCATTGAGCGACAAGTGGGGCGGTGGTACAATGGATGCTGCAGAGTCCACAGAGCTGGTCAGACATGATGTCACGAGCGGATGCAGGAACAATGCTGTCACAATTATAGCAGCGGACGTGGATCGGTTCATCGATACGTGTGGGGCGTATCACGCAACTAGAGACGTTACTAATATTATGGATATCCACTGTTATATACTAATGGATTTCTTAATGGATACGGACTTTTTTTATGTAAATGTATTGAGACGAATGAAACGCTTTTCTGATGATATAGATATAGCGCCTGTCCATAACCATTGCAGCGGTACCTAGAGCTTTGTGTAAGTACAAAAAAAAAGCCCAGGTCATCGCTGTTTTGGCGCTCTTCGCTTTGACACTCGAATGATGGTTAGTCTCAAAAACCCTGTAATTTAGCTAGTTACAGTATCCTTCAAACCGGAACACAGAAAACAGTAGAGTTTACACACTAGTGCTTGGCGGTCAAATATCCGGTACTGCGGTGGCACCTACCTAGACGACCTCTAACTAGACTAAGGATTATTATTAACCATCATACGAAAGAATTTTAGTGAAAAGACTTGAATGTTGAATATGTATCATCATCGTAATTATGATAATGTTACCGCCAAAATCGGATATATTAGACTATGATACGGGTATGATCTCCAAACCCATATCTAGGTACGCTTCGAGTAGAATCTTAAGATTAAAAAAAAAAAAGAAGACCCCCTATAAATTATTATAGGTATAGGGCGGCTTTGGGCGAGTCTTGTCTTTTAGGGGTTTTTCACCCAAGCACTCCAGGACTTGTAGCGACACCTTAATCCTTCTATTTTACGTAGAGTTTTCTAGGCGCTCTGTAGTTACTAATTGAGGAAAAGGACACAGTAACCTTATCCACCTTGACTTTGGTCAGCCATTTTGAACAGTATCTATTGGAAGGCGTTCGGTGTATTTTTTGCAGCACTATCTATCTTTATGTGCAATTCACGACACTTCCAGCAAGCGGTAAGCGCACGCAACGCTTGCTGATGGCGAATATCGCATGCCGATCTAGATCGTTAATTGCTGTTTCCTATGTCGTAACAGCATGGTCAGTGATCTGACGGAATTCACATTTTGCAACCTGATGATACAACTGGCAGCGCAATCAGTACAATTCACACATAACTCTATGATATAAAAGTATCAACAGCACCAAACGCGGATACGTACGGCTGCAATAATAATATAATGGACTAGGTGGTTGAAGAAAGACCAGGTTACATGATTCAAATTGAAAACGATATGTCACTTTACAAAAGTTTATATACAAAACACCTCATGTACATATACCCTAAATGTAGAACAAAAGAACTAGCGCACCTTAACTATCGCCATAAAATGTATATGGAAACGCTAGCGTGACGCATTCATTGAACCTCTGTGCTCGGTAATCTGCGAATCCACGTTGAGGGCAACCAACCCGATTAACTCATCAAACAATTAAGTACGCTCATTGTTAACTATGTAGCCCACGCAGTCAAATTCGTTTAGATCAATATAGGTACTAAAATATTACTTATCAACAAACTTAACAAAGTATAAATTCCAAAGAATAAGAAGAAAGAAAATTTAAGTAACGCCCATTACTCGGAAGACGTGAAAATCGGCAAAACAGCAAATCAGATCTGTGTATTGAAATCTGACAATGCTACAAGATTTATGTTTATAGAAAGCTAACTAATAATAACTAATAACTAGCTTAGCCATAATTCAGAGAATAAATATCAACTAGGTTAATGAAGACGGATTGAAAAATTTAGATGGATTGTTTAAAAAATTGACTAGCCAAACTCTTAAAAAAGCTAACAAGACATCCGAACTAATATCAATCAAATTAAGGAAGATAAATTAAATTATACAAATCATGAACTCTGCTAAGTATCATACCAGGCTAGGTTTTGCACAATAATCGAATTGATATAACGGATTATGGCTTCGAGACCAATATGAATCGATTCGTAGCCCAAAATTTATCCTCTCTAGTTTTAGTCACGATGCAGTGGTGCATAGGAGCTCATACGGCAGATGGGAAAGTATCCGTCCCGCTCTCGTAGGCAGCGCGGGCGCAGCGTGATACGAGCCTTGACATTCGAGCCATGTCATTGGATACCAGCCAACTTTGTCGTGCTTTCTAGGATTCACCAATTCTTTTAAACTTACAACCTTTAGCGAAAATCATCTGTGCCACGTGTAATTAAAACTAGTTTTACCAATTATTGCACCAAAATAACTATACAATTTTGTGCTTATACTGACTAAAGCAAACCATTACTGAAATTTTTATACAAAGTTAATTTTGTCATAGATATTGCCAAGTCCTCATGATACAAAATTTAAATTTTCACTAAAATTAGATCATCAATTTTTTTAATTTTATCGTGAGAAAGAAACAAGCCAGAAATAATTTCACATTTATTGTATAAGAAGAAAAGTGGGAGTGTTGTGAGGAAATATGTAACTTTTCGGAAGCTACATCAAAATCATGTCATGTCATGTATTATCTTTTGCTCTGAGAGATTTAATAGTTTTTTTAGACAAACCTTGTGAACCGGTAGGTAAAATAGGGTAGCCAAGGTCAAACCCCTAAAGAAAGGTTCGAAAGCGCGAAACACTGACTCGATGAAAAGAATATGGATCTATCTGATATTTCTTTACATGACGTATCCAAAAATTTAATATATACGACATACACTTCAAGGCTGGCAGGAACACGCTCGCCGGTGTTAATCAACTAGCAATGTAAACCGTTAGCACTACACCTAGATATGACCCAGATTCTAGTTTCATATCAAAGAAAGCTAAACGTTTTGTGGTTTAATTACTTCATGGTTTACACATTATAGCAGATGGAGAAAGATCTTTACAAGTCTAATTAACGGACTCTGGTTTAATTTCTGCGCTTGCACGTATTTTAAATATTACAAACCCAAAATGTGTTATTATTGTTGGAACTGCTATATCTAAGAACATTAATTGATCAAAAACAACCGGAACTATCGTGCCTAAAATCTAGGACCACGCTTCACGACGTTGGGATAGTTGGGAAGTTGAAAGTTGAGGATTACTCGAGTAGACGCTGGTGGGTAGAAAAAGTGCAATATATCTAATGCTTAACTAATATGTATTGTAAACCAAAACAAACATTTATGCGACGATAAATGTTTGTTTTGGTTTACAGGGTGTTATGTAAGTATTTACAAAAAAATAAGTATCCGTTATTTGGTTCCCATAGTACAAGCTTTGTGAAATGTCCTACGATATTAATTCATTATTATTACTATTTTATATCAATGAATAATCAGCATTTTAGTTTAGGTATGTTTGTACTATTAAATCAATACGTGTTTACTACACTAGGTGCAAATGGAAAAAAGGCAAAGGAAAAAACTGTGAAAATTAGTAAGATTATTTATGAATCTGAAAACGAATAAAAATTAAACAACTTCTACAGATTTTTAGTAAAAATATTTCGATCGCATTGTTATAATTGACTTTTGATCTCATTTCGCAATTATGAATGTTCGACCACTGTTACAACTTTACTTTCTTTTAGCATTTTTTTCATAAGTTCTTGATATCTTTTATAGCTTCACGAGAGTTTCGCTAGTGTAATATTTTATCGCAGGAAGACATATCGATAAATCAAATATTTACGAGTTACGACGCTACAGGCGAAGAAAGTGGTGGAGTTGAATTTTGATTGACAAATACAACGAACGTGTGTTCCGTATAAGGCGATCGATGCCTCAACATTCACAGCTATCGAGTACTCGGCGCCATCTAGTGTGATCAATGCATTTTTATGTCAATCACTACTATTGCTTTTCAAAATGTTATAGATGTTATATCTTTACCGGTTATATCTTATAACGAAAGTCGACAACTGTATTGTAGCGAGAAGAGACTTCGACATATTTTTTACGGATTCCCAGTAGAGAAAGACGTTGCGTTAAATTCTGAATGACAAATTCTTCGGACTGGTATGTAGGAGATGATGTCTTGACATTCGCAAGTTGTCCTCAACTCACATTCTCCGATAGTGTGTTCAATATCTTATCTGCATAACACTCTGAATGGTTGCTACACGGCGGAGCAGAATATTTACGAATTGAAGTGGTATTAAAAATACTAGCTGAATAGTAACCTGAGATGTCCCAGTCGCCAAAATAAATACAATGCCGCATGCATTGTATTTATATACTCATAAAAATCTTTATCGCGTACATAATTGATAGAAAAAGGGAACAGCGTAAATTTACTAAGTTATTAACCTTGTTTGGACTATAGTCAGCCGCCATAATTAAACGTGAGTAATCCTGCATAAGTAAAACAAAAATAAATTTACCAATCTTTTTTTAGTAAAGAACTATAATAATAAGAAAAAGACCTATTGGGTTATTTGAGATTTTTAACTTGTTTTATTTAAAAGTAATGCGACGAACAAGACGCTCTCCTATACTCTTTATTGCATCCAACACAACAACAACAACAACAATATATAATAGATTTTAAAGGTTTAAGCAATTAAGTCGCTTTCAAAAACTAATTTTGAGAGTTTGACATTCTGCGAATCAGACATTTGATAAATTGACACTAAGCACGACCCTACATTAAAATCAGTTATATTTGAGCAAAAATATTTAAGCAAGTTCTCTTCATCGGCCTTAGTACTCAAAAAACAGTTGTATAATGTACTTATTACTGTTACGAGACCGATATCTTCGATACGGGCGCTATGCTGGTGATAAGGGTAAGGGCGTAACATGATAAAGCATCGATGCAGAGCCATTGTACTCGAAATGTTAATTTTATTAATTCTCGTAACTTTTAGTAGCATGTTGCTTAAAGCTCTATATTGTGACGTTTACTGCATGTTTGTCATTGCAGTCAAACTCTAACGCTGTTTTAGACAGGCAGATATATAAAACAGCTGTCAAACTTAGTAAAAAGCTAAGTCCTATTCTGCCTAAGTCCTAAAAAGTAGTTCTAAAAGATTTTAACTATTGCTATAACATTAGCATCTTTTTACAATGGAATCTCTTATTAGACCTCGAAAACCAAATTAGCGAAGATAGCTCCGTGGTTAGCGCGGTCGGTTCGCATGCCGAAGGGCGTGGGTTCAAACCCCAACAATGAGCTCAAGCCGTCGATGAAGGAAAACATCGTGAGGAAGCCATAACATGGTGGTAGGGTAATTTCTAGTACTCGGCGGGCTAGCTACCACCCCCAAGTTGAAGATCTAAGGGTGTGTTCCGGCAGCCTCACTTGAAAGCCAGTTCCATTTCAGGCTAGGTGTACTTTACCATCTTCGACCACACCGTGACGTAATATCAGGTGAGCTGTGGTAAAAAAACACATAGCCAGTCAAACAAAAAATTCTCGATATTATCTTTTATCTAAATCTCTATCAGCTCGGTCATTGCAAATTACGTTTTTCCTTTACGAATGTAATTTTAAAACTTTTGCGATTTATACATAATTTTTTTATGTGTTTTGTATTAATTTGCTTTATAGTTTCTTGAGCACGGTGAAGTCCCCGGTGATAAACATAATTAATTACCTTTACCAAGTTCTTGAATATGAATATGTTTTACATTCAAACATTGTATTGGTAGAAAAAACGCAAACGCTAAAAGTTGGAATATAATGCCCTAAGTGCTTATTGGAATACAATTTTTGCAATATTAGGAAAATTGAAGCTGGCACTACAACATTGATGCACTAAAGGAAGATTATACTTAATAATAAACTTTATATTAAGGTTGATAAATTGTCACACCGTATTCTTCTCAAAGCATTCCAGGCCGGTTTTTATAAATCATAATGGCTACCTTTAAAGCGCTACATTAATCACAATAAGCCTAAGGCCAATATTGGATATAGACCTCTCCTAACGAACGCATCTTCAGCCCGTATTATGGCTTGAGTTTCGGTGTCAAGAATTAGGTTAATTATTTATATTTTGATTTTATCAATACAAATAAAAATCCAATGATGTTGGTTAGTAAACGCATAACCCAAGAACGGCTGAACCGATTTAGCAAATTCTTTTGTTTTCTTTGTTTGTGATGCTTCGAATAAGATAGACGCGAGGGCGAAGGTGTAAAAAGTAGTGGGTATATAGTATTTAGTTAGAAAATAAAATTTAAAGCATATTATAGGCGTTCTAGGATTCTAATTGATACGCACCATTTACACAAATGATACGTAAAACTGATGAGTTCAAAGTTACGTTGATAGACAAGTGGTCAAGTCAGCCAGTCACTGCTCGCCCTAAATTACGTTTCCGGATTAGCACAACTAGTCATCAACGTGTAACGAGCGGCGCGTGCACCGGTTCAACAGCGCCGCTGGCGTATACACAGCACGCATTTTTTTACTCGACTGCCCAAGAAGGAAGACAATGTTAATAGTTACGTATTGATAAGGCGTATATTTTTGTACCGTTTACGTACTACATATTTTCGTCAAATGTATGTGCTAATCCCGCAATATTTGAATCGCATATGGGCACTCACTATCAATTTTTAGAATATTTTATTTGGATGATAGGTTGGTTGATATATAAATGTTTTACCACAGCTCACCTGATGTTAAACGTTTCACATCAGGTACTGACAGGTAAAACGTAACTATTAACATTATCTTCCTTCTTGGGCAGTCGAGTAAAAAAATGCGTGAAATTAGGTAAAACAGCATAAAATGAAATTGGCGTTCTAACAAGGCTACGGGAGCATAATAGCATAAGTATGGTGCTTGGCGACACATTTTCAACTGTATGGCAGGGAAGTTACTGCAAGTCTAAACTAGCTTTTTTTTTATAGAACAAGCTGAAATTCATTTTATGTAATATGTTGACAACATAACATCATAGTCCAGTTTGAAACGGTATCATGCAATCAATCATATATAGCTTACAATACAACAGCTTAAAGAGAAATCGGACAATGAAAAATAAGCAATGGGGTTCGGACCAAGAAATGAGGTGACTAAGCAATACATGCAATCGACTGTATTATACTTTTTAACGTGATAAATACATGACATTGTTATTATTGAAAATGAATCATCCGTACTCGATGATCTAACTATCGCATCATTCTAAAAACATTTTGAAAACTCCAAGTAAACCGATATCAAGTGGCCATGCCTCTGCAGTCACAGCAATTACGGAGAAATCAGTCGACATCGACGCGATATAGATAACAATAACAACCAATCACACCCATATTGTAAATGTGACGGTGCATATGATGTATGGAGACATTAACGCCATAAATAAAAACTTCATAATAAAAGAAAAGAACCATCAAAAATACTGGACAACATTGCATCACAGGGTAATGAAATAAAACAAAATGTCAAATTTACCAAAGTAATAACCGCCAAAGCAGAAAAGTCCTAGACTTTGTTTCGTTCTAATATAATTGTACCATAGGAAACAAATATTCCTAAAAATCACACTAAATAAATAGTACTCGTATAAGCCTAAGAATGAATTGACCATAAATTGTTTTATTTTAATTTATTTGCTGTAGGTATAAGCTGGAGCGGGAGGAATTCCAGAAAAATGTTTCTATAGTCTATTAAAAGACCTCGGTCTACCAAGAACGACCATAGATTTACTATTGGAAGAGTATGCATAGCATATCAAATTTGGTTTCGCAGAGATGAGAACAAGGGCAGTGAAGATAAGTGTTGATACATGTATATATCTAAAAGCGTATCCCCTAAAACCCCATAATCCTACACCAGTTTTCCTGTACGAGTTTCATATGAAACCAGCAACCGCACGGCGATACCATTGAATGCTAAGCCTCTTTTTTTGTGGGCAATTATATCAAATACTAATTACGACTAAGTGTTATAAATTTGATTTGCATGCAATTTGTGCAACAACTGAAATAGCTGATCAAGTAACGGTGGTCTGTGAGGCGATGCGATGACTAAGCGATGGTGATGCGAGAAATGGAACGGCATTGTTTGGGCAAGTAGTTAACAAATGGTTGCCGAGGAAACCCTGCTTAGTGCGCTTTACCGTAAACATGCAGATGTAGACCATTAAATTGTATCGGCATCGAAGTGAAAGATGATTAAAGAACATACCTACTGAACAGCTAATAGAAGATTTCTCAACTAACATAATATGCAAAAGTTGAAGTTATTTTCAAGCATTTTAGATTGAGATAGATAATTTAAAAAAAAACAGTTAATTAGGAAAAGCAGATATTATAGATAATTTGTTTATAATATATATTTAATAAATTAAAAAAACCTGCAATAAAATTGGCATTATTGAAGTGATAAGTTGTAAATCGTGATGATACCAAAATGATCGCAAAGATGATTCACTTCGAGAACAACGTGTCAGAAACATAGATGATAGGGTGCTTGCTAGCAATGTTTTATAATTATTATTATAAAACATCGATGATTAAAACAACAATTATAATTATGTATGTATTAAGAAATATCAATTAAAGGCGTAATGAAGTTCTATATACGTCAAATAAAAATAATGATAGAAGTTGGCGACGTGTTACGAAATCAGCGGTATTACACGCCGTAGGCCATACACTACAGTCACGAATGAGATAGCTGTCAAGAACGCTTGTTAGATAAACGATTATTGTTGGATAGTTAGTACTTAGAGGACTAATAGTTATCACGATGGATAGTAACGTAATTCAAGAGCTTAATCTGCTACAAGAATTTCTGAAATTTGTAAAAATTTATTTACTTAACGTTAACACCAAATAAATGAACAATTGAAATTGTTGTATTCAAGCATTTTACGAAATTTTAGGAATTATTCCAATTGATTGGTTTATTTTACTTACAAGTTCATTAGCAATAATAATAAAAAACTATAAATACTGACCTAATAAAATTAAAATATTCTATCTCGTATTATATTCATTTACACGACACTCTCACACACATGAAACACGCTGTCAATAAGATATAATAAAATAACAAATTATATTAATTTAAAAAAAAAGCAAAAACATGAATATAAAATATAGTCTATGACTTCTCGACCATAAATAGGATAATTCCTTGTACAACTCATATTTCACAATCCATAAAGTTAATTGCGATAAAAACATACATAACGCCGTCATGAAATAGGTATAACTCGGACAGTCAGACGAATTGCGTTAATATCTAAAGCGGAATTTAAAAATAAATTTCGCTTCAATATACATAATAGTGGTTAGCTCCGCATCGGGATTTCCCATGCTGAGGTCCATGGAACATCAGCAAGGACACTAACACAACACAACCAACGAAAATACTAATTGTTGGGTATATTTAAACATGGCCCCAGACCCAAGGCATAAATTCGTATACATCATTTAAACATCTGCCAGATCGGAAATCGAACATACCTGTGTCTTAAAGACGACTAAGAAAAAAATATTAATTTGAAATAAACGAGATTGATAGCTTTTTTGTGGAATATCTTGATTTATTATGTGTGCTTTTCTTGTCATAAAACGAGAGCTTTATATCTCTTTGTAGTTTGGACCAGAGAGTAAAAGCCAAACCACGTGCAAACTCGGCTGGATGTTACGGTTTCCGGAGCATGAAACAGGACTTCCAATCTCTATAATGGTTTGAATGCATATAAAGCTGTGAACGTCCTAGTGTCAACAATACTCCCAAGGTCGTAGCGGCCCAAGGTGCGGCTAGCTATCACTATCAGTGATTCATGTGAGACTGTTGCTGAATCTGCCACGATGACGATATCATCAACGTACGCACTTATCTCTAGACAATTTAATTAGAGTTTGCTTAGTATTCACGTGATAGGCTTTATGGAATACCATATAAACGGCATATTTACAAGGTAAGTATGCTCACTTTGGTCGAGTAACATAAAAGTCATGGTATAAAGAAGTTATATTACTGCTATGTGTTTTACGTTAATTGGTAATAAGATGCAAAGACTTCTATGACGCATAAGTTAGCGCAATCGGTTCAAAGTGCGTGTATTGAGAAATAATAAATGAATAATTTCACTTATTTGCAACAGACAACACAGTTGTGCAAGCACAAATAACACAGATAATAATATAAAACAACCAATATGAATTTGCAAACATTCATAAAATTACTCTAATAATTAATAAATCTGTGTAAGGTTCCGCATTTTGCGAGATTACTTACTGTAAACGTATGTATGTAGTAGAGCATGTTTGAGGATAATGCAAAAGGAAACTAATCTATTAATTAATCATAAATATGTACTATAATAACAATAATTGTTTAGATCTGTGAACAATTATAAGATGTCCCGCAGTTCGGTATAAGTGTCCTAATTTTTTAATCTTGCGCCTGAGTTTATAAATATGTCCGCATGTCATACAAAATCGTTTGAAAGTCAGACATATATCTATATGTACGTACATATGTTAAAACCATACGAACGATTCCATGGAGTACATGGAATACCGTGTTAACATGTTTACCCGAATACGTTTTCTTCGATGTCACGTCAATATTTTGAACTACTGCTTTGTTTGAATAAATGGATTTTTCCCTTAATGACATCATAAATTTTACGTAATATAACAATGATAATTGCAATTCTATAAATTGTAGCAGCAGGTATCAGTAAAAGTGAAAGGCCAGAGGTCGTAGCCTCGATAAATCGCTGCCAAATGAAATGTAAGAAAATTGCTCCCAATCAATTGTTGTTCAAATAATTATCATGGAAAGTGTAAATGAATAAGGCAATGAGCAGTTCGCTCGAAAAGCACAGCTAGGCAGGATTTTATGATTTCAAGCAAGATAAAACGTAACATTACTTAATGTACCTACTAAGTAAAAAAAACGAAACATTGAAAAACTGTTGTAGTCACAGGAAATGAATGAGATTTATTTTCCAGTTTGTACTGTCAAGTTTTAGACGCTACTTCTATCTTGGTTGACAGATGAACTTATTTTCAAGTGTGTATTTTGGTTAGCAAGACACGTGTTGTTTTTCTCTAAACAATAAAGGTCGGAAAGCAAATGGTGACAAGTATTCGCGCTAAAAACGGTACGTATGACGCATAATATGAATAATTAAAAAGGTTCTGGTAGGTACCTACGCCATTTTTTGACCCCATAGTCGAAAAGTTCAAAATGATTATACATGAAAGTGTGGTTTGCTTAATGTTTTAGATTTCTAATAAATGATTTGAAGTTTTGATTTTATTTAAATCCCGTAATATTTTTAGATTCAGACGTATTGCTACAAGGATATTTGTAAGATTTCACCATTTTGCTATGTGGATATTCTGATAGCAACACTATTTGGCGAGAACGCCCTTTTTTTCATTTTACAATATTTATTTGGAAGTGAGAAACAAAAAAAATTATAAATTATCTGAAGCCTAGAGCAATAAAGCAGTAAAAACCCTCAACGTAAGTTTAGTGCTCTACCAAACGCATGAAGCAGTTGAAAATGAGCTAACGCTAGAAAAACTTTCTTTATGAGACGTGCGGCGAATTGGGCTAACATTTGTTTCAAGATTACTGTAGCGTTGGCTCTGCCAAAGACAGTGTGAGCGTAACTGGAGTTAGTAGGTACATACACCAGCGGGGAAGTAGCAAAAAATATTAAATCTGCTCTTTCGCCAGACAATGACATCGCTAACACAGTATCTGTGGCGTCTTGCGAAAGTAAATCAGTCAACTTGTTACCTTACCATGACCAAACGGCTGAACAAATCTTGATGAAATTCAACAAGGAAGTATAGAGCATCAAAAGATCAAATAATATCAGTATATGTATAACTTGTTAGCTAGAAATGAGGTGTAGCATAAGTCAACGTCACATTTTCAAAAATTACCACAACGTCATAATGAACTAGGCAAGTTTTAGTTTTCCGACTTTAACATTTCTTAGTATGTTTTATGTTACTTATTGTATCATCATCATCCGCATCCTTCCTTTTCTCACTGCTGGATATACTTGCATGCATGCTTATTTGGATTGTACTACATCAGATTCTTTTCAATATAACAAACAGGTAACTATAATGATTATTTTTCCTGGATGGAAAAAGAAAACTGAAGTCATAACTCGTAATTCAATTGTCTAATTATAGTCCTAGCCTAACTACAGCTAATAGTAACAAGCAAATTCCGAGTGCTTTTATCACAAATGATAACAATGATTATTTAGGTCAAAATCTATAGAGATAAGATCCTACACTACCAGAGCGGCAGCGTTCTCTGGCCTTGTTGTATGATAAGTGGCAATGGCACTCCTTACTTATATTATAAACTTGCAATTTACACTTTGATGATATCATAGATGTCCCGTGAGGAGGAAACATTGGCTAATTGGCTAATATGCCGCTAATGTTCAAAACTACAGAACTGTGTAATAGATATGACAGATAAGGAGGTGTTAAATAATTCCACATAGAATTCTTATCATTTTGGAATAGTGGAAAATATTTCATAGTATACACGTTTGTATGTACAATGTATGACTTCTATGATGTGTATGAATTTATTTTGAATAAAAATATCTGTTGAATCTCACTAGTATTATCATGCCTATTTTTGTTAATTTAGTAGCTGAAAGCCTGGTTTTTCATACTCCGTGTGATAGAGCTCTGCATTTGCCCTTGCATATATTCACACATAAATTTAAAGTATCACAACTGTTTAAAAAAACAGCTAAGTTAGTTCAAGTGATGAGCTTATCAGGGAACATCATTTGATTTATTTATATAAGTTAGTATTGCTGACAACTGCAGTAAACAATAATTGTATGCAGACAATTATCTCATTTTTAACAGTAGGTATACTGGCTGCATTTATTTTATCAAAACTAAAATAACAAATGAAAATAAAATTTCCAGTAGATATTAGACAATGACATTTTGGCAGTCATTATATTCTAATGAATAGAATGAATCCTGTTTCTCTAACTCACATGAGATTCCTTTCCAGAAATGCATATAGCATTTATATTATTATGTCGTATGAATTTCATTTTTATAGTACAAGTTGTGTGTGTATTAGTTAACACAATTCGTCATGCTTTTAAATTAGATGTTGGCATAGAGACAGGGGCATAGCAACCTCTGTATCAGCCATATCAACAAAAGAATAATAGACATGCCTCGTGTGGATCTATGAAATGAAAGTCAGGTAGAAGGGCCCCCCGACACATTTTGATACAGGGCCTGTCTATGGCAAGCTACTTCACTGCATAGAGACAACAATTTTATGACAATTTAACTAGAATTATATTTATAAATGGCATGTAACATGTTCTTGTGTTCACAGTAAATAAGAAATTCTGTAGTGTGAATTTAAATTCTCAATCACATAATACAAAAGTTGACGAGGATGTGGATTATTTTCATTAAACTTCATATAGGTATGTATATTCATAATATACACTGAAAATATAAAACGATATACAAAAGTAATTTAAATCGAAAATTGTAGGTTCATTGGCTGATGAATTAAGAAAAACTTGGAAATCACAGGTAAAAATTGATATAAAGAATGCAAGTACTGACCTTTGATGAGTGGCTCATTGACAATATTGACATCCTCTTGTGGGATCATATCCATAAGACGTGCAATATCAGTTGCCAGCATGTGGTCTACAACCTCCAATAACTTAGGTTTTAGCGGGTGGAATTTTGTGAAATCATGATTAGCCAAGTTTTCTTGCATTTTCTTGATGTCGGGGAAATCTCCAGGCGAGATCTGCTGTTCTCTTTGAATCCTGTCATATATCTGACCTAAATTTTTGATCAGATCCTTCTTTTTACCATCTTTGCCAAACATTGAGGGCATCTCTTTCCTTAGTTCACTGACAATGTATGCATGAACTTTAGCGAGGCGCGCTCGTTTGATTAGGTCATTAAGTTTTCTCAGAGCTGCATTACGAGGTAGTGATTGCATGTCTTTAAATAAATCCTGCTCCTCATCTTCAAAAAGTCTTCGGTTTACGTCATATCGCAATGGCTGGTCCCAGAATGAGCCAATATAAACTCTAGCAACTTCAGGTGTTTGCAGTACTTTTCCAAGCGACCACATGAGGGCTCCATAAACTCTCATGAGCTGTTGGTGATCGATCATATCTGCTTTATTGAGTACGATACGGATTTTATCGTCGTGGCCGCGAAGCGCTTCGATACTGCGCCGGAACTCGTCTGAAATGTCGAGTTTGTGTGCGTCGAACAGTAAAATAATGCGATCAACACGCTCTGCAAACCATTCCAGGACTCCAGTAAAGTCATACCCACGGTCCACGCGCTGCTTTTCTCCTGACAGGATGCCGGGAGTATCTACTATAGAAATTCCACGTAACACAGGCGACGCCACTGTTGAGCACTGGAACCTATTTAAAAACGCATTTCCGAACTTGCTCAGAGGACGGAACTGCTTCTTTGGATCTACGACCAGGGCGTTTCCGGGAATGACGCCTTCTTTCTCGTCGAACATGACGGCGATGAAACGATCCGTGGTAGGCTCTGGTCCGATACGGATGCCGGGGAAGTCGCGTTCAAGCAAGTACTTAATGAAGGTGGTTTTACCGGTGGAATATTGACCGACTAGTAAGATCATCGGCTTCGCGTCGAAGTCGGGATCCTCCAGCTGCGGAGAATGGAAGTCATGGAACTGGTAGTGCAACTCCAGGGGGAGCAGCTTAGTTTTGTAGATCCTCTTGAGACCTTCCACGACATTTTCGATGCTTTCGGTCTTTTCGCCTTCCTTCTTCAGCCAACTGAACATGATTCCAGTGTTCGGGGCTCTATTTGCTTAATAGGAATCGACGACACAGCACTAATTTACACTGCACTACTTTTTTGATCAATTTCTTAGAAATTTCGGTGAGACCACCGCGATCATGATCCTCCCCCACAAAATTGAAATATTTGAATGAATGAAAATAAAATAAATGTCATGTCAAATGACGTGTGAGTGACGTGACTTATGACGTAATATATTAGTATTACCAGTAAAAAAAAATAAACACGTTCATTCCTTTTTGCATTCTTGGCCAAAGCAGATGTAGCCAGTGTTCCCAACTTGGGGCTTTTCGCCCTAAATTTAGAGGGTAAATAAGTCAGGCGGGGTTTTTTTAGGGGCGTTATATTATTATTATTTTTTATTAATGCACAATACACCCCAAGCGGGACGTCAGTGCAGGACTCATCGCCCCCATTCCAAATAAGAATAAGAAGGGTATTTTTATTGTTTATTTTTTTAATTAAGATAAATAAATGTATAAAAACGTAGGGCCAAAAGTTATTCAATCTAGCCAATTATATTTATTTGTTGAACTAGCGGCTTAGCGAAATCTTGTACGGTTCCTCATTACTAAGTATGCGGAGTTGCATAGAAAATAAATGTCACTATAGTGTTTATCGTAAACATAAACTTAAGACGCGAGATATTACAACTACTCTGTGGTGACTGGAGGTTACGTTGTCTATGTTTCCTGGCAATACGTTGATTGTTATTTACTTGCTTAATTTCTTCATCGTATTGCTGTGTCGGCAACCAATTTGTTAATTATGCATAAATAAAAGAAGAAATACAGTCAAAATTATACATATATGTATTAAGAAAAAAGATCCAGATTTAAAAAATATTATTAAATTATGTATTAATAAAAAATATTGAAGAACATTACAGTTTTTTAAAATAAAAATTTTGTTGATAAATTATGATATATTATTTTATAGTATTATTTTTTAGGGGGATTTTCAAGTAATTGTTGTGATTTTAGGGGTTCTTAACATAGCTTTAGGGAGAAATATTTTTGAGAGTTGGTAGCACTGGGTGTAGCCTGGAATAACGGCCTAAATGCAGTCATCAAGCCTTGTTAGGCGATGGCTGGCCGCAGCTCTGGATAAAAAAAAACACTGAAACGGAAAAATCATAATATGGCTACTGTCTGTAAGTACTGGCATATGACTAATACCTATAATCTTATATTGTACACAGTTTTACACAATAAAATATTCTGATTCTGATTCAGATAATATGTTTGATGACCATTTAGGCATTTAGCGTACTCTGTTCTATCGATCAGGTTTTTATTTGATTTTTAAACTTGAAGTTGGTTATATAATACATCCTATAATCCTAAGTTATGAAAATCACTTTATTTGTGTGGTAGATTGCATATCAGCGTTACTAGAGTTAGAGAGAAAAAATGGTGGGACCTAAAGATTGAAGAAATCTTTTGATTCTCTGTTGGCTTTCCTGATTATATGTTACCTTAATACAATAATTTAAGCTTCAAAATTTAAAAATATTGAGCAAAGCTTGTCCGCCCAGGAACTAAGTTATAAAAATGCAAATTTACTTTACTAAGGCATGACTGGATCTCAATTGGCACAGACTGGCACTTAAGCAAGACTGCATTTTAATTGTGACTAAAGAGGTTATAATGTTATATTGCAAAAACCGATATACATAAAATATTATTATGAAGATTAGGCATTAAGGACACCGAATCCATTTGCCAATGAATTAATAAAGAAAAAAAAAGTATGCAGTTTTTTTTTTCTCTTTCTTCTTGGCATCGCACTCTATGCGTTCTGCCAGTTTCAATGTTTCTATATTTTGTGAGTAGTCTTCGTTTTTCAGCTTCTTTATCATCCATAGTTACAGTCAAAGTCTAGTCTTGATCAAGTCCAGTCAGTCCCAGTCAAATCAAGTCATGCCTTAGTAAAGTAGTGGCGACTTTACTATAAGCTTCTGGATGGAGTTTTGGATCAACACAAAAAGTCATGTTTAACCACATTATATCATTCTCCCACACTCGCGCTTATAATTCGGCACTTTATAAATAAAACACCACTACTTTTATGCATAAAAAATCGAAAAAACACTAGTTTTAGAAAAAAATACAATGGGGCGACACGACGCTCACCACGTTCCCGCCAAAACTCAAAAAGTATGTAGTTAAGTCTGTTGAGTTGACTTCGCAGTGCTGCCATTTAAGCTCTTTCGGAGCAAAGATCTTGCTGTTTTTAGTGTTCTAGTAGCACACCCGTCTGAGAATTTTATATCAGCTCAGCTCTATTACAATAGCAAGACGACTATATCACTATTGTGAAAGAATCCCCTTGATTAAATTCGTATGTTGACATTATATTTCGGTATTTTATTTTTCTGCTTATTTTGCATATGTTTAAGAGTGAAGCCGAAGCTTAACTAAAGTTAAATTACCTTATTATCATAATTTAATTATATTCATCAGTTTTGTGAGTGTTTAATAAAATTGTTTTTTATTAAATTTTGAAATGGAATTGCCATTACTGAAAAAAAACTATCTGAACAAAGATTTAGTAAAGAGTAGTATTTTCATTACCATATTGTCTTTTATTCCATTATATTTATGGGTAAAATCTAACTTTTTTTGACGTGAATTTCTTTATATCTAGCTCTTTTTGCACGGTTAGCTCCGGACCTATTTTTGGATCTGGCAGCGCTGTCGGTCCGGTCAGTTCAGTTGAGTACTTGAGTCTGTAACTCTGTAGCACGTAGCACTGAACAATATATGGATTATGGTGTCTCTGTACTCTGTGGTCTGTAGTACGTATACTCTGTATTCTGTATTGACTTTACATTGTCTTCGGTGCATGTAGTGTTTTTGTAATAATTATCGCAAAATATTGACAAAACACCGAGGTATTTAATTATTTAAAATGACAATTTTTCACGACGAAGTAGAAATCGAAGACTTTGAATACGATGAAGATGAAGATATGTATTACTACCCTTGCCCGTGTGGAGACAGGTTCCAAATTAGCAAGGTTAGAATCTTTCTTGTTTCGTAGTAAAATTTTAATTAACAAGCCAATTATTTTTTATCTACCACAAGTAATGATTTTGAACATTACTTCTTGAACTGACGCGCAAAGAGTACGTATTTACCTGAATTAATTTATTTTTTAGGAAGAATTAATAGCTGGTGAGGAAGTGGCAACATGCCCAAGCTGTTCCTTAGTTGTTAAAGTTATCTACGACTTGGTAAATATTTTTATTTATGTTTTCAACTCTTTCATAACCACTATTGACTGGCAACCTTATTATTAACCTGTACTGTAGAGAACTGTACAGGTGTGCCGTGGTGGTGCCGGCGTAAGAATATTACCCCATCCACTCTACCCGTGGTTGCCGTAAGAGTCGGCTAAGGGATGTAATCGGGAAGATGGGCAGCAGCATCTTTCTTGAAAAATCACACCTAACTACGCTCGCAAACCCGCTTGCCAAGCGTGGCGAGTATTGGCAAACACTCCTGGTGGTAGTTCTATACAGGTTAATAATCCGTTTTAATCTGAGAGATGCTATAGCTAGAGAAACTACATGGCAAATGAGACTGACTCTCAAATATTTGTACAACTAAACTCTCTTGTATGAACATTCAATATGTAGTGTTTTTTCGTGAACTTGAATTCCAATAAAATCTTAGCCTTCATACTCTAGACTTGTGTGGCTCTACAATGGACATTGGCAGACTTTTACAAGAGTGAATCCTGACAATTTATAATATAAGACTTGAATAAATTGTATTACAGGAAAAATTTAAAGCTGAAATTGAAGAAACAATCAAGGAAGAAGATGACAAAGCAACTGTGAAGGCATAATATTTATAGTGATGTAGACATGTTCTGCGGATGTATTTCACTGTCTCCTTTTGAGGGAGCCTGGGACTGATTGACACAGACAGAACTTCCAAGAAAGAAAGGCGAACCAAGTTCTAAGATAAAAATACTGTGATGTTATTTTTAGAATAAATGTATTGCATTTATATTTATTTATTGAATCAATTCCTTATTCGCAATGGGGGTGAAGTCATGCATTGACATCCTGCTTGGGGTGTATTGTGCAATTCCCCCTACTAACATCTACTTGAGCCAACAGGATTAGGGCTCTGGGTCATTAGCATAGGAGCTCAAGTGGGAGAGATAGAATTATACATAATAAGGAAAAGCAGTCAGTCTGTTGCAGTGACATGGATGAAGAAGCTGCTTTATAGAATATAGTGGCAATCCTAGTTAGTTCTGCAGCTTTGCAATGCCACAGCACATTCTTTAATTCAGTTCTTCAGCAATTAGCTATGGCAAAGTATACTATCTGTGACTGCTAGCTTGTACAGGTGACTATTTAAATTATAAGTACCTGGATGACCAAACTTTACTCGGCTGAAAAGATGGCTAAAATGACGTTTTCTAAAAATTAAACCTAGCTAGATCGATTTATCACCCCCGAAACCACCTGCATACTAAATTTCATGAAAATCATTGGAGCCGTTTTCGAGATTCAGATTATATACATACATATATACAAGAATTGCTCGTTTAAAGGTATTAGATTTAAGGCATACTAAAAGATCTTGTCATTGCAAATTTCAAGAATTTAAATACCTCTAATATATTATTAGAAATAAAACTAAGTCAAAAATGCAAATGATCTATATTACACTCCATAAAAAACATGATAAACACATTGTTAACTTATACCTTAGTACATTTTTTTCTCTAAATTATAATATATAAATATGTAAAGATTCTACTAAATGTTTGACTAGCTAGTGAAAAGATCTATGTATAATTTTACACCATATTGTCATTTACTTATAACAATATTACAGTAAAGTCCCGTCTTATCTAAATCAAGCCTGCCCAACCATTTCAGAAGATGGGTCAGAAGATGGTTTCCACATTTCATCCACATTTTTTTATTTCCTAAAGCTTCATTCATTATAAAAATCACAGAATAATGTCATAGAAATATAAATCAAATTAATAATTTTAACTTAAAACAAATTGTAGCTTATTAACAATGGGGATTGATAAAATCATACTAAATTAATAAATAACATACTTAAATAATTTTGAATGGCTATAAAAACACATTGATTCCTCTTAAAGGGTGTATAGCAAAACAATAAAAGAAAACGTTTTTTTTGCTAAACTTTACTTGATATGAAGAAAGAATGTCAGAGAGAAGGCACAAATTTACTGGCAAGCAAATTTACGGCCCATGTTTCCTCAAATTGAGTAACCATGATCTAAATAAAACAGCTTGAATATATACAATTTTGTTAGGTATGCATATTATTCAAATCATGGCTGTATTAGCTTTGCATTAGAAACAAACATACTTAGTGCTACAAGTATGTTTTGTTTGCAATAGTGCATGACAAATTATTTTTTAACTATTCGATTATATGTTTTATGTCGCACCATACTCAGTATAACTGAACTATTTTGACAGGACTAAAATTATATGTATCTTGTGATTTCAATGTAAAGAGAAGAGTGAGAAAAGATTGGCAACCATTGCAGAACTGTCATATTTAGTTTCGAAAATTATAAGTACATAAATACCATTGGTAGGTAAAATAGTAGCCTAGCTCATAGAAGCTAAATAAAGGCTCTGCAACAAAATATTGTCTCCTTGTTCTCGATATCTAAACATAACAGTACATTGAATAGGGATACATTATCTCATCCTTTTGGAATAATGTGCTATGGACAAAATTTTATCGCAGTTCGTGATTTATGCCTTTTTGCACCTTTAGCATAATAACAACAGAAATTCGCCATCGGTAGTCACAAATGTAGTGTACATTCGTGAAATGACAATTTAAATTAGTTAATAAATTTCTGAGATATACAGTCTGTCACAGTTGGAAGTTAAAATATAATTAATGCTGTACTATATATTAAATTATAGACAGACTATAGTTATTCTATAATATGTATATTATATCTATTCGTTCATTAGCTCTGCGACTGTTGTTGAGGTTGCTCTGCCGAGATATGCCTTGCTTTCTGTTCAGATATTTTGATACAATATGTATACAGAAATATGTATACAATTAAAAAAAAAAAAAGATATTTTTGAATATATAATGTAATATACCTTAAATATTTATTAATATAATTATATTATAGTCATTGGACTAACATACACTAGTAACACTCTCAGCCTATCACAGATGGCTGTTATGGGTTTAGAATGAGTGGAATGAAATTTATTTGACGCATGTAGATCAACATCCTCTTTATTTTATAGTGTAAGTGAACTATAGACAACTTTTAGAATTAAATTAATTAAAATACCTCATTATTTTTAAACAAATCTCGATTATGTTCGGCGACTCTATTTTACAATTTCTTCTTTAAATAACAGTACCTGGTTGACCGAGCATTGCTCGGCTGAAAACATAGATAAAACGACGTTTTCTGAAAATGAAACCTAGCTAGAACGATTTTTCGCCCCCGAAACCACCTGGATACAAAATTTCATGAAAATCCGGAGCCGTTTCCGAGATCCAGAATATATATATATATAGGTACACAAGAATTGCTTGTTTAAAGATATAGATAATATAAAAAAATATTAGTGTATAATATAAACACTTGTCTTGCCTTGTTATGCATGCTAAGGGTGCAGTTGTTTCAAACCTTGGTATCATACAATATATAGCAATAATTATATTGTTTAGTTATTGGAAGGATATTATTGAGCTAAAATTAGGCTATACAAAGATATTTAAAACTATGGATATTAAATCTAGTATACATTTTACAACATAAGTGTTGCGACAGACCTATGGGGGAGGCCTATGTCCAGCAGTGGACGTCATACGGCTGATGATGAAGTATTGTGAGGAATATTAAATTTTAATACATTTAAGAAACAATCAAACTCATTTGTATATTGTTACAATGCCTCATTTAGCTTGCAGCAATTTAAGATAAAATACAAAGGTTACTAAAAAAGACACAGACAACATATTTCCTTCCATGGCTAAGATATCATGTAGTTTTTACTTATTAGCACTGATATACCTTAATAATACCTACTCTACTTAACAGGCAAGTTCAACAAGTGATTTACAATTATTTGACTTCCTTGCCAAGAGATTACATAAGTACCTCAATATTAAAAACTGTAATTTTTTGGTACGTATAATTCTCATCATTCTTCACATGACACGCTAGTTCAGCTAATTTTAGATAATTCTTTGCCGAGAGATTACATAAGTATAACATTGTTAAAAACTGTAATCTTTCAGCAAATATAATTATGATTAAGCTTCATCTCATATGCAAGCTCTGTTGATTTACAATTATACGACGTGGATACTTTGCATCGACATTAAATTAACACACGGGTAGGGTTAATGATCAGTAAGCATATAAGCAATGTAAAAAATATATATTCGCAAATTTAAAAGAAATCAATTTTCAAACAAACTTAATAATAAATCAAGTACCCGAATTAGAATCATCCTGTGACTCGTTCATACAACTACAGCTGTGTGCGCTAGAGGGCGCGGCGATTCTTTGACACCGTAGGTATCAATTGATTCAAACGAAACTGCACAGTGCAAGCCGCATTGCGGTGCGCTCAGAGAACTAGATATGATGTACATCGCATTCACAATCACTATTAACACTTTCTCATTTTTAACCGACTTCAGGAGGAGGTTATCAATTCGTCGGAATCTTCTTATTTTATTTTTATGTATGTTCACCGATTACTCGAAAACCACTGGACCGATTCGGAAATTATTTTCTTGTTTGAAAGGGTGTACTTCCCATGTGGTCCCATTGGTATCAGGTCTGGATTTGATGATGGAATCCAGGAGAAATCGAGGGAACTCTTTAAATATTATAAGCACACACTTTTGTAAATAAAACATGACGGACAAACGTCAACAATGGTATTGCCAATGTCAGCAAATAGATTGGTTCATACAAATAGATCAATGTTTCAAACAGTTTGTATAAGTTTGTTAAAACCTTTTTAAACTTATTTTATAGTAAACTCGTGCATTTGCAGTATAATGCATGGTTTAATAATATTTTAAATGATGGTGTAATGCTGTGAATTTGACATCATCAATGGTAAAATAACTACTTATGTTACACGGTCACATACAAAACACGATCTTATCAACACAAAGTAACAATAAGTTTTAATTGAAAAAAGTTTTTATAAGTAAACTTTTTGCAAACTCATCTCTTTGTAAGAACTAGTCTATTAGGTACTGACATTGTCAGAGTTTGTTATTTATTGTTTGTTTACAAGAATCAAAATCTTTGTGAATTAATAATGGTTCATGAATCAAAATTAGAGTACTACCACCATCTCCTAGCTTCACATCAGACCTTTACCGCACCGTCTGTTAGCAAAGTTATTTATGAGGAAAAGAAAATAGGAAGCGCGGTCAAGTTTGTGCGAGCTTTCAGCTCATTCAGTAAGTATTTCTTTATCGTTTGCATTTAAGAAACGCGCACACGTGTGTCTTTGTTCGGCGCACGGTTCTGTGCACCGTTTGCTGTTAAAATACAGGTATATCTCAATTTAATAGTATTTCTTTTTTAATTGATAATACGTTTTGATCTGACTCCGGCTAATGACATTTGCGCTGCAGTTTTTTAGATACAGGTTGCTCCAAATGGTATTTTTGAAAATTGTGAATAATTCAGTAAATAATAACAATTAATGAAATTAAAGCATACCGAATGTATGAGAACGTGGAACTGGATATGTGTTTTCATTTAATGTCGGCGCAGTAGCGCCTCGCTGTATAACTTACTTGCCTAAAGATTACATAGGTATCTTAATGTTAAAATCTGTAATCTTTTGGCAAGATTGACTGATTTGACATTAATTTTCATTTAATAGGAAAGTTCCATCAGCAAGAAAGTGAAATACGTATCATAAATACTTATTTAACAGGCTAACTTGATTGATTTACTTCTTTGATACATACATTTTCAATGTTGTCCTGAAATCTATAGTTTTAAATACCTTTCCTAAATAATAATTACAAAATATTGACAATACAGCTAAGCCAAGCAACAAATATAATTCTGGAATGACATATATAAAATAGTTGTAAATAAAAATTGTATTGGAATTATACATTTATTTATTGGAAACAAACAGATTGCTTTTACACTAGACTTCACTAGAGTTTCAACTCTGTAGTTTTCCCGAAGGAATGTAAAATGCGTATTTACCATACCAATGAGGAAAAAGTAGTATTTTCAACTATAAAACAAGACAATAGTAAACCTTTTGGCTTATTTAAAAGAGAGTATTTCTATCAAAATTATTTTTGACTTTGTAAATGTTATTAAAAAATTGTTTCATATACAGCATCATAAAAGTATCTCCTACAAAAAAGTATATTTTTTACATTTTTCCAAGTGGGTATGGTAAAACATATTTTCCTAAATTATATAAATAAGTATATTTTACTAAAATGTGATTATAATTTTTGGTCAAAGCAGATATTTTTTATAATTTATTAAAAAAATAAGCTAGGGTCATATATCACACTTTACTGGATAAGTTTTATTTCAATCGTAAGCGATGATGTAGGCTTTTCAGACTGTGCTATACATCTATATATACATACAGAATATTAAGTGTTTGAGATGTCTGGAAAACAGCTAGAAGCCATTTGGCCTTTTAGATGATTTTGACTAACTTTTAAACTTTCGCCATTTGATTATATAATTTATATGTTTATCACTGAAACCTAATCTTCTATGACAAATAATTTGTGCACGTTCAAGTCTGCCCGGGTCAAACTCTATTAAACACAATTATGATTTGGACAACATTTTTCTTCCACGTATTGTGGTAAGTTATACATTAAGCCACTTACCTATAAAAGTTGCCTGTTAAATTAGCCTGTCTCGTTTTCACACGTGACATTTCACGTCGGTGAATAGTTCTTGTAAAGTAAATGTTTCTTGGAGTAAACACGGTAGAGAAACCGGACAGACATACTAACATATTGCCATAACACAGTCTGTAAAAAAAAACACGCTATATGACAAAAAAATTATGCCTAAGACTGGAACAAAATATAGTTTTATCACTAAATCCAGCTAGCAGTGCAAGGACGGTTTGATATCGATCGACAAGTTTGACATTTTCCATCGACAAAAATTGTTAACAGATTTTAAATGTCAAATTTGTCGATCGATAAAAAAACTTGCAATGTAGACTCACGTTCACTCACATAACTGAATATTTGAATTATTTACAGGTCGAGTAGTGCCTTAATTTAATACACATTGGAGTCGATTTTGTTGGACCATTTTAAATAACCAACCGTAGAAATGTCGGCAGATAGTTTTCTCTTTTTAACTTACTCGAATTTCGCGCCCTGTCTCTTTCACTCTCGCAGTTTTACCCTAACAGTCGAGAAAAAAAATCATTGTCTACGGTTATAACACAGACTAAAAAAATTAACAATTGACTTTGTTTTGTTTTGGGTACCGCTATAATGGTTATAAAAAGGCTATTCTTTTAAAACTAGAATATGAGAGAAAAGGATGATAATATTTTATTTAGGTGTTTAGTCTAAAAAATGGTACACCAAATCGACACTTATCAAAATTGGAGTGGAAAAACGATGAATATCCGTGTATGAAAGAGAAAACATTGTAACATATCTATGTCTACGATGGCCGTCAGGATCGATCGAAGTGTCACGTTAATATCTCAACCCCGAATGAAGATTGTTCTGGCCTATGTTAAGTGGGTTAAATAGAACAGTACTGTGAACTTCGTATTGCGATTCTTATTAGGTGCTCACGAAAAAGTTACGCGAACGTATATCGTATGCCGAGCAATAAGGTTCGCAATAGTGTAGCCTTTTCGTGAGTTCTGTTAACTTTTTTTAATTAACTGAATAAGGAGTACTGATACTTTTTCATCTCATCAAACTTTACATTGATGTCAGAGACGGAGATATAGATCGCGAATAGAAATCATTTTAGATTCAAACTTCAGATCAGGCGTCATTTGTCTGTCCCACTGTTGGGCTGGCGTCTTCTCACCACGCTGGCCAAGTGCAGGTTGGCAGACTCCACACATCTTCGAGAACATTAACAACTCTCAGACATGCAGGTTTCCTAACAATACTCGTATTTTCCTTCATCGTTTGAAGCTAGCGACTTAATACGAAAAGACTTAGGTGTCGTGGAATTCGAACTCAAATCGCACATTGGAAGCCATTAAAATTTTATTGTCCAGTGCTGGTCGTAGGCCTCTAGTAATATATGCCACTGAGAGCTGATCAACAAAAAAAATCTCAACGCAACTAAATTCGATACCAAATTATCCGACAAAGAATTACAGCACATATATTACTAGTAAATACATAATATAATAGTCTGTAAGTTCAAAGTCGCTCAGCAAGCTATGGAAAAAGTTATGCTTGGCATTTCTCTTAAGTATCGTATCCGGAACGAAGTAATTCGCCAGAGAAATGAAGTCAACATAGTTCAGCGTATTAGCAAGCTGAAGTGGTAATGGGACATATGTCGTAGAACCGTAACGTAGACGTTGTTCTAGAGACCGAGAATTGGCAAACGTAGCATAGGACGCCCTGACACTCGAAGGAGTGATGATATATGTAGGACAGCTGGCGGTGGATGGAAGCGAACGATGATACTGTCTTGGGAGAGGCCTATGTCCAGCAGTGGACTTCGATAGGATGATGATGACATAATCCCATACAAAAAACGGTTAATTTATAGTATCATACGTAGTTTTTTTTTTCTTTCTTCTTGGCATCGAACTCTGTTCATTCTGCCAAGTTTAATGTTTGTGTATTTTGTGTGCAGTCTTCATTGTTCAGCTTCTTTATCTTAACAGTCAATGTCCAGTCTTGGTCAAGTCCAATCGGTGCCAGTCATTTTTTTATGGCTGACAGGCTAGTTGTTTGACCACAGCTTACAGATGTTAAGTGACGGTGTGGTCGAAGATGCTAAAGTACACCTAGCCTGGAATGGAACTAGCTCTCAAGTGAGGCTGCCGGAACACACCGTTAGATGCTTGGCGGCAGATTTTCAACTTGAGGGTGGTAGCTTGGCAGCCGAGTACTAGAAAGTATTCTACCACCACGCAATGGTTTCCTCACGATGTTTTCCTTCACCGGCAGCTCAAGCTCATTGTTGAGGTTTGAATCCACGCCCTTCGGAATGCGAACCTACCGCGCTAACTACTGAGCCATCATCGCTGTGGTGGCGACTTTACTATAAGCTTTGATGTAGTTTTGGAAGCAACACAAAAAACATGATTCACCGCATTATATTCCCACACTCGCGCTTGTAATTCGGCACTTTATGAATAAAACACCACTATTTTCATACATAAACACTCAATAAAAAACTAGTTTTGGAAAAACATACAATAAAATACGTATCGCCCCGATACGACTAGTTCCCCGTTCCCGCCAAAACTCCCTCATACGTAGTTGAGTGCATGTTATTATTTTGGCTTCATGTTAGTCACTTTGTAGTAGAAAAACGTCAAATCAACAGTTAGTGCTTCTTCCTGATTAGATTCCGTGGTAATAGCATTCATACTTGGGTTGAAGACGTTGGTGACACTCCGTCGGTCTGTTCTACTCATTGCGGGGTGGTGTCCAGGCGGGGCACGGCGAGCGCGGGCGCGGAGGCGGGGAGTGGCTCGGGGCCGAGGGGCAAGGGCCGGGGCGGTGGAGGAGGCGCGCGCGTCGGTTGTATGTTGAAGTGTCGCACGGCTGCCTCCAGCGCGACATTGTTCCCGCTGAAGTACGCTGAGACAGCGTTGTGGAATAAAAGCAGCTGTTTGTTCATCACTTTTATCTGAAAAATAAAGAGAGACACGTGTAAACAAAATGTAGGTTGAAATACTATTTAAAAAAAAGTAAAACCGACTTCAAGAAAAAAAAACATCAGCACTAAAAAGCGAAAAATAAACTTACTTTACAAAGTATTATTATACCTGCTAGGTACCTACTGATCTGTTTAAAGTCGGTGCTTAGCCTAGCCTAGGTGCTGGTGCTTGGCACCGATTTGAAACAGATCCGTAGGTACTTTGCAGGTATGATAATACTTTGTAAAGCAAGTTTAATTTTAGCTTTTTATTGCTGATGTTTTTTTCTTCTTGAAGTTGTTTTTTTTTTTTTTTTTTATTTGTTTATGTTTTAATTTTTAGTTAATTTATGTTCACGCCAAAAAACACTTGAACAGTATGAGTCTAGCTAGACTCGATAAGATTAAAAAACGTCTTGCCAAAGACTATTACATCGCCCAAGTAAACAAAACTTTTCACTTTTAAAAAAAAAGGTCATAAAATAAAAACAACGGGGCCAAACTATGTTAAATTTTTATGGGACCAAATGGCAACTATTCGCATCAAACTAAAGAAGAATCACGTAAATCGGATAATAAATCTCAGAGAAATCGGTGTACATACATTAAAAAAATCAATCAAATTGAAAACCACCTCCTTTTTTAAGTCGGTTAAAAAGCAACTTACTTCCTTAATTTAGTTTGGACATCCGACTAATAATTACTATAAACGTGAAAGTTTGTATGTTTGTTACTCAATTACGCAAAAACGGCTCAACGGATTGTAATCAAATTTGGCACAAATAATAGTTCCTTATCCGGATTAACATATAGAATACTTTTTAAATCGTTAAAGTATTAGGTTCCTGTGGGATTATCAAAAAAACAAACTACTGGACACATCAAGTACATTATTTTGGGATAAAAAGTATCCTTTATCTTAATTTAATAATAAAATAGCGCAAGTTTCATAATTATTGCTTCTTTGTTACTTACAAATGTTTCATTTCTCTCTGAACATTATTCTAAATTAAACGCGAACGAAGTCGTGGGCATAAGCTAGTATACCTATAATTACTTGTTGAGATAATACTTAGTACTTAATTAGATTTCCTTAGCAGGAAGTTTTCTAGATAGTTACCACCGTAGTACCATATATTCTGCCACTAACCAATAGTGTGTAAACATTACTGTGTTCTGGTTTGAAGGATACTGCAGCTAGCGAAATTACAGGGCTGTTAAGACTAAACATAGAAAGTCACAAAGTAATGAGCGCCAAAGCGGCGATGCTGTCGCTACAAAACTGAACAGGAAAACTGTAAACGCTACTAAGACCAAACTAGAATTTATATCAGTGTAATCGTTCTTAGCATACCCGGTTCTGATGAAGCAGCTGCAGCTTGACAGCGGAGTCATCTCTCAGCCGCTCGTAGGCCTGCCAAAGGCGCTGCGTGTCCGCCGCTAGGGCTCCGCCCGCGCCGCCCCCCGCGCTCGCTTCTAGCTCGCTGCGATACGCGTCGTATTCAACCCTATAAACATAAATTACATTTTGTGACGAACATAGATTTCTGTTTTCTTAATGTAATAACCGTGTATTATATATGTAAAAGCAGCGAGACGAACAAAACGCTCTCCTGATGGTAAAAGATATAGTCTGTCCATAACCATTGCAACGGTACCCAGAACATTGAGTAGCAAAACAAAGTCCAGGGCATTGCGGCTTTGGCGCTCATTACTTTGCGACTTTTGATGGTCTCAATAGCCCTGTAATTTCGCTAGCTGCAGTACCCTTCAAACCGGAACACAGTAATGTTTACACACTACTGCTTGGCGGCAGAATATCTAAGTACTAGATCAAGTGATCCGAACATTCGCTTTGTTCAGCACAACTGCAGAGCAGTGTATAAACCTTACTCCATAAAATCAGTGATCAGATTCCCATACTATAATAAATTGTTTAGGGCTAGAAGGCGCGAATCTTAATTAAAAACTAAAGATGACATCCCACTAATAAATGTGAAAGTTTGGACAGATGGATGGATTACTCAATCACGCCAGAACGGCAGATCTGGATGAAATTTTTCATCGATACTTTAGGCCATGGACATAGGATACTTTCATCATCATCATCATCATCCATCACCACGTGGCTAAAAAACGGGGCGCAGCTAGTTGTTAAATAACTTTCAAAACCAGCTTACAGTTGCAAATGTTACAGATATAGATAAGATCTTTTTACTTTTCAGGACTTTGTCAAATATGACAAAAACCTCCAAACATCGAATTTTAAGGACATGGATTTGGGTAACTTATGATAATATGTGATTTTAGCTCTTCTAAATGAGACTATTTTGTACATGTGGAAAATCGTAAAATACAAAATCATTAGCTGCTATATTTATTAAGAAACATGGATTCAGCAATGAATGGTATAGTAGATTGTGTCATAAGAAACCAAAAATGTATTGAGAGTGAGTGATTTTTTGAATCCAGAGCGAAACGAAGGATTCTAGAGTAGAATTTTAAGCGTAGCGACGGATTCAAAGTACGTCGCTCGAGGTTAAATAATGTTGGTACCGTGTGGCTCTGTACTCTGCTTTTAATCCCCCTTTACGAGAAACTACATTTATCTCTCGTTTTGTTTGGTAGTAAATTGTTTATGAAAGTTTCGTTCAGTTTCTGGTGTTAATATTTTACTTTCACTGCTAGAACTGCTTCTTTTATTAAATTTTTGTGAATTAAATTAAAATTGAGTGTAATATATTGATAAACAGTAATAAAAAAGGAATAAGAAGTTCCCGCGTATATTTTTTTTAATTTTAGTTAATGCCGCATGCCTGGTTTTTTAATTACCGGCCAGGACTTTATCGAAGCGAATTGCGTTTAAACTTTTTAATTAAATAGTGTTCCAAATTCAAAAGTCATATCGACGCTGTTATTAAGTGCGCCGGAATGACCCATTTTGCTCGCACAATTATCGAAAAGATTTACCTCTTTTCGAATAGATGGGATGAAAATTAAATATAATCTCACCTGGCCGCCTCATACTGTCGAATAGTCAGCAGCGTATCCTCAATAGTCTTATTCGTCAATGTGTGCAGCGAGGAATTAAAAAAGTGCAGTGCAGCCAACAATGTTTCCCCATTCCTTGCCAGCGAGCGTTGTGTGTCAGCATTATAAAGGAACTGGTCTCGAAGTTCTGGTGATTTCTGCGCTAACTCAGCGAATGCCTCGCCTAGAGATCGCTGCGTTTGATGCGCTGCTCCTAATTGAGCGGCTAACGCGCCGCTTAGTCGGAGAACACCATTGTATTTGCGCTGAGTTTCACGGAGCGACTCAATTTGTGCTTCCAACTCTGTAATATAATTTTTATTTCATCATAAATATATTATGTTTACAGATTTGTCTTCTGTAAAGCTTATTTCATCGTATTCGTGTGGATCATTAATCAGTATAATGGACATGACAATGTCGGTAGTTCTCTTTCTAGTGAATTATTTCGTTTCAGATATGATCCCGTTGTTTTTTTTTATACTGTTTTATTTGTACTATTTGACATGACTAATATTTAATTGAGTCTAAAGTTACTTGAAAATGAATAAATTAATTTAAAAAAAAAAACTTATCTGGTGGTCTGGGTTTAAATCTCATGGCATGAAACATTGTCAACATTTAAGATATGTGCTTAATGGTAAAACATTGTGAGAAACACTATTTGTTTTAAAGTTTACTAGCGACCCGCCCCCGCTTCGCACGGGTGCAATGTAGATATTAATGTGGTGCATATGCATGTATTATACATATAAACCTTCCTCTTCAATCTCTCTATCTATTAAAAAAACCGCATCAAAATCCGTTGCGTAGTTTTAAAGATTTAAGCATACATAGGGATATAGGGACAGAGAAAGCGACTTTGTTTTATACTATGTAGTGATAGTGATGATAGTGATAATGTTCTAAGAGTAAAGTCTGCCAACCCAACCCGAATTCAACTATTTTTGTTTTCTGTACAAACTCAAAAACTTACACTTTTACACTAAAACGTTTTTGAGTCATATAGATAAACAGATGCAGAACAATAATTATACAAAACACAAATACATACTAACTACAAAGCATGTTTAACAATAACTGTAATTAACATTTTTATAATATAGAGTCCTGTCACGAATAGAAAAGGTAGTTTATTATAAAAGGTCAGATTTGGACAGTTTCTTAGAAAGACAATGAGGATCCTATGCAACGAATATTCTGATAAAAACACACTCAGTCTCTGAGACACAAGCCTCATGCTTAGTTTGGAGTCCATTAATTACCTATTAATACTGTGAATTGTAATATCGCCTCTAGTATTAAGTAAGTTCATTGTATTCTTTACTCTGTATACTGTACTCCTTCTGTGAATTAATGTTATCTTTAACTGCAATGATAGCTGAGAAAAAAACTATTGTTGTAAAAGATATTCTTTAAGTTATTAGTCTCACCAGTGTCAACAGTACGGGAGCTTTTGCCGAGCTTCTCATACAATATCTGCTTGGTGCACTTGTATGTGGAAACACCCCAACTTTTTATGGACTCCAGTTTTGAAGAGCCTGCACGGAGTAGGGTGCTCGTACCAGCACTCGTGCCATTCGCTGTATCCGCTGTGGATAAAATGTATTGTTATATAAATATTTACACAGATTTTTTTTAAGAGAGTTGTAAATAATATATAATTTTTTTGAGTTGAAGATAATATGATGCAAGATAGATGTAATCTGGATCTTTTCTGAATCAGAGTAAATAGATATATCTTCTAAGTCTGCATGCTTCATCTTTGACCAAATCATTTACCAATAGGGGAGTTGTTGTTAACCATAGCAAAAAAAGGCAATTTAATAGGATTATAAATAGTCCTAGAGCAATAAAGATTTAGAATATCTTTCTGAATAAGGAAGTTATGAGCAACTTGTTTTATTTT
Source organism: Biston stratarius (assembly GCA_950106695.1). Classification (NCBI taxonomy): domain Eukaryota; kingdom Metazoa; phylum Arthropoda; class Insecta; order Lepidoptera; family Geometridae; genus Biston; species Biston stratarius. Next base: position 9,286,623 of record OX467112.1, read on the forward strand.
ACAATTAGCGCTATAAACTAGATGTGACATTAATTTTCTGTGATGTACTTCATACAAATTCCAGTACCTGAATGACTGAGCTTTGCTCAGTTTTTTTAAGGAACTTGAAAAAGAAGGGGAAAAAAATAAACATCTGGTTTCGAACCGGGATCTTCTGGAGTCCGGACCGCCCGATTTTCCACCTGAGCTAATTATAACCTTGTAGAAGGTGGCGAAATTTAACTTCGTATTCTACTGCTATTTTAGCAGTTATTCATTACCTGAAACACGGGTTAAAGGGTCCCCTTGTTGAGCTCCGACTTGCGATTCGATAATCGTCCCATTATAAGAGAGATGACCAGATGTCGCATAACATTGATACAAGAACGGGTAAATACCTGGTGTTAATGTTTTGACCTCGCTCAGGATTACGTCTCTCTCGACGCTGTTAAAAGCATTACAGATGTCCAGCTTAACTATAATATCGTCACTATCCTCACGCATCGCGAATGTGCGTACTACATGTATGGCTGCCTCACAGCCAAGAGGAGTCCCGAATCCAGACCCTTGGTAAAAAGATTTGAGAGCGACTGAGACGTCCTCTGCCTCCATGGTGAGGCAGGGATCGATAAGATCGGGGGCCGGTGGAATATGAGACGGACGAGAGGGGTGGGATGTTTCTCTTTAAGGGCGGCTAATGTGACCTCATCGTAAGGAGCAAATGAGCAGTCCGAAGTGGTCAGGCGAGCTGCTCCTCTGAGGTCACCTTCGTAAACCTTGGCTTCCACAGATCCATAAAGGGAAGCAGGCTTGTAAGGTACCTCCTCTGCCATCAAATCCAGTTGGGTACTCTGTAAATTTGCCTTAACCTTACATGTCAAAGACCTTTTATGCCTTTAGTCTGGGATACGCAAGGCTGTGAAAGCAAAGGTCAACAGAGCCAACCAATCCTCTGATTTATTGGAGTCCACACATTTGTCTATTACCGAGACCAATTTTCCAGATAACAGACATCTAGCCTCTTTTGGCACGTGTCTGAGAACACGTATTTTAGTTTTTAATATAGATACATAAATCCGATAACTTTTAACCGGCTGATACCTCAGGCTCTGATGGTGAAGTGGCAACCTGCGCGCCAACAACAGGGTCGACTACAGAAGAGCGTGGTTGTGCTATATCCCTGTGCTTGCGAACTCTGAGACCATGAGGTACAGAAAATAGCTTTCCCGTGTCAGGGCAATAGGGACAGGCGGTACGCGAAGGACTTGTCATACTCACAGCTAAGATCAACTAAAAAATTAATAAAAATATGCAAAAACTATTTATAATCATAGTAGTCATTTAAGCATTCTTTGTGTAAGAGATCAAATTAGATAAAAGTTATCTTCATTTACAATTAATCATACAGAAAAACCATAGTTTAGTTATCAGGTAAACAAAATTATTTTCCAGATTATTTTTTTCTGGAAATTGACAAATAACTACGTTAAATAACAACAAAAGTGAAAGTAAAATCTAAAAACAAATAAATTAATAATTACAAATATACATATACCCAATCAATTAAATGTTTAAGCTAAGATACGGAAAGTCAAAGTAATACCTACAATTACAGTAGTAATCTAATTTTATTTACCCTACACAATACGTTTTTAATATATGTACATGTAGGTACATATATTTCCTTAAATTACAATATGTCAATTTTAATACAATGAAATAAGTCACAAATATAGTTGCAATTACTATAAACAACAACTGCCTGATTGTTAAAATGATGCATTGGCGATATTAATAAATAAGTAGGTGTAGGTAGGCCTATGAAATACTCCTATATAAACTATATAATGATATAAACATAATCAGACTAAGTCGGCAGTATCAAAATTCACTCAGATTTTTATACATAATAAATAAAATTTCATAATGCGGCTTGGTTGGTCGTTGTCTTGACATACAGCTCCCTCTATGATATGTTATTGGCGCGAGACGGAAATCGCTGTCGATCTCAAATAATAAGTTCACAAGTCGATGCAAATTCTGGGTTCATGTGCTGTAGGTATTGTCATAGTAATACTGCGCTAGTTCTAGAGATGGCGCTTTTGTTCAAGGCTTTAGTGAGCGTCAGGAAAAATAAAAACTCCTGTGACATATGTTTTTTTCGTGATAACGATTCACGATCTTCATAACCACACGACAAAAACACACACTGGGCACCACCGGTTACACTGACGAAGGCGAATTCACCATTGATTCAGCTCTAAAGCCGACGCAAAGTTTTCTTGGGTTTGAGGTCTTGATAATAACTTTGTGAAAACACGAACACCGCCGAATCGAGGCTCCCAAAGTGAAAATATAACTAAACAAAAATCGGGAAAACCGCGAAAATATTTTTAAAATTTTCAAAATTGCGGAGGCTGGAAGCGTTTGGCAGGCCGCCTACCCGCTTTTTCCTTTTTACATATATAAAAGAATTGCTCATTTAAATTCATACAAATTCAATATAATAAAAAAGTAGATGGAACTGTGTGATTTGTCTTACAATATTTATTTATTATTACTCTATTGAGTGGTAGTAAATAAATCTAGTAAGTCCTACATTGTGTCTACCCCAATGGTTATTGGTGAAGAGCTGGATTATTTAGTATAGTTTTTTTTATCTATGTATCCCAATTGTCACCAGTAAGCTGGTTACCTCTTCTAATTATATTTGTTGTAAAATAATGTCAAGTAACTTTTATTTATGTATACCCCAATGATTATCGGTAAAGATCTGGATCATTTACTAATTATTTTTTATCTTTGTATCCCAATTGTCAACAATTAGATGGTTACCTTTTCTAAATTATACTTCTTATGAAATAATGTCAAGTAATTTTTACTGCCTGTCTGTCTCAGACAGGCTTGCAACTCTAAAAATATAGTCAAAGCACTTAGATGGTAAAACATGATAACAGAGGGGAGCTAATACAAATTATCATTGCTATAGAAACCAAAGTAACCCCAACATGATACTGCTGAATATAATAATAACACAAACATATACACTACAGGTTTCACTCTATATGCCTCTGAAAGATAAATGTCATTTTTTTTCAAGAGGAGACAAAAACGTGGAAAAAGGCAATTCCATTCTCAATCTTGTTCTTTGCCATATACATTTACATGTATCTTTTCTTAGCAGTCATTTTTTATTTATTTAAATGAAATGTGACAAATGATGCATTCTCCTGATATTAAGATATGACGCTTGTCCATGACCATTGCAGCAATACATGGAACTTTAAGCAGCAAAACAAAGTCTGCGTCATCGCTGTTTTTATGCTCATTACTTTGAGACTTTCTATGGTTAGTCTCAACAGCCCAGTAATTTCTCTAGCTGTCGTACCCTTTAAGCCAGAATACAGTAATGTTTAAACACTACTGCTTAGCGGCAGAATATCTGGTACAGTGGTAGTACCAACTTAGACGACTTCCTGCTAAACCTACCACCAAGTAAATATCTAGTGTCTACGTTTGTATAAATATAGCCTGTAGCCAGTGCTACCATAGACATACCTATTTAACTTCAATATTCATATAGCACATTGAGCTGTTGAAATCTAGAGCATTTTGATTAAGGGCAATTAAACCTTATATTGGTGTTGAATCTGTGTTGTACAATTTCCTAATGGCTCTTAGTGTTTTGTGATTGTTTTATTTTGAGATGTTGAAAATCTAGTGATGACAAAAAATAATTTAATTGGTCAATGTTAAAAATTAGAGTATACAATAGTATACACAGTTAATTATTATTTAATTATTAGTAGTAAAAGAATTTTTATAATTACATTTATCTTTTTACTCATAGCTTCCACTACTATGATGATTCAGTGTCACCATGAAATATACTTACTGCAATACAGGTAGATTGAAGTGAACGAAAGATCAAAGTGATCACTTTATTTCCTAGTTTTAAGTATGTTTATAATTTGTGACGTGTGACGTGTCCAAGAGTCCTGTAAGGTCTAAAGGAAATAAAGCACTTTGAGTTTTGAGTTTTGAGTTTTGGTAACACTCAGATGTAAAGCAGTTACTTAAATTTCTAGTAAATTATCTGCCCAGCTGGAATTTAAACCCAAGATCTGTGGCTTCAAAGGTAAATGTATCACACTACTTATACTCCTGTTATGCTGGTAAACTTACCATATGTTGGTGTAAAGGGCATGGAGCGAGAGGTGGGGAATTTAGGCTCCGTGCCAGATGTGATGGAGTCGCTTGACTCGCGAAGTGGAGGTGTGTCTTTCAGCATCTCGTGGATACTCCGCTCTGACTGCCTGCAGAAAAAAAAATTACAAACATACACTTAATTACTTGCTTTACTTAGTGGTAGATCTCCTAGCAGGAGGTCATCTAGGTAGGTACCACCACAGTACCAGATATTTGGCCGCCATGCAGTAGTGTGAAAACATTACTGTGGTCCGGTTTGAAGGGTACCGCAGCTAGCAAAATTACTGGGCTGTTGAGACTAACTATAAAGTCTTAAACTAATGAGCGCCGAAGCAGCAATGCCTTTGACTTTGTTTTACTTATCAAAGTTCTGTGTATCACTGCAATGGTCATGGACAGGCATTAACTCTTACCATCAGGAGAGTGTCTTGTTCGTCCCATTATTATTTCAAAAAAAAAACATGCCACTCGTCTGCTTAACAACTATTGATCCTGGCATCAGCATTTTACATATATATGTTAATCTTGTATGCAATAAGCCTTAGAAACTATGTTTTCCAACAACATTCTTTGTATAGTAAAAACTTGATTATAATTTTATTATGGAAACTGACGTGGTCTTGACACATTTTTGTTTTATTTATGCGGGATTACTCACGTATAATTTTATCAGAAGCTCCGACTAGACTACTAGACTAGACAAAAACTACTACTACTACTACTGACTAGAGTAGAGGAGGACTCCGGTGAAGAAGAGTTCCAGAGCGCACCTAAGCATTCCGGTACACTACCCGCCCCCACCCCCGCGCCCGTGCATCAACCGCTATCTTCACGTGCGAGGCGCGCGGCGGCCCGCAGTGCGAAGCAAGACGAGGCCGCGCGCGCGTTGTCTCAGCTTTGTCTCCATGATGAAGGCCACCGGATGTGGCCGAAACTATAGTCGGAGTTTCCGATAAAATTATACTTGATTATAATTACTTACATTATTTTATTCCTGCAGATTCTTCTACCATATGGTTTAACAAAAGAGTGACTTAGTGACTGAACATTACTTATTGTTTATATGGATAAATATTGATAGCATTGAAGTATTATTTGGTAAGTTTTTTTTACAGGGAAATGGGGCTATTAGGTTCAGGCTCCTAGTGTTATTAGTCATTAACAAACTAATCTAGATGTCAGTGCAAGTCAGAACCGTGCAATTATTGTGATTCCCATTTGGATTTACGCGAAGAGAGAGTTTTAGTGAACAAAAAAAAAGAAACCGGCAGATTGAAAAAAAAAGTGTAATAGATTACACGACTAAAGACATATGTCTGTATTACGGTCATTACTTCTAGTTTCAGATAATTTAAAACATGCTTACATTAATGTAAAGCAAATCAGCTAGATAGAAGTAGAAGCAAGAAACAAAATATTGGCTGTTAAGTATTATCGTGATTCACCAAGAATATGACTTACCATTTGGACATTCTTTAGCCCTTAAATCTCGTTACACGATGAAAGCAGCACTAACTAATAGTTATATGTACAAATTGTTAATGGATTAAATGAATGTTATAAACATTTTTACACAGATTTACTTCAAAATTCCAGTTTCGGAATTTTAAGTTCGACAGAGACCGACATCGACGCTTTACAGTTTACCGATTTTCTGATTTCGACAGTAAGCTGACCGAGTGTCAATGTCAAACATCATTAATCAAAATCTATAATGACACTAATGCCGGTACCACACATTCGTCCAACAGTCGAACACTTGAACATGACTCGAGTCTGTCAACTCACGATCGATCAAAACAGACCCTCCACACAATATACTCGTTGCAACAGTGTTCCCAACTTGGAAGTTTTCCCCCTAAATTTAGGGGGGAAAAAAGGCAGGCGGGGTTTTTTTAGGAGCGTTATATTTTTAGGGATTTTTTGACTGCTTATTTTTTACTTAGAAAAATAAAGGTATAAAAATATAGGGTCTGAAGTTATTCAATCTAGCCATAGTAATATTCTAGTCTAGTAATATTTATTTGTTGACATAGCGGCTTAGTGAGATCCAGTACGGTTCCGGGCTCCTCGTTACTAAGTATGCGGAGTTGAATAGAAAACAAATGTCGCCATAGTGCTTACCATAAACAAAAGACAAGTTTTTATTTTAAATCTATTTTTATTTGGGGACATTGAGCCACATATAACTATGTCAGTCACATAGCATACACATTCTTATGTTATATTAACTTATTTATCTATTAAGAGGCTGTAGACAGACTGATAGAGCGCCCTGGCCATGTCAGACGTTGGTGTGGCCAACACACTCTGAATCAGCCCTACGTTTAAAGTATTGGGTTATCCATCCTTATCAGGCTTTCTTTCATGTCTGCGCTCCCGACACATTCCATAAGGAAGTGGAAATAAGGAGGTGGAAATATCCTCAACAGGTGCACCACATGTATCACAACTAGGATCTTCTACTCAAGACAAGTGATATTAAAACTACTCTTGATGACCGGTGGTTACGTTGTCTATGCTCACTGGAAATACGTTGATTTTTATTTACTTGTTTAATTTAATTTCGTTATTGTACTGCTGTGTGGACAACCAATTTGTTAATTATGCCTAAATAAAAGAAGAAATACAGTCAAAAGAACACAAATATTTGGGAAACAGATCCAGGGGGATTTTCAAGTAATTGTGTGATTTTAGGGGTTTTAGCATAGCTTAGGGATAAATATTTTTGAGAGTTGGTAACACTGCGTTCCAACCTCATTCTCTGTGGACGGCCTGTGCAACTCCTTTGATCTGTGTACGATTTACCGCCATCGGAGCGATCGCACGCCAGCACGCTCCAACACCGTCAAACACGCACGAACTACCCTCCACACGTGGACGGTTGGACTAACAGTTAGACTGTTGGACGAATGTGTGGTACCGGCATAAGATTTTCTCGTTCGGATACACCTCAGATAAATTAACCAGCCAGGATAAGCCATGCGCTCTAACTTCAATACACTTAAACTTCACTTTAAAATAAATAATTAAAATTAATACAAATTTTAATAAATTCAAATTACTGTATTAATATAAAAACGATAAACATATACATTTATGTCCCAAAAATCATAGATCACAAAATTCGACATTTAAAAGAAAAGTAATAATAAGAACATGGTATGTCAAATAATTTATCTAATGTCAATAATGATACTATCAGTATATACGATAAGGTACATCATATAAGTTAGAGAATGCCTTTGCACAGTTTGTGGAGTCTAGGTCCTCAAAATTCTATGGCAAAGGACTTCATGATCTTCCAATGAAATGACAGAAATGTAAAGACGAGTGTAAATACTTTGATAATTTATTTGACTGCTCTGTTAGCTCGTTTGATAATATATTTGCTTCCTTTGGAGGGTCTGATTCTCAAATAACAAAACAAATATTAGAACAAATATTTAAGTAAAAATATTTGTTTCTTGTCTATGTGTATGATAAGGCAAGTATGTATTTATCAAAAAAAAAGGATACATAATTATAAATATACTAACTATCTGGTTTCCAAAGTACAAGCTATGCCTAGTTTGGGGGGCAATTTCATACTTTAAAAAAGGTATGGGCAACCTTTGGCTAGTTGCGTGCCAAACTTACTATAATTAATGCAGTCACGGGCCATAAAAGAAAATAAAAAAACTTATTTTATTAGGTTATTTATTAGGTTACTAGTGAAGTTAATTTACGTGTAACGGTTAATGTGATATTTGTGTTTGAACTTCAGAAACAAGTTTGTTCAAATTCCACTTGTACAGAGGCGTAACGAGTTTTCCAGATTTTCATCTGTGAGTCTCGTACGGCATTTTGACTTATTAGTCTTCATTGTCGAGAAAAATTGTTCGCATTTGTATGTACTTCCAAAAACGCAAACAATTCTTCTCGCGAACGCTCTTAGTTGTTTGTATTTCTCTTCTTCGCGCGAAATTTCAAAATGTCTCACGGGTCGGGTCAAAAGCCAAGGCGGGCCGGATCCAGCCCGCGGGCCGGTTGTTGCCCATATATGCTTTAAAACGTAATGTCTAGTACCAAAAGACTTAGGTACGTGGTGCTGGTTGTTTACCAAGTTTGAGTAAAAAAATAAGTATTTGTCCATCAAGATTAACTGACTGTTCCCAGTTTTTTTAATTAGCTGTGTTATATCAAACTAGTTAATAAAAAAATAAACTGAAGTTTGAAATGTAAATAGTGATGAATGAATGTTTTGTAGCGATGATAGCTCAGTAGCTAGCGTAGTCGGTTCGCATGCTGAAGGGCGTGGGTTCAAGCCCCAACAATGAGCTTGAGCTGCCGGTGAAGGAAAACATCGTGAGGAAACCATAGCTTGATGTATTCCGGCAGCCTTACTTGAGAGCCAGTTCCATTCCAGGCTAGGTATGCTTAATGTCTTCGACCACACCGTCACTTAATAGGTGAGTTGTGGTCAAACACCTAGTCTGTCAGTCATAAAAAAGTGACTAGGGATAGAAGTAGTTAATAATAATCGATGGCTGTTTGATTTTTTGATCAAATAAAACATGATCAATATTAAGTATTTATTTATTAATCTCAACTTACGTCAGGACTTATAAGCGAGGCTTTATCATCGGCTGGAATAATGTTTGACATTCATCATTTGACATCTGTGATTGGCACTGCAAAACAGGCAGTATTTGTGCAGTTACTGGCATATTGACTGTACTAAGTTTTTGTTTGGACGTATATACCTAACTTAGTCAATAAGTTTAAATCATTGCTTTTAACTAATTGAAATATAATAAAATTCAACTTACTTTTATTTCTTCCTGTGATAGGAATTTTGTTTTACATGTCACAAACTTTTTTATCTAGTGGATCATAAATCATAAAATATATTAATAAGTTTTTTTTTATGTAACAGTAATGAGACGAATGAGACGTTCTCCTGGTGTTAAGAGATAGCGCTTGTCCATGACCATTGCAGCGATACACAGAACTTTGAGTAGTAAAACAAAGTCCAGAGCATCGCTGCTTTGGCGCTCATTACTTTGAGACTAGATGGTTAGTCTCAACAGCCCAGTAATTTCGCTAGCTGCATTACCCTTCAAACCGGAACACACATGTTTAAACATTACTGCTTAGCGGCAGAATATCTGGTACTGCGGTGGTACCTACCTAGACGACCTCCTGCTAAGGAAATCTACCACCAAGAAAGAAGTAAACAAAGTAAGTAGTATATAATCGCTCTAGGCGATAAGGCCGCCCTTGTACATTGTATTTTGGTTTTGTTACTTTCTTTCTCTTTTTTAATGTTTTTAAATTTTGTATGTTATTAATATGTTTGGTGTATAATAAAGTTGTATTGTAGTTATTTTGTAAAAGTATAAATTGCGGTAACAGTTCTACATTATCCTTTTTTTTATTGAAGCATTTTGTGAAGTAACCTGTCTGCATAATACGGGTGTTAAGCCTGTATTACGCACAAAGGTATTATATTCACATTTTTTTTTTTTTAAGTTTTCTACATGAAATTGCCTCTATCAGTAGAGAATTGTTGACTTAATGAATTTGCTTAGAGAAATATAATAAATGTACCTATTATTATCTATTACTAATAAATTTATGTACGATGAAATTATGTTATTGTCCAGCCAGTAGCAGTGGACAGAAACTAGGCAGCATGCCGGTACCACGCGGCAATAAAGCGGCACTCAATCTTCTGTGACCGAGTGGTTGCTCTGAAGTTGGTACTAACGGATATCAAATGGAATTGCAGTTTCATTTCACGATAAGACTACCGGGAGCAGAAGGGTTGAACTTTCAAAATGCTAGTGTTTCGTTTTTTAATAATCCAGTAATTTTTTGTTTTTCCTTGATTTTTGCCAGTGTCAAGTATTGTATGATAAATATGAAAATATAATATGAATATGATATTGTATGAACAATAAAAGTGGTATTCAATCAAATTTTAGTCACAATCATAATCATACTAAGTCATGATAACGAGTCTGGTCATGCCCTAGCAAAGAAGTGATGATTTTACTACAAGCATCGAATTCGATCGGGTTATGCAAGCAACACGAAAAGACATGTTTTGCCGCGTTATATAATTTTTCCACAATAAGGCAAATAATTCGGCAGTTTACTAATGAAAAATTACAATTTCGACTAAACCAGATCCCACCAAAAACATTTTCATGTAAAATGTTGCCAAGACGAGACCATAATTATGGCTCGCACTCTCAAAAAATTATCAGATCTCAATGTTATCTGATGTTGAAAACAATACAACGTGGCGACACGACTTTTTTCGATTCCGCCAAAAGTACTCCGTTTTACAACTCTTTCAATGTCAATTCTTTTATCTTACACTGCACTGTTGTACCTACACTGTGTTTTTATAAATTCAATATTCCCCTATCTAAAGTCTATATATTTAGCAACTGTGCAAACCACTGCGTGATAGCCAGGAATAGAGTAACATTGAAAAACATAAAAATACTGTTTTTACACTAGAGCCATGTTAATTATTTTTGTAAGTTTTTCTTTTGGCTTTTATATAATTTCAAACTGAGATTTCTAAGATTTGAATCACAAGTATTATTTCTTTGTAATATTAAATAAAATAACAAAAATGGTTTATGGTTGACAGGTACCTACTTGAAGGTTCAACTCCCACCAAAACCAAACTCACACTCTCGCACTCTCGTTGACGTCGTCACTCATCGCAACGTTGCCAGCTCGCCTACCCTACACACACATGCACATACAAGCAAGCGTGCACTGACACTTGCGGCGGGCGCGACGGCCTTGAAGACATAACGTTGTCTCTTTCATGCGCAAGTAAAACGGACGGCATTGTGTTAATGATGTCTTCTAATAGTATAGTGTGTGTAATATCACTATCACTATCATCATTACTCACTACTTAGTTATTCCTCTGAGCTATAAAACTAAAAAAAAAAAGTTTTTTTTTTTTTTTAAATAATAGTTAGAACCTGGATTACCGAGCTTTGCACGGCTGAAAACACGGATAAAACGACGTTTTCTAAATTTCATGAAATCCTTAGAGTCGTTTCAGAGTTAATGATTATATATAGGTATAAATATATATATATACCTACACATACATACATACATATACATATATACTAGAATTGCTCGTTTAAAGATATTAGATTAGATAGATAGATAAGATATGATATACATAATATGTCTGTCCAATGCTTTTTCTTTCAGTAGATGAGTAGATCGTTAGGTGCGCCAATGTTTAGGTACGTCTAACTAGTACACACACAGACGCAACCACGGCCCACGGCAGTTCACGGCACGACGCGGCACTGGGACAGAATTAAGGTCAAAACAGACTAATTATAAATTATTTTTAACATCTACGATCGGCGATGTGTTTTAAAAATTTCTTATAATTTTAAACTCATTTAGAGTTGAAAAAAGAAGTTTGGGCTAGTCTAGGTCAGGTAATATACCTATTAGGTATATCGAAATAGGCAAGCACTACAATACGAAACACGTTGAATGAATAGGTATTTTATACACATAATATAATTATACTATAATTGTACCTCGCGCGGTTGTGAATGGTAATTTATCCACGATTTACAGATTCAAGTACAACCTAGATTGAAGGAAAACTATTTAAACTAAACGAAATACAAACGATTGGTACACTTAAGTAATACATGTAGTTGTGTATAAATAAATTCATGAAAAGATAAATTTAGGAGGACATTTTACAGAGCGCCAAATTTTTTTTATAGCTGACAGGCTTGGTGTTTGACCACAACTCACTTGATGTTAAGTGACGGTGTGGTCGAAGATAGTAAAGCACACCTAGCCTGGAATGGAACTGGCTCTCAAGTGTGGCTGCCGGAACACACCGTTAGATGCTTGGCGGCAGATTTTCAACTTAAGGGTGGTAGCTAGCCAGCCGAGTACTAGAAAGTACTCTACCACCACGCTATGGTTTCCTCACGATGTTTTCCTTCACCGACAGCTCAAGCTCATTGTTGGGGTTTGAACCTACGCCCTTCGGCATGGGAACCGACCACGCTAACCACTGAGCTATCATCGCTATAAAGCAAAGCTTGTAGCATGGGAACCGAACTAACTGATAGAATAATTATTTTCTTTTTTGTACATACATACCTACAATACGTAGGTACATAATTGTGTACGTGCAAATTTAGTAGGTACACATTTTTGTGTTAGGTAGAAATCGAACCCACGCCGCGAAACCCTAGAGCAAAATACAATAAGTAACATAGATGCAGTAAGTGACATATTCAGTCAAAAAATCAGAGATCGCCGCCTCAAAAGGCATAGTGTGCTTTGGCCCTTATCAGCTTACTGTTCCATATAATATGTACTAATAGGTGCCATGTACATTCTGAATGTGTGCGTACTATTACTTCGTTTATCAAGTCGAACTTGCCCGGGAAGCGCTGCCATTGGCCGAAACACCGCGCTGCTGCACCTTGACGTAGCGTCGGGCGGACGCGTCGGTAGAGCACGGACGACCGCCAGTGTTGCTAGCTTGTAAGATGAAAATTTCATTCAATGATTATGTTACGAATTGTATTTCTGAAATGTATACTTGAATTTTTCATCGCGTTCACTTTTAAAATGTATTTTAATAATAAGCATGTCGACGCATCTCTAATTTGTAACATATAATAATAATAATAATATTTATATCGCCTTTTAATCAGATCTCTTAAGTAATTACCTTAGATTTAGTTTTATAATATGGTAACTATGGTATGGTAAATTTAACGGTTTCAGTATTTATGATGTCGTTGAATACATCTGCGAGAACAGGTATCAGGCTTCCCTTGCTGCGTCTTAGAATTTCATTCTTTATGCCATCGGGCCCGGGTGCTTTTTCTTCTTCTTGGGTGTCAATAGCTAGCTTGACTTCAGAATAGAGGATATTAGGAATATTCGAGGGATCCACCAATTCTATTTTACTTTGCTTAGTGTCGTTGCAGTATAGTTTTTTGTAGAATGGTGTAGCTGTTTCTAATATGTCTGTTCTGTGGCGGTTCCATTTTCCTCTATCATCTTTCCTCTATCAGCTTTTTTGGTTCCACCTGTTTTAAGTATATAATTTTCTATCGTTTCCATCCTCCATTGTTTTCGATCTCTCCTAATGCTTTCTTTGATATCTTTGCTAATTTTGGCAATTTCCTTTTTAAGCCCTTAGGGGCGTAACATGAGGTATATTTATTATTCAGTCTTGCTTAATGCAAATGAATGTATCTTTATCTGCCAAACCTTAGTATAACTGAATAAAAATAAAAATAAAGATACATAAAAATATTTATGACAACACCACCACAAACAATCTACTTACAATAATAGCGATTACTAACATTAATAAAAAGTATTGACTACCCCGTTAGAGCGTTTAGTAGAATATCTGCTTCAAAAACTGTTAGACCAGAACAAACATTTCTATGACGATAAATATTTGTTCTGTGTCTGGGTGTACCTACCTACTGTATCTATTCTATACATATAATAAAATCGTAGCAGAGTCGTTTCTGTACATTAAATATTTTTTCAAAAAAACAATTTATACACTTTGTATTTATGTAACAGAGTCCAAAAATATAGTTTTTAGAATTTTTGTCTGTTTGTCTGTGTGTCTGTGCGTTTGTGCGCGCTAATCTCAAAAACGGCTACACCGATTTGAGTGCGGTTTTCACTGATATATTGTGGCAAGTTTCCCATAACATTTAGTGTTTGTTTTATTCCAATCGGTTCACAAACAAAAAAGTTACGTTAATAAATGTAATACGCGGTATTTTAGAAACGTGCTTTGGTCCATTTCGCTAAAATGTTTGTTAGCCGGAGTTTGTAAAACCGTGTTTGGAAGATTAAATGAACACAAAGTACAACAATCTATCCTACTATTTAATTTTTTTTTTTTTTTATTTTTTTTTTTTTTTAATTCTTTTTTTTTTTGGAGTTTTGTCGATATTCGACTATGCCACTCCCATAATAACAGACTACATGTACACCTCACTTCGCACAACATCTATCACTACCCAAAAATATAAAGGTACAGTTTTATTAGATTCCTGGCTTCTTCTGATGTCGGCGTAGCCAGGAGACTATTACACACACCCATGTTATTGTCAAACAACTGACAGTTCTGCCGCACAGCCTCTTTCCGGACACATTCGGTTAGAATGTGCTGGACGTCTTCGACCCTGCCACACTCGTCACAGTTAGGCGACTCTGCTATACCCATTAAATGTTTAAATGCATTCGACGGAATGTGTCCGGAACGGAGCCTCATTAGCGCTACAACATATTTTCTACACATTGGCACTGCGACAAACCATGGAATACGAGGAGGCTCACATTGGATTGTTTTGTACCATATACCACTACACCGCGACCTTTCATCAAAATATTCACGCCATTGATCCCGACATTGAATTTTTACTTCAGTCAACATTTCGCTGTGCAAGGGTAAATGGTGGCTTACAATTCCATCAACAATAGCTTGTTTTGCTGCATGATCAGCCTCTTCGTTTCCCGTGATGCCAATGTGCGAAGGGATCCATTGAAGTACAATAGTTTTGTTCAAGTCCAGTAGCTTATAAATAGAATTCAAAATGCTATAGGCTATAGGGTGACCTCGAACATTCGAGGTTAACTTAGCTAGATGTAAAAGAGCACTTTTGGAATCTGATAGTATAACAAAATGGTTACTATCAATCGAAAACACATAAGACAATGACTCGAATATTGCTACAAGCTCACTGTGCATTATGGAAATATTTGAATCTATTTTAAACTTTGTATCTAGACCAATTTGCGGATCAAAAAAAGCTGCCCCTGACTCCTTCCCTTCTTTCGATGCATCGGTAAATATTTTATAATGAGTGTCATAGTTGCTATGTAAATAATCATTACATATAGATCTAAGTTCTTGCGTCCGCACAAATCGCTTAGCAGAATTCAGGCCTTCTATGTTGACTACGATCATCTTCTTCAAGTTAAAGCTGCTTATCCAGGTATCTAACGAATGAATTTCAAGTTTGTGTGACGATTGAATTGGATAATTTTTAAGGTCTCTATTGATGGTTATTAGTTTGGGAATTTTCTTTTTAGTCCAATAATGAGAGTGAATTACGCTATCAAGTTGTTCTATAGTTCTAATATTCGGATCATTTTCAATTGATTTTGATTTTAACCAAAATTTGCTACCTAGGTACGTTCTGCGAGTGTGTAAAGGCTGTAGACATAGTTCACTCTCCATCACATGGATTGGAGTACTCTTTATGAAGCCTCCTATGACCCTCATTGCTTGATTTTGCACTCTGTCAAGCTTATCCAGGTGGCATTTAGCGCTTGTGTCATAAAGAAAACTGCAGTAGTCAAGTCTACTGCGAATTAACGCTACGTAAAGTTGTCTTAGATGTCTAGGGTGTACTCCCCATTTGGACCCAGCCAACACTTTAACCAAATTTAGAAACCGAAGTGTTTTATTGCATGTTTCGTTAATGTGAGTACCCCATCTTAAGCCTGAATCCAGCCACATACCTAAATACTTAACAGAATACACTTCCTCAATAGCTACATTATTTATAGTTAGTCTTATATTATGTTTTGACTTTCCTCTTCTAAACATGCATACTTTGGTTTTTCTCCGAGAGATATTAAGACCTATTTCATCTATGAAGCTACATAGTACTTCCAAGGCATTTTGGACTTGTATAGTTGCTACTGAAACGTGTTTGTGCGTACAATACAGCACAAAATCGTCTGCGTACTGTGATGCAAATACCAAATTGATGTTTTGACAAATCTTTGCTGTCACAGCGTTAAACAAAATCGGTGAGAAAGGATCCCCCTGGGCTAAGCCGGTTCCTGTAGTTCTGCTTAACGTTTCGTTGTCGTTCAGTTGTAATGATAAATTTCTTTCCCGCAGGAATTCCCATAAATATGTACACAAAACTGATCCTACACCAAATCCGTCTAGTATCTTCAACAGGCTTATTAAATTTACATTGTTGTATGCATTTTCGACATCTACAAAGCACGCTATAGTAGGATAGCCTTCAGTGAGACCTATTTGAACACGAGTGATCAATCTAGCTAGGTTGTCGATACATGATCGAGAACGTCGAAATCCTACAGTTTCATTGGAAAAACAGTTATTCTTTTCTAAGTACCAGTCAAGTCTACGAGTAAGAATTGTATGAAGAATTTTACATGGACACGATATCAATGCAATAGGTCGCACTTCCGAAGTTGATCCATTTCTCTGTTTCGGTATAGGAACTAACTTGATTTCTTTCCATTGCTTGGGAACAAATCCTGAGGCTAGAAATTTACTATACAAGGATACAAGAACCAGTTTACCCTCATCCGGAAGATTATTTATCATTGAGTACGAGATATTGTCAGCACCAGGGGCTGTATCTGAACTTTTTATGCAGTTATTTAGTTCCGCTACCGAAATTGGGGAGGATAGCAACTGATTACTAGACTTGAACTCGGGCATAGCTGGAGACACAAAATCCGGAGTTAAACTATATAGTAGCTTCTCAGCTTTGTCGCGATCTACGAGAGTTTTGGATGTCTTGTAGCCTTTTATCCATTTCATGCGTAGCCACATTTCTTTTGTTGAGGTCACATTGCTAACACTGTCACATAGATCTTGCCACGATTTCGTTTTAGCGCGGCGAATATTCCGTTGAGCATCAGCAGTTTTTTCCTGAAGAATGTGTAGGTTTGCAGGGGTTGGGTTTCTTCTAAATTCTGCCAACGCCCTCCGTCGGACAGCAACAAACCTGGAAAGCTCCGGTGACCAGTACGGTTTGGGCTTAAACCCAGCAGATCTCACGGGGTTTCCGTAAAGTTTGGTGATTGGTATAGACTCGTCGGCAGCTTTGTCTATCATTTGTATGAAGCTGTCGTAAGCAATCTGGTTATCAGTGGACATGGTATAGTTATTTAGTGCTTCGTCTAACATAGATTGGTATCGTGACCAGACCGCTTTTTTATAACTTCTTCGTTGTTTGAAATCTCCGGAAGGTGTAATATCTATGCTCATCTTCATAATCAAATGGTCACTTTTTAGATTTTCATTTAGCACCTTCCAATCAAACTTGAGCGCAATATCTGCAGTTGCTAGGGAAAGATCAGGAGAAGTTTGCTGAAGTCTTCCATTTACTAGTTTGATACGAGTATGACTACCATCGTTAAGGATGACTAAATTATTATCCATTGCAGAGTCGAAGATCCGATTACCTCTAGTGTTTACTTTGGTTGACCAACTCTGATGATGACCATTGAAGTCTCCAGCAATCAACGTTTTTTGACTCAAGTGTGAGAAAATCTGCTCATATTCTCTTACAGAGGGGGTAATGGTTTGAGTACAATAAACCGCCATTACATTCTGTAGATGTTCACAGTTATGTATTACAATATGAACTATTTCAAGACCAGTTTTACTGAAAGTAACATCACACTGCTGAGCCTTTATAGACCAATGTGTCAGTATTGCTGATCCTCCCCAACCATCATCACGGTCGCACCTAAAGATGTTATATCCATTAATACGAAGAGGACTATTTGGTTCTAGCCAAGTTTCACTCACTATAGCAATGTGGATTTTTTCCTGATGTAATAACGCTTCGAAATCGGAAGTTTTAGGTCGAAAACTTTGAGCATTCCACTGAAGTATGTTTATTCCAGTGGAATGCTTTGTGTGCCCACCTGAAGTTAATGATGATGTACTATCCATTCTTGGTTAAGAAACTGAAGCAAGGCCAAACGGAGAAATACTGCCTTAAATATGAAACGACTCGTTCAAAAATGATATTAATACAACTTTCTAGTTTTTTCGCCCATGGTAATTCTTTTTCCCATATCTTTTCTTTCAGCTGATCTAGTAATTCTTTCCAAATTGATCTGTTCTCCTCATTTCTTCTTTCTTGTCTCTCTTCGTCCTCTTTACTTGACTGCGCACGATCATACACCTCACTTCCACTGACTTCATTTACCCATTCAACGCTGTTTGTTTTTCTTAGATTCTCTTGATCTCTCTTCTTCGACTCGCTGTGCTTCACTCCTTTTTTAGCGGTTACCTTCGCATAGGTTTCTGTTTGTAAATGCGGAACATCTGATTGAAACGTCTCGGGTAGGTCATCTGAACTTAATCTCCTAAGTCCCGAGCCAGACGGAAGCGGTTCAGAAGATGGAGGTAAGTGAGCTGGTTGTACCGGCTTGCCTAGTGTGAGGGCTTGTTTATACGAACAATTACGTTCAGACATTAGCTCCCGAATACGTTTCTCCCTTAGAAACATAGGGCAGGTTTTTGCTAGTGCCATGTGACGGCCGTTACAGTTGTTACACCTAAAATGGGTAGTTTCGCAGTTGGAATGGTTTTCTCCGCACTTTGGGCACACTGGTTTGATAGAGGAACACAGTCGGAGTGTATGACCAAAACGCCAACAGTTTGAACACTGAGTGACGGGGTGTACATACGGGCTCACTGTAACTTTAATGTCGAATATATTAATATGACTCGGCAGACTGGTCCCCTTGAAACATACTCGGACTGATTCGCTTTGTTCCCAGCGGCCGTCTGCACTATTTTTACGCTTCATTCTTTTGGCTTCTATAATGATGATCTCACTCCCTAAACTCTCCATAATTTCTTCGTCGCTAAGTCCTAAGTCTATACCTTTTATTACTCCGTATGACTGACTAATGTCCAGTGACTTCTGGCATTTAAACCCGTTTTCTTGGAATGCTTTTGTGTTTAGTAACTTTTGTGCACTCTCATCATTACTAAATCTGATAGCTACTTTAAACGCATTAATGTACTTAACATGTACTACGTTTTGGATTTCTGCCTCTTTCAAACTTTTAGCGAGCATAAACTGTTTTGGAAGTTTATCCAAACGAGTTAAATATACCTCCACATATTCTTCCGCGATCCTTGTCAACTCATCACTTTCTACCGCCCGTGCGAACTTTTTCCCCTTTCTACCGATGGTACTCCACAACTCTTCCCCATCTATTACTCGATTTCGTTTCTGTACCCTTCTCTCGACATCCATTTCAATACCAACCTCCATGTCATTCACACATTCATTGTTTTGAAATAATTCATGAAGTGGTCGATTCTTCACCTCGTCTAAACAGGACAGACTTTCGCGGCTTTGTAATTCACTTATCCCGTCCATCTCGACCGGCGCATTATCTTCATTACTCATTATATATAAGGTTTCTACGCATTATAGTTAAAACACTAAATTGTCCGCGTTACACGTTTTAAATCGCTTTGATGCCGGCGGAACGAATAAATGCACGCGTCCGACGGAATCGAAAAGTTTGTATATTTGGATGTTTATTACTTAACCACGCAAAAATGGTTGAACGGTTTCGGCGACATCTGGTGGTGAGTAGTAAAAACTAAAATAAATCCGCTATCCGCTAACAGGTGGCGTAAGTAGTATTAAATATTCGTGAATAACGTAGTTGGTTCGAGAGAATTTTAGCTATTGTATTCCAATCATTTCGAGATGGCAGTAATTTTTTACCGAAATTATTTATGGATATGGATATATTATATAAATAAAATTGAAGTGTCTGTTTGTAATGACCAAATAACAGCTTTTTTACTAAATGCGTATGTATACATTGCAAACTGGCAATTTGGCAAGCGAATTAATTTTTAATTTAGTGTGCACGTTCTCATTCGTGCAGACTGAGTGGTTAGCCCTATTGTCGAATTAGGGCCACCCCAATGGCATGCGATAGACATTTAAAATAACTTAAAGCAAAACTGTTAAGGTAATTTTGAATAACATGCATATAATAAAAAAAGTGGAGGATAAATTCTTTCATCATCATCGTCAGCCATAGGACGTCCACTGCTGGACATAAGCCTCCTCCTGGGGGGGTTTTGCCAATACTCGCCACGCTTGGCAGGCGGCAGGGTTGGCGAGAGCAGTTAGGTGTGATTGTACAAGGAAGACGCTGCTGGCCATCTTCCGGATTACATCCCTTAGCCGACTCTTACGGCAACCACGGGAAGAGAAGGTGGGGCACAGTTGTTACGCCGGCACTACCACGGCCATAAATTCTTTACATTGAAGATATTTAGAATTTATTTTTTTGCCAATACAGAAGCGAAAAAGGTACCTAATATAAATATTATTTTTTTCTGTCTGTTTGTATCAGCTTGAAAAATGCATCACACCAAACTACTAGAGGACTATGGCATAGCAATTTTTTTTTAATGGTTGACTATCTAGATATTTAACAACAGTTCATCTGATGTTAAGTGACGGTGTGGTCGAAGATGGTAAAGTGCTATACATGGAACGTAAGGCTCACTCTCAAGTGAGGCTATCGGAACACACCGTTAGATGCTCAACTCGAGGGTGGTAGCTAGCCACCCGAGTACTAGGAAATACCCTACCACAATGGTCTTCCTTACGATGTTTTCTTTCACCGGCAGCTCAAACTTATTGTTGAGATTTTGAACACCTTTTGACGTATGAACCTCTCTAACCAGTGAGCTATCATTGCTACATACTAAGAAGTAGGTTCTTAGGAACTTTTTATCCCGTAATTAGACAAAGTTTCTGTAGGACGGGGGATAAAAGTCAAAATATTTACTGTGCAATAATTCTTTAACGCGTGGTCCGATTTTAATTATTATTTTTTATTAGAAAGGAGGTTCTCCAAGAATTATCACGTAAAACTAACAACATCGTAGGTTGTGTAGTTTTGAAATATAATTCGTCATTAATCTATCTCATCTCATATCTATCGTATATGATGCCTCTGTAAAATGCTATAATGCAAGTATGTTCTCAGTTTATTCACAATACATATCTGAATTTATTCAGGTTTCACCTATGATATTATATGAATCCTTAATTTACAAGTTCTTTGGGTTTTACGCATTCCTTCGAAAATCAAAACGCGCGGGACGAAGCGTTGAAGGCGGGTAGAGGGGGGCCACTGGTAAGACGCAAACATCCATGAGGTAGCCGCGCGGCGCAGTCGCTCGGTGGGCTCCTTGAAGGATGCAGCGCATGAATTCAAATTTAGTTTATGAACTCTGTATTTTTAAAGGTATATTCTAATAAAAAAGTTATTTTCAGGACTACTTATTTAGTTATCGTTTTTATTTAAGGTGTTAGGTACTTTGTTGCTACTGTAGTTTAGAAATTACATAAATAGGTCATTAATTATTTGTTTATAAACTTTGTCTCTATTGAATTTTTGGTACCTATATATAAATATGTGTAAATAAACGATAAACGCCGGGGTAGACGTGTTCTAGAGTGGAGACCGCGAATTGGCAAACGTAACGTAGGACGCCCTGAGACTCGATGGAGTGACGATATACGTAGGACAGTTACTGTTGGCGGTGGATAGAGTGAAAAGCCGAAGATGGGGCTCAGTGGCATGTCTCGGGAGAGGCCTGTGTCCAGCAGTAGACTTCAATATGCAGATGATGATAATTAGTTGTAGTTTGTTTATAGTTAGTAATTATATATTTGTTCAACTTAAAATGTAATGTTTGTGTCCGAGTAGTTATTTTCTTTTAAAATAAATGTTTGTCGATATACCTTTGATACCCATAAATGAGATCATTATTTGGTTTTAAATAACAGTAGTTTAGATTTCTTTCAAAACAATTTAATTTTTCGAAGTGTAAAATTAGTTTTCTTTTAGGTGTAAACTTAGTTCACACTAATTTTAAGTTGAACAATTTTAATTGTTTTTGGGACATAGTATATCTACAACCTAATTAGTGGTTTGGGTATTAGGTAAACAAACAACATAATATGATATCTGATTACTAATAGAAACTTTGCTCGCGAGACGCGAACCTTTTTTAAGTGCATAGTGTACATACTAGCTGACCTACGCTCAACTTTGTATGCGTATTCACTACTGAAAAGCACGTTTTTGTCGAGCGAGTGAAAAAAAGGTGTCCGAGAAATAAAGTTTTCAGGTGTCGCGTACGAAGTCGCGGGTACGGCTAGTTTATAATAAGTGTGTACATATTTACAAAGCATATAAGTATTCTATCAGTTATCTGGTTCCCAAAGTACAAGTTTTGCTTAGTTTGTGGCTAAATGGCGCTGTGTGAAATGTCCGATGATATTTATTTATTAGGTATTATTTATTCATTAGTAAAACTGTTTCAATTTGTTTTTGTAAAGATAAAGATTTATTTATTTGCAATAACATGAGTAAGATATATGATGTCTGTAACTAAATTTATGAGCTTCATGTTATGCCTGAAGAGGCGTACAAATTTTTGATGGCAACACAATATTGGCAGTAATTTAAGTTTTTAAACAGTTCATATAATTATTAAAAAATACTAATATCTATCTAATACCTTTAAACGAGCAATTCTTGTATATATGTACACATATATATATATATATATATATATATATGTATATATAATCTGAATCTCTGAAGCGGTTCCAGCGATTTTCATGAAATTTAGTATGCAGGGGTTTCGAGGGCGATAACTCGATCTAGTTAGGTTTAATTTTTAGAAATCGTCGTTTTATACGTGTTTTCAGCCGAGCAAAGCTCGGTCATCCACGTACTTATTTCTTATATGTTCATAATATACGTATACTTACAGAATACCAACATACCTATTTATTTATTTTTCAAAGTACGAGTAACATTAAGTACCCAGATAACCTCGGATTATTGTCGCAAATGATCCATTTAATGGTTTATATCGGTATCCAATGAGGTTTTACCTATAGAGACGTTACACTCATTACGCTATCATTAAAATCACGGCAAAGTTTTACTACGGATGCAGATATATTCATACTCAGTCACAACTGAGGCTAAAAGACAAAAGATATATACGAAATATCGTGGTCAGAAAGAGATAAACGTACTTTCACAGTTACACATCCGCGTCCTGTGACGTAGCTTAATTACGTAAACATGTAGAGGAGACTAGGTTAGTACACAGTAGGATTAAAGCTAAAACAAAAGAAATAATTATACGCTTTTTTTTTTTGTATATGTTCACTAAACTTAACTAATTACACAGTTCACTCAATTTCAAAATATATAACTCGTACAGGCATAAAATATAAAACAGACGCTTACATTATACAATATAGGTACAGGCCCAATCAAATTATTTTTAAATTTAATTTATATACCTTCAAATAAACTGAGTTTATTCCTTTTTTTGTCTTTCGTAGACTTCTTTGCAACTAGGGTTATTTTTATGTGCATAATGTAATCGAACGTTGATAAATTTCTCTACTATTGGTCGCATGAGGTGAATCTGGTGATTGAAATATGCGGGTTGATCTAAAGAATGAGACGCTAATGAGCAAAAAAGACCTGGGCAGTCAATAAAAGATTTCAAAATTTGTACGTCCTTTTGAACCCATTACATAGTTTTACCCTAATATCGTAAGGAGCAAGCAATGCCACGTGTTCATCGCCTTATCTCTGTCGCTCCTCAACTCAATGCGCTACTTGTCTCTTTCGTCGAGTAGCGCAACGGCAACATCGCAAAAATGTGCATATAATGTTATTAATTTTACAATTTACAATAATAAGTCATTGAAAATAAGAAAAATAGTACTTACAGGTGAAATGACACATCCTTACTGCTTTTTGCACTTGTCCCAGTGTATGTATTGCACTTTCTAAACACACACGATGTCATTTTTCAATATTTCAATGTATTACGTGCTGCGTGCGGCGTCGTTGCGAAATGGGGCGCGACTAAGTTGACTCAAGCCAATTGGCTTGGTTTTGTCTTGCCACGCACAGCATATTAAAACGTATCTACCTCAGTTTATATAGTACATCATTGTCGGTATCTACCGCACCTAACCTACCCATCACATCGCACTATCATCTGTAGGTACTTCAAAATCAAAATCAAAATCAAAAGTCATTTATTCAGTTTAGGCCCTGGTAAGGCACCTATGAACGTTAAGTTACATGTTTGAATCTACCACCGGCTCGTACTGAGAAGACTCCGGCAAGAAACTCAGTAAGGCATTTTTTGTGGATTTTTCTTTTCATATTAGGTTACAGTTTACAGTTATAAATATTAATACATACATTATGCTTACTACAATTGTCACTTAGCCAGGGTGATGAAAGTGCAGAGAGAAGCTACAACAACCATATAAGTATTTCTGTCTTCCACGTAATGAGCCACAAAGCTCACTTCACACACTTCACTTAAAGCACTGCTTTGAATTAAATAAAGTAGGTATAAATAAAATACCTAACAGTGTGGTGTGTTGGGCGCCGAGTTAAGCCATTAACTATTAATAATTTTTTACTGGTATCCGAGTGTAACATTAGTGTAAGATCTAAGATTTTTATCTACTTTATTTCAACTCAACGTATAAAGGTTGTCGTAGGTTGTTAAAAATATTAACCAATGATACACATACAATGTAACTTATTAAGTGGTAGATACTTAATGTAAAACTGTTTAGGTATCACATTGGTGTTGTGTTGATGGCCACATACAGGGTTACGCGGGATGGTACCTACTACTACCTACTCCGAAAGGAGTTTATAATACACATACTTAATTTAAAAAAATACTAGGGAACAAACTATCGCTAAAAATTATGCTGTTCGTAATGATGTGACGTAACGTGTTTGCTTTCTGGGATAGTTTCACTGTAAAAGCGGCTCATAATGGTGTACATTGAGCTCGTGTCAGTTTAATACTAGTTTTACGCCTAACTAAATATATCATCATCATCAGCTTCGCCTAGAGAGTATGGGCTTCCTCTTACTTGTACCATTTTCTCCTGTCTTGAACTAAAATAAGTTAATTATAATATGCAATCTTTCTTATAAACACTGCTATCTACAACTATTATATACATAGTTAAGCCACCTATTCAGTTAGAAGTAGTTAGAACAATATTATTATTGTAGCTAAATACCTACTTATTATTATTTTATAAGTTGGGTAAATATTAGTTTATTTTGGCAATATTTGGTTCACGATACATCTTCCACATCTCTCCGGAAGCTTGGGATCTGGGAGATCTGCCCAAATTAACACACGAAGCGGCGGGGTTATTGTGTACAATGTTTTTTTCGCAAATCTTTATTTTATCTTAACTTCGTCTCTACTTCTCAAGGTTAATTTAGAACAAATACAAACACAAACACAAGTACAAATCTTTTAATAATAACACCAAAGTTACAGGTTTTTCAAGTACATTATTCCATTCATATTTAAAAATATCAAAATCATAACTTATGTCAATATAATGAAAAAGTCAATATATGTCAAATATAAAAAATGACAATATGATTAAATGTCAATAAAAATTTATAATTACTCACTAGTAATTCAATAATCTCTTATTTTTAAATAATCGTCAAAGTCATAGAACAAGGTCTCTTGAAGCCAAGATTTTAGTTTGCTTCTGAAGCACGCGGTGGAAGGTTCATCCCGAATGGAAGTGGGTACGCGGTTGTAGAACTATAGCATGATTGTAGGGTATTGTCTAGTATTCGGCTAGCTAGTTACCACCCTCAACTTATTAATCTGCCACCAAACACCTAACAGTGAGTTCCGGCAGCCTCACTTGAGAGCCAGTACCATTCCAGGCTAGGCGTGCTTTTACATTAGGTTAGCTGGTCAAACACCTAGCTTGTCAAACATTAAATAAAAAATGATATTAATATTTTTTTAATAACTGTCACGGGTTCAATCCTTTAAAAAATAACTTAAAGGATTAACATTATGAGCGTTTGAAAGTCTTGAGGTCCTTTCTATACCTATGAGTCTGTGCAGTATTTGCACAAGATAACGCTGTGCTTATTTTGAAGTCATTTGGTACTGACAAGAACTATTATTTAATTTAATTATTTACCTTCATTCCTTACTCTGATGTTGAAGAACATTAAAAAAAATCGCTTAGAAGCATACTAACTCCGCAAAGATGTAGCGATGCCACTATATATACATAGTTAAACAAAGTTATACGGCTTAAAAAAACCCACGTTATAAAATGTAATATACTTATACTTACTGCACTCACAAGTCAGAAGACACTAAAAAAAATCACTCAAAAACATCAATGACTAACATACTTGCCACCATGGGGTATTTCTGTACCCCACGCGACTTTCGACGGCTATAAAAAACTTACAAATTGACTCAGCAGGGTATTGGTTAGCCTAAAGTATAGTTATACCTTCTAATTATTATTAACAAATGTTGTTTTAACCATTCTTTTTTTAATTTGGATACTTAAATTTAAGGAAATATAGGCCTGGGGTAGCTTTGTACCTCAAAGTGGCAAGTAAGGGTTAATATAAAAATAATCTTTTCGAGTGATAACAGATTTTAGTCTGTATAACCTGTAGATCAGCAATCTCCAAGCCCTTAAACCTACAGCCGGATCGCAAAAAACTATTTAAAGCAGTGTGCCCGTTTCTTCCACACGCATGGACTCAGCACCCGTACCTACTATACCTACGAAGAACGGCTATATTATGAAGAATCGTCAATATTTAGTGCTGAATTTAGTAATTTTTTTACTTGTGGAATTTGAGAATCTAGTGGATTTTCGTATTTTTAGTTCAGTGTTCATTTATCTATCTGGCAGCACCCTTCTGTAATCCTGACTCGCCTTTCGCCTTTCGGCACAGCACTTTGCTCCAGGGTTGAATTAGGAACGATAATTATTGTATATTTATGGGAAGATAAATGGATATTATATCGTACTGAGCATGAAATCTTTACGATATAATATCCATGTCTAAGGATCGTACAGGTAAATATGATAATTTTATGATTTACTTAATATAACCGAAGTAAGCTACACCAATGTCAAGATTAAATAAACCATAGACCGTTAAAAGATAAAAATACCAAAATTTGTCATATTAAAGTGACGCTGAAGTGATAACGTCAATTTTGAGAGAACATTACCTAATAACAAACTTAAAAAAAAAGTACAACCGACTTCAAATAAAAAAAAAACATCAGCACTAAAAAGCGAAAAATAAACGTAATGAAACATTAATTCAAAGGATAGAATAAAAGAATAGAAGGAGGAATAAAATATTATTATACCTGCTAGGTATTTACTGATCTGTTTGAAGTCAGTGCCAAGCTAAAAAGGGTTGATAGGCCCTGCGCCTTTTTTTTGATGAGCTAAATTGTTGATGAAAGATATTTAAATCGCACATTTGTACTTTACGGTTTTGTAGTTATTTGGTCTTTGTAGTTATTAGGTCTTTGTAGTGATTTCATTAGAATTATTTTTGGTTTATATTTAAACTTACACATATCAACAAATAGGTGTTAAAACATCTATCTTTTATTTTTGGGCTTGGCACCGACTTCAAACAGATCAGTAGGTATAATGTATCATATAATTTATAGGTAATGTATCAGTAGGTATAAAGTAGGTGAAAAATAAACTTTATGAAACATTTAATTCAAAGGATAGAATAAAAGAATAGAAGGAGGAATAAAGTATTATTATACCTGCTGATCTGTTTGAAGTCGGTGCCAAGTCCAAACATAATAAGATAGATGTATTAACACCTATTTCCTCCTCCTTTTTTGACGTTGGTTAAAAATCAACCTAAGAGCAAAATCCGTAATAAACTTGTAATACACCTGTACTTCTAGCTTCTTATTGCGGTGTCTGTTAAGTGCTCACCTAAAAGCTATGATACTGCGAACCTTATTCTGCAGGCATACGATATATTGGTCGCGTAGTGTCTAACAGGAATCGCATTAAGTAGCTCAGTGCAGAGGCTGGAAGCCTTTTGTTGCTTGTGACGCGACGCTGTGAAAGAAAGTAGAAGTGGCAAATTGGGAAATGCATCAAATTTATTCCTACGGACATAATATATCGATTAACCGTCAAGGACGCCAAAGATGATAGAGGAAATGAAAGAATTCTTTAATTAAGAGGAGGAGAGCAAGTAATTAATTTTGAGACTGAAAAATAATATAATTGTACGAGACCTCTTTGAAAATACGATTTCTTATTTTTTTTACTATTCTTTTGTCTTGCCTTAATCCAATCCTGCTTTGTACTCGCAGGTCGTCCGTGGTTTGCAGAACGGACGCCGCGCCCCGGCAGTCACTGTTACGGAAGAGCTATTTGCGCACGGTTAGTATTATTTAGGTTCCAGTGAAGAGAGTAGAATTATGTATCTTAGTTTTTGCTATCGGTGTGTTCCTTTTGTGTACTCAGATTGTTCCTATATAACGTTTTTGATCGGCCTAATTTAGCCAACCTGCGACATGGTGTTGGAGCAACCGTCAGTTTAACATCATGGCTCTACCAGTTCTGTCTGAAGGTAAATGCTTACTGTTTTTAAATTTCTTACTATTTCATGATTTTTAAAGGTCGTGAGAAGGCTGAGAAGCTGTTGTATATACCTCGCGAATCTACTGCGACGTGTGTGCTTGTAAGTTTGTCGTTTAAGGGGCGGTTCGCTACAATTTTGTTGTCAAATTTAAAATTTTGTTTAGTGCTTTACATTTAAGTGTCTATATGCTGTTAGGTTTGGGATAGAAGCCCTGTTCCCATTTGTACAGTAGCATGTTATGTTAATAGAAGAAACACCATAGGTAAATTAAATTTTTGTGTGTATGACGCCAATGCTGCCATTTTGTGAACACGCGACACCAAAGTACAAATGCGACTTTTAAAAAAAAATTGTTATAGTAATATTACGTGCGACTCCTCGATTTGTTCAATAATTTTATAATCCTTTACTGCATTACACATAATTATGTTGGGGTAAGTACCTACGCGTTATTTACGGCCTGGTGTAGAGGGAGGTTAGTCCTATTAGAAACCCTTTATGTATCGAATACATACATATAACGTGCTCGCCGAAGGCGTGGCCAGTGAACAGTCGGGCCCCTATCCGTCGGTATGATACGGGTGGCTCACTATGTGTCTCATACGTATGTTATATAACTTTCCATTACCTATATTGTTCTGAACTCTGTGCTTGCAGATTGCGACTGTAGGAAGTTTACATTACAAGTTCTATTCATTTAGTTCATAGGTACTAGGTAGATGCACAAAAATAGTAAAGGGTGGTTGCTGAGCTACATAATTAATACAAACATTGTGGAATTGATAAATTGACAGAGAACTTAGAAAATGTATAATAGCATGGCTCAAAGATACAATTTGTAATTTAAAATGCATGCTAACTCGTGGACTCGTTTTACTAAGACCTAGAGAGGCCTAAGATTGATTTTTAGCTCACAATAACCATATAACAAAATTCATCTTTATCAGTTCGGTCATATAGGTATCGGTTTAGTGTAGGTATGAACATACCATGAACAATCGCAAACATATCAGACTCTGTTTCTCATATACCTATTTAAGCTTCATATTTACTTTTTCTTATATGAAATTTTGCATTTATCCATCAGTATTTTTAGTTATTTACATAATCCACTTTTATTTCTCATTATAAATCTAGTACCTGGATGACCGAGCCTTGCTTGGCTAAAAACACGGATAAAACGACGTTTTCTTAAAATGAAACCTAGCTAGATCGATTTATCGCCCCAGAAACCCCCTACATACTAAATTTCATGAAAATCGTTGGAGCCGTTTCCGAGATTCAGAATATATATATACAAGAATTGCTCGTTTAAAGATATTAGATGATGTGTAACTGCTACAAATGTTATACTTATTATATATACATTATGTTTCGTTTGTTTATTAGCAATTGTATAACTGTGAGAGACGACTGGCTCCTAAAATATAGTTCATAACTAAAAGCCTTTGAACTAATTTTGTTTTTATGAATGGTTTGGATTTCAAAATCACCCTGTCATGAGGAGTGACCTAGATCCGAGATAATAAGAGTAATTTTCAAATTGGAACCATTCTGATTAGAGTTTATACACATATACATATGTATGTAAGTATGTACATACCTTTATATTCTTAACTCAATGGTTTAGAGATGGTCTGAGATGGAGGCATAAGTTTTCAAACTGGAACCATACTGATTGAGTTCCAAATAGGGTGAGGCTACACTATGTGTTTTCTAAAGACTGTTATCTCATTTGGTAGTTTTTCTGCTTCAAGAGCTGAAAAGTGTGGTTTCGATTCCCCATCAGGATTAACGTTTGTGTGGCGAACGTGGGTTTTTGTTTTGTGTCAGGGTGTTCTATATGTTTAATGAGTAGTACTTGGGCAACCAAGGGCTCGGTGTGTGCAAGATTTAAAACTGAAAGAATGTATTTTCCCAGAGATGAGACCTAGCTAGATCGGTTGTTCATCCCCAGATACAACCCTATACTAAATGTATAGCAAATTTCATCAAAATCGTTTGAGCCATTTTTGAGATCTCTAAATACCTATGCATTTATTGAAATATTGCTTGTATAATAATATTAGATACAACAAAAACTGTTATAAGTACATCCATATATGTATAAAAGCTATCTAGTTTCCATAGTACAAGCCACACTTATTTTGGGGCTACATGGAGCTAGATGTGAAATGTGCACTGTGTGAAGGTTTTCCAATATTAATATTAATAATAAAGAAGTAGATTTCTTGCAGTAATAATTTATTTGTAGGTATGGTAAGTTTTATTTTTGTCAGCTATTTTAGTATGAATTCAATCAACCTGAAAGCCATTATACTAGCCATCATACCAGCTGCGCCCCGCGGTTTTACCCGCGTGGTGATGGATGATGATGATGAAAAGTATCCTATGTTTTATTCCAGGGCCTAAAGTATTTATATGAAAAATTTCATCTAGATCCGTTTAGCCGTTCTGGCGTGATTGAGTAACAAACATCCATCCATCCATCCAAACTTTCACATTTATAATATAACTGTGTATAGTGTATAAGTGTATAATATTAGTGGGGTGTAATATTATACACTAAGACCAACAGTGTAAAGTACCATAAATAGACTTGATACTGCATCGGGCTTCTAAGTGTAGGCCTGCTGTTGAAGAGTATTACATATTCCACTACTCCTGCTCCATAATTCACCCATATCCCAGTGGACTGCATATCTTGGGATTCAATTATCAACTGCATTACAGGTAGCACCACATGTATTTCGAGTTGAGACTGTTTAAGATTGCTGGAAGAGCATGATGTGCACAGAGGAAAAGGCAGCAGTCAAGCTCACTCTTAAACAGAGGCACTTTTGATAATAAAGGTATGTATCCTGATACTATGAGTATTTTGTTTACACATACACAAATATGGGCAAAATTAAGAAATTTTATTGTTTTTGGAGTTTGTTGCCTTACAAAATAACTAGAGTAAGTTCGCCAATTATGGACCACCATAAGGATTTTGTCAAATAAAACTCAGAATTTTAAAGTTTAATTAGCCTTATATATTTTGAACAGTTTGATAACTATTGGTTATCAAATACGATTAATAAAATTGTTAAGAAACATCAACATCTTAGAAATAATCAACATTTTCTAAAATATGTCATTATTGTGAATTTGCAAAAAGTGTACCAAATATGGACCACATATGGGGGTGGGGTTTAATGGTTAATTGGGTTCAAAATTATTCAAAAAAATTAGTGTTGCTCTGAACAACATTGAATTAATCCACGTTCTGCAGACGTTACAGACCCTACTTGGTTTTTGCCTTTTGAGTGTCAATATCTCCGGCATTTTTTATGGCATGACTGAAATACCAATTTCGTCCACGTTATGAGTTGATCGCAGGATACTGCATTTCATTCAAAGAGCTCTCTAACAAATAAAAATTGCGTTTACATTTTCTTTGTTAAGTAAAGCTTTTAATTCTTGCGGTTGATGTGCCGGCTCGATGGCGAAAGGATAGGTTAAGATGGCGCTTGGCCCCGCGTATAAGACTATCCAGATTTATCCATTTCTAGAATATAATAAGCTAATTCATCTTCCAATTCACTTGGTAACGTCGATTTCCTTCGGAGTTTATGGTTCGTAATGTCGCTAAGTGATTGGCCTTCTATTTTGATAAGCGTAGTTTTGGGTACTTCGTATGTTTTGGATACTTTCAAAAAGCCCATTTGCTTTTCTCGTATAGCTTTAATTTCATTTGCCATTGCATTTTATATCCCATGTTTGTCTGGACTTTCTTCGGTTGTAGATGCCATATTAAAACATTAAAATTAAATATCAGTGACTGTTTGTAATATGCTAGTACTACTAGTCCATATTTAGAACATGCCGGTGGTCCATATTATAATACACATACATTTCTAGGTTGATGTTGTTGTTCAGAAAAATATAAAAACTATTGGATATTGCAACTAAATATGAATAATTGTAAATAGCTCACCTTTCCTTTGGTTTAGTCCACTTTCACAAAGAGTAATATTAGTTCGAATTATGAGCTAATGAAGTTAGCTAAAAAATTACATCGCGCGTCAATAAAAACGTAAAATAGCCCTCGTGAATAAGTGCGTGCTCTCTGCCGGCCTGAAAACGAATAGCGAGCCATGGAAGGGGTGAAGTTTAACGTGTGCTGACCGATGGCTCGATACAAAGGACGTTTTTTGAGAAACGCCGGTAGTCCATATTACAGAACCGGTCCATAATTGGCGCACTTACTCTATACTTGAAGTGAAAACTTCTTATGGGTTCTCATCATCGACATGCTAATGTGACGTGTTTTAAGCCTTTACGTCTGTCGGCAGTCCTCATGACTGCCTATTTTTTCTGTTTTCTCCCATGAAAAGTGTTTCTTACATTAGTGGCATAGATATCATAATTTTACAGCAGGAAAGGAAACTTTAGTTTCGAAGATATGACTGACTGGAAGCTTCAACTCAAAAAGACGTTGTTTTATCACATATTATGTACCTATTTATTTTGTAATGGAAGATCTATTAAATTTTTAGATGAGTCTCGTTTAATTCAGAATGCTACTTTAGGTTGGATGACACATTTAAGTGTAAGCTCAAGGTTATTTGTTGTAAAATTTGTTAGGTATTTTTAAAGTTAAACTTCTGTCTTCACTTCAAATCACACGAGCTCTGCTTATTTTGGGGTCAGATGGCGCTGTGTGTAATGTCCTACGATATTATTTTTTATGTATTTATTTAAATCACAGTCAAGTACACAGTCCGACCTTAGTACTATCGCATAAGGTTAGTTTGCCGCCTATTTAAAAAAAAATGTTAAACTAATGGAGGAACTTTCTCCTGATAAGTTTTGTAAGAGATGACGCCTTATTATAACCAGTACCTGGTTTTCTAAAAATGAAACCTAGCTAGATCGATTTATCGCCCCCGAAACCCCTTGCATACTAAATTTCATGAAAATCGTTGGAGCCGTTTCCGAGATTCAGAATATATATATACAAGAATTGCTCGTTTAAAGATATAGATAGATAGATAGATTGTAGCAGTAATTTGAAAACTGAAATCTCCATAGCTGCTGTACCTTTACTGCAATAGTACCAAATCAGCCCTGTTACTATAAACTGCCCTACTGCTGGGCGTGGCGCGGTCGTCTCATTCATTGTTAGAAGGTGAGGCCGTACTTCACAAATCTACATCTTCTCAGACATGTAGTTCTTGTTCCTCACGATGTTTTCCTTCACCGTTTGAAGTTATCGGCAATACGAAGACAAGAAGTGCATGCCGTGGGATAAGAACCTCTCCAGATTGGAGAAGCCAGACCGTCTCCCAGCTAGCCTACCGAAACTTGCAATAGTAATGCTAACACACTAATGCTTGGCGATAGAATGTTTCTTAATGTTCAGTTTCAGTTCAGTAATTTATTTATAAGTAACTTGTCCTAGTTAATTTAGTCTGCTGTTAACAGATGGCGTTGATTTGTGATAAATATTTCAATCTTGTGCCTGCAGATGGCGTTAAATTAAATAGTTCATACAAATAATGGTAGATGGCGCTTATTTCAAATTTTGTTTTAATTTCAATAGTTCAGTCAAATAATGGTAGATGGCGATAGTTTCAAATTTTAAAGTAATTTAAATAGTTCAGTTAAATAATGGTAGATGGCGCTTATTTAAAATTTTGTGTTTACCATTGCAGCGATACAAAGAACTACAAACATCAAAGTCCAGAGCATCGCTTCTTTGGCGCTCATTAGTTTGAGACTAGATGGTAAGTCTCAACAGCCCAGTAATTAGCGAATTACTGCAGTACCCTTCACACCGAAACACAGTACATTTACACACTACTGCTTGACGGCAGAATATGCGGTGTTTCAGCCAAAGAGATCAACCAAGTAAAAGTATAGGTATAAAAACCGTTGGGTGGTTGCTGTTATAAGTTCAATGAGAGGGAGTTAGATAACCTAGAACTGACGAGTACTTAATCTTCTTTTTGAGCTATAATCACATCATCGTTATTACTAGTGTAAAAAGTAAGTACCTGGATGACTGAGCTTTGCTCGGTTTTTCAAAGTCTGAATCAAAGAGTACAACCTGCAGATGGCCATTAAAGACCGAAACGTGGCGGTGATGAGGGCCCTGGGCCGAGAGGAGGCGATTTAAATTCAAATGTAAATTGTTAATCTGTAATTAATATATATTTGTTAATGTAATTATTAAATGTAAAATGAGGACTGTGTGTATTCCTCGAGCATTCATGCTCACCATCGAAGGCTCCTTCTTGCGGCGGCGTCGTGTGTCGGGTCGCTCTCTTCCCTCAGATATGGTTGAGGAGGGCGATGGCTGGCACATGCGCAATACTCGTGATCGGGTGCTGCTTGCGGGTCGCTGGTCTGCTCGCGGTATACACACAATCTAACATTTTATCCCTAGATTAAACCCTAGATTAAGATTAATTTGACTAATATTCCTCTTCCCATATTGTAAAAAAATAAAAAAAATTGTTTTTCAAAGTTGTCAAAGGTCACGGACCCCAGTGTCTGTGGAGAGTAATGTTAAAATAAAATAAAAAATTAAAAAAAGTCTGAAAACATGGATAAAACGACTTTTTCTAAAAATGAAACCTAGCTAGATCGATTTATCGCCCCCGAAACCCTCCTGCATACTTAATTTAATAAAAATCGTTGGAGCTGTTTCCGAGATCCAGATTATATATATACATATATATAAATATAATTATATATATATACATATAATTATATACATATATATAAGAACATACACACATATATTATACATATACACACACACATATATTATATATTATACATATATATAAGAATTGCTCGTTTAACGGTATAAGATGAATACTTCCATTGGATTTCGGTATTTGAATATAGTGTTTCCTGCTCGTTTACCAAATTTCTAGAATTTTATCAACGGTACCTGAAATACCTAGATCTACGTCATTATTAAACTTATACAGCGACTACTTGTTCTCATTCCGGTGGACTTCTTCGTATCTTCTGTATAATTAAGCTCTTTAGATATCGTGTCTGAGCAACGCAGGCACAGCTATTAAAGCATATAGCATAAATAAAAAAAGCATAAATAACAAGCCTTTTACAGAACATAGCAAAAGTATTGCTAGTGTTTTGCTCCATGTAAAGCATCAGGCTCTTTGCTGTAGTTGCGTTTAATGAATCTGACTTCTTCATCTTGCCGATATCAAAAGCGAATTGAGACATTTCCCAAGTATTAAGGCTGTTAAATTAAAAAATTACGCCGTCCTCGTCAATTGTCAGTTCCTAGATTATTTTAAAAATCCAACAATTTAGTTAAAATTATAATTTTATTAAAATATATTATTTTGGCATATATCCTAAAGTTAGTACATGTTCTACAGACAAGGTCAGCACATGAAATTAAAAACGATAAAGTTTTTTAAGTTTTATAAAAGTATAAGTTTTTTAAAATTTAGATATAAGAGCTGACCTGTCTGTGTATACCATGATGGTTGGTATTGATGGCTTTGTAATTTCGCCTACTGCAGTAATAAGTAATTATAAAACCCGGTTTGTAGAGCATGTTAACATGTCTACATACTACAGCTTGGCGGCAGAATATCTGATGGGTAGGTACTTACGATTAGACAACCTCCTGTTAAGTAAAAGTAATTAAATTAAAAATTTAAAAAACCTTACCTTTGTAACCTTAATTACCACAACATTACACTGACAGTATAACGGGCGTGCTCGAAACGTCGATTTTTTTGTTTTAAGTTTTTAAATAAGTACATATCTATCTATCTAATACATTCAAACAAGCAATTCTTGTATATATGATTAATCTGAATCTCGGAAACGGCTCCAACGATTTTCATGAAATTTTGTATGCAGGGGGTTTCGGGGGCGATAAATCGATCTAGCTAGGTTTCATTTTTAGATAACGTCGTTTTATCCGTGTTTTCAGCCGAGCAACGCCCGGTCATTTAGGTACTACATATAATATGTACAAAATTATGTTTTTATTATATTATGTTTGTATATTGGTGCGCGTTTCAGGTGAGATTTCGGTCGTGCGGTGCGTTCGCTTCCGTCTCCGTGGGCGCTCCTGTGTTTGGCAGCCAGCAGACAGCAAATTAATTAAAAAAAAAGTTAAGTACAACCAACACTTTTATGATGCATCAAAATTGTATCGAGTAATAAAAAAAAAATAAAACTGAACTAACGAGAAACGTCAACACGCTAGTGGCGCCAATATGGGTTTGCCAATACTCGCCACGCTTGGCAGGCGGGTTGGCGAGCGTAGTTAGTTAGGTGTGATTGTTCAAGGAAGACGCTGCTGCCCATCACCACCACGGCAATCTCGTATCTACTCAGTTACTGAATTCTTCCTCCTCCGCTTTTGGGGAGGTGGGGTTTCGGCTTCGAGGATAAACCTCCTTACCGAGACTGGACTCCGAGATACTTCGATCTCGGGGGTGTGTGGAGGGTGCGAGTCAACGCCCGCTAAGGTCACGGGCGGATCTCGAGCACCCTCAGGCTTGTTTGGCCATTTCTTGGCTTTTTCCCTGCTCTTTGTTTGGGTCTCATCCTCCTGCACCATCTTCTACCTCTGACTCATCCGGCTCAGTCAGTAGGAGTTCTCGAGGGAGGTCTCGCCAGGTACGTACATACGTCAGGGGGACGTGTGAAGTGTGGCGCGATGTTGTTGAGGTGAGGGTATGGCGAGTTGTCAGCGCGGTCGAACATGCCGCGCGACAAACGCACCATGAACTCCCCCACTGATTCCATCTTCAGGTCCCTGGCGATAACGTCATTTCGTACGTACCGGCCGGCTCCCGAGATCATCCTTAGGGTGACATTCTGGACCAGATCTACTCAGTAACTTTGAACAGTTCAGAGAAGAAAAATAAACCTACGATAGTGGCGCCACCGGTGAAAAGTCCCAGGCGTTAACTCACGATGTGTTCTTTAACATTTGCACGTTAGCGGCATAGCGGTATGACAATTCAGAAAAATAAAACAAATTTTCTTCCTGATTGGAAGGAAACAAGGCCCTAGTTTAGTATAATTGTTTTTTTTTTTTTTTTTATTTAGAAAATTACACTCCACAGACACCGGGGTCCGTGACCTTTATTAACTTGAATTTATACAATATTATATATATATATTTTTTTTTCTACAATATGGGAAGAGGAAACTTAAGTCTTAACTAGAGTTAAAGTACTAGTTTATGTGTATACCGCGAGCAGACCAAGTATAATTATTTGAAACTAGCTGTTACCCGCGACTTCGTCCGCGTAGAATTTAACAAAAAAATGTTTGTGCTTTTTGTACAATTTAGGAAAAGTTATTAATTCTGTATTTGCAACGAAATACCTAATACCTAAGCTAACCTTAACCTCATTCTTCTTCTTCACGAATCGATTATTCGTGTTTTTAAAATATTTTTTGTATTAATCTGCTTAAAGTCTCGTTATAGGTTGTAGGTGTTTGGTGAACGATTTTCTTGAGTTAAAACAACTACGCTTGTGGCATCCCTCCCACGTGACCAAGCCACTTAGATGAGCAAATGAGCATGGGTCAAGCCACCCTTCAAAAATCTGTGCCTATTTTCAACATTTGTCCTAGTGACTTGTTGGAAATTACACTCTATTAAATTCTAAGGGAAAGTTTGATGATATTATGGGAATTTGTGGTATGAATACCTTTTCATCTTTTGTGCATCTGGATATTATACGACCTTCTATAACGTTTCTTTGTAATGACGCTATTCGCAATCTGGTACCATCGCAAAGTTTTGTTAGGTTTAAATTACGTAGTAGAACGATGAAGACACCAATATATTAAGTTCTAGTTTGTGAGTAAATTCTTCATCCGGATTGCAAACTGTATTGATTGAAAGGTATTTCTGTCATTCACCAGAAGCTTATCTAAAATGCGTTGACTAAGCGCAATCACTTGATTGTCCAATATTGATAAAATTAATCTTGCATTGTTATTTTACATTGAGATTGTGATCACCATAATAACTGCAATAAATTTGTAGTATACGCCACAACCTAACAAAGATCGGTAGGTAGTTCTAAATTATGAGTGTCGTTCACTTCTAGGCACTTATCTCTCCAATGTCAAGGATATTGCTAAATTTTAAATCAGCTGAATGCGCTCTAAGGTTTTTTACGTAGATTTTTACAATAACTTTTTTTATGAATACTTTTCTATACACTGCAGACAGGATTTTCCATATGTTCAAGTAGAAAAAAAAAAACTGAACTAACGAGAAACGTCAACACGCTAGTGGCGCCAATATGGGTTTGCCAATACTCGCCACGCTTGGCAGGCGGGTTGGCGAGCGTAGTTAGGTGTGATTGTTCAAGGAAGACGCTGCTGCCCATCACCACCACGGCAATCTCGTATCTACTCAGTTACTGAATTCTTCCTCCTCCGCTTTTGGGGAGGTGGGGTTTCGGCTTCGAGGATAAACCTCCTTACCGAGACTGGACTCCGAGATACTTCGATCTCGGGGGTGTGTGGAGGGTGCGAGTCAACGCCCGCTAAGGTCACGGGCGGATCTCGAGCACCCTCAGGCTTGTTTGGCCATTTCTTGGCTTTTTCCCTGCTCTTTGTTTGGGTCTCATCCTCCTGCACCATCTTCTACCTCTGACTCATCCGGCTCAGCCAGTAGGAGTTCTCGAGGGAGGTCTCGCCAGGTACGTACATACGTCAGGGGGACGTGTGAAGTGTGGCGCGATGTTGTTGAGGTGAGGGTATGGCGAGTTGTCAGCGCGGTCGAACATGCCGCGCGACAAACGCACCATGAACTCCCCCACTGATTCCATCTTCAGGTCCCTGGCGATAACGTCATTTCGTACGTACCGGCCGGCTCCCGAGATCATCCTTAGGGTGACATTCTGGACCAGATCTACTCAGTAACTTTGAACAGTTCAGAGAAGAAAAATAAACCTACGATAGTGGCGCCACCGGTGAAAAGTCCCAGGCGTTAACTCACGATGTGTTCTTTAACATTTGCACGTTAGCGGCATAGCGGTATGACAATTCAGAAAAATAAAACAAATTTTCTTCCTGATTGGAAGGAAACAAGGCCCTAGTTTAGTATAATTGTTTTTTATTTTTTTTTTATTTAGAAAATTACACTCCACAGACACCGGGGTCCGTGACCTTTATTAACTTGAATTTATACAATATTATATATATATATTTTTTTTTCTACAATATGGGAAGAGGAAACTTAAGTCTTAACTAGAGTTAAAGTACTAGTTTATGTGTATACCGCGAGCAGACCAAGTATAATTATTTGAAACTAGCTGTTACCCGCGACTTCGTCCGCGTAGAATTTAACAAAAAAATGTTTGTGCTTTTTGTACAATTTAGGAAAAGTTATTAATTCTGTATTTGCAACGAAATACCTAATACCTAAGCTAACCTTAACCTCATTCTTCTTCTTCACGAATCGATGATTCGTGTTTTTAAAATATTTTTTGTATTAATCTGCTTAAAGTCTCGTTATAGGTTGTAGGTGTTTGGTGAACGATTTTCTTGAGTTAAAACAACTACGCTTGTGGCATCCCTCCCACGTGACCAAGCCACTTAGATGAGCAAATGAGCATGGGTCAAGCCACCCTTCAAAAATCTGTGCCTATTTTCAACATTTGTCCTAGTGACTTGTTGGAAATTACACTCTATTAAATTCTAAGGGAAAGTTTGATGATATTATGGGAATTTGTGGTATGAATACCTTTTCATCTTTTGTGCATCTGGATATTATACGACCTTCTATAACGTTTCTTTGTAATGACGCTATTCGCAATCTGGTACCATCGCAAAGTTTTGTTAGGTTTAAATTACGTAGTAGAACGATGAAGACACCAATATATTAAGTTCTAGTTTGTGAGTAAATTCTTCATCCGGATTGCAAACTGTATTGATTGAAAGGTATTTCTGTCATTCACCAGAAGCTTATCTAAAATGCGTTGACTAAGCGCAATCACTTGATTGTCCAATATTGATAAAATTAATCTTGCATTGTTATTTTACATTGAGATTGTGATCACCATAATAACTGCAATAAATTTGTAGTATACGCCACAACCTAACAAAGATCGGTAGGTAGTTCTAAATTATGAGTGTCGTTCACTTCTAGGCACTTATCTCTCCAATGTCAAGGATATTGCTAAATTTTAAATCAGCTGAATGCGCTCTAAGGTTTTTTACGTAGATTTTTACAATAACTTTTTTTATGAATACTTTTCTATACACTGCAGACAGGATTTTCCATATGTTCAAGTAGAACATATAGCTATTTTAAACTCTAGATTAAAAGTAACCTATGTTACTCCTCATGAAAGTGAAAGTCCCGTCTAAATGGTCAAAGTTGTTTACAATTCCATGTTCTTTTTTTGCTCGGAGCCCTAATTATTATTTTTAAAAGAAGCCTTTTACTTCTTATAACGTCAGCTATCTGGCAGTGAAAATTTCGTCAAAATTATCCCAGCCGTATCAGAGATTATCCGAAACAAACAGACAGACAGACGTAAACTTAAAAAAACTGGTTTTGGTATAAGTACAGTGTATTTTTTTTTATGTACTAATAGTAATGAGACTAATCATATGCTCTCCTGATGGTAATAGATTACGCGTGTCCATGACCATTGCAGCAATACACAGAACTTTCAGTACCAAAACAAAGTCCGGGGTATCGCTGCTTTGGCTCTCATTCCTTCGATGGTTAGTCTCAACAGCACAGTAATTTCGCTAGCTGCAGTACCCATCAAACCGGAACACAGTAATGTTAACACACTACTGCTTAGTGGCAGAATATCTGGTACTGCGGTGGTATATTCCCAGACGACTTCCTGCTAAGGAAATCTACCACAAAGTCGACACTTGATACTTGCATATTTTAATTAGTTAAAAGTTGTTATTTGATCAGTACTAACAGACATTTAAATTCGTAATAACTAATTTTCATAATTTTTTTTTAAACTCCAGTTACTGCCGTCTCGTAATGACTGAAATAATATAGCCAGATTTTTAATACTACCAACGCCATCTATTAGTGATTTCAAGTAAAGAGTAACTACCAGTACCCATCAAAAGGTGTCTTTTTTTTAAATGAAACTAAGCCAGTAGTAGAATAATAATTATTCAAGTCAATGCACAATGAAAAAAAGAAAGAAAGAAAGAAAGCAGGAAAGAAAGAAAGAAATTAGTTTTTGTTTTGTAACACAAAACCAAACACACAAAAACAAAGAAACAGAGACAAATGTAACAGTTACAAATTAATTACTGTGCTTTGTGAAACTTGACGACATCTGGTGGTGAGTAACCAGTAACACCCTATTAGATTTTTGTTGATCCAACAGGAACCTAAATTTTTTATGATAAAAAAGGTTTCCTATTATGTTAATCCAGATAATAAACTATATGTGTGCCAATTGTCTTTTAAGTTCGTTCAGCCGTTTTTGCGTGATTGAGTAACAAACATCCAAACATACAAACTTTCACCTTTATAATATTAGTAGGATAGTAGGATTACAATTAAGATAATATTTTATTTCTAAACTCAGAGTACCGCCGTCTCAAAGTGAGTGGTATACTATAGCTAGTTTTTTTTGAACCAATAACGTTATTCACGGATTTTTAATACTACTTACGCCATCTGTTAGCGTGTTAAGAGAAAGAGTAACTACCACTATCCTCCGTTAGATGTCTTTTTTGTAATGAAATCAAGTAAATAGTTGAATTATAATTACTTAAGTCAAAACTCAATGACAATGCATTGTGTATTGACAATTTGACGACATCTGGTGGTGAGTAGCCAGTAGCGCCCTTGAACATTTTTGTTAATCCCACAGGAACCTAACATTTTTATTTAAAAAAATATATTCTATGTAATAATCCAGATAATAAACTATATATGTGACAAATTTCATCAACGTCTGTTCAGTAGTTTTTGCGTGATTGAGTAACAAACATCCAAACATCCAAACATACAAACTTTCAGCTTTATAATATTAGTAGGAAGTAGGATTGCAACTATACATTACGTATTGCATAGTTAATGGGAGACAAAATATACATGTATATATGTATATCTATCTTATACCTTTAAACGAGCAATTCTTGTATATATATATATATATATGAATATATATATATATATGAATATATATATGAATATATATATATATATATATATATATATTCTGAATCTCGGCAACGGCTCCAACGATTTTCATGTAATTTTGTATCCAGGGGGTTTCGGGGGCGAAAAATCGATCTAGCTAGGTTTCATTTTTAGAAAACGTCGTTTTATCCGTGTTTTTAGGTAAAGAAAAACTGCTACAATATCATTAGAATACAAAGGTAAATTTCGCCACCTTCTACAAGGTTATAATAGCTCAGGTGGGAAATGGGGCGGTCCCGAATCCAGAAGACCCTGTTCGAATCTAGATGAGATTATTATTTTCTCTTTTTTTTTTCAAGTTTTACTACTATTGGGAGCCCTTTGACAACGCATTCTACATAAACGAGCTTTAAAAAAAAGAATACGATATAAAGAAACTGAAATTTGCAAATATTTTACAAAGATAAAAGTCAGATTAATAATCAACTTAAACTGAAAAATATGACTCTATCCGACATCTATTGGCGAGTAGTAATACTATTTTTTTTAAGCTTTGGCCATCTGCATAAAGAACAACATAACTTTTTTT
This sequence comes from Biston stratarius, assembly GCA_950106695.1. Taxonomy (NCBI): domain Eukaryota; kingdom Metazoa; phylum Arthropoda; class Insecta; order Lepidoptera; family Geometridae; genus Biston; species Biston stratarius. The sequence goes on from OX467112.1 coordinate 9,329,948, forward strand.
ACCGACACAGCAACACTAAAACTACTTGACAATAGATGGCGTTGTTAAGCAACACTTAGTCAATGAGTGTTTGGTTGGAAATTAGACCAAGAAAATCAATCTTCTTTCTTCTTTCTTTTATATAAAAAAAAATCGCCGTGCGTTAGTCTCGCTAAAACTCAAAAACGGCTTGACCGATTTGAATATATTATTTTTTGTTTTCTTCGCTATAGTTCAGGGAAGGTTTAAAAGGAAAAATAATAGGGAAAAATATAGTCAAGTGTCACAATATACAACGGTAATTATTATTTAATTTGACGACATCTGGCGGTGTGTAGTGGCAGTAATCTCTGTCTGTTCCCGCTAACCGCTTACAGATGGCGTTAGTAGGATTTAACATTCGTAAATAACGTCGTTAGTTCGAGAAAATGCTGGCTATTGTATTCCACTCACTTCGAAATATTCAAATAATTGGAGTTAAATGCAAGATTCAAATAAATAAAATTAAAGTGACACAATTATATTACAAACAGAAATAACAAAATAACACCAACTGTTAAAGTTTCTGTTTGTTTGTTCCGGCTAATCTCCGAAATAGTTGGGCCGTTTTTGACGGTACTTTCATGTCCAGTAAGGAGTAACATAGGACATTAATCCAGAACAAAAATTAGGGACGACATATAACAGTATGTATACCTACATATATCCACGAGCATGCTTTTGATAGAATTTGTACAATTCATCCTGATAATAGAGAATATTATTATCTAAGGATGTTATTAAATGTAAAAGGGACCAACTTCTTTCGAAAGTCTCAAAAACGTGAATGGTTTTTTATAAGTCATGATATCAAGCAGCATGCCTTGCACTTGATTTAAGCAGCATTGCATTTGAATTGCAAGAATTATTCACCACTGTATTTGTATTTTGCAATATTGCTAATCCCTCAGAGGTATAGAAGTTTAGTTTAAGGATAATTTCATGGAACACCATGTAAGATACATCAAATGACGATACCCAGGTGCAGACATAAATGCTCATTTGGAAAACTTTATAGTGATCTGTTATTTTCTTAGGCGGCAATACTCTTCCTCATTATGGTTCCATCTTTACAAGCCACGAATGGGATTGTTGAAAAATTGAACAGTCGAATTTTGACCCAGTTGAATTTTAACCCAATCGAACTTTAACATACGATAAATCGGAATAAACCAAGACTAAATAACGAACCAAATCAAGTTTACCAACTTTTCATTGATATTGTGAATGCTAACTCTGGTGGTGTATATTCTTTAGACGCTCCGGGTGGTATGTCAAGATATTTTTAATAAATAGTTTACTGGCCAAAATACATTTAGAATAAAAAATACTATAGCAGTTGCTCCTTCAGAAATAGCTGAAATTTTATATCTGAGAGGAATACAGCACATTTCATGTTTAAATTGCCAATTAGAAGAGTAGCGCATATGTAAAATCCTGTCTGGAGTACATCGAAAAATAGTCATTAAACCAAACTAGATTGTGTATTTGTAGTGTGGGACGGGTGCACTACACTATGCACTATTAGATCAAGGCAAGACCTAAGAAGTACCTAACAGGCGTTAATTAAAAAAAAAAGAATAAAATATAGAACTACTTACCGATCTTTGTGGTGTATACTCTAACGTTATTATATAGTAGTTAAAAAGCCAAAATATTCAAATTTGTTCATAAAATAAAGTTTACTATGAGAAAGAAAAGAAAAAGAAAAAAAAACTTTACCTGCATACCGAATTGTAACCTTATTTACCACAGCATTACACTGACAGTATAACGTGCGCGCTCGAAACGTCGTCTTTTTTTGTTTTATGTTTTTTTATATATATATATATATATATATATATATATATATATATATATATATAAATATATGTACAAAATTATGTTTTTATTATATGTTTGTATATTGGTGCGCGTTTCAGGCGTGATTCAGGCGGTCGTGTGGTGCGTTCGCTTCCGTGTCCGTGGGCGCTCGTGTGTTTGGCAGCCAGCAGACAGAAAGTTAATTGAAAAAAAAGTTAAGTACAACCAACACTTTTATGATGCATCAAAATTGTATTGAGTAACTGAAAAAAAAAAAAAAAAAAAACTAAACTAACGAGAAACGTCAACATGCTAGTGGCGCCACCTGGCCGCCGCTCAATCTCGAATCTACTCAGTAACTTGGAACAGTTCAGAGAAGAAAAATATACCTACGAAAACTCGCAGACGTTTACTCACGATGTGTTCCTTAACATTTGCACGTTAGCGGCATATAGCGGCATATATTATAATTCAGAAAAATTAAAATCCTTCCTGATCGGAAGGAAACGCGGCTAGTTTAGTATAATTATTTGAAATTGCCGCCATACGTTACGTATTGCATAGTTAAGAAACATGAAAAGTGTATATACAAAAATAATATATTTAATTTATAAATCTATTTTCTTATGTCAATTCAATTGAAACTATAAGCAAGGATTGTTGGTGAGTATTAGATGAGATTCACTTTCTCTTTCTTATTCTATGGTATTGAAATTTTCCACTTTGTTGGTTGTCAGTTCCGATGATAATGCAATTTTATGATAAGTAAGATACCTGATTCTACACCCGGGATCAACTTCAGATGATGCGATCTCCTCAACGGTTAGCAGTATATTAGACACGAAATTTTGTATATCACATTAAATTTTGTTTGCTCGTTTTAAATTGCTCCATTACCTGGTTGCTGCACGTATAAAAAGTTTGATACAATTAAAAAAAAAATATGTAATGGTAACTTTTTTCTTTTGTTAGTCACTGAAGTGAGTGACGTCTCATCATGCACATTAAATGTGTATGGTTTTGTTGTCACTTTGTTTATTTGGATGACGTTCTAATATTTTTCCAAACTGATGAAGTACATCTTTTGATTTTTTATTATAACAATATTATGCAGTCGTAGTAGATATAATTATGTTTTTTTTTTTTTTGGTGAATGCTGCCGCTGGTCCCGCTTGTATGCATGCGTGATGCAGGCACGCAGACAGTACCCGTTCCGTCGAAAATTTAAGAGGTAAGCGTGTCGCATGTTAGCATTATGTACAATTATTATTATAGTTACAATATAATAAGGCTAGTTCTATGCCGCCGGTGGTGGCATTTGTCGCCGTCTCCCGTAGGGTCTCGCTAGTCTCTCTCTCTCTCTCTCTCTCTCTCGCTCTCGCTTTCACTCACTCGCTTGTGTATCTTGTTTTCATTTATTAAGTATTCTTCGCCGCGGCCTCTTATTTGTTTCGACAAATATGAAAACTTTTTTTTTTTTTTTTTTTTTCCTCTCTCTCTTCGTAATGTTTAATACTACTACTCGTGCGCATGAAATGAGCATTTTCAAGATTATAGAAATCAAAACGCGTTCGCCGTCTGAAAATTTGACGAAACGATGCGAGTCTCCACGGCACTGTGTAGACACTACTAATGATAGATACGTTCACACCGATTATTATTATTCTACACGCACGACGACATAATATTTATTATGTGTGATAGCGGTGCGAAGGCGAGTCGTCTCTCCTCAAACGTTCCATTAGATGATTATTATTTACAGACAACACCAAAACACAGGTGTATTTACATGTACGTATACGTTTACGATGTATGTATGGCGACTGTGGGGATATATATAATATAATATAAACGTAACGTACAGAGAGAAGAGAATGTTTATATAAGAGTTTCGTTCACCGTAATAAGAGTGTTCTCTTTTATTAAAATTATAATTTTGTTAAAAGAGGACACTGAATTATTTTTATGGACTTTGTTCGAAACTTTAAAATATAATACTCTTTTATACATTCGCATATATGTGCGTATAAATACACTATAAATGTATTTGAAATTGTAGTTTTTTTTTTTTTTTCGCGCTGTGATCACGATCTGCATGTATGAATGTATCCCGTGAGAGAGACGGAGCGGCATATTGTGTGTACAATGTGTGCACGAACGCTCTCTATCTCTATCTCTGGTTACATCGTCGGCGTACGATCGGAGGACTTACTACAACCTTCTTTTTTTCGGTCATAGGAGGGTCAAACTTCGGTGACTTTAACGAAAGGATGGTGGTATATATCCATTAAACGTTTACGGACACTACGTTTATTTTATAACATACGAGCCACGCAACGCCGTGCAAAGTATTAAAACAAGTGTCAATAAAAACACATTATCAAACAAAAACGTAAAACGTATCAACGTGGAGAATGAGGAAGGATCACAATCGAGATTTCCTCTTTCCCCTTTGGGCGTTTTGAAACACTTCAGTGTTGTGTGTGTGTGGTGTACGAAGATTAGTTTTCTGATCTGTGTGGTGTGCGAGTGAGTGAAGTATGGTGAAACGTCACGCTCCTCCCCGCCGCACAGATAGGAAAAGTGGAAACTTCTCGGCTCTCCCAGCACCGGGCGGTATCGTACAAAGTTTACGATTGTTATGTTAACTAGACGTACTTTTACAGTGTGTCCGTTGTTACGGTCTTGGTCGTGAACATTCTCGTATGGATCGTTTAAATCGATCTTTCAGTTCTCCATATACACTCGCGTCTGATCTCTTCGATCTCCGTGTGGTGATATAAATGTGGATGAATTTTTCCCAAAATATAAAAATAATATATATATTAGACGACAAACCTCCGCTCGATTACAAAAAGCTGTAATCGAGATTTTAAATGGAGGGGCAAGTGGTTATGCTATATTATTATTGTTATAATTTGGCGAGCTCCCTGGTTGATCCTGCCAGTAGTTATATGCTTGTCTCAAAGATTAAGCCATGCATGTCTCAGTGCAAGCCGTATTAAGGCGATACCGCGAATGGCTCAATATATCAGTTTTGGTTCCTTAGATCTTACTCAGTTACTTGGATAACTGTGGTAATTCTAGAGCTAATACATGCAATTAGAACTCTGACCAGTGATGGGACGAGTGCTTTTATTAGATCAAAACCAATCGACGGAGGGCCTCGCGTCCGAAGTCGTTAATTTTGATGAATCTGGATAACTTTTGCCGATCGCACGGTCTAGTACCGGCGACGCATCTTTCAAATGTCTGCCTTATCAACTTTCGATGGTAGTTTCTGCGACTACCATGGTTGTCACGGGTAACGGGGAATCAGGGTTCGATTCCGGAGAGGGAGCCTGAGAAACGGCTACCACATCCAAGGAAGGCAGCAGGCGCGCAAATTACCCACTCCCGGCACGGGGAGGTAGTGACGAAAAATAACGATACGGGACTCTTACGAGGCCTCGTAATCGGAATGAGTACACTTTAAATATTTTAACGAGGAACAATTGGAGGGCAAGTCTGGTGCCAGCAGCCGCGGTAATTCCAGCTCCAATAGCGTATACTAAAATTGTTGCGGTTAAAAAGCTCGTAGTTGCATTTGTGCGCCGCGCTGTCGGTGCACCGCATCCGCGGTGATACTGACACGTTTGCGGAGCATATCGTCGGTGAGCCGGCGGTAACACGCCGGTTCAATATCAAAATCCTATCGCGGTGCTCTTCAGTGAGTGTCGAGATGGGCCGACAATTTTACTTTGAACAAATTAGAGTGCTCAAAGCGGGCTCAAAATGCTGCTTGAATATTTCGTGCATGGAATAATAGAATATGATCTCGGTTCTATTTTGTTGGTTTTCAGAACTCCGAGGTAATGATTAATAGGGATAACTGGGGGCATTCGTATTGCGACGTTAGAGGTGAAATTCTTGGATCGTCGCAAGACGAACATCAGCGAAAGCATTTGCCAAAGGTGTTTTCATCAATCAAGAACGAAAGTTAGAGGTTCGAAGGCGATTAGATACCGCCCTAGTTCTAACCGTAAATATGTCGTCTAGCAATCCGCCGACGTTACTACAATGGCTCGGCGGGCGGCTTCCGGGAAACCAAAGATTTTGGACTCCGGGGGGAGTATGGTTGCAAAGCTGAAACTTAAAGGAATTGACGGAAGGGCACCACCAGGAGTGGAGCCTGCGGCTTAATTTGACTCAACACGGGAAATCTCACCAGGCCCGGACACCGGAAGGATTGACAGATTAACAGCTCTTTCTTGATTCGGTGGGTGGTGGTGCATGGCCGTTCTTAGTTGGTGGAGCGATTTGTCTGGTTAATTCCGGTAACGAACGAGACTCTAGCCTGCTAAATAGGCGTCGTCATTTCGGTGTGCGTGATTCACGTCACGCAACTCACTGGCGACGTATTAAAATTCTTCTTAGAGGGACCGGCGGTTTCGAGCCGCACGAGATTGAGCAATAACAGGTCTGTGATGCCCTTAGATGTCCTGGGCCGCACGCGCGCTACACTGAAGGAATCAACATGTTCTCCCTGGCCTAGAGGCCCGGGCAACCCGTTGAAACTCCTTCGTGCTTGGGATTGGGGTTTGCAATTATCCCCCATAAACGAGGAATTCCTAGTAAGCGCGAGTCATAAGCTCGCGTTGATTACGTCCCTGCCCTTTGTACACACCGCCCGTCGCTACTACCGATTGAATGATTTAGTGAGGTCTTCGGACCGACACGCGGTGGCTTCACGGCCGTCGGCGTCGCTGGGAAGTTGACCAAACTTGATCATTTAGAGGAAGTAAAAGTCGTAACAAGGTTTCCGTAGGGGAACCTGCGGAAGGATCATTAACGGTTGTCGTTTATAATTTATAAACTACGAAGTTAATCCTTTTATATTTATAGATCGCGCGTTCATGCGTTTGCGCTTGTGCGCAAGTGTTTGATGCGCTTTCGCGTCGCGTGCGTGAGATATAATTGTCGGACTTTGACGATTAGAAATCCGTAATCGGAGTCAGGACGCCTCTCCGCGCGCGTTCGTCAATATAAAAAAGAAAAACGGTTTAGAGTGAGAGAGAAAACAATGCGAGAGATCGCGTTTTTTCAATCGTTCTAAGAGATATTCATATTATAACTTATATATAATTATATGAGGGTGATAATTTACTTTTTAAACTATTACCCTGGACGGTGGATCACTTGGCTCGCGGGTCGATGAAGAACGCAGTTAACTGCGCGTCATAGTGTGAACTGCAGGACACATTTGAACATCGACATTTCGAACGCACATTGCGGTCCATGGAGACACATCCAGGACCACTCCTGTCTGAGGGCCGGCTGCATAATAACAAAAGCCACACTGCGCCGCAATTGCTGCTTTTTTGCCGCTGCGCGCATATGACGGTTCCAAAAGAGAGGGGTTTTACTTTTTTTTTTTGGTCCGTTTAAAAATTGTTAAACAAGAGAAAAGCGCGCGCGCGCGTTCGAAGTAACTTTACGGTGCTGCTGCTGCCGCCGTCTAACGGTGTGTGTGCAGTACGCGCGTGCGCGGGTACACTTTGAAAATGGAGTTGTCCCGCACCGTAAACTGTTCCCTTCGCGAGTGCGCCTATCTCGTCGAGTAGGCGGACTCGACGTCCGAAGGGCGCGACCTCGCCGCGTAGTAGTCTGGTGTGTTATTATTGTTTATAGCACGCTATGATATTACGCGACGTAGTTGCGCCGACGGATATCGTGTCTGCCTCCAATTTATAACGTTGGCCTCAGATCAGGGAGGATTACCCGCCGAATTTAAGCATATTAGTAAGCGGAGGAAAAGAAACTAACCAGGATTTCCTTAGTAGCGGCGAGCGAACAGGAACAAGCCCAGCACTGAATCCCGTCGTTGTCACGGCGGCGGGAGATGTGGTGTTCGGGAGGTTCCGTTTTCTCGTCGTCGTCATTACTCCTGTCCAAGTTCGTCTTGAACGGGGCCGTTTTCCCGTAGAGGGTGCCAGGCCCGTAGCGACGGAGGACGGCGGCGAGAGGGACTCTCCTCAGAGTCGGGTTGCTTGAGAGTGCAGCCCTAAGTGGGTGGTAAACTCCATCTAAGGCTAAATATTACCGCGAGACCGATAGCGAACAAGTACCGTGAGGGAAAGTTGAAAAGAACTTTGAAGAGAGAGTTCAACAGTACGTGAAACCGTCCAGGGGTAAACCTGCGAAACTCGAATGAACGAACGGAGAGATTCATCGTCATTCTTCGGCGCAACGGCGCAGGTTTGGATGGTCGCGGTTTCGGCCGCGGTCACTGCCCGCGTCGCTAGTGTCCGGGGACGGCGTGCACTTCTCTCTCAGTAATACATCGCGACCCTTTCGGTGTCCGTCTAAGTGCCCCCCGGGAGTCTTCGCGCCGCTCGTCGGCGTGTAGACCGGCGGGTGCACCGACCGACCGCCGGAAGGTAGATCTAACGAAACGCTCACGCGCATCAAGCGCGTCCGGCCCGACGCAAGGCAACGTCGTATCCCGCTTCCTGCCCGT